>OZ025248.1:1846411-2449529 GCA_964019135.1 Arenicola marina | reverse complement strand
CGTCCATTACGCCTCATTCGAACCCTCCTCCACCTGGCAAATGTGCAACTGTAGCAAATAGGGGACTTGGGGGGGGGGGGGGGGGGGGGTTGGGGGTGGGTGGGTATGAAGTGGTGCCGTCATTAGAGGCCGGGGGGAGGGGCCGCTCAGCCCGCCGGCCCTTCGCATCCCACCTCCCCACATCAAAGGGACAACCAAAGCTCTGAGTGGGTAGTGCCGAAGCGCCAGCACCCCCCACCCTACACCCGACCTCAGCTCAGCTCACCTCACAAACTATAACGTCACGCCATTTGTCATATCGTCGGCGCAACGAATAATGTACGCTGACGAAATTGAGATGGAGATGGGACTCTCTCAGGTGGCCTTTCTTCCGCCGCGATGATGGCGACGAGAAAGCGCCACCTTCTCGCGCCACTAAACGTCGTAAATCCTCCCCGAGGTCGTAAAATTTAAATGCAATTCGCATCCCCCCCCCCACTGAGAACGGCACAAAAAATAATCTTTAAGCAAAGTGGTAGAAATGGAAAACTGGGAAAAAGAAAGGCGGGTCCTCATCTGGACAATAGCTGGGCTTGATGCCGGGGGCGACTTTTATCTGGGCGTGAAACAGTTTGCTCTCGACATCAAAGGTGAGGAACGAGTCGTGCTATTTCCATTGTGGGTGTGCCGGCTAGGCCGTCTGAGCCACTGCCTAATCCCCCCGGCTCCACCCCCCCCCCCCCCCCCATCTCCCCCTCCCCGCCAATAGGTGGGTCCGGACACGGTCACCTCGCCCTCACTACCCCCACCCCCCTCCCTCACCACGGCGGCCGCTGCACGTCGCACGTCGCCGGGATGTCTCCCTGAGGGACACCCCCACCCTCCGCTCATCCCCGCCTGTCCTGCCTAACACAGCACGCGGCATCCAGCCGCCGCCTCTAAACAGTGTTTTCCATAAGCAAACATTTGTGATGTTAAAACCCATCCCCGCCGTGCCCAAGGCTCTTTCTGCCTAACACGCGGGAGTCATTTACGTAAACGTCGTTCTACTTGTTTCGGCGGCTGTTGTTGAACGGCGGCGTCAGCGACAGAGGGGGGCTGGACAGGGGGTGGACAGGGGTGGGGGGGTGGGGGTGGACAGGGGGTTGGTGGACAGAGGAGCGGATGGACAGGGGGGGGGGGGGTGGACGGACAATGGGTGGTGGACAGGGGGGTGGACAGTGGGTGGTGGACAGGGGAGGGGTGGACAGTGGTTGGTGGACAGAGGGGTGTACAGTGGGGGGTGGACAGTGGGTGGTGGACAGTGGGGGGTGGACAGTGGATGGTGGACAGTAGGGGGGGGGTGTGTGGACGGTGGGTGGTGGACAGACAGGGGGGGGGGTGTACCGGGGGGGTGGGGTGGACAGAGAGGTGGTGGACAAGGGGGTGGTGGACAGGTGGGCAGACGGGGGGTGTGAACCAGGGGAAGGGGGGTGGACAGGGGGTGATGGACAGGGGGGTGGTGGACAGAGGGTGGTGGACAGGGGGTGGTGGACAGAGGGGGGGGTGGACAGGGGGTGGAGAGGGGTGTGTGTGTGGACAATAGGTGGTGGACAGGGGAGTGGACAGGAAGGTGAAGTGGACAGTGGGGGGGGGGGGGACAGTGGGGGGTGGACAGGGGGGGGGGGGTAGACAGTCGGTGGTGGACAGTGGGTGGTGGGGACAGACGGGTGGAGGGGGGTGGCGGCTGGTGGGGACAGACGGGTGGTGGTGACAGACGGGTGGTGGTGACAGACGGGTTGTGGGGACAGACGGGTGGTGGTGACAGACGGGTGGTGGTGACAGACGGATGGTGGTGACAGACGGGTGGTGGTGACAGACGGGTGGAGGGGGGGTGACGGGTGGTGGTGACAGACGGGTGGAGGGGGGTGACGGCTGCTGGGGACAGACGGGTGGAGGGGGGTGACGGCTGGTGGGGGACAGACGGGTGGAGGGGGGTGAAGGGTGGTGGTGACAGACGGGTGGTGGTGACAGACGGGTGGAGGGGGGTGAAGGGTGGTGGTGACAGACGGGTGGTGGTGACAGACGGGTGGTGGTGACAGACGGGTGGTGGTGACAGACGGTTGGAGGGGAGTGAAGGGTGCTGGTGACAGACGGGTGGTGGTGACAGACGGGTGGAGGGGGGTGAAGGGTGGTGGTGACAGACGGGTGGTGGTGACAGACGGGTGGTGGTGACAGACGGGTGGTGGTGACAGACGGTTGGAGGGGAGTGAAGGGTGGTGGTGACAGACGGGTGGAGGGGGGTGAAGGGTGGTGGTGACAGACGGGTGGTGGTGACAGACGGGTGGTGGTGACAGACGGGTGGTGGTGACAGACGGGTGGTGGTGACAGACGGGTGGTGGTGACAGACGGATGGTGGTGACAGACGGGTGGAGGGGGGGTGACGGCTGGTGGGGACAGACGGGTGGAGGGAGGTGGCGGCAGGTGGTCACAGACGGGTGGTGGTGACAGACGGGTGGTGGTGACAGACGGGTGGAGGGGGGTGAAGGGTGGTGGTGACAGACGGATGGTGGTGACAGACGGGTGGAGGGGGGTGACGGCTGGTGGGGACAGACGGGTGGAGGGAGGTGGCGGCAGGTGGGGACAGACGGGTGGTGGGGACAGACGGGTGGTGGTGACAGACGGGTGGAGGGGGGTGAAGGGTGGTGGTGACAGACGGATGGTGGTGACAGACGGATGGTGGTGAAAGACGGATGGTGGTGACAGACGGGTGGTGGTGACAGACGGTTGGTGGTGACAGACGGATGGTGGTGAAAGACAGATGGTGGTGACAGACGGGTGGAGGGGGGTGAAGGGTGGTGGTGACAGACGGATGGTGGTGACAGACGGATGGTGGTGAAAGACGGATGGTGGTGACAGACGGGTGGTGGTGACAGACGGGTGGTGGTGACAGACGGGTGGTGGTGACAGACGGATGCTGGTGAAAGACGGATGGTGGTGACAGACGGGTGGTGGTGACAGACGGGTGGTGGTGACAGACGGTTGGTGGTGACAGACGGGTGGTGGGGACAGACGGTTGGAGGGGGGTGAAGGGTGGTGGGGACAGACGGATGGTGGTGACAGACGGATGGTGGTAAAAGACGGATGGTGGGGACAGACGGGTGGAGGGGGGTGACGGCTGGTGGTGACAGACGGGTGGTGGTGACAGACGGGTGGTGGTGACAGACGGGTGGTGGTGACAGACGGGTGGTGGTGACAGACGGGTGGTGGTGACAGACGGATGGTGGGGACAGACGGGTGGTGGTGACAGACGGTTGGTGGTGACAGACGGATGGTGGTGAAAGACTGATGGTGGTGAAAGACGGATGGTGGTGACAGACGGGTGGTGGTGACAGACGGTTGGTGGTGACAGACGGATGGTGGTGAAAGACGGATGGTGGTGACAGACGGGTGGTGGTGACAGACGGGTGGTGGTGACAGACGGTTGGTGGTGACAGACGGATGGTGGTAAAAGACGGATGGTGGGGACAGACGGGTGGAGGGGGGTGACGGCTGGTGGTGACAGACGGGTGGTGGTGACAGACGGGTGGTGGTGACAGACGGGTGGTGGTGACAGACGGGTGGTGGGGACAGACGGGTGGTGGTGACAGACGGGTGGTGGTGACAGACGGGTGGTGGTGACAGACGGATGGTGGTGAAAGACGGGTGGTGGTGAAAGACGGATGGTGGTGACAGACGGGTGGTGGTGACAGACGGTTGGTGGTGACAGACGGATGGTGGTGACAGACGGGTGGTGGTGACAGACGGGTGGTGGTGAAAGACGGATGGTGGTGACAGACGGGTGGTGGTGACAGACGGTTGGTGGTGACAGACGGATGGTGGTGAAAGACGGATGGTGGTGACAGACGGGTGGTGGTGACAGACGGGTGGTGGTGACAGACGGATGGTGGTGAAAGACGGATGGTGGTGACAGACGGGTGGTGGTGACAGACGGTTGGTGGTGACAGACGGATGGTGGTGAAAGACGGATGGGGGTGACAGACGGGTGGTGGTGACAGACGGTTGGTGGTGACAGACGGATGGTGGTGAAAGACGGATGGTGGTGACAGACGGGTGGTGGTGACAGACGGGTGGTGGTGACAGACGGGTGGTGGTGACAGACGGTTGGTGGTAAAAGACGGATGGTGGGGACAGACGGGTGGAGGGGGGTGACGGCTGGTGGTGACAGACGGGTGGTGGTGACAGACGGGTGGTGGTGACAGACGGGTGGTGGTGACAGACGGGTGGTGGTGACAGACGGGTGGTGGTGACAGACGGGTGGTGGGGACAGACGGGTGGTGGTGACAGACGGGTGGTGGTGACAGACGGATGGTGGTGAAAGACGGATGGTGGTGACAGACGGGTGGAGGGGGGTGACGGCTAGTGGGGACAGACGGGTGGTGGTGACAGACGGGTGGTGGTGACAGACGGGGGGTGGTGACAGACGGGTGGTGGTGACAGACGGTTGGAGGGGGGTGACGGGTGGTGGTGACAGACGGGTGGTGGTGACAGACGGGTGGTGGTGACAGACGGGTGGTGGTGACAGACGGGTGGTGGTGACAGACGGATGGTGGTGACAGACGGGTGGAGAGGGGTGACGGCTGGTGGGGACAGACGGGTGGAGGGAGGTGGCGGCAGGTGGGGACAGACGGGTGGTGGTGACAGACGGGTTGTGGGGACAGACGGGTGGTGGTGACAGACGGGTGGTGGTGACAGACGGATGGTGGTGACAGACGGGTGGTGGTGACAGACGGATTGTGGTGACAGACGGGTGGTGGTGACAGACGGTTGGTGGTGACAGACGGATGGTGGTGAAAGACGGATGGTGGTGACAGACGGGTGGTGGTGACAGACGGGTGGTGGTGACAGACGGGTGGTGGTGACAGACGGGTGGTGGTGACAGACGGGTGGTGGTGACAGACGGATTGTGGTGACAGACGGGTGGTGGTGAAAGACGGGTGGAGGGGGGTAAAGGGTGGTGGTGACAGACGGGTGGTAGTGACAGACGGGTGGAGGGGGGTAAAGGGTGGTGGTGACAGACGGGTGGTGGTGACAGACGGGTGGTGGTGACAGACGGGTGGAGGGGGGTAAAGGGTGGTGGTGACAGACGGGTGGTAGTGACAGACGGGTGGTGGTGACAGACGGGTGGTGGTGACAGACGGGTGGAGGGGGGTGAAGGGTGGTGGTGACAGACGGGTGGTGGTGACAGACGGGTGGTGGTGACAGACGGGTGGTGGTGACAGACGGGTGGTGGTGACAGACGGATGGTGGTGACAGACGGGTGGAGGGGGGTGACGGCTGGTGGGGACAGACGGGTGGAGGGAGGTGGCGGCAGGTGGTGACAGACGGGTGGTGGTGACAGACGGGTGGTGGTGACAGACGGGTGGAGGGGGGTGAAGGGTGGTGGTGACAGACGGATGGTGGTGACAGACGGGTGGAGGGAGGTGACGGCTGGTGGGGACAGACGGGTGGAGGGAGGTGGCGGCAGGTGGGGACAGACGGGTGGTGGGGACAGACGGGTGGTGGTGACAGACGGGTGGAGGGGGGTGAAGGGTGGTGGTGACAGACGGATGGTGGTGACAGACGGATGGTGGTGAAAGACGGATGGTGGTGACAGACGGGTGGTGGTGACAGACGGTTGGTGGTGACAGACGGATGGTGGTGAAAGACAGATGGTGGTGACAGACGGGTGGAGGGGGGTGAAGGGTGGTGGTGACAGACGGATGGTGGTGACAGACGGATGGTGGTGAAAGACGGATGGTGGTGACAGACGGGTGGTGGTGACAGACGGGTGGTGGTGACAGACGGGTGGTGGTGACAGACGGATGCTGGTGAAAGACGGATGGTGGTGACAGACGGGTGGTGGTGACAGACGGGTGGTGGTGACAGACGGTTGGTGGTGACAGACGGGTGGTGGGGACAGACGGTTGGAGGGGGGTGAAGGGTGGTGGGGACAGACGGATGGTGGTGACAGACGGATGGTGGTAAAAGACGGATGGTGGGGACAGACGGGTGGAGGGGGGTGACGGCTGGTGGTGACAGACGGGTGGTGGTGACAGACGGGTGGTGGTGACAGACGGGTGGTGGTGACAGACGGGTGGTGGTGACAGACGGGTGGTGGTGACAGACGGGTGGTGGTGACAGACGGATGGTGGGGACAGACGGGTGGTGGTGACAGACGGTTGGTGGTGACAGACGGATGGTGGTGAAAGACTGATGGTGGTGAAAGACGGATGGTGGTGACAGACGGGTGGTGGTGACAGACGGTTGGTGGTGACAGACGGATGGTGGTGAAAGACGGATGGTGGTGACAGACGGGTGGTGGTGACAGACGGGTGGTGGTGACAGACGGTTGGTGGTGACAGACGGATGGTGGTAAAAGACGGATGGTGGGGACAGACGGGTGGAGGGGGGTGACGGCTGGTGGTGACAGACGGGTGGTGGTGACAGACGGGTGGTGGTGACAGACGGGTGGTGGTGACAGACGGGTGGTGGTGACAGACGGGTGGTGGGGACAGACGGGTGGTGGTGACAGACGGGTGGTGGTGACAGACGGGTGGTGGTGACAGACGGATGGTGGTGAAAGACGGGTGGTGGTGAAAGACGGATGGTGGTGACAGACGGGTGGTGGTGACAGACGGTTGGTGGTGACAGACGGATGGTGGTGACAGACGGGTGGTGGTGACAGACGGGTGGTGGTGAAAGACGGATGGTGGTGACAGACGGGTGGTGGTGACAGACGGTTGGTGGTGACAGACGGATGGTGGTGAAAGACGGATGGTGGTGACAGACGGGTGGTGGTGACAGACGGGTGGTGGTGACAGACGGATGGTGGTGAAAGACGGATGGTGGTGACAGACGGGTGGTGGTGACAGACGGTTGGTGGTGACAGACGGATGGTGGTGAAAGACGGATGGGGGTGACAGACGGTTGGTGGTGACAGACGGTTGGTGGTGACAGACGGATGGTGGTGAAAGACGGATGGTGGTGACAGACGGGTGGTGGTGACAGACGGGTGGTGGTGACAGACGGGTGGTGGTGACAGACGGTTGGTGGTAAAAGACGGATGGTGGGGACAGACGGGTGGAGGGGGGTGACGGCTGGTGGTGACAGACGGGTGGTGGTGACAGACGGGTGGTGGTGACAGACGGGTGGTGGTGACAGACGGGTGGTGGTGACAGACGGGTGGTGGGGACAGACGGGTGGTGGTGACAGACGGGTGGTGGTGACAGACGGATGGTGGTGAAAGACGGATGGTGGTGACAGACGGGTGGAGGGGGGTGACGGCTAGTGGGGACAGACGGGTGGTGGTGACAGACGGGTGGTGGTGACAGACGGGTGGTGGTGACAGACGGGTGGTGGTGACAGACGGTTGGAGGGGGGTGACGGGTGGTGGTGACAGACGGGTGGTGGTGACAGACGGGTGGTGGTGACAGACGGGTGGTGGTGACAGACGGGTGGTGGTGACAGACGGATGGTGGTGACAGACGGGTGGAGAGGGGTGACGGCTGGTGGGGACAGACGGGTGGAGGGAGGTGGCGGCAGGTGGGGACAGACGGGTGGTGGTGACAGACGGGTTGTGGGGACAGACGGGTGGTGGTGACAGACGGGTGGTGGTGACAGACGGATGGTGGTGACAGACGGGTGGTGGTGACAGACGGATTGTGGTGACAGACGGGTGGTGGTGACAGACGGTTGGTGGTGACAGACGGATGGTGGTGAAAGACGGATGGTGGTGACAGACGGGTGGTGGTGACAGACGGGTGGTGGTGACAGACGGGTGGTGGTGACAGACGGGTGGTGGTGACAGACGGGTGGTGGTGACAGACGGATTGTGGTGACAGACGGGTGGTGGTGAAAGACGGGTGGAGGGGGGTAAAGGGTGGTGGTGACAGACGGGTGGTAGTGACAGACGGGTGGAGGGGGGTAAAGGGTGGTGGTGACAGACGGGTGGTGGTGACAGACGGGTGGTGGTGACAGACGGGTGGAGGGGGGTAAAGGGTGGTGGTGACAGACGGGTGGTAGTGACAGACGGGTGGTGGTGACAGACGGGTGGTGGTGACAGACGGGTGGTGGTGACAGACGGGTGGTGGTGACAGACGGATGGTGGTGACAGACGGGTGGAGAGGGGTGACGGCTGGTGGGGACAGACGGGTGGAGGGAGGTGGCGGCAGGTGGGGACAGACGGGTGGTGGTGACAGACGGGTTGTGGGGACAGACGGGTGGTGGTGACAGACGGGTGGTGGTGACAGACGGATGGTGGTGACAGACGGGTGGTGGTGACAGACGGATTGTGGTGACAGACGGGTGGTGGTGACAGACGGTTGGTGGTGACAGACGGATGGTGGTGAAAGACGGATGGTGGTGACAGACGGGTGGTGGTGACAGACGGGTGGTGGTGACAGACGGGTGGTGGTGACAGACGGTTGGTGGTGACAGACGGTTGGTGGTGACAGACGGATGGTGGGGACAGACGGGTGGAGGGGGGTGACGGCTGGTGGTGACAGACGGGTGGTGGTGACAGACGGGTGGTGGTGACAGACGGGTGGAGGGGGGTGAAGGGTGGTGGTGACAGACGGGTGGTGGTGACAGACGGGTGGAGGGGGGTGAAGGGTGGTGGTGACAGACGGGTGGTGGTGACAGACGGGTGGTGGTGACAGACGGGTGGTGGGGACAGACGGGTGGTGGTGACAGACGGGTGGTGGTGACAGACGGATGGTGGTGAAAGACGGATGGTGGTGACAGACGGGTGGAGGGGGGTGAAGGGTGGTGGTGACAGACGGTTGGTGGTGACAGACGGATGGTGGTAAAAGACGGATGGTGGTGACAGACGGGTGGAGGGGGGTGAAGGGTGGTGGTGACAGACGGATGGTGGTAAAAGACGGATGGTTGGGACAGACGGATGGTGGTGACAGACGGATGGTGGTGACAGACGGGTGGAGGGGGGTGAAGGGTGGTGGTGACAGACGGGTGGTGGTGACAGACGGGTGGTGGTGACAGACGGGTGGTGGTGACAGACGGGTGGTGGTGACAGACGGATGGTGGTGACAGACGGGTGGAGGGGGGTGAAGGGTGGTGGTGACAGACGGTTGGTGGTGACAGACGGATGGTGGTAAAAGACGGATGGTGGGGACAGACGGTTGGAGGGGGGTGAAGGGTGGTGGGGACAGACGGATGGTGGTGACAGACGGGTGGAGGGGGGTGAAGCATAGTGGTGACAGACGGGTGGTGGTGACAGACGGGTGGAGGGGGGTGAAGGGTGGTGGTGACAAGACGGGTGGTGGTGACAGACGGGTGGTGGGGACAGACGGTTGGAGGGGGGTGAAGGGTGGTGGGGACAGACGGATGGTGGTGACAGACGGATGGTGGTGACAGACGGGTGGAGGGGGGTGAAGGGTGGTGGGGACAGACGGATGGTGGTGACAGACGGGTGGTGGTGACAGACGGGTGGTTGTGACAGACGGGTGGTGGTGACAGACGGGTGGTGGTGACAGACGGATGGTGGTGACAGACGGGTGGTGGTGACAGACGGGTGGAGGGGGGTGAAGGGTGGTGGTGACGGACGGGTGGTGGTGACAGACGGGTGGAGGGGGGTGAAGGGTGGTGGTGACAGACGGATGGTGGTAAAAGACGGATGGTGGTGACAGACGGGTGGTGGTGACAGACGGGTGGTGGTGACAGACGGGTGGTGGTGACAGACGGGTGGTGGTGACAGACGGATGGTGGTGACAGACGGGTGGTGGTGACAGACGGGTGGTGGTGACAGACGGGTGGTGGTGACAGACGGGTGGTGGTGACAGACGGGTGGTGGTGACAGACGGGTGGTGGTGACAGACGGGTGGTTGTGACAGACGGGTGGTGGGGACAGACGGGTGGAGGGGGGTGAAGGGTGGTGGTGACAGACGGATGGTGGTGACAGACGGGTGGTGGTGACAGACGGGTGGAGGGGGGTGAAGGGTGGTGGTGACAGACGGATGGTGGTAAAAGACGGATGGTGGTGACAGACGGGTGGTGGTGACAGACGGGTGGTGGTGACAGACGGGTGGTGGTGACAGACGGGTGGTGGTGACAGACGGGTGGTTGTGACAGACGGGTGGTGGGGACAGACGGGTGGAGGGGGGTGAAGGGTGGTGGTGACAGACGGATGGTGGTGACAGACGGGTGGTGGTGACAGACGGGTGGTGGTGACAGACGGGTGGTGGTGACAGATGGATGGTGGGGACAGACGGGTGGAGGGGGGTGAAGGGTGGTGGTGACGGACGGGTGGTGGTGACAGACGGGTGGAGGGGGGTGAAGGGTGGTGGTGACAGACGGATGGTGGTGACAGACGGGTGGTGGTGACAGACGGGTGGTGGGGACAGACGGGTGGAGGGGGGTGAAGGGTGGTGGTGACGGACGGGTGGTGGTGACAGACGGGTGGAGGGGGGTGAAGGATAGTGGTGACAGACGGGTGGTGGGGACAGACGGGTGGTGGTGACAGACGGGTGGTGGTGACAGACGGGTGGAGGGGGGTGAAGGGTGGTGGTGACAGACGGTTGGTGGTGACAGACGGGTGGAGGGGGGTGAAGGGTGGTGGTGACAAGACGGGTGGTGGTGAAAGACGGGTGGTGGTGACAGACGGGTAGAGGGGGGTGAAGGGTGGTGGTGACAGACGGGTGGAGGGGGGTGAAGGGTGGTGGTGACAGACGGTTGGTGGCGACAGACGGGTGGAGGGGGGTGAAGGGTGGTGGTGACAGACGGGTGGTGGTGACAGACGGGTGGAGGGGGGTGAAGGATAGTGGTGACAGACGGGTGGTGGTGACAGACGGTTGGTGGTGACAGACGGGTGGAGGGGGGTGAAATGTAGTTGAGGCCATAAACAGCCTGCCATGGCGACGTCAACATGCACCCCTCTCCCTTCTGGCGACCGCCGCAGCACCAGACCTCGGAGAGAGCTGCCGAGGTAATAATGGTCAGGCATTCTACCTTCTCCCACCCTCAATCAGACCCTTATCTGTTGCACAACTGACCTAAATACAGACCAATTTTATGTGATTCTAGACCCACAATTAGACATAGTTGATTTGATCGCTCAGTGTTTATCGCCGGCTCTCGTATTATATATGGCTTACATGGGATGGCCAACATTAATCGTTTTACGGGATTACTAGGAGAAACATTTTACTCACTGTTGTTAAACTGCTTTTCCTGGAAGCTGATGGACATGAGTGATGGGACGTTAAGGGAGATGCCCCAATCATCTTGGTCGCCAGGGGCCGCCTGCTGCTGCTGCTGCTGCTGCTGCTGCTGCTGCTGCTGCTGCTGCTGCTGCTGGTGCTGGTGCTGCTGCTGCTGCTGCTGCTGCTGCTGCTGCTGGTGCTGTTGTTGTAGGGTTCCCGACGCCGTGTCCCCGGGGTACTGACCGAGCAACGATGGTTTGACCGGTGGCGGGGGGCCCTGGGACAGCGCCGGCTGCTGGGGCGGCCCGGCAGAGTTCACCATGCCCGGCCCACGGTGGGGGGGCGGCGGCAGCGAGGGTGACATTGGGTAGGGCTGACCTTGCCCGGGGTGGGGGTGCTGAGCCATCTGACCCTGGGAACACTGGGGGCCCCGGGTCGGAGCGAACTGGGGGCGCTGTCCCTGGCACGGAGCCACCGGCGAGGCGGGGGGCGCCATGGAGGTGGGGGGGACCCGCCCCGTGCCGGGGGGCATGGGCAGGCCCGGCTGCTGTGGTTGTCCGGGCCCCATGTGGACCACGTGCATGTGCCCCGTGGGTGGCCGGCCAGCCGACATTGTCACGTGGGGTACCTGACCCGATTGTGTCGCCAGCATTGGTTGTCCGGGGGTCATTTGACCCGGTGTCATAGAGGGTACGAGTTGTCCAGATGGCACGGAGGGTACGGGTTGCCCCGACGGCAGTTGTCCCGGTTGCATGGGGGGTCCGTGTTGCCCCGGGGCCATCGACACGGGGGGCGGCGGCAGGCTCAGGTCGAACTGTACCATGTGCCCGGGGGGTGGGTGCCCGGGGTGTGGGTGCCCGGGGTGTGGGTGCCCGGGGGGTGGGTGCCCGGGGGGTGGATGTCCGGGGGGTGGGTGCCCGGGGGGTAGATGCCCTGGGGGTGGATGTCCGGGGGGTGGGTGCCCGGGAGGTGGATGCCCCGGTGGTGGGTGTCCTGGGGGTGGGTGCCCGGGGGTCGGACGCGGCGGGTGTCCCATGGGCAGACGCGGTCCCGGGGGTAACTGCTGTCCGGGGGCCATTTGCGGGTGGCCCATGGGGGGCATGGCCCGCGACTGAGCTGCCATGGCCATCATGGCGTGGTTGGGGCCGGGCGGCAGGTGTTGGTAGGCCATGGCCGGCTGGTTGACCAGCTGTGGCGGCGGCGGTGGCGGGGGCGGGGGCGGTGGCGGCTCTTCATCCCCGTCCTCGCCTACAACGACAACACTCCGAATTCAGCACAAGACAGCACGCGACCAACATGAGAAGCTTAAATTTTATAAAGCAACCTTATATTTTATAAAGTGACCTTATTTATTATAAAGTGACCAGATATTTCATAACGAAGTGTTACACGAGTTACACAATCATTCAGTTACTAGAATGTATAACATAATTACAACGTTATAACAACCATTACAACAGGAAGAGTCCGCTAAATTCACGTTGGCAAATCTTCAGTTGCGCACAAACGTCATCACAGACACAGACCCGCGTCTGTTCCACTCGCCCCCACTCCCGACCCCTCTCAGACGCTGACAAAGCTTAAGGTGGGCAGTTGAACCGAGGGTTTCGTGACATGTAGAGAGAGAAGGGGAGGGAGAGAGGAGTGCCAGTCATACGTCAGGGCCATTGATCACCGGCCCGACGCCCCCACTCGTATATAACCAGTCAGCAAACGTGATATGCGACTCGCAAAGGTCGAGAGCATCATTCCTATCTCAAAATACTGTATAATAAGGCCGATTAAAGATATGCGAAGGGAGGGAGAGAGTGGGGGAGGGAGGATGGGAGGGAGTAGGGTCGGAGGGGAAGTGATGGAGAGGAGCGATAGAATGAGTGGGGTCGAAATGTGCTACCAATCGCAGTTAAAAAGTTCCATCGACCGTGTCTCCAACCTGACCAGACCTGCTTGTTTGTCGCCTCACTGGGTACTGCCTGGGTCGGCAATGATCAGTGGGCGGTTAGAAAGAGGAATGCGTGTGAGGGGCAGTGGGGGGGGGGGGGGGGAGAGAACGAAGAGATGAGAGGATGAACAGTGATGGTCTGTAGGCAACTTGACATCTACCGGGAAGACGGTCACAGACAGGGAGCGGGACAGGGCGGGCGGCGCAAAGCCAGGGAGGGTCAGGGTCAGGAAGGGACAGGAACAGCGTCAAGGTCGGGGAGGGGTACAGGGTCCAACAGGAGAGAGAGAACCAGGGAGGGGGGGGGGGCAGGGACGGAGGGGAGGGACAGGGTGAGGGAGGAGGGTAGCGAGGGGAAGCGACGAGGATTGGAGTACGGAAAACAAGCAAGAAAAACAGGGATACCGGCGCCACACCACGGACGGCGTGACAACGTGACCGCGGCGACCGGACAGGGCCGGACCAGCGCCGTTCTACATTGCCGACCTCCACTCGTGCCGTTAATGGGTCAACGCGGCACTCCACCAAGGGGACACGGCCAGCCCACGTCCAGACAGACATTGGAAATTTCCAGCCGCGTGTCAAGTTTGCCGCCGGCGAGGTGGGGTTCCTCTTCCTGCCTGGCTCGGGATCAGTCCCGCCCTGCCCACCTGCTCGCCCGGCCGCCCGCGGCCCCACCCGTCCCATTCCACATCTAGGTGTCGCCCCGGCTAACTCTAACCAAACTAGGTGGCAGTATTTCCGCATTCACCATATAGATATATGTATCCAGCGCTATATGCACTAACTATATACACGTCCTGAAGCTAAGTCAAGTGCACCGACCAATGACGGCCAGGAGCGACCTCGGGGCTCGCGGTATATAGATCTATGACCGCAAAACATGTAATTACTTTAACAAGAGATTGTCACAAAGGCAGAACACATCTGCGACATACAGTGCTAAAAAAGAAAATGGACACAAAACCTGGAGCACTAGTGACGTGAAACAAGGTCGAAAAAATATAGTGGACTCGCAAGTACCCCCCAGAGAACGCAATGATATTGTGCTACGGGTAGTCTCGTGTATTTTTTTTTTTTTTCCTCGGGTTTTTCTGTCAGCGAACTCCGCCCCCATTGGCCAGCTAACGTGACAGTAAGGTAGGTGATTGACTGTCAAACAAGGAGGCCAGAGGTACGGGTGCCATGTCTCGGCGTACCTCAACGACTTCCGCCTTCACACACAATACACCTAGGGCATTACTACTACAATGTACTACATTAATATAGATTAAAGTAACCGGCAAAACCGAACAAAAGTATCCTGGAAATGGTATAGCTACATAATGGCTTTAATTAACATTTCAAGGCGTCGTTCTCAGAAGTACCGAGAAATGCCCCAACATAAAACAGACATGCAGGTCAATACGGTTATGGTAACATTGATTCATTGGAAGGAGGTAGGTGGGGGGGGGCATTTCCAGACAGACTGATTAGGACTTGCCCAAGCCAACAGACATCACGCAGAATGTAAATAATTAACGCGCCAAGCAACATTGAAAGCATAACTACAGGCAGCCGGCAGCAGTATCAGGCACGGTGCGTGAGACGGGACTAAACACCGCAAGGAAGGACCAACTCACCGTCTGCCCCTTCGCCCCGCTGGCCGGCAGGGGGTGGCGGCGGCGGGGGTAAGGCAGGGCTGGGAGGCCTCCTACCACCCGCGGCGGCCCGCACGTGTTCTGTGGAGGGCACCACATGGTCATTACTGACAGCCACACCTCGCGGTACCAAGGGTCTCAGTCATACCCTCATGCCATCTCACACCATTCAACACCACCCTGCCCCTGCCCGTCCCTGACTCAGCCCCTCGCTGTACTTGTTACTACCCTCTGACTGCCCATCCCTGTCCAAGTTAACCCCTTCTGACCCTCTGACTTCTGTCCCAACTCAACTAATCGTCCCACTGGATACCACCTGGTCAAGCTTCTTCAATCATAACGTCACCATATCACACCTTGGCGAGCTGTTCTAACCGTCCAATTAAGTGAAAGTCACGCTTCTTCAATCATAACGCCATCTCATGACACACCACACTCCTTGGCGAGCTCTCTTGAGGCCATAAAGGCTCTTGAATCATAACGCCATCACATCACACACATACGTCTACTAACTCTTATTCAGTCATAGCCACATGTCATCATACTCCATGTCCCTTTTAAGCTTTGATCCATAGCGCCATCATATTACAAATCACTCATGTAGAACAAAGAATCCTCACTCCTAGCTCCACAGCACCTCAATACACAAGTTGCTCATCGGCACTTCAAGTCAACTACGGGCTCGTCTCTCACAGCCTCATTGCAAACATATTTCATAGCGTCATCGTTCATACACCATACACAGATTCACCAATGGCTGTACACCACCAATTTGTCATAGCGTCATTCCACCCAAACCTCGCACCACATACGGCATTCAGCGTTAAGTAACCGGCGTTAACAGTTTGCCTTCACAGCTGCTTAATCATTAGATCTCAAGCCAATCATCGGAACGTGGAACACCACCACAGCGACATCGAATGTACAAAAAAACACAATTTATTTGAACTTCCTGATGAACGAGAAGATAAGTAGCTTAAAAGCGACAAGAGCACGGACGGACGAAAAGATTTACCGGATCTTGTTATCATCACGCACAACAGTAGCGAATCCCACACGGAGCGAATTTTACACCGTCGGAATGCTCCACTCTTAACAAGGGGAAGACTTGACATGGTAGGCCTACCACTGACCGCGAAGAAGCAAAGCAGAGGTGGCATAAACAGCGGCAGGACAATGCTGGCCCAGGAGTGGTGTCCTCTCTGCGTCTTACTCACCCTTTCGCTTCTCTTCGTCGTCCTCGGACTCGGAGGCGTCGAGGCCGAACTCCCGCCGCAGCCGCTCCGTCAGGCTGAGCTGGGTCTGCTCGCGCACGCGCTCCGCCTCCGTGGCTGTCGAGTCCCACTTCACGTCCGTCTCCTCCTTCCGGCCACCGGGCGCCGCGCCGGGCGACAGCAGCGCCACCCCCGGCGGAACTGCGCCTGAAGCACGCACAAGACACGGGGTACAGGAAACGGCGCACACGCGTCAACATATATAGCGCACAGCAATTAAGGTACATCGCGTATTAAAATCTCCTAGTATCATTGTATCAGAAACGCTTAGTCCAGTATTATAAAACAAATATCTGCGAAGAATGCGTTATGTATGCGGAGGGAAAGTTGTTTTGGCGTTGGACCAACCGTTTAACGTTCTTTAAGGTATGGACAACCCTTTGATCGACTCACCTCCTACGTTATCCTTGAGCATGGAGCTGCCGAGAGCCCCGAAGTAGGGCAGCAGTGGTGTCAGTAGGTCCCGCGGCGGCTGGGGGTCCCTGGCCGGGGGGGCGGGGCGGGCAGACGTGCTGGACCCCACAGTTGGGCGTCCGCTCACGCCGCTGCTACTGGAGCCTGATATGGATCCTGATCCAGACAGCGAGCTGGAGCGGCGCGAGTCCCGCCGCATGCTGACCTCGTCACGGGAGTCACGGGAGTCCCGGGAGTCTCTGGAGTCGCTGCGCTTGTGCTTCAGGCGGTTACGGTATTCCAACAAGGACACCTGCAACAAACAGCATCAAGATCAATGCATTTCTTACTCTAAGGCTAAGAAGGAAACCCGATGAAAGGTCGTTAAAGTAGAATCTTCATGAGGTAACTCACCAAGAGAACATACTAAAGTTGAACTTGAAAAGTGTTACTGAGAAAACACCAGGTGTTCTTTGTTGCTTGTCCAAAGAAACGGAACAACCACCAGCGGAATATTACATTGCGCGTTACCTTTTTCTTTGTCGGCTGCATTTTGGAGCTGGACGTCGGGGAAGTGGCATCCATCGAGGACTCCTGACCATATTGTTGGACCGGAGAGACTTCCTCCCCGGCACTTGGCTCCTGCGCGGTGCTCGAGATGAGGCTGTCGAGCCCGCCGCCCCTGCCGGGGGAGTCCCCTGAAGGCTGGCGGCTGCGGCGCCCCGAGGAGGAGTCGGCCGGCGAGTCTTCGTACGACGGACTGCGTTGTTCGCAGCGGGAGAAGGACGACCCCCTGCCAGTGCTGACCCCTGGCGAGGAGAATCGTCGCTGGCACGATGACGACGACGACGACGAGGACGTGGAGGAGAATGGCGAGAAGGAGGAAGCGAGCTCGGTCCGGTCCGGCCGCCGTCCGCCGCTCCCATTCCCCTTGAAGTAGTCCCAGTCCTTGTCCGGTCGTGACCAGCGCTCGCCGCCGCCAGCGCCGCCAGCACCGCCGCCGCCGCCACCGCCGCCGCCGTACGACGCCATGCGGCTGCGCACCGCGCCCAGCGCCGGAGACGACGATGCCATCTTGAGTTCATTGAGAGAGTATTTGAGGCCGCCGATGACGACGGTTTCCACGTTGGTGACGGGCGATGAGCTCTGGCTGTTGTTGGCGCTGCTGCTGTTGCTACTGGAGGCGGCCGTGGCGGCCTCGGCACCCGCACCGGGGGGCGCGGCGGCCGAGGAGGACGGCGAGGCCGAGGAGTTCGGCTGCGAGGTGCTGACGGCCGATCCCGGCTCCAGTGCCCGGATTTCCTCTTCCTCGGTCTCGTCATCCGTTATCTCGCCCTCCTCCTTCTCCTCTTCCTCCTCAACGACCATGGCGACCGCGGCGGTTGGAAGCTGCTGGGCCTCAGCCTCGTTGCCAGCGCCCCCCAGCACGCGCGCCTCCTTCTCCATGTCGGAGAGCGAGGAGTCCAGTTCGCCCTCCTCCTTGCGAGCCAGCCAGGCCTGCGTGGAGTGGACACCCGGCTCGACGACGGGGTCGCCTGTGGCCGAGCTGGCGCAGGCTGCCGACGAGGTGTGGGGGGCGGTGTCCGGCTGGCACTCGGCCGGCTGCGGCAGGTCGCTGCTCGCCGCTGGTTCAGGGGCGGCCACGGCCACGGAGGGAGAGCACGGCGCCCGCTGACATCCCTCCGACCAGTTAGAGATCACTTCCGATGAACTGTTACTAGAGCTGCACACAGTTCCGGCAGACGGCAGGGTGGCCGATGCCCGCCCGTCGTCAGCCGGGGTCTGAGAGTCACTGTGAGAGTCACTGACCACCGGGGGCGGGGTGCTGGGTCCGGCCTCGCTGGCTTGAGGTTCTTGCGAAGTCTGAGGGTCTTGAGTGGTCTGGGCGGCTAGCTCCACGCTAGACGAGAGCTGCGGGTGACCCACGGCCCGGGGCGGGTCGACGGAGTCCCGCTCACTGTCACTGACTGAGGATGAGGATGAGGATGACGTGGATGAGGAGGCCACACTGACCTCAGAGCTGTCTCTGGCGGTGGGCGCTAGGCGCTGCGAGCCCTCGAAGCCCACCTCCCGGTTTGTGGAGTCACACTCCCCACCCTGGTCCTCTAACAACGCCTCTGGCGAGGAGTCCAAGGGGGCCAAGGTGGAGCCTATCCCACTGTTACTGTCGGTCCTATTGCGGCGTGGCGGCGCGGGGGGTGGGGCTCGCTGAGCCGCCGAACAGGCGGGACAGAGCCCCCGGGGAGCGGCCTCCGCCCTGGCCCACTGAGAAGAGTCCACGCGGGACTCGCTGACACTGCTGCTGTCCAGGTCACCGTTGCCGGCCGCCTCCACCGGCAAGCCGCACAGGCGACATTTTGATTGCTGCCCGGGAGCGTCACTACTGCTGGAGGGCTGGGGGCACTCCTCCAAGCGAGAAGCGGCCTGGCTGATCAGGCTGGCAGACACGTCCGCGCAATAGGCACCCTTCATACGGGCCTTCCAGCCCGCCGCCGAGCCCGCCGCCAGCGGCCGACCGACGAGGCCCCGCGGGGAGGTCCAGGGCTCCTCCCCGGACCCCGCGCTGTCTGAGGCCGTAGGGGCCTCCAGCTTCACCCGCGCTACGTCCTGGGCCGGGGACTCCTCCCCAACCCCAACTCCATTCCCCTCACCCTCCCTTTCGTCCTTGACACTGGCCTGCCGAGCAGCGGCGTACGGCTGGCCAGATTCGGGTTCGCACTCGTCCGACGCCTCGTAGGAGAGTTCAGCCTTGAGGCTATCCCCGGGGACGGCGGACTCCTGCTTGAGTCCGCAGCCGGCGGCGGTCAGCAGTGACTCGCTCCGGGTGCTGTCAAACGACTCCTGCTTGAGCCCGGGAGCGGCAGAGGAACCGCTCTGAAGGGACGGGGAGAGAACAAATGACAATCAGCTCAACACATAGACAGATACCGAGAAAATACAATTGTTCCCACTGATGCATAGGTCTTATATTAAACATTCCAAATCTGAATACGTTCTTCGTCACCGATTTACAACTTGTGGCTTACTACGGCCAACGAGTCACACCCCTAGGGACTTACCCCGTAGAAGCTGTCGTTGGGCGTGAGCGGCACGGAGGGGTAGACGTGGCGCTGGAGACCGTTCATCGTGGCCACGGGGCCGCCGCCGCCGCCGCCGCTAGAGATGCAGGCGCCGGGCCCGATGGCCACGAAGGCCTCGTCTCCCTTGCTGTCGTCGAGCTCGGAGAGGTCCTCGGAGAGCCCGTGCAAGCCGTGGTCGAGGCCGTCCAGCCCCAGGTAAGGGTTGGGCGTGGACGGCGTGGGCGGGTAGGGGCTCTCGGCAGATATGGACTCGCGGGCCAGGCGACGCTTCTTCAGCGGGGTCACGAAGTCTGCACACACCAGAGACACAACACAGTGAAACCAGCACCTTCCACAGGTCCATATTAGAATGCTCCTGAAGCCAGGAGATGGTTGACCCCCGTTTGAGACCCATATGAGCGCTAGTGGCTATTTTAAACATCGATGCCGTCCCATCTTGGTTCAACATTATCATAGCATGGTATGGCCACGCCTTCGCCATAATACTACTAAATGCATTACGTTTTGATGGGCAAATAATGTGGTTTTTGTTAGAAAAACACTATCAAGTCATATCGGTTTTCAAATAGCATGGTAAAGAACCACAATTACATCAATTCATATCCATTTTCTTCATACATTTTTTACAATATAATTACATTGATATCGGTGAAATCCAACAGGACATCTATTAAGCATCAGATCATGGCACATATAATTCAAGCTGCACGAGCCTAGGCCAGAGAGGCCACTAGAGGCTTACCAATGGGTGAGGCGCCGGGGCTGTTGCAGAGGTTGTTGGTGTTGGGGCTGACGGAGCCGCTGGGGACGGGAGACATGGACTCCTCCCCGGGCGACTTGTGCTCGAACATGGCTTGCCGCAGCCAGCGCTGGGGAAACCAACAACGTCACCTCGTCACAAACAGATCTAGCGATACATCAACACACCGAATAAAACTATAATAACAGGGACCGAGGAGGGGAGGAGGGGGGCGTGGGGGGCAGGCAAAATTCCGACGATTTCAGCTTGTCGCAAGTACCAAATGGATCATTGTACGACGGCTGCGTCGACATATGAAAGGAATTGAAATGTTTGTCTTCAGGCCGCTTTCGTGCCCGTAAAGGCTAAAATTGTGCCAAGAAACATCTCGAGGCAATGAAATGGGGTGCGTCGACCAGTAGGGCGTGGCAAAAGTATAAAGGCTATCGGTAGTTCACCTTCTTGGCCGAGCCCGCGCGGTTGTCGAGCTGGAGGGCGGCGGTGGTGAGGGTCTTGGTGGGGCCGCCGTTGTTCGTGACGGTCGACACACTGTTCCTTCTCAGGTGGCTCAATGAGCTGGTATGTGGGCTGGGAACACATTTTATGAATTCAGTCTCCTCAGAGTCGAGGTCGCTCAGGTCGGTCTTGATGCTCAGCGGCTTATGCATGTCCTGGCTGTTCTCCTGTAGTAACCGATACTGTGGGGAGAAACAAAGTCGGTGTAATTCAGGGGGCTATAACGAAAACAAATCCTTATGTAACCTAAATGGCTAGAGTCTATTCAAGGAGGTCTGTTAGGTAGCATTGATGGGCCCGGAAGGCATTCTATGACAACGACATGACGGAAACGACCCAAATTAAGCATAATACATGCGTATAAAGTATTAATTTTAATCACCACATAGCAAAGTACTATGCTTAGTTGTCACAATATACCCAAAGTATTATGTTTAGTAGTCGCAATATACCCAAAGTATATTAATTTTAATCACCATATTATACTCAAAATATTATGCTTAATAATCACATAATGCCCAAAGTATTAATTTTAATCACGATATACCCAAAGGTTTAAGTTGACAGACGGTTAATATACCTTTTTTGCCTTGGGAAACCTAAAGGCTCTCTCCGAGACGCCGGCAGAGGGCGTGTTGGTGGCTGAGGCGACCTCTGTGTGAGATGGCACAGGGGGCGGGCTGGCTGGGGTGGTGGGTGGCAGGGCGTTACTGCTCTCGTCGGCCGAGGTGCCGGAGTCGAGGGCGCTGAGGGGCGCATTGCTCAGCCCGCTGCCCGCCCGGCTGGACCTGCTCAACAACAACAACAATGTTACATTACGCGTCATACGCCATCACAACTCGTACCAGAGTCCCTTCTCAATAAACTACATACCTATATAATATCATCAGAAGTCATTTAGAATTGTTTACAGGAGGTCACGTTATCATCACCGAACCCGATGAAACTGATTCAATGATATTAATGGCTGCAAAATCCGTTCTAGATTGATTTTATATTAATAAGGTGACTTCATTAATTGATTTAGAGCTGATAGAAACCTTATAGCTTACCGTCGAGCCGGCATAGAAGCACGCCTCTTCTTCCTAGAAAAAAATCCAAAGCACTTTCAATGACACACTGCAAATACGATATCGTTTAGAAACACAATTTACTTGATGACCTAATAGTGAGATCTCCTTCACGTTTATCTAGGGATAGTTTCTGTTCAATTATATTGATATTTAATTCCCAACAACTATGTATGTAACTTATTACATTCCCGCCTCGAGTGCCTCTACCGGACCTAAATACGATTACATACCCTTTATGCCTGCGTAGCTTCATGGGTGAGTCGAGGAGGTTGGGGGTCTCTTGCTTGACCTCGCCCTCCTTGGCCAACAGCAGCTCCACGTCCTTCTTGTCGTCTTCCGTCGGCGCCTCTGGGTCCGAGGGCGGCAGCTGTTGGTCCTGAGAATGTTTCCTCAGACTCTCCCGCCGCTTCTCTATCTGTTCTTTCCCCAGCTACACGGGAGAAATACCATACCGTGCAGCAGTCAGCAGGTTTATACGGCGACTACAGCGACTACACCATTACATCATGTCGAATAAAGCAACACATATACCACATTACATCGACAATGAGTGCAAAATATAGGCAAAGATCAAATCAAAACTGTTATAGTTATGTATGCTCAGCATATCGATGCATATAACGAAAAACGAAAACATTAAACAGACACACAGGTGTAAATCTCTTCCGAACACAATACGCTTTAAGGAATCAAGCGAACACTTTACCACTGATTGAAAACAAAGTTAATAAGAGAACAAAAAATAATTGGGGCGGTTTCGCTGCTCCCGATGCTCCATTTGCCAAATGACGCACCAATCTGCCTTATTGAGCGAGATAAAGTAATCATGGTCTTGACCACACACCTTCTTCTCCGGCTTTTTCAAAGTGAGAGGCTCTTCTTTCTTGATGGGTTTCTTGCCGGGGTCAACGCGGGCCAGTGCCTCTTTACGTCGCTCTTCTCGCTTCTCCAAGGCTTGAAACGCTTTCATGATGGCTTCCATTTTCCGCTCTTCTCTCGTCTTGAGTTGAAAAGATGCGACAAGTTAGATTAGGATTAACCGGCTTAAGCAGTCCTAAAATATCATCACAAGGTAGGGTTCGCCACATAGGTTGCGCGAGTGACCCAATATGTACTGATAACCATGCAATGGTATTTTCTGATTACTTATTTATCCTTTCAACCACATGAACTAACCTATTCAGTTAACTATATATATGCACATATATATATATCATACAGCATACAACTAGGTGATTACTCCTTCAATGTTAAAACTTCAGGAGGCGCGTAGGTAGCTGGACCTCTGTACTAGTACTAACCAAAGTCCGCATTCTTTCTCTCTCGTCATCTGTTTGGGCACCTTCCGATGCGTCAAGTGACTTCTGGGGTGAGAGGGCCGGGCTGATGGGGGTGTCCCCTTTCCTTGGACTAGACGCTATTTTGGCAACAGGTGAGGTCACTGGTTCCTGTAACGCAAACATGTTAAAGATGTACTCCAAACCGCCCCTTGTCGGAAAAAAACAAAAAACATAATGCCCGATTATATTAATTGACGTCTTTCGTGGAGCCAAGACAACAAAATAATTAGAAAAATTAACGTTTTTGGTTACAACACATTTAAGTCATGGCAAACATTTTACGAGAATCGCTTCGTAAGAGCACAAATCAGTTTTGTTGGCGATTCCATCATCCATGTATAAACGCCCACAGCTTAAGAAAAGTATTATACTGTTTGATACAGTTCGTGGGATATGCTATCGACCGAGAGGACTTACAGGTTCGATCAGGCTGGGCCTCGTCGTGGTGTCCACGAAGAAGGATTGCGCCCGTCGTCTCTTGGCCCGAGTAGGCGCTACGGGTGACTTGGGCGAGGCCGGGGTAGGAGGGCAGGACCTGGGGGCCGCCTGGGGGCTGCTGTCAACCACCGGGGCGGGGGGTGCCTCAGGGGGTACCACCACCACCACGTCCTCGTTCTTGGTCGACCGTCGTCTGCGCTTCTTGGGTCTGCAAACAAAATCAGCGCTACTACAACCAAAAATTCACATTAAGGGGATCTGGGTCTTCCCAACATTGCACCATAATAACAAAAAATTCTCAAATATACATGCAACCAACCAAAACTGTTAGCCTGACTAATGACATCAGCACACTAACCAAATTTTGTTAGTAGTTTCCCTAAAACATGATGTGCTCTTCTGTCGCTGTTTAGACAAGAAATTTCATCACCAAGCGAGACTTACCTCCCGGGGTGTAAGGCGGTTCCCTCGGAGACCTTCTTGTAGTACTTAGTCACCAAACAGTTGGCTTTTGAGCAAGCACATTCAACACAATAGGAGCTGAAAACAACAAAAACATATCTCAGGTCTTAGATATCTCAATCATTTAGTGTAGAACATCTATTATATAATATTTTTGTCAAAGTCTTAAGTTTAATTAGAAGGTATATAACTGCAATAAATTCATAGCCAAATCTCACAGCAAATTTTTCATATAACCTAATGTATCTCTTGAAATTGCTGCACTGTAGCAATAGTATATGAACAGTATATGAACCAGATACGCACCATTCTTGAAAATTCAAGTCAAAAGGAATGGTTATTTCAGCACCCTTGGAAATTGCCTTGGATGTGTATACAAAGAAGTGGATATTGCCATTGTCCACCATGTGTCGAACCTAAAAAAAAAAAAAAAAAATGTGTCAGGAAAGCACTCTTGTCTGTATAATACATGTACTATCATTCAAAAATCAGTAAAGATTACAAACATGGACTATGAACTAGCAAAATATCTAGGCCGCAATGGGTTTCAAAATATATATATATTAATAAAGCAAACTACTTAAAGGGAACCGCCAGTCTGGCCTCTAACGTTGCTTTACCGATTCATATATTACCCAATTGTCTATCCTCCAAATTACAGAATTTTTCGTCCTGTCTATAGCTCACAATAAAATTTAGAAGTGACCGCCGGGCACGATTATGCCGCCTACCCAGGCGGCAGCCCTTTTTGGAGGTGTGTCCGGGATTGACCAATCAGCAGGCGATACTCTAATCTATTCAAACCGGAAATTACGCCTATTGTGTGAGATAAACAAGAGCGCGTGATCATCGCTAATAAAAATAGCTGCGATTCTAACTCCAATCATGGCATTGTTGCGGAGTCAATCGTCGCAAGACGTATATCAATTTGTTTGGATGGTACTTTTCCATGAAACACTAAGATCACGGTCTACTGCGCGGCTTGGAACTGCCGCTGTTCATCTGTAAATCGCGGCCCTGATCTCTCTGTCCGCGAGTGATAACATAAGGCGGTGCCACATGAATAGTCACAATACGCGTCACTGCTCCCGACAAAATGGCGTTCTGCTTGACATTGCTGGGGGCGGGTTGGCTTAATTTTTTTCTCCTTAGCAGTGGGCCGAAACGAAGCGTTAACACTCGCCAATTTAATTTTATGATGTAAGCTTTCGGTGCAGATCGCAATTAAATTAGGTTGGACACCCGCTTTAATGGTAATGTTCAAGGATTAGATGGGAGTCCTTATCATCTTACCTCTGCATTGGGAGCACACGACCGGCGTATATAGCGGGATATGTTGCCGTACGTCCGGGAATCCACACACAGGTCCAGACTGCCAAAGTTGTTGTAGAACAGGACAAACGGCTGCTCGCTGAGGGATAAAACGTTCAATGTATATCACGTTAGAATTAGAACACCTACATGGAACGCTTAAGATCAATGCAATCATTTTTCTTCACAATGCCATAAAACATACAATGCATGCCGTAAATCACAATTATCCTTTTATGTAGTTATTCATGAATAGATGCCATATAATGATTGATGTAGAAATAACTCTGTGCTATTTGATAAATACTGGTACTTACTCTTTGTACACCTTGTTTTCTTTGTTGTACTGTTCCCTTAGAACCACTTTGCCCATGTACTCCACGAGACATGAGCTGGGAGTCACATCATCAGTAACCTCCAGACGCTGAAACACGGAAACAATAGCGATGCAGTGTAACAAATCTCAAATCTAATTATAAAATAAGGAATGTAGTTACTTAATTTGGGATTTTGAAATGCGGTCGATGAAGCAAAAAACCAACACAGATAAAGCAGTTTAAGGTTGAACGGGGCGGGGGGGTGGGGGGCGTTTACCAAGGCATACATGTACAGAAGTATGAAAAATCTTACTGGATATGCGAGAACAAATTATTCGGCGATACGGGTCTACAATTATAGCATTATGAAATAAGTTTTACATGTTTTACACGTCTCGATGATGTGTACCAGAGTGGGAGAGACCGAGAAAGAGAGAGAGAGAGAGAGAGAGAGAGAGGGGGAGCCGGGTACTCACCCGCTGTGTGGCGTTAACCTGCGCCACCCTGCAGAGCCGAGCCAGCGGCTGAGCGTTGGGCAGCGTGTCGGCCAAGAGGCTGTCGCCGTGCTGGCCGTTGAACTTGCCAGAGATGAGGAGCGCCTCCACGTCGATGCTGTACTGGTTGATAGTCGCCTCCTCGTACGTGTTGTCCACCTCCACCTTGAGGACGGGGCTGAGGGGACTCTCGTAGCGCGCCGGCTCCTCTGGGGCCGGCACGACGGGCGGCGGCGGAGGCGGCGGCAGGGACAGCGACAGCGGCGATTTGGGCCCCTGAGAAATCAAAATGAGGAATAAATACATCAAATGGTGAAAGGACGTGACGCTCGTGGTACTCGAGGAATTGTTGTAACATTACGTGTTGTGTGGAACTCGAGGAATTGTTGTAACTTTAAGACTTGCATTTTTTTTTATACAAAATTGAATCGTAAACTTACTTTAAACAGCCTGTTGGCATGCTTCTTCGGAGATGAGGGACTAAATAGTTTGGGCTGCAAACAGGGAAAGGTCACCTTTATAATACTATATATGTAATAAATCAAAATAAAAAGTAAAAATTCCAGCCAATTGCAAATTATTAGCATACAAATTATCACATCCGTGAAAGAGAAAACATGGGTTCTCAGGATAACACTCATCTCGAATGAACGTACCTTTTTGTGTCCCAAAGAGAACTCTCCGTGCAGCTTAACTTTCCGTTTGCCTTCTTTGTCGCGGTGTTTCACATCAAGGTCTCTCTTCTTGCCCTTCTTTATTCGAGTCTTTAACAAGATGCCTTTGTTCTCCTTCTTGTCCTTCTTACTCTGTAGTTTCTTCACTTTGAGGGCTAGACCTGCAGCTTTTTTCTTCTTGCCGTGCGGAGTCTCATCTTCTGTCTCTGTGGCACTGGAGTCAACTGAAAGGGGACATTCAACGTAAGTTCGTTAAACATCATTTGCAGCCTGTAAAAATATGAACCTGCATGAACAAAATGAAATGCAAACTTAAATATGTGCGCCAAAGGCACTAGCAAACAAGGCGTGGAAATATTGACCAATCTCTCGAGACATCAGAATATCGGCATGGCACCGGAACACTTATAAAGAACAAGAAAAAAAATCTTCTAGTTTCTGGTAAAAAAAAAAAATCGAGTTATGTGTAACCGGGTTTAAAAAAATTCGCAGCAGAAATGACAAGGAAGAGAGAGTAGTGAATCCTACTTAGAAGTTCCTTGCGCTTGGTCTGCAGTTCGATGGCCCACAGTCTGTCCACTTCCCGGGGCTCGCAGATCTCACAGTGGTACATGTCTGGGATGTGGGCCCGATCAACGCCCATACAGTCTACATGTTGCCAAACCCTGAAACGCAACACAACAAACCGATAATGCTGTCATCCTTTGCTATAGAATAGGACAAAGCAGTTAAGTGACCACCAAATCAATTGTGTTCTTTCAACGATATCCGAAAAAAGCTAAAACTCGATTTTAGCTTTTAAGTTTCAGACTGGTTGATAGAGGCAGGTAAGCTATTTGTAACTATTTTTTTCCCGTTCTGTTCATGGTTACTGCATCTACATAAGAAATCAACCTAACAGAGATTACACCAGAAACACCCTCCATAATGGCGCATTCGGTCCGCCAGTAGATCGCAGTGTCGTACGTACCCGCAGCGGTCGCAGCAGATCATGTAGCCATCGTCGTGAAGGAAGCCGCAGACGCAGCGCGTGATGCTGTCGTCGGCGCTGACGATCTCCGTGTCCTCCGTCGTCACGACTGTCGTGTGGCAGGAGACGTCCTCGATGTCGATGTGGCCGTTTACCTTGGGCGGGCCGCCGTGGCCCCCGCCGCTGCCGCTACCGCCGCCAGCCGGGGACGTGCTGGCCGGTGCGCCCCGGGCCGGTTTGGCCGACACAGACTGGGGTGGAGGCACGGCCAGCGGTGGAGGCGGTGGCGACGGCGTGCAGGGTGGAGAGGCGGGCGGTGTTGGGGGTGGAGGTGCCCCATAGTTATGGTCCTGATGTGAAATGAAACAGCGATCAGGCCAAGTGATAAGTACATATAACTATTAAGATTTTGCAAACGACAATAAAAGATATAGAAGATAATGTTGTCTGACACGAGGAGTTGCGCAGAAGGGCGGGCGGCGTTGGGTTGGAGGTGAAACAGTTGTGCTTCCGTGAGACGAAATGGGATTAGGTAATAGATCTCAAGACTTAGGTAACAGGGCGCATACCCATGTTGATCTACAGCTCAGTCTGCGACAAGGCGATACAATCTATCAAAAACTACATTCCGCGTAAAGTTAATGGCCACCCGAATAGCCCAATCAAAAAATCCAACAATAGTTTTGTCCCCAAAATAACCCGCCACTTCCTTGTGAAGAAAACACGAGGCTCGCTCGCAAACCAGACACCGCACAGATAGGACACGGTGTCGATTGCGACAGAGCATTGTCGGTAACCGTAAGGCCCATAATACAGCCACAAAACAAAAGACCCATTCGCTGATTTAAAGATTAGCCTATCAGTGGCAACATTTTTCCTCCTACATTTTAAGAAATGGCCTCTTAAAGATAAGACCGTACTGACAAAAAGAGGAAGACTACCTTATGTCAACCTTACTACTATAAAAGTAAGTTAAGTCAGTCAGTGATCAAATCTGTTGTGAGCGTAAAGGCAGTAGGATTACCGGATTAACCACCGAAGACGTCCAGGTGGATTAAGTCATGAACGTCTTACCACTTTCATGGCCCATTGACTGCCAACCATCAAGCGCAACCATGGATAACGGGATTGAAGCGTCACACCACTTGGATTCGACACACGCCAAACAACTTAAGTGCCAGAGCTGGGTTTTAACTGTGTTATGCAAGAAATGGAGCGCAATAATCTAAAGTGTGACAAATCCACACAATTAACCGGACAAGAATGTCATCGCCACACAGTGGCAATAATACGCATGGACTACGCAAAATATGTGGAAATTACAGAGAGATTCGACGTCTGATAACTCTATTAGCGCCTCCCTCGAGCCAGCATAGACAGCGGCATGAACAACTAGCGGTCAGTCGCAGCTTGGACTGTCATCATTTAATGTACATGTACTCAAAAAGGTAGATGCAAACTTGCCACAATTGGAGGCTTTCCAAACCCCATAGACGAATTGATGTATGAGCTAAGGTCGATTCGCAACCCAAAGCACGAGAAACCATTATCGACCCACGTACATGGATGGGTAACATTGACAAACACTGTCAGGGTCATTGAGTAAATGCATTTTTTTTAAATATTCATGTTCTTGTTGAATAAATGAATGTTATTGTATGCCTGAACTAGAATAAAATATTTTGCCAGATTGTCACATGAATATCTATTTGTGGGAAAAGGTGTAGACCAAACGCAAGGGTCAGGTGGAAATTCGCTGCCTGAAGCCAGCCCACTAAAGTACCCTAGAGCCTGAAAAACACAGGCACTTGGTAATGGGATGGATTTCCTGCATGGGGCCAGTGTGTATAAGCAAATCAGAACATAAGTTATATACATATATACATAAGAATCGAGGATCTTTTGATTCAACTTTTGCAGAAATCCACTAGGCTGTAAGAACAATAACTTCCTGTACAAAACTTCAGCATCTTATCGGCTACCACAAAAAAATGCATAAGATCAGACGACTTTGACAGGAGGCAAAGGAGTCAAATGTCAACTGACCAAATGTGTACAGCCAATAGGATATGCTAGTGTAATATACGTGAGCCTTATGGAAGCAGCGCCGATATAGAAAGAACATATCCATAGGACTCCTAGATCTATCGATGGTATAACTCACGGATCTGTCTCAAGATCAATCGGTAGTGAATTGCTAGCTGAGCACTTACAGGCTTAGAACGTATTCCACCTGCAAGCAGATGCAGTTTAAACTTGAGACTCCTGAACGTCGGGCCTGGGATGGGAGTGAGGTGCGCAGGCCACTGGGAGCCATGCTGACACTGCGTCTCACCAGGCATTTACCGGCAGTCACCGTCAGCTATCCACCGTGTGTCCGTGCAATACTACGACAGTCTTCTCGTCACTCATCGAATCAGGTCGCTATCTACCCAAGCAAGGCATCCTCATCCACCCGCGACAAATCAACTAACTCCCTTATCGGCTGTCGCAATTTGTTAAAGGTTCCGACTCCTTGGCTGGCGCTGGTCAAGCCATGTCAGTATTCCTACAGTGTTGCCGCTACGCAGCGGTTCGTTCAAAACAAACATGCTGAGGCAAGTAGGCTGCCTGTGTTCAGTGGGCCAACACGACCTAGATGTGTAAAGGGTTCCATAAGCGGTACGCTCTATATGCGGCGAGCGGGGCCCCGGGAGCCGCGCATGCACCCGCCGCGGTCTCCGTGTGCACCGTGGCTAGTCAACCACGGGCCAACACAATAACTCTTTTATTTATTCATGGCTCGCCGGTATTGACGGGCGCCGTGAGTTCATTCTCCTAACTACAAGCAGTTTCCAACACCGACCATTAAAAATAGAGTTTTAAGCGAAGCTTGGGTTGGCGGAGTTTATTGATTGGTAGCTGGACGCGTTCATTGATTCAGATGCCGGCGGCGGGTGGAGGAGGTACTCCCTCTATTGCTTGGTGCCCAAGGCAAATCTACTCGCGCCCAACGCGCTAATATTAACCTGCTCAGGCCGATATCTACTCTTCCGTGACGGCCGCCAGGGGCATAGGTGGAGGAGGAAGAGGGGGTGGTGGTTGCTGGCGGGGCCACGGGGGGAGGGGGTGGGGGAGTGCTAAGGGAGGGGGTTATGAGGGGAGGGGTGATGGGAAGGGGTGGTGCAGGCGGCGTGAATGCGGAATAGCCATGCTTTGAAAGGAATAGGAGACATGTAAGAACAGGGAAAACGAACGGAGAGAGCCGGCAAAAAAATGCGTCCAGAGAAAACGCGTTACCATATCGCACCACACCTGAGAGGGGTCCCTACATGCAGCGCCATTTAGGTTTCAATGCATTGCATTACGTATATATTAATAGGAAATATCCAGGCATCAGCATCACTTAAAGAATGTTTTCAAGTAATTATCCATCTTCCCCTACAACACTTTATCCCCTTACATAAATCATATACACATCTCATTACATCCATGTGATTTACCACTTTATGTCTGATAAAAAAAATTATGACCGATGTTTCCTTTTATAAATAACAGAGCTGGACAAAAAAGTGTATTTAATTAGACCAGTCCACTGATCTAAATCGGTAATAAGTTATGTCAAGATAAACTTCCTACCTGGTAGGGCAAGCCAAAGCAATTGGGAAATGTCTGGGCGGGGAGGCTGGGCCGACACAGCTCAGCCTCATCCTGTGCTGTGTCTACATGTTTGGTGCTGAAAGTAACAAGTCACTTGTAAGGGGACTGTTTCACGATGTTAGGGTTACATTTATATACACAATTCATCCATTGAACAGTGAAGGCTTATATATAGCTAAGTACATTTTCCTCTGTAATATTTAACATGCAAATTATAAGCAAGTAGCACTCACAGCTTCATTACAAGGCATTCTAGCCGGGTGTGAAGCCTTTACCTGGTAGGTCCGGAAATGTCCTTCTGGAGGAGACTGTGACCATGTGCCTTGTACGGTACTAGCAGACTCATTGTGATGCCACCCACCAGAAGTTTTGGTCCATCAGGGTGAGTCCAGGATCACCAGTCTTAATGGATACGCACATTGCAAGGCCTTCACCAGGGAAGACTCCCCTGAAAGGCAAAGACATAAATAGAAGTCTTTATTTATGTACATGTATACACAAGGAGTGATACAAAATTCCAAGCCTTGTACACGTATTCTACGAACTACCCAAATTCTGACAAAAAATACACTCTCCAGTTACTCACCAGATTCAAAGGTATTCCATTATCGACAGTAATAGGGTTAATAGCTTTTTTTCCCCAAGCAATAGGGGTTATATACCCGGTATTATGGAACACTTGGTCACATAGAAAACCAGTCGGACATTAAGAGGACTTTTAAAACTGCGGTAGCGGATGATGATGACGTTATGATTGCCGACATTTTACAGACATTCGTTCAGCCAGAGGTGTGCCAGATTTTTCACTGTCGGATCTGCTGCTGTATAGTACATACCGGTAGTAGGTTATTTCTATCTATATATTCAACTACGTCTTTACATTTACAATGTAGCATAGGAACCAGCACGCAGTTACAATCAGCGCTTTTTGACGGAGTTTGAGTCGTCTTAAATTATACTTCCTGTGTATCACATAATAGATGGTCAAATGCGACTGGCCACATACAATGTGACTGATACAATAATTTGTTCTTGGACATTACACCTTGTAGCAAATAGCATCTGGTTTGAATTAAAAGTGACGGAAGAAGTGCTTGTCATTACAAATGAAATCTTCTTTATCTTGGTGATCCAATTCAGGTTGAGACAAAGCCTGAGATACTGGTACTTGATCTTTAGATATTTAATTTGAAACAGCAGCCCCATTCTTACATACCGGTATATATATGGGATACAACTCCCCATCAAACAGCTTCCATCTCCATGAAATTACACAAAACCAATTTCTCTTTACTGTTGGCTTATGAATGTATTGGTGGCAACCCTTATGAAGCTGGCAGCGCCAGTTTTACAAGTGGGTGCCAATCCACAATGAATACTATGTGGTACCAGTATCAATCGCACACATAGTTATAGGTCTCAAGTAATCATTACCAGAAAGGTTTTGATATGTTTCAATTACTGGCCTGGGCATGTTGCTCAATACTTATGTGGGTTGGCTACTATCACTTGTGTTAGTGCAACAGTTTCACTCGTCTTTTTTTTTCCTTTTTCATATACCGGTACTAATGTTATAAGCGTATTATAGGCTTTGGTGACTGAGCATCATGCCAAAAAACAATAATGCCATGCAGTAATGCTCATGTTATCTATTGTTCACTATTCTTCAGTATGGGTCCTCTATGATGACATTTTTTTATCAATGGGAAATCCAACATTTAGGGGATGGCAGTGTATAATATACCAGTAGACAAGATTTTCGGAAGTATGGCCTGGAAGAGAACTGTAGCTCATGGCTCATTTATCAACCTAAAATTTGTCTCCCTGGGCAGTTCAATTACTGGCCTTAGAGGCTCTAATTCAGACTATTGGTAAGGAAAAAATGTTGTAGTGGATATTTACTTGATTATGGAATGGAGACTGCTTGATATCAATTCAAATCTTAAATTGTTCAGTGAACAAAGGTTCCTACTTTAAATTTAAAAACAAGGTTTAGCTTAAATGGTTTGTCAGTGGTTGGCGAAAGACATGCAGAGTCAGGTGAATTAATCAGTAATTTAAAAGAATTATTTCACATACGCTGATAATGCTATGTCTTCATCACTCGCTAGCCTATTGTTCCCCACCATAAGTCACTTATTAATCAGGCCTGGCTTTCATACCAGAGATAGACAGTATTCATAGCTACAGTAAACTGCCTTTTTTTTTAGAGCTGCATACAGGTACATATTAAGAGCTGCACCCTGACTATCATCATCCTATCAGGCAAACGAAGCCAATACATGGCAATTATACACCATCTTGGGAAATGCAAGACTGGCGCAAACATTTAAGGGAAATATGTTAGTGTTAACTTGAAATTTACATACAGATAAATACCATATTTCCAGGGTATTGGTAAGACATATATAAAATTACTGAGCTTGTCTAAATTAGTTCCAATGGAAATAACTATTCTTTTACATAGATGACAACATTGTATGTTTTAATTGTCGCCACAGAATGTGTTGTTATACAACGATGCCGTCTTGCAGAGATCAACATAATACCCAGCACTGCACATGCAGTGGGCATCTGACAGTGAAATAACCTATTACTATGCATAAATTGTCTTTGCAAGCAGTCACAATAACTAACAACACTCACCTCTCCCTCTCCCATCACACCTATAATCAAGTGTCAAAACAGTGGCTGGCTCCCCTGGCACTTACTATGTATTTATTATTCACTGTTGTGCCTAAAACAACTTTCTGCCTGGCCCTGGTTCAGCAATTGTAGTTAGTCCGAGGATTAGTCTGCTGTACAATGTTACACCACCCAGACCGGCTTCCTGATTATTAGTCTACATTAAAAGGGATAATGTGTGTTATGAAGATGTTAAAGTTCTTGATGAAGCTCATCAGGAATGAGGACCAGTCTCTCCCAAGAGAAACATATACTATGCTACTTGAATTAGATTATAGGGGGAGGTGCACATGGGCCACTGAAGTGAAAATAATATTGTTAGAGCTCGGATTTGAAGAAGCCTGGACGCTTCAGCATATAGGAGATGAGGATCTATTTTTAAAACAACTAAGGGTGAACTGATGTACAGAGCACATACAAATTGACTCAACTGCCTAGTAGAAAATAACTGACTGTACACATATAGAAACTATAAAAGAAACTTGACAAGAGAACCATATATATTTGCTATTATTAAGGAAAACTATTTTCGAAAACCCATGGCCCAATTTCGATGTTCCACACACCCACTAAACATGGAGACAGGCAGACATTTAGGAATCCCAAGGGAAGAAAGACTATGTATTGTAAAAATAATGGTGAAAGTGTGATAGAAGATGAGATACACTTAATCTGTTTTTGCTCTTTGTATCAAGCGTCACAGAAAAAATACCTACCTGAAGTCACAGATCAGAAGCAGAACTTGCGTTGGGAATTTATATTTTTGATGATGTCAATAGATACCCCCACCCTATATAACATTGTGCTATTTCTCCGCGATGCATTCAAATTAAGGGAAAAACTGTTTGAAAATGTTACCTTATTAACTTGATGTTTACTTGCATATATTTGTACTTTGAGGCTGTGAGCCTACAGTGCACAATAAACTTATTATTATTATATATTATTAAAAGGGATGGGCAGTTTTGTGGCAGCTCCCCTACCCACCCACTCCCGCCTTTCAAATGCACCTCCCCCCCCACTCACTTGAAATCTTCTATAATGTAATGTTCTGTAGAGCTGATAGTTTTATATCTCAAATATAGGATAAATCTCGTGTTAATTATAGGGTATTTTATGATCTATATTACTCAAAATGTAAATGTAACTTGTATCTAAAGACTCACCTTATACATGCAAGTTAGCAATGGTATACCCTTACTGTCATGCCACCTGCCAGAGGCATGAAAGTCAGATCATTCATATTCTGCACCTACATATTTTTGGCCTGATCTGTTGCTCTCATTAAACCTTGGCAGGCAACCTGACACTATCTTAGGAATAAATCTCTCAAAACACCCCAAGGGCATTGATAGGAGAGAGAAAATATTGATCAGCATGTAGCCCTGAAAGTTACTGTGTATATACCACAGCAAGAAAGTAATCCAGGGACATGCACCAGTAAAATATAGGATTTATAGAACTTTGACCCAAATATATACAACTGCCTTCACAAAAATTATTTGAAATGTAGAAATTATAGATGGTCTAGGAGCTGTGCTAATATTTAAAAAGGAGAAAATTATTATATTCCTCATTAGTGGTCCTACAGCATGGAGCTCCTGTTTTGCCAACCCAAAGCTTGTATAACATATAAAATAACCAGATCGGTTGTTTAGGCTAAAGCCTCATAACATACATATTATACATGCTAAATCAGCCAAACATCTCTTTGTTAAACTCATCAGACAATGCTTTCCAAAGCTTCATGGTCTTTAATGGTGCGAGTATCAGCATCCTTGAGGATGCCAGTTGAGGACTTTAAACATGTCTTTTACCAGGATCAAATAATGTTGTTAATGCTGTTAATCAATTCACCAGCTGTTTACTGTGTAACAGCATTGACATGCATCACCCTCCAACCATTGTGTTGATTCAACTACTTAAAGACAGCCTGGCTTATGTCAAATGTATGCAACAGGTTTGAATAATGCATGACGTTACTTCTTGTGCTAGGTTTATCTTAGCAATCACAGGCTAGGCTAAGAGACTACGTTTGGCAGTGTGGCGACTTACGCCCCACATTTCAGCTTGTTATATGACAGCACAGAATTCAACCCCTTTGTAAACTTGCTACATGACAGGGTGGTGTGGCAGGTGCCCTGACAGGCTCTAAACATATTGCGCTAAATCAGACTGGTTGTTAATGAGTAAACCTCTAAGCTAAGTGTGCATCATTGTTATTTATACCTTTTGTATAAGTAGTGCTAAGTTTTTGAGTCAGTACATATATACAATGGCTGGAGAATGCAAGTGAAAGGTTTAACTTTAGAGTAACATGTCAATGCTATTCAATGGCACAGAGCTGGAGAAATAAGAATCAGCATAGCAGCTTTGTTTGACTGAATTCTGATTATAGTGCTTGACGATCCATCTCAGGACATCCCTCTATTTAGCCCCATGTGACGTTGTTGGGAAACAATGCCACATGCCCTAACCATCAAATCCTGTATGGCAATGCACAAACATGTGTGGCAAGAAGCGGTGTTGATGGCGAGAACTTTTTGGAGTATGGGAATAGTTTCTAGAAGTATGTTTTACGTTATTATTTTGGTTAAGTCTTCATTATTACGACAATAGCGTTGATAGTTTTCTCAAGCCAGCAGACCACTCTGTTCTGTCCACCATATTGCCCACCCAGTGGAGAATCTGCATATGCGTACATGTCGTCAAAACAACATTATTCACTTGGTGGCGCTTCACATACCCAGCCATTGACACACAATAAGCAAAATGCCACCTGGCGAAAGCTGTTGGTGAAGAATGACCAAATACAAAATGGTGTGATAGATAATAAGAATGTCTCATTTCAACCGACTTGAATATAATGCGATACTTTGTTAGTTCATACGCATATGGGTTTTGTGGTAAATATAAAGTTTAGGTATCATAGTACAAAATGACAATGGTTTGATGGATCATGCCATTCAGAACACTTAGTCACCCATACAAACAAATCCTCCCCTTACATTTTCTGCCTGAAGATATAACACTGTTGCGATGAGCAACAACTGTCTCACATGGGACTAGGTGCGCTCTGCTCTATTATACGACTTCCTTTATAATTCTTGTGCTGGCAGAACAAAAGTTGTATAATATAGGGACCACTGTATATTAATTTGCAAGTTGTATACCATAAACTGCCTATTAGAAGCGCCATACATATCTGACCCCCCCCCCCCTCACTGGACAAGCCTCCGCCCTGTATTCCTGCTTAATCCATCTGGCCAACCAAGCCACTTAATTGTTTATACAAGCAGTCGCGACCACTAACAGCATTCACCTCTCCCTCTCCGATCGCACCTCTTATCAAGTGTCACACCAGTGCCTGGCTCTCCTGGACCTTACCAAACCAATTAATTGTTTATAGAAGCAGTCGCGACTACTAACAACATTCACCTCTCCCTCTCCGATCGCTGCTCTTATCAAGTGTCACACCAGTGGCTGGCTCCTACGGCATGTTTATGAATCCGGCAGCCGTATCAAGTTACACCACCTGAAACCTGGCCTCTGATCATTGGTCTACAATAGGTGTGAGGGGAGTCACGTGGCAGTATAAATAAATAACACAACCATAAGTAGCTCATTGTCGGTCTTGATTGCCCCGGGTAACACAATGCCTGGGAAAAGAGCATCTTACGACGCAGCTCTCAAGTTGAAGGTTATTCAACATGCGTATACGACGTGTACAACATTATGATGCAATATATATTTTGTTGATTTGTATGATGTTATAAATTATTTTAGCAACATCTGTAATTTTTGCATTACTGCCCCCCCCCCGCTTGTACTGCCACGCTTACTTGAAATCGGCAAAAGGCCCTATTTAAAGCCGAAGCTGACTTCCAACTAAAACCCGGGAATTTGACCCTCCAACTTCCTAATATAAATTTACGGTAATAGTACTATATAATAAAATATTAATAACAGATCTACTTCATCTAGAGAAAATAAGCTTAAATGTATATTTCTTTCATCATCAAGATCATTAGGCAACACTTATTTCCAAGTTTACTTCCAAATTTCAAATGGCAAGGTCTGCCCCAGCTCACCAATATAGTTTCTAGGTTTTCATAGATGACAGTATATAGCCTGAAAATCAGACGTTAATATCGTGATAGTCTGAAGGATCGACACTAACCTCTGAAACCATAGCCCATGGGCGCTGTTCACAAATCCTATTTGACCACCTTGACTAAAGCCCTCACTTGCCAGCCACCAAAAAATGAATTTTTTCCCTTCTTTAATCTGAATAGAAGCTTGGGGAGACGAGATTCAAGGTCTTACATGCAAGATTACTCCGTAAACTTGATTTTTAAACACCATGCATTTCTTTCCGCCGTGTCAGCCGCCATTTTTTCTTGGTGCAGTGACCAGTGGTGATGCCTATCGAGTCACTGGGCACTAAAAACATGCAGTTTTTAGTTCCCAACTATAGTTTAGCATGTTACGAAATGTTATTACACTCCCTACCCCCCACTCTGCAGTTCAGCTACTATCTAAACTAAATTTGACAATCAAACTCATCTATACAGAATAAAGCAACATAAACGTGCAGAAAATGATATCTTAACGAGAGTAACAGTCACAGAGAGTAGGCAAATGAAGTTCAACTGGTGAACAATTGAGAACTTGTAACCAAATAAAAAGATGCAAAAATGTAAATACACATGCATATGATCTGTCAATTAGAGTCAAATAACGATGGTTTCACAATCAAAACAAGACTTTATATAACCTTACCTGTTCGTTCTTTACTTAGAGTGTACAACTCATCAATGTATAAGAAGTAGACCACAAACAAGCAAGAGATTATCTGAGTATAAAGACTGAATACTGTCCAATTGAGCTAATGTTTGCCTCAAATGAACGCTGTGTTTTCGCACAAATTATCAGCAGTTCTGAGCCAATAACAGCAGATCTACTCATTCAATGAGCACCATTGTATCGTTTTCGTTATGCAGAATGATTTACATGCAATCAGTTGTCAAATAAGAGACTGTCAAGTGCATAATTGCAAAGAAAAACATTGTAACATTGGCCCGGACGATATTTCGTGATTTCCAAAATGGCGGCCATTGAAAATTTCCTGCAACGGGGCCCACAAAAATCAAATTCATGGCGTTTGGATCTGATTGCGCATGCTCAGTAGGTCAACTTGTAATGAATTTAGCAAAATACCTCAAACTCCAGTCAATAATTGAATCTAAATTTTATACATTATGGCAATGATGGAGCAAATGATTACAAATAAGCACTTCTAATGAAAATATACCATCAAGACGGAAGCCGTGGATCGCACACTGCGCATGCGCCGACGGAACTAAATTTGTATATTTTGGGTCCTTCTTTGACGTTTCAGCTGGTATGTAGGTCCAAGGCAAATTTATACGTGACCCAACTGACTATTGCTCGTCAGCAACATCGTAATTTCGAAGATTAAAGCGACAAGATGTTGGAACCGTCATCGAGTGAGGAAGAATCGGACAACGAGACCGTAGAAGATGACCAGAATTCGGATGTCCTCAGTCTGCCAAGCGCGGATCAGAGAAGTTTGTCGGCCAGCGGAGACAACCTCAGCGTTGTTGGCAGTACCCATCTGTCACGGTCAAACAGCATCCGACCGTCCAGTCCTAGTCCTTCGCTGGCCTCGGAAAGGGAAAAGGAAGACATTGAAAAGTCACAGAAGGAAGAAGAGGAAAGACGCAAGCGTCTGCAGTTGTATGTATTTGTAATGAGGTGTATTGCATACCCATTCAACGCCAAACAGCCAACTGATATGGCCAGGAGACAGACGAAAGTCAACAAACAACAACTTCAGACTATAAAAGAAAGATTCCAAGCGTTTCTGAATGGAGAGTTAAGCATAGCAGCAGATGAAGCCTTTCACAATGCAGTTCAAAGTTATTATGAAGTTTTCCTTAAAAGTGACAGAGTGGCAAATATGGTGCGAAGTGGTGGATGTTCAGCGAACGATTTCAGGGAGGTGTTCAAGAATAACATTGAAAAGAGAGTGAGAAACCTGCCTGAAATTGATGGTTTAAGCAAAGAAACTGTATTAAGTTCTTGGATGGCAAAATTTGATCAAATTTTCCGGGGTGATGAAGATCCAAGGAAGCAATCACAGCGAATGTCAACAGCAGCTTCTGAGCTTATCCTCAGTAAAGAACAGTTATATGAAATGTTCCAGAATATCTTAACTGTTAAAAAGTATGAGCATCAGATCTTATATAATGCCATGCAGGTAAGGATGATTTTGTTAATGATTTAATCTTAGTTTTATAAAATTATTTCATTATTATAAATTATATTTAATAATTAAAAATATTTTTGATAAATATTTATTTTATCTATCTTTATTTATTTATATCAAAGATTATAACATATATATATATTGATAATTATTTTAACCTTTTGCATTCATTCATATATATCATAAATGTCATGAGAATTTTTCTAATTTATATGAATAATTAGTAATATTGATGGTATGGTTTGTCTAAAATATTTTATATGCTTGATTAGAATAGTTATATAGGTCTAATTATTGCTGATAGATTTGAGCATAAGTTGATAAAATATATACTTTATAAAACTGTATACATGTATTTTTTAATTCTTGAATTTAATCAATATTTATTTCACATTGTAATTTCACAGTGCATAAAGGTTAACATGGTTAACAGAATAGAGATATATGTGTGGCAGAAAGGTATTTTACTGTAAACTGCCTATTTGAAGCTGCATATATATTAGGAGCCGCACCCCAACTTTTGCCTCAAAACCGGGTTGGCAGGCACCCAGAACCATTTCCGGAAAACTACATATTATAAGCAGCACCCAGACTTGCGACTCAAATGCTGAAAGTGGAACTTCTAACTTCCTAATATAAGCCGCAGCTTCAAATATGCAGTTTATGGTAGTTGGATTTAGAAGTTAATTACAGTATTGTAAATTCTATGCTATTGAGATAGGACCAATGAATGAGAGGCAAAGGTGAATGGAATATGGGCATTGAGTACTATATGGATTTGAATTTCTGATCAGTCAAGGTGGGATGTTATGCTGGATGGCAGCATGATCATTTTACTATGATTGTGAGATATCAATATGTACCCTCCATGTCACCCATGGCAATACTATTTTATGCAAGGAGATTAGTATCCCTAAAGCTGGGTGCCTTGTGGGTGACTGATCTTTGTCCAAGGAGAGGTATCCACTCTTGTTCAACTGTGCCTGGGATATCAGCACCACTTAAGTTTAGAGGCAGAATTCCAGGTTGATGGTTTAGAGGGTATGGTGGAAGTGAGTGGGTGGCAAAAGGATATGCCATCACACAGGCCTCATATCCTCACAGTTAATATGTTTTATTGTATAATGTTCATTAAAAAATAATAGTAAAATAGGGTCTGTCTACCTATGAAACATAATTACCATAGCTGCCACATTAAAGGAGTGTTGATCACTGTTTAAAATTGTTCAAAGCTTCTAAGATCTTGCTGTCACAGCATTGTAATTGATCTACAAGATATGTGCATATCTGATGAGCCTCCCCCCCACACACATTTGTTGTGTCCTTTGATTGAGTTGAAGCTAGAAAAAAAAAGCCTTGCTATCTCAGCTGCAAGCAGAGTTGCTGATCAACAGGTTGAAGGATCATGCCCTGGCAGCTGCACCTTGGCCTTAATCCCTATTCCACTCCTTGGTCCCAGGAGGTCTTTTGGCCCAGTCTAGATTTAAGCAGTACAAAAATGGCATAAAAAAACATTTCTTTTATAATTGGAACTTTATTATACTGAAAGGCCATCAGCCCATGGTACATATAATAAACAAAAGTAACAAAAACACCTGTAGTGACATATACTATCAATATATACTATCATATTTCTCGCTGAAGTTGTCATGCAGTATGAAGGCGTGGTAACCAAATGCAGCTAGATTGAGCTTATTATGTCTGCCACGCCCTTACCACCTCTTCTATAATTTCTGCATACTTTTTCATTCCTCTTCATCTGTAGCCACTGTTCCTTTGCTGCTTGCCATCTTAACTATTGCAGAATAATATTTCCCCCCCCCTAACGCAAAAAGTCCAGATGATTTATTGCTGACAGGTTATATGACCAGAGCGTAAGGTCGTAGAATTGCTCCTGTATGTGTAGATATCTTGATAAACTGACATTGTGTCTTATACATGTGTCAACTGTGTCAGGATGCAAACCAGCCTAAAATCCATTCATATATAAATCAAATTTACTGGTATATTAAAGCTACTGTACTGCTGCTATGACATATAAAATCACCCTCCTGGCATAAATAAAAACAACTTTTGAGTTCATATGGTAATACTTTTATGTTGAGTATTGTACAGATGATTTATTTCACGTCTGGCTATGACATTTTGTCAATGTTTTTAAAGGATTAAAATCAGTGGAGGTTTTTTTATGGCAACACTCAAATCTGGTCGATAATGCATAATGGAGCTTAGCTTTCTCACTTCACTTGATCTGACTGCCAATAACATCCCCACAGTCTTGCTGTCAAAAACAGGCATTTGTCTGTGGAGAAGTTCAGCATTGGAAATAGTCTTATGAGCACTGCTTAAGAGGATCACAGGTGTATATGACAGGGTTGTTCAGTCTGTCTACCCAGTGACCCTGTCTTACTGGTGTTTGCTCAACCATTACTTTTTCATGAGTTTTCATAGTTCCTCCGTTCAACCTTACTGATTGCTAACCTGTACTCCATCTTAACAGTCCCTGTGACTTTAACTTGACTGCCCTGAGGCATTAACCCTCTTGTCTTGTTTCCCTCACTACCTACTAACCCTCTCGTCTTGTTACACCTCATTATTTATTAACCCTCTCGTCCTGTTACACCTCACTATTTATTAACCCTCTCGTCTTGTTACACCTCACTATTTATTAACCCTCTCATCTTGTTACACCTCACTATTTATTAACCCTCTCGTCCTGTTACACCTCACTATTAACTCTCGTCCTGTTACACCTCACTAGTTATTAACCCTCTCATCCTGTTACACCTCACTATGTATTAACCCTCTCGTCCTGTTGCGCATCCATAAAAATCAATTAAACATCTCCCTCTATTGTGCCTCACTACCTATTAACCCTCTCGTCTTGTTACACCTCACTATTTATTAACCCTCTCGTCCTGTTACACCTCACTATTTATTAACCCTCTCATCTTGTTACACCTCACTATTTATTAACTCTCGTCCTGTTACACCTCACTATTTATTAACCCTTTCGTCTTGTTACACCTCACTAGTTATTAACCCTCTCATCCTGTTACACCTCACTGTATTAACCCTCTCGTCCTGTTGCGCATCCATAAAAATCAATTAAACATCTCCCTCTATTGTGCCTCACTACCTATTAACCCTCTCGTCTTGTTACGCATCACTAGCTATTAACCCTCTCGTCTTGTTACGCCACTATCGATTTACCCTTTCGTCTTTTTACACCTTACTACCAATTAACCCTCTCGTCTTGTTTCGCCTCACTAACAATTAATACACTCGTCCTGTTGCGCCTCACTTCTGATTAATCATTTCATCCTGTTATGCATCGCTACCAATTAACTCTCTCGTCCTGTCACGCTTTACTGCCTATTTGAATACGAAACACGAGTACAAAACACTCGTCCTGTTTTGTTTCAATTCCAATTAACCCAGTGGGTTATGGGGCGTCTCCTACAGTAGGACTGCAGTGGCCAGTTTCCATTTATAATACTGACGAGATAGAAAGTGTGAAGCTCACTTTGGAGACTGAAACAGCCTGTGAACATTGTAAAGTAATCATCAAAAGTAATGATTACCATGATTACGATCACATTAGAAATGTAATCGATTACGATTACATTGCTTTTAAAACCAATGTAATCGATTACGATTACTTGGAAAATGTAATCGATTACGATCGATTACTGATTACGATTACTGATTACGATTACCCCATGTCTGTAACCCACTCGTCCTCTTACTGTTACGCATATCGCTACCAATTAATCATATCGTCTTGTTACGTCTCCCTTACAATTAACCCTATCATCTTGTTATGTATCTCACTACCAGTTAAGCCTATCGTCTTGTATCTTACTACCAATTAACCCTCGTCCAACTGTACCTCACCACAAATTAACCCGCGTCCAATTGTACCTCACCACAAATTAACCCGCGTCCAATCGTGCGCCACTACTCATCTCTTGTCTTGTTTCAATCCATTGCCATTTAGCCCTCACTTGTATTGTGCATCAATCCCGAAATCTATCTTATACGTTTCGTCGAGCCCCGCTGTGGCCATGTCTGTGTAGTCGCAGGATAAAGATCCCATGCCCTTCGCAAAACGTAGGGGTTACCCCGGGGACATGGCTCCAGTCTCCCTTCCTTCTCCCATTGACGCGATATGTCCAAAAGTGGTTAAAGCGTTCTCAATATGCAACCCACCAACCGTTCATGTTTCGCTTCCAATTATTCCATACATTAACCCATTTGATGTTTCGCTTCCAATTAACCCTCAAGCGCTGTCATGCTTCACTTCTAATTCACTCTCTAACGATATATCCAATTAACTGTCTGTGGTTGTTATGCTTCACTTTCAAGCAACTGTATCGGGCTGGTGCTGTGCATCATTTCCAATTAAACCCTTAGCACTGTTATGCTTCACTGTCGATTTTCGTTCTCGGGTTGTTATGCTCCGCATGAACCCTCTAGTCCTATGATGCCTCACTCCCAAATTAGCCCAGTCGTCCTGTTGTACATCAGTGTCTATTAACTGTCTCGCCCTCTGTCTCACTACCTATCACCCTTCACCCCTCGCCCCGCCCCGGAGACTATACCCGCTCCCCCCTGTTGCTCCCCCGATCGGGGTGAGCAGCGGTTGTCAATAGACTAAGTTCTGTTTTGCCCCCTTTTGGACTGTATGGGAACCGCTCTGTGGGATATGTTCGGCAAATGAGAGGCTGATAACACGGCTATAAGATCTGTCCCGAGTCCCAAAGTGACATATGTCATCGTGGCTGGCTCCTGTGCCCTCCCCTGCTGCTGCTGGTCCGAAAGCTCGAGAAAGCTGCGGGAGGGGGGCTTGGGCGTAGTGTGTGAAGGAGGCCGCTTGGTGGAGCGGACAACGGGAGGGGTGGGGGGTGGGGAGGAACCTGAGGGTGGTCCTGGAGCCTGCCGTCGGCCTGGCCTGGCTGGCTCTGACGGCCCGGGATCCCCGCCGCCCGCAACCCATGTCGGGTTCGATATCGGATGCGTCAAATGCTTGGTTACCATGGCGACCATTGAACAGGTCCAGCGGTGGCGTATCGACCGCTGGCGGCGGGGTGTCGTGGCGGGTGCCGTGGCGGGTGCCGTGTCTGGCCTTCGCTCCGCCAGAGCCCTCGGCTCGGCCCGCCTGGCAGGCAGCCCAATACGTCCTTGGGGAGGCCGGGCCCGGGGACCCCCCCCCCCCGCCCCCCCTCTGCCTGCCTGCCTGCCCATGGCCTGGCGTGTCCGCCAGTGTGTGTGTGTGTGGCACAGGACCCCCTCCTCCTCACCCGGCCGCCTGCTTGGTGGCTCGTCCGCTGTCTTCTTGGTATCGTCTCCGATAATGTAACGGATCCGCCGAGAAGGAAGTAATAGCGCAGAGGACTCGCTTTAAACAAGAGGCTGGGTCAAGAATCTTCGCCCCACAAATGGCAGTGGACAGTAGGGTGTATATATAATATTTGCATTTATATCGCCCCCCCGCCCCCCCCCCCCATCCTCTCCATATATAGATATAGTTATAGAGAGGGATAGTTGACTGATCCGCCTTCCGGGTCCATTCGAGTGAGCTTTCCCCTCTCAAGCGACCGTCAATAACTTCCCTCTCGCACCCTTGTAGGCGGGACGTCCAATGTAATTAAATGCACTGAACGCGTCAGTCACTTTCTATTATTAGCTTGAAGAACTCCATTGATGGTGTGTGGCTTGCAGGCGGGTTTTGTTTGCCAAGCAACTTCATGGACGAAGCTAAGCGATGGCAAATGGTGGAGGCGGACACCAAAAGGGCGCCAATGACCCTTGCAGTGTTACGGTCCACAGCATTGAGATGATTAAGTTTATGTATCCGGTATATCGTTGGTGTAATGCGCCGTTAGTATCGATTGGTACATCTCTCTCTCTCTCTCTCTCTCTCTCTCTATATATATATATATATATTATATATATATATATATCTGTGTATGTGTGTATTTCTCTAAGGACGTCTGCCTCGGTGTGTCTTAGGAGTGTGGCGCACACTTCACTACACAAATGCCAATATACGATCAATCGTGGGACACTTCTTCCGGAGTGCCATCTGGTGGAGCGAGAGCTGTACCCGAGTCAGATTTGGCTTTTTAATGGTACGTGTGATGTTACGTTGCCGTATATGGCATGTTTCATCTGGTCCTACTACCCGATATTTATGATTAAATGGACACAGCTTGTGATGACACTGGTCGACCTCTGAGGTATAATATGTATGCTCAACAAGTCTTTCTGGCCCGTGATGGCCCAATGTACGCAAACCTATGCCTAAAACACCAATCCATCCACTCCACCTATAGCCTGTCTGGCCCAATATGAAGGCCCCTGGTTTCTCTGCCCCTTCTCTTTCCTTGTATACTATATACCACGGCCATAGCTTGACCTGACGCGGCGGCAATGTTAATACCCAAGCCCAATGCTGTCACCCTTACCCAATCTAAGGCCCCATGTTATCCCCCGGTCCCCGAGCTGTGGGGCTTAGACCATCGCTCTGTGTGATGGGACTCCTGCGTGTGGAGCTCTGTAATCGTTGTGCCAGCGGCGATTTATGCTGAGTACAGCGCCCGCACAGGCTTCTGCGGCCAGGGTTTCGGGGTTCTGCGACAACTGGTGTGTCCAAATGTATTTTCGGGGACAAAAAGAATCGTAAGAAGCGATGGGCGACCAGGAAACGATTGGCTGTTAGTGCGGCGTTGTCACTTCTGCTGCCAAGGTTCCGGGGACCTGCGACATCACGCATGTCCAAATGGCTTTTGGGTAGGAGGTTGTGATTTCGGACGACGGTGGGGTTACAGATAGCTTTTCTTAGACAGAAGAAACCGCAAGAAGCGGTTGACCGTTAGTAAAGCGTTGTGACTTTGGGCGCCAAGGCTATGGGGGCATGCCACAACTGGCGTGTCCAGATGTCTTCTCTTGGACAGAAGGAATCGGCCTATTGTGCCTAGGTTTGCGGGGCTTGAGACCACTGGAGACATTCGTGATTCTGGGTCAGAGAAACGTAGGTGTTTTAAGCCACTTTCGTGCAGATGAAGGCGAAACTGAGCAAAGAGACCTCCCGGAACGATAAAATGGGTTTGGATAAAACTACAATCACTGGGCCCTTTAGTACAGTGTTATATCCTACTGCGCCAAGAGTTTAGGGGTTAGTGACACTCGAATGGCTTTTCCCTGAATAAATGGAGACCAAGAAGCGATTGGCTGTTTGCACAGCTTCAGCTTCTGGCGGCGGTATCACTGGTGTGTTCTAGAGATCTGCGCGGGGCGGGCATGCCCGCGCGGGCTGCGGGTACCCGCGGGCGCCCGCAGTGCTGGTTCGCGGGCGCGGGGCGGGACGGTCAGATCCATATCTGTGCGGGGCGGGCGCGGGGCGGGCGCAGACAGGCCTTTGCGGGCACTGCCCGCATTGCGCCCGCAGCGTTTGAAACTTTAACATTATTTTCATTCGCTTATTTTGGTAGACGTAAAAAGACGCAGTAGATTCAATACCAAACCTCGACCCTTAACAAATCATATTTTCGTGCGTCAATAAAAACGTCTGTTTCCGGCGTAAAAAATACCTTAGTTAGTGCAAACATCTTCTTGTTGTCTTGCGACCGATCAAGCTTCATGTAATCTCGTATAGTGTGAGACAAAAGCCTAGTGGTTGCGGGACGTGTACGGATTAGGGTCAGGGAGCGCCAGGGGCAGGGTCCGCCAGGGGCAGGGACCGCCAGGGGCAGGGACCGCCAGGGGCAGGGACCGCCAGGGGCAGGGACAGCCAGGGGTAGGGTCCGCCAGGGGCAGGGACAGCCAGGGGCAGGGACAGCCAGGGGCAGGGACCGCCAAAGGTAGGGTCCGCCAGGAGTAGGTTCCGCCAGGGGTAGGTTCCGCCACCGCCAGGGGCAGGGACCGCCAGGGGCAGGGACCGCCAGGGGCAGGGTCCGCCAGGGGCAGGGTCCGCCAGGGGCAGGGTCCGCCAGGGGCAGGAACCGCCAGGTGCACTAACCGCCAGGTGCAGGAACCGCCAGGTGCAGGAACCGCCAGGTGCAGGAACCGCCAGGTGCAGGAACCGCCAGGTGCAGGAACCGCCAGGTGCAGGAACCGCCTGACTTCGGGGGCACCCCTCCCCCGAGATGCCCGTGCCCTGTATGGCCAGCTACCGTAAAATAACAGATTTGTGTGCAGACCTTCATCGCGGTCATTCCACCGTCATTCCGCTGTAGACAAGGAGTGAGAGAGAGACAATAGTTGAGAAAAAAAATGGCCTTAGACATTGAAAGAGACAATGAGTGATACAGAGAGACTGACAATGAGTGATAGAGAGACTGACAATGAGTGATAGAGAGACTGACAATGAGTGATAGAGAGACTGACAATGAGTGATAGAGAGACTGACAATGAGTGATAGAGAGACTGACAATGAGTGATACAGCGAGACTGACAATGAGTGATACAGAGACTGATAATGTGTGATAGAGAGAAACTGACAATGAGTGATACAGCGAGACTGACAATGAGTGATACAGAGACTGATAATGTGTGATAGAGAGAAACTGACAATGAGTGATACAGCGAGACTGACAATGAGTCATACAGAGACTGATAATGTGTGATAGAGAGACTGACAATGAGTGATAGAGAGACTGACAATGAGTGATAGAGAGACTGACAATGAGTGATAGAGAGACTGACAATGAGTGATACAGCGAGACTGACAATGAGTGATAGAGAGACTGACAATGAGTGATAGAGAGACTGACAATGAGTGATAGAGAGACTGACAATGAGTGATACAGCGAGACTGACAATGAGTGATACAGAGACTGATAATGTGTGATAGAGAGAAACTGACAATGAGTGATACAGCGAGACTGACAATGAGTGATACAGAGACTGATAATGTGTGATAGAGAGAAACTGACAATGAGTGATACAGCGACTGACAATGAGTCATACAGAGACTGATAATGTGTGATAGAGAGAAACTGACAATGAGTGATACAGAGAGACTGACAATGAGTGATACAGAGACAGATAATGTGTGATACAGAGAGACTGACAATGAGTGATAGAGAGACTGACAATGAGTGATAGAGAGACTGACAATGAGTGATACAGCGAGACTGACAATGAGTGATAGAGAGACTGACAATGAGTGATACAGAGAGACTGACAATGAGTGATAGAGAGACTGACAATGAGTGATACAGAGACTGACAATGAGTGATACAGCGAGACTGACAATGAGTGATAGAGAGACTGACAATGAGTGATACAGAGAGACTGACAATGAGTGATAGAGAGACTGACAATGAGTGATAGAGAGACTGACAATGAGTGATAGAGAGAGACTGACAATGAGTGATAGAGAGACTGACAATGAGTGATAGAGAGACTGACAATGAGTGATACAGAGAGACTGACAATGAGTGATAGAGAGACTGACAATGAGTGATAGAGAGACTGACAATGAGTGATACAGAGAGACTGACAATGAGTGATAGAGAGACTGACAATGAGTGATACAGAGAGACTGACAATGAGTGATAGAGAGACTGATAATGTGTGATAGAGAGAAACTGACAATGAGTGATACAGAGAGACTGACAATGAGTGATACAGAGACAGATAATGTGTGATACAGAGAGACTGACAATGAGTGATAGAGAGACTGACAATGAGTGATACAGAGAAACTGACAATGAGTGATACAGAGAGACTGACAATGAGTGATACAGAGAGAGACCGATAACTTGCTAGAGACATGAAGGGAAATAGGGATGGAAAGGCTGTCTGATAAAAAGAGAAAACGTGATGGAGCGGCAAACAAATGCAGCAAAAGAGCGATGCAGACAAATACAGAAAGAGAGACAGGCAAATACAGAGACAAAGATAGATTCAGAAGCAGACAAATTCAGAAGATAGAGGCAAATCAAGAAATGAAGACACAAAGAAACGTAAAGAGACAGACAGCTACAGAGAGCCAAGCAGACAGACAGGCAGACAGAAAGGGAGAAGGCGAGACACAGACACAGAGAGCTGGCGACGCAGAGCGAGACGGAGACAGACTGTCAGAGAGAGCCAAATAGACAGCACGGAAGGACCCATGAGACTGAAGGGTTTCCGGTCCGACTCCACGACGACCACCGGCCCAGTTATGTGCGGTCTCAAGCTCATTCCGATAAGTTAGTTATCAGTGGACGCCAATAATGCAACTTCGTGTCTTATCCCTTTTTGAAGCATAAATCTGATGGGCCTGGGCTGTGTTGTGGGTCGCTCTTGGCTGGGACGCCCGGCGCCTGTAAACGGGTGTATTCATGGCCACGGGCACTCGACATTACCAACTGCTGTCGCGGTGTTTGTTTTGTCGGCCGAGAGATGGCCGATTTGAACACGTGTGATGGGACTTATAACGGTGAGGCTGGGGAATAAGAGGTGGGGCCTGGGGGAGGCGGTGCTTAGGTGTATTAAGCTGAATGTCCCGGGTCGTAATGGTTGTTATCTTCTCTGCGGGGATAATCCCACAGGACTGGGTGTGTCTAAGAGAGCACGGACCACGTCGCTGACAGCCCTCCGCCGTGACTCACTGTGCGAGAGCGCGGACCACGTCACTGACAGCCCTCCGCCGTGACTCACTGTGTGTGAGAGCGCGGAGCACGTCACTGACAGCCCTCCGCCGTGACTCACTGTGTGTGAGAGCGCGGACCACGTCACTGACAGCCCTCCGCCGTGACTCACTGTGTGTGAGAGCGCGGACCACGTCACTGACAGCCCTCCGCCGTGACTCACTGTGTGTGAGAGCGCGGACCACGTCACTGACAGCCCTCCGGCGTGACTCACTGTGTGTGAGAGACCGGACCACGTCACTGACAGCCCTCCGCCGTGACTCACTGTGTGTGAGAGCCCGGACCACGTCACTGACAGCCCTCCGCCGTGACTCACTGGGTGTGAGAGCGCGGAGCACGTCACTGACAGCCCTCCGCCGTGACTCACTGTGTGTGAGAGCGCGGACCACGTCACTGACAGCCCTCCGCCGTGACTCACTGTGTGTGAGAGCGCGGACCACGTCACTGACAGCCCTCCGCCGTGACTCTCTGTGTGTGAGAGCGCGGACCACTTCACTGACAGCCCTCCGCCGTGACTCACTGTGTGTGAGAGCCCGGACCACGTCACTGACAGCCCTCCGCCGTGACTCACTGTGTGTGAGAGCGCGGACCACGTCACTGACAGCCCTCCGCCGTGACTCTCTGTGTGTGAGAGCGCGGACCACGTCACTGACAGCCCTCCGCCGTGACTCTCTGTGTGTGAGAGCGCGGACCACGTCACTGACAGCCCTCCGCCGTGACTCTGTGTGTGAGAGCGCGGACCACGTCACTGACAGCCCTCCGCCGTGACTCTCTGTGTGTGAGAGCGCGGACCACGTCACTGACAGCCCTCCGCCGTGACTCACTGTGTGTGAGAGCGCGGACCACGTCACTGACAGCCCTCCGCCGTGACTCACTGTGTGTGAGAGCGCGGACGACGTCACTGACAGCCCTCCGCCGTGACTCTCTGTGTGTGAGAGCGCGGACGACGTCACTGACAGCCCTCCGCCGTGACTCTCTGTGTGTGAGAGCGGACCACGTCACTGACAGCCCTCCGCCGTGACTCACTGTGCGAGAGCGCGGACCACGTCACTGACAGCCCTCCGCCGTGACTCACTGTGTGTGAGAGCGCGGACCACGTCACTGACGGCCCTCCGCCGTCACTCACTGTCTGTGAGAGCGCGGACCACGTCACTGACAGCCCTCCGCCGTCACTCACTGTGTGTGAGAGCGCGGACCACGTCACTGACGGCCCTCCGCCGTGACTCACTGTGTGTGAGAGCGCGGACCACGTCACTGACAGCCCTCCGCCGTGACTCACTGTGTGTGAGAGCGCGGACCACGTCACTGACAGCCCTCCGCCTTGACTCACTGTGTGTGAGAGCGCGGACCACGTCACTGACAGCCCTCCGCCGTGACTCACTGTGTGTGAGAGCGCGGACCACGTCACTGACACCCCTCCGCCGTGACTCACTGTGTGTGAGAGCGCGGACCACGTCACTGACAGCCCTCCGCCGTGACTCACTGTGTGTGAGAGCGCGGACCACGTCACTGACAGCCCTCCGCCGTGACTCACTGTGTGTGAGAGCCCGGACCACGTCACTGACAGCCCTCCGCCGTGACTCACTGTGTGTGAGAGCGCGGACCACGTCACTGACAGCCCTCCGCCGTGACTCACTGTGTGTGAGAGCCCGGACCACGTCACTGACAGCCCTCCGCCGTGACTCACTGTGTGTGAGAGCGCGGACCACGTCACTGACAGCCCTCCGCCGTGACTCATTGTGTGTGAGAGCCCGGACCACGTCACTGACAGCCCTCCGCCGTGACTCACTGTGTGTGAGAGCCCGGACCACGTCACTGACAGCCCTCCGCCGTGACTCACTGTGTGTGAGAGCGCGGACCACGTCACTGACAGCCCTCCGCCGTCACTCACTGTGTGTGAGAGCGCGGACCACGTCACTGACAGCCCTCCGCCGTGACTCACTGTGTGTGAGAGCCCGGACCACGTCACTGACAGCCCTCCGCCGTGACTCACTGTGTGTGAGAGCGCGGACCACGTCACTGACAGCCCTCCGCCGTGACTCACTGTGTGTGAAAGCGCGGACCACGTCACTGACAGCCCTCCGCCGTGACTCACTGTGTGTGAGAGCCCGGACCACGTCACTGACAGCCCTCCGCCGTGACTCATTGTGTGTGAGAGCCCGGACCACGTCACTGACAGCCCTCCGCCGTGACTCACTGTGTGTGAGAGCCCGGACCACGTCACTGACAGCCCTCCGCCGTGGCTCACTGTGTGTGAGAGCGCGGACCACGTCACTGACAGCCCTCCGCCGTGACTCACTGTGTGTGAGAGCGCGGACCACGTCACTGACAGCCCTCCGCCGTGACTCACTGTGTGTGAGAGCCCGGACCACGTCACTGACAGCCCTCCGCCGTGACTCACTGTGTGTGAGAGCGCGGACCACGTCACTGACAGCCCTCCGCCGTGACTCACTGTGTGTGAGAGCGCGGACCACGTCACTGACAGCCCTCCGCCGTGACTCACTGTGTGTGAGAGCCCGGACCACGTCACTGACAGCCCTCCGCCGTGACTCACTGTGTGTGAGAGCGCGGACCACGTCACTGACAGCCCTCCGCCGTGACTCACTGTGTGTGAGAGCCCGGACCACGTCACTGACAGCCCTCCGCCGTGACTCACTGTGTGTGAGAGCCCGGACCACGTCACTGACAGCCCTCCGCCGTGACTCTGTGTGTGTGAGAGCCCGGACCACGTCACTGACAGCCCTCCGCCGTGACTGCTCGCCCGTTGTATGGGGCGCCGCTGCGGTATTAATGTTTCATGGCCTCGCTCCCAGTCAATGTCATTTCTGCAAATGGTCACCTCGCAGGCGACGTGGACTATAAATAGCGCGCTGGCGTGGTATCGGTATCGTTCTGGGATGTCTTCCCCCCCCCCCTCCCCCCTCTCCCCTTTCCCCCCTTCCCCCACTCCTCTCCCCCCTCCCCCCTCTCCCCTTTCCCCCTTCCCCCACTCCTCTCCCCCCCCTCCCCCCTCTCCCCTTTCCCCCCTTCCCCCACTCCTCTCAACCCCTCCCCCCTTGCCCCTGGGCTTGTTCTTCTTCTTTGTCGTGTGTCAATGTGGCCGTGCGTGGCGCTGGATACTCGATCGCCCCCGGGGGTCACCTGGACGTCTCCCGGCACGTGTTTGATGCTCGCTCCCAGTTAATGACCACTGTCCCTATATGTACGTGTGGCAAACCCACATCATTTGTGACATGACGGAGCGGTATGGTGTGGGACATGGTGGGGGTTGTCCATCGGGTGATTTACCCCTGACACCGGGGTCGAATGGGGGGGCTGTGGGTAGGGGACAAAGCGGGGCAAGGCCGCTCAGCGTGGCTTAAGGGAGCTCATTGATCGCGGGTGTGGGCTACTTCATGGGAATGTAGATGGTTTGTGTACCACGACCTGGGAGCCTAAGCCGTGCGAGAGGGAGGAAGGGAGGATGGCAATAGCGGCGCAGGAATACATAGGTTGGCCAACCCATCGGGTGAAATAGGGCGGGTAGGTTATGCCACCCCCACCGCCCCCACCCACCCCCAGGTCGCACATACCTGATCACCGCGCGAAGGGCATACCATGTACGGTGGTGGTTACGGCTAACACTCGAGAGGTGGTGATACTCGACCGGACAGTCGCCCACGGTCGTGATTATCCCTGGTGCCTGGGGCTCCTCCTCAAAGCTATGCCTTGTTCCAGGGACCCGCAGAAACTCTAGCTGCTGGGGTAGGAATTGAAAAGAACCACGATTGCGTCTAAAACAATGAAACGACATTTCTATTTGCCGAATTGCCCGCCTTATCAAACTCATTGCCTCCCTTTGCTGAAATTGCCCGCCTTATCAAACTGCTTGCCTCCCTTTGCTCGAATTGCCCTCTTGCTGGAATTGCCTGCCTTATCAAACTGCTTGCTTCCCTTTGCTGGAACTGCCCGCCTTATCAAACTCATTGCCTCCCTTTGCTAGAATTGCCCTCTTTATCAAACTCCTTGCCTCCCTTTGCCGGAATTGCCCCCTTAGCAAACGCCTTGCATCCGGAATTGCTCACTTTATCAATCGCCTTGCCTTCTTTTTCCAGAGTTGCCCCCCTCAGCAAACTCCTTGCCTCCCTTTGCAGGAATTTCCCCCTCAGCAAACTCCTTGCCTCCCTTTGCAGGAATTTCCCCCTCAGCAAACTCCTTGCCTCTCTTTGCAGGAATTTCCCCCCTCAGTAAACTCCTTGCCTCCCTTTGCAGGAATTTCCCCCCTCAGTAAACTCCTTGTCTTCCTTTGCCGGAAATTCCCGCCTTATCAAACTCTTAGCCTCCCTTTGCCGGAAATTCACGCCTTATCAAACTCCTTGCCTCCCTTTGCCGGCATTGCCCGCCTTATCAATCTCCTTGCTTTCCTTTGCCGGCATTGTCCGCCTCATGATTGTTCATCCATGGCCTTTGGAATTGCCCGCATTGCCAAATCCGGTATCTCGCCTTTCTGGAATTGCCCGCATTGCCAAATCCGGTATCTCGCCTTTCTAGAATTGCCCCCGTTAGTTTGCCTCTATCACCTTTCTCGCATGACAACGAGTACCTATCGTCTTCTTGAAATGCTCGCCTTTTCAAACCTTTCATGACTGGCCGTATCGGAAGTGTCCGCCTTATCAAAGTCTGCTACTGGCCCCTCCACGGTTAGGCACGTTCTCAAACCCTATTTCTCGGCCTTTTAGAGTTCAATATAGTGAGCAGGGTTTTCGGAGCATATCACTTAATTAGTTACCCACCGTATTTCTCGCCTGGCCAGAATCGCCCACGTCACCAAAGACAACGCTTGAACAGAACACCGAAGAGTTAACATCCGGGGTAACCCAGGGGACCCAACCACATTGGTTCCGTTACCCAGATTGTACTTCAGTTGACAAGCGATTGATGGTTCAGTGAAAATGGGCAGCAAAAATACCCCTATATGTAAAGTTGATCTGCGAGCTAACAAAAAAACACACAAAAAAACCGGGAAACGTCGGCCGATATCGTGCCAAGAAAACCTTTTTCTTTCAAATGGGAGTGTGGACGAGTATTGTCAGTTACCATGGCAACGGCATTGTATTGTGAAATGGCGTTGAGCGTGAAACAAGCTCCGGAAAGTGAACGGTCCTCATGCGAAGATCAATCACGTCTGTGGACAATCCTAAATGGAGAAGTTCGACTTGTACTGCTTGCCGGTAGATACTACTTTATGCAGTCTGGTCTCGATTAGACATGTCTCAATCAGTCTGGTCTCGATTAGACATGTCTCAATCAGTCTGGTTCAGGTTAGACATGTCTTATACAGTCCTTTCCTCGTTAGACATGTCCGCAGCCAGGTCCCCGTTAGACATGTCTTAGTCGGGTCCTCGTTAGACATGTCTTTGTCGGGTCCTCGTTAGACATGTCCATGGTCTGGTATTTGTGAAACATGTTATAGTTTACTCCCGGTTAGACTTTTGTCCCAAGAGGCTCGTCTCCGTTGTACAGATCTCATAAGGCCTGGTCTTCGTTACATATGTCATGCTCTAGTCTTCGTTAGACATGTCGTGGTCTAGTCTTCGTTAGACATGTCATGGTCTAGTCTTCGTTACACATGTCATGGTCAAGTCTTTGTTAGACATGTCATGGTCTAGTGTTCGTTAGACATGTTTCATACAGTCTGGGCATCGTTAGTCGTTAGTTAGACCATCAGTCTGGTCCTCTGTAGACGGGTCACATTCTGCTCCCCGTTAGACATGTCACAGTCTGGTCCTCGTCAGACATATCAGTCTGGTCCTCGTCAGACATATCAGCATGGTCCTCGTCAGACATATCAGCCTGGTCCTCGTTAGACATATCAAAGTCTGGTCTTCGTCAGACATATCAGCCTGGTCTTCGTCAGACATATCAGCCTGGTCTTCGTCAGACATATCAGTCTGGTCTTCGTCAGACATATCAGTCTGGTCTTCGTCAGACATATCAAAGTCTGGTCCTCGTCAGACATATCAGCCTGGTCCTCGTTAGACATATCAAAGTCTGGTCCTCGTCAGACATATCAGTCTGGTCTTCGTCAGACATATCAAAGTCTGGTCCTCGTCAGACATATCAGCCTGGTCCTCGTCAGACATATCAGCCTGGTCTTCGTTAGACATATCAAAGTCTGGTCTTCTCAGACATATCAGCCCGGTCTTCGTCAGACATATCAGCCTGGTCTTCGTCAGACATATCAAAGTCTGGTCCTCGTCAGACATATCAGCCTGGTCCTCGTCAGACATATCAGCCTGGTCCTCGTTAGACGTATCAAAGTCTGGTCTTCCTCAGACATATCAGTCTGGTCCTCGTCAGACATATCAGCCTGGTCCTCGTCAGACATATCAGCCTGGTCTTCGTTAGACATATCAAAGTCTGGTCTTCCTCAGACATATCAGCCTGGTCTTCGTCAGACATATCAGCCTGGTCTTCGTCAGACATATCAAAGTCTGGTCCTCGTCAGACATATCAGCCTGGTCCTCGTCAGACATATCAGCCTGGTCCTCGTTTGACATGTTAAAGTCTGGTCCTCGTCAGACATATCAGCCTGGTCCTCGTTAGGCATGTTACGGTCTGATCCTGGTTAGACATATCAGCCTGGTCCTCGTCAGACATATCATCTTGGTCCTCGTTAGACATGCCTTATGCAGTCGGCCTCCCGCCTGGTCCCCGTACCATGAGAGGAAGCCCGTGAGCAAGGAGAGCTCTGGCTCGGGGCGCATTAGCCCACGCAACACTGATGGCATGGGAATACCAAGCATATAGACCAGCTTTATCGAGTTTTTGCCCTTGGGATGTCCCAGACTGGGCTTCGGCCTGGAGAGGACACACCCCGTCCCGCCCCCCCCCCCTTCTCCTCCATGGCCCACAGACCACCCCATACCACCCTCCGCAGGTGTAGGTTTTACATGTCTGCTGTCGTGACGCGCTTTATAGATAGGACTCGGTTCCCTGGCTGAGCCACATAGAGGAGGGAGGGGATAGGGGGGCGGGGCAGGGAAGGGTGGGCGAGGGGGGGGGGGTTCCACGACTAGGCGGTGTGACTGCGGCGGGGTGACCCTGCAGTCTCGGGGAGATGGGGACGGAGTCTGGTACCAGGACGGACGGAATGGTTGGGACGCTGGGGGGGGGGGGCGGGGTGTAGATTGCAGGGTGGGACACGTCCGCGAACCACTGTAGACAAACTAACTGGTAGTGTTTGTCGTTATTGTGACTGATTACCAGTCTCTTGTCAATGGACAACGTTAACACGGTTTGAGTGTTTAGACTACGCGGCTGTACGGGAGTCTGGGGGGGCCGTGTGGGGTTAGGTTGAGATTGGATGTTGTAGCCCAATGAAGTGATATGCGTACCCCCTATATCAGAGGAGATTAGTTGTGTCATACCTTAAGCCTAATTACCGACACGAACGGTATGAGTAACGCTGTTATTATATAGCAGGCATCACTGACGGCCTGTGTGCGTCATTTAAACATCCCCGCAGTCACAGCAGTGAGCGTGGTTCAGCCTTGGTCCTTGTATTATATCATCATGCAGGTGTCATGAGGTAAACAGATTATCCACCAATTACTGTGTACAGTGAGCCGCACTAAGACAGGGACAGAAGGCATCCCGCAGTATAAAGCCATCCTTTCGCCAATAGTCATTCGTCTGTTTTAAAGGTGGACTTTAATACGTTTTGATTATTGCCTGATGCATTAAATGGCGGCCATATCGACATACAAGGCAGAGGTGTATCTTGCGGATGAATGAAACCATGGTCACAGATAGATAAAACCATGGTTACATTTATCCCATGGTTACAGATGGATAAAGCCATGGTTACATATAAATCAAACTGTTACAGCTTGATACAACTCAGCTGGTCGTTTAATATATTTGTTTCATTTTTATTTTGTCATTTATTCAACTAGGAAAGATGAAGCGGCATTGAAGTGTAGTGTATTGTATCACACATGTTGTTGTCTCCCCGCCTACATGCCGATACGATGTCCCTTTCAACTCACTCCTCTTTGGTTTCCATGGTTACAGCTGGACAATGCCGATGAGCAGGCGGCTCAGGTTCGCCGCGAACTGGACGGGCGGCTCCACGCGGTGGAAGAAATGTCGAGGGTAAGACACCAGGCCAACCCCACTCCACGGGTAAGGACAGCAGCCCCACCCCACCCCACCCGCCGCGCTCACCCTCTCCTCACTCTTCCTTCCTTCCTTCCGTTCTTCTACTGCTACTACTAGTTTGTCTGTGCCTCTGTAGCGGACCGCCTCGTTTAGCCTCCTACTAGTGGTGTGTCCATGGCCCTTCGCCTCCTATGGTCCCCCGCGCTCCTCAATCACTGGTTTGTTGGCGTCGCTAGATGGTGATAGTGGGGTATCTTTGTAGGAGTCACTAGTCAGGTTGGCGAGTTATTTGACAATAGAAGTCAGTTGGTTTGGCGCCAAAGAAGCTGTCGTTTCATAAGTTTCGCAGCCGGCTATGAGAATAGGCGTGCATTGGTTTTAGTGATTAGGACTGTGGTAGGTTTAAATCAGTTATAGTGACTATTGGACTTACATGGTTCACTAGATTATAGTGGCTAAAGACCTACACGGTTCACTAGATTATAGTGCTTATGATTTCATGGATTTACTATTTTATAATGACTATAGGACTTACTGTGTTCACTAGAGTATAATGACTATAGGACTGACAGAGTTCACTAGATTATAGTGACTGTAGGACTGGCAGAGTTCACTAGATTATAGTGGCTGTAGGACTGGCAGAGTTCACTAGATTATAGTGACTATAGGACTGGCAGAGTTCACTAGATTATAATGACTATAGGACTAGCAGAGTTCACTAGATTATAGTGACTAAGACTGGCAGAGTTCACTATATTATGACTAGGACTGGCAGAGTTCACTAGATTATAGTGACTGTAGGACTGGCAGAGTTCACTAGATTATGGTGACTAGGACTGGCAGAGTTCACTGGATTATAGTGACTGTAGGACTGGCAGAGTTCACTGGATTATAGTGACTGTAGGACTGGCAGAGTTCACTAGATTATAGTGGCTGTAGGACTGGCAGAGTTCACTAGATTATAATGACTATAGGACTGGCAGAGTTCACTAGATTATAGTGCCTGAGACTGTTGTAGGCGTCCGTAGGATGTAGAGGCCTGGGTTACTACAGTAGCTGGTGGCTCGAGTGGCCTGCAGCGCCGCCCGCTTAATCCATGCATAGATAGATACCAAAGCTACTTCCCGCTTCTTCCGCTGTAGTTCGAGATAAACCTCACTGCTTGTACTGTTACTGCTACCCTGTGTCAAATTTTACCTTTGTCTTGTTGAGTTTGGGAATTCGGTGCCCTGTTGATGTAGATCGTCCTTCATCAGAGCTGGGTGAGTGGTCCCCGCATACGATGAACTGGTTCCCTGCCCCTACTGATGACGGCGGAGATAATGACTATACGGGCTGGTGATTAATGAGTCCCGCATTGGAGTGCTCATCTCAATGAGCTGGTTCCCTTCCACCTCTGGTCCCTACTTTTGCCACTGATCTATTCAAGCGACAAATTACTCTGTTGTTTTAGAGAAACTTGATAGTGTGGCAGTAGTGACGTGACAGTGGCAACGTGACAGTAGCAACGTGACTGACAATGTGACAGTGGCTGCGTGACAGTGTGGCAGTGACAGTGCGGCATGACAGTGGCCGCGTGACAGTGGCAGTGACAGTGCGGCATGACAGTGTGGCAGTGACAGTACGGCATGACAGTGACTGCGTGACAGTGTGACAGTGACAGTGCGGCATGACAGTGGCCGCGTGACAGTGGCAATTTGACTGTACTGCTCTCTTTGTCAACACGTTAGGAGAGCTGATGGGGGTTTGGCGGCCTGTCGGTGTGACAGTGGCATCGTGACTGCGTGAGAGCATGGTAGGGGCAGCGCGACTGCGTGACAAGATGACAGTGACAGGAGTCTAGGGGTGTGACTGGCAGCGTGACAGCTAGGTAGTGTGGAGGTGTGACACTGGGGTTGTGACTGTCAGCGTGACAACTAGGAAATGAGCGGGGGGGGTGACACTGGGGGTGTGACTGGCGGCGTGACAGCTAGGCAGTGTGGGGGTGACACAGGGGTGTGACTGGCAGCGTGACAGCTGGGTAGTGTGGAGGTGTGACACTGGGGTTGTGACTGGCGGCGTGACACCTAGGCAATGGGGGGGGGTGACACTGGGGGTGTGACTGGCAGCGTGACAGCTAGGCAGTGTGTGGGTGTGACACAGGGGTGTGACTGGCAGCGTGACAGCTAGGCAGTGTGGGTGTGTGACACTGGGGGTGTGACTGGCAGCGTGACAGCTAGGCAGTGTTGGGTGTGACAATTGGGGTGTAACAGAGCCATTGTAAGAGTGTGGGTGTATGACAGAGACATTGTAACAGTGGGGGGGTGTGACAGTGTAAGTGTGGGGGTGTAACAGAGACATTGTAACAGTGGGGCGGGGGGGTGACAATAGCAGTTTAAGTGACAGAGTAACAGTGTGTGGGGGTGGGGGCGGGATGGCAGCGAGACACTGGTAGTGTGTGGGGGTGGGGGCGGGATGGCAGCGAGACACTGTGGCAGTGTGCTACATACAGGCCCGGGACTCATCCGATGACCATTAACGACGATATTCCCTATTCAATAGGCGGTGACCTTGTTCTCTTGTTCGCGGTTACAATGGATGGGCTGCTGCTGCTGTATCAATGACGCTGGCACCAGCCAGGGCGTGTGTGGTACCAGCCAGGGCGTGTGTGGTACCAGCCAGGGCGTGTGTGGTACCAGCCAGGGAGTGTGTGGTACCAGCCAGGGAGTGTGTGGTACCAGCCAGGGCGTGTGTGGTACCAGCCAGGGCGTGTGTGGTACCAGCCAGGGCGTGTGTGGTACCAGCCAGGGCGTGTGTGGCACCAGCCAGGGCGTGTGTGGTACCAGCCAGGGCGTGTGTGGTACCAGCCAGGGCGTGTGTGGTACCAGCCAGGGCGTGTGTGGCACCAGCCAGGGCGTGTGTGGTACCAGCCAGGGCGTGTGTGGTACCAGCCAGGGCGTGTGTGGTACCAGCCAGGGCGTGTGTGGTACCAGCCAGGGCGTGTGTGGCACCAGCCAGGGAGTGTGTGGTACCAGCCAGGGCGTGTGTGGTACCAGCCAGGGCGTGTGTGGTACCAGCCAGGGCGTGTGTGGCACCAGCCAGGGAGTGTGTGGTACCAGCCAGGGCGTGTGTGGTACCAGCCAGGGCGTGTGTGGTACCAGCCAGGGAGTGTGTGGTACCAGCCAGGGCGTGTGTGGTACCAGCCAGGGAGTGTGTGGTACCAGCCAGGGCGTGTGTGGTACCAGCCAGGGAGTGTGTGGTACCAGCCAGGGCGTGTGTGGTACCAGCCAGGGCGTGTGTGGTACCAGCCAGGGAGTGTGTGGTACCAGCCAGGGCGTGTGTGGTACCAGCCAGGGAGTGTGTGGTACCAGCCAGGGCGTGTGTGGTACCAGCCAGGGAGTGTGTGGTACCAGCCAGGGCTTGTGTGGTACTGGCCAGAGAGTGTGTGGCTGTCAGCCAGGGCGTGTGTAACTGTCAGCCAGGGCTCTCAGTGTGTGGCTGTCAGCCAGGGCGTGTGTGGCTGTCAGCCAGGGCTCTCAATGTGTGGCTGCCAGCCAGGGCTCTCAGTGTGTGGCTGTCAGCCAGGGCGTGTGTGGCTGTCAGCCAGTGCTCTCAATGTGTGGCTGTCAGCCAGGGCTCTCAGTGTTTGGCTGTCAGCCAGGGCTCTCAGTGTGTGGTACCAGCCAGGGCTCTCAGTGTGTGGCTGTCAGCCAGGGCTCTCAGTGTTTGGCTGTCAGCCAGGGCTCTCAATGTGTGGCTGTCAGCCAGGGCTCTCAGTGTGTGGTACCAGCCAGGGCTCTCAGTGTGTGGCTGTCAGCCAGGGCTCTCAGTGTGTGGCGGTCAGCCAGGGCTCTCAGTGTGTGGTACCAGCCAGGGCTCTCAGTGTGTGGTACCAGCCAGGGCTCTCAGTGTGTGGTACCAGCCAGGGCGTGTGTGGCTCTCAGGCGGCCTGTGTGCCTTGGGTTTCACGTCACACCATAGGTTCACCATTCCGGTCGTGTCGGCCACGACGTCCAAAAGGCAAACGTTGCGGTCACTGTGGTCGGCCGCTCCTCTTGTCTCCCGTACTTGTTTCCTTGCCTCGTCACGTCTCTCCCCTTAGCCCGCCTAATCTTCCTCTCTATACCATTCCTCATCAAACTGACCGGTGGAAGAACTCCCCTCATTGTTCTACTCACTCAGCTTGATCCCTCACACTACCCCTCAGCCCACGCCCCTCCACCCTCCCCCCCCCTCCCCCCCCCCCTCCACCCTCTCATGCCCGGGTCCAGCAGACATATGTGAGACACTGTACAGAGACACAAACGGCTGAACGTGTCATCTTCTTCCCTGTGGTCAACTCCTGCTTTGGTTTCTACTGTAGTTTCTTCATTATGGGTCCAGCTTTGTACCTTTTCTAGAAAGCTTTCTACCTGTTCTACCTTGTTCCTTGGCTGGGTGATTACTTTCACGGTTCCTCTCCGTTGACCTGTCACCGTTGTGTCTGTGTACATACAGTTAAGGCCCTTAGTGCACTGTGCACGTGCATGGTGTATTTGACTTTCACTTTTGAAGTGAAATGTAATTTATTCTGTGGAATTGCATGGGTAATTTTTATGTTATAGTGAAATTGCCTACAGTTTACTTGATCTTATTAAGTCATGTTAAGGATAAGTCTATATATGGCATAATGATAACATACCACAGATTGCGCCATACGTTGCATTCTGAACACTTATTTAGCTGATACCTGTGCCCTATGGTGGTTGTATATATTTATTTTTTTAAAGTAAGGTGCTATCCATTGAACTGCCTTGTGTGGTATTACCTTTGATACTGTGATATATACTTCGGAAGGTGCAGCTATTACCCTTCTATTATTATTATTATTGCCGTTGGGGCAACGTGTGGCGAACCTACCCCTCCCCCACGGCTACTATTACTGCTACTCTTCGCGCTACGGCAGTAACTACGGCAGTAACTACGGCAGTAACTACGGCAGTAACTACTATACTGTACAAATGGCACCATTGCTCCTGTTAATTGTTCTGTATCCGCTTCTGCTCGGGTTTCTCGCATTGGGACGCTTAACATGGATGACGTACGAATGAGACTCTTGCCGACGAGTATGACAGGGATTAATGTCCGAAAGGCAGGGGCGCGTTGGGGGTGGTGGGGGTGGGTAGTTTTATCTTAGACCCACTGCTCTTTGCGGGCCTTTAGATCAGCGACTTATTGGCCTGAGGTGCCAGTCACTGACGCCCCTGAGGGAATGACCCAGCGCCAGGCTGTGGATAGAGCCCTGAACCCCTCGTCACAGTTTTGTCTGGCAATAGCGAGGCTGTAAATGTGCTGTGATCTAGCACTGACAGGAGTTAAATGCTATGGGGTGGCAGAACCAGGCCGTTAATTGTACCGACTGCGATTATCCGGGAGTGACAGGACATTAATAGCAGAGACTGTTATCTGACATTGACATGACATTAATAGTAGAGACTGTTTTCTGGGACTGACAGGACATTAATAGTAGAGACTGTTATCTGGGACTGACAGGACATTAATATTAGAGACTGTTATCTGGGACTGACAGGACATTAATAGTAGAGACTGCTATCTGGGACTGACAGGACATTAATAGTAGAGGCTGTTATCAGGGACTGACAGGACATTAATAGTAGAGACTGTTATCTGGGACTGACAGGACATTAATAGTAGAGACTGTTATCTGGGACTGACAGGACATTAATAGTAAAGATTGTTTTCTGGGACTGACAGGACATTAATAGTAAAGATTGTTTTCTGGGACTGACGGGACATTAATAGTAGAGACTGTTATCTGGGACTGACAGGACATTAATATAAGAGGCTGTTATCAGGGACTGACAGGACATTAATAGTGGAGACTGTTTTCTGGGACTGACGGGACATTAATAGTAGAGACTGTTATCTGGGACTGACAGGACATTAATAGTAGAGGCTATTATCAGGGACTGACAGGACATTAATTGTACTGACTGTTATCTGGGACTGACAGGACATTAATAGTAGAGACTTATCTGGGACGGACAGGACATTAATTGTACTGACTGTTATCTGGGACTGACAGGACATTAATAGTAGAGACTGTTATCTGGGACTGACAGGACATTAATAGTAGAGACTGTTTTCTGGGACTGACAGGACATTAATTGTACTGACTGTTATCTGGGACTGACAGGACATTAATAGTAGAGACTATTTTCTGGGACTGACGGGACATTAATAGTAGAGACTGTTATCTGGGACTGACAGGACATTAATAGTAGAGGCTGTTATCAGGGACTGACAGGACATTAATTGTACTGACTGTTATCTGGGACTGACAGGACATTAATAGTAGAGACTGTTATCTGGGACTGACAGGACATTAATTGTACTGACTGTTATCTGGGACTGACAGGACATTAATAGTAGAGACTGTTATCTGGGACTGACAGGACATTAATAGTAGAGACTGTTTTCTGGGACTGACAGGACATTAATTGTACTGACTGTTATCTGGGACTGACAGGACTTTAATAGTAAAGACTGTTATCTGGGACTGACAGGACATTAATTGTACTGACTGTTATCTGGGACTGACAGGACTTTAATAGTAAAGACTGTTTTCTGGGACTGACAGGACATTAATAGTAGAGACTGTTAGCAGGGACTGACAAGACATTAATTGTACTGACTGTTATCTGGGACTGACAGGACTTTAATAGTAAAGACTGTTATCTGGGACTGACAGGACATTAATTGTACTGACTGTTGTCTGGGACTGACAGGACAATAATAGTAAAGACTGTTATCTGGGACTGACAGGACATTAATAGTAGAGACTGTTATCTGGGACTGACAGGACATTAATAGTAGAGACTGTTTTCTGGGACTGACATATTGACATAATGCTATTGTCTGGGACGGGTTTATTTCGTTCCTTACTATAGTGTTGGTGAGCGGTAAGTCTGTGTGTTGGTGCCGGTGTGTATATTGTCCGTGTGTCCCGCCATATGACTCGTGAAGCCCGCGTGATGGTGCCTGTGTCCTCCTGTTACTGGGCATGAGTGTCTCGACCCGCCATGTGACTCGTGAAGCCCGCGTGGTGGTGCCTGTGTCCTCCTGTCACTGGGCATGAGTGTCGCGACCCGCCATGCTCCACACTACTTACCTGTGTGATGTATTTGTATGGTATTGTGTATAAGGGATAAGGTGGCATAATGCTCAAGTGGTAAAACTATCCTCAAACTAAACTTCCTCATTTTTCGGCTTTCCCACATTTATTTTCCCATTATGATATTGTCGCGCCTCCCCCCACTCTACTATCTTCTCTCCTCTCAACTCCCGTTGTTCGCGACCCCAAGCCGTTCCCGTCTCCACGACATTTGGCTTTGAGCGAGTAACAATGCCTCGGTACCCCGAGGACCAGCCGCCCACCCACGCCTTTCAGGGTTACCACTGGTCTAGGGCTCACAAAACAGTTCCGTGCTTTTACGTCATTTTGGGCCCAGCTCATCCACGAAAAATCTCCCGCTTCGTGTGGTGCCTACGATGGGCGTCGCCGCGCTCTCTCGAAAAGAAACGACAGAAAACATGAGCACAAAAGCGAACTATTTTGTGGGTCTGGGGGCCACGTCCCTCCTCTGATCTGGTAGTCGCGCGCTAACCTGGTGGGTGCCTTTATTCATTCTCTCGACAGCGGCGCAAACTGTTCCCCAAGTTTGTGGTGAAGGAGATGGAGGTTATGTACATCGACGAGCTCAAGTCCTCCATCAACCTACTGATGGCTAACCTGGAGAGTCTGCCCGTCACCAAGGGCAGCGCCGAGTCCAAGTACTCGCTCCAGAAACTCAAACGCTACAACAAGTAAGTCACCAAGTGCCGCGCCGAGTCCCCCAGTTCTCGCCCCAGACTCAAGCTCTACAACAATTAAGCCACCCGTGGGCATCGCGGCTAGCGGTGTTCGATTCGACCTTGACTTTGTCGTCATTCACAACGGTCTCTGACCTCACTTTCCGCTGTGTTGATGCCGCGTCTATGTGTCTTCCACTATTAGGCCAGGGGTCTTTTTAAGCACCTATTGACAGGTATATTATTCTATTCAATAATTCGTCATTCTTGGAATAGACATGTGCTCCGCCTAGCGCCTGGTTTGACACCACGCCACCCTGAGTTGTGACAGCCGTCGTTCCTTGTCATTGTCCGCCCTTCATTGCGGTGCTATTTACAGGGGATCTAGGTCCGCCGTAGATAGCTTTAAGTTTGTGCCCGCGACATCCGGGTCCGGGCGTGACAAGTCCCATCGATACCTGTAAGTGACTGGAGGTGAGACAGTTTGCTCCTGGGTGCCAGTGCCCCCCCCCCTCCCTCGTGCTCCATACTTGTAGCAGGCACCGCCTGAGTGACTGGGGGAGAGAGCGTTTGCCCCTGGGTGGCAGTGCCCCGCCCCGCCCCCCTCCCTCGTGCTTCATACTTGTAGCAGGCACCGCCTGAGTGACTGGGGAAGAGAGCATTTGCCCCTGGGTGGCAGTGCCGCGATCCCCCGTGCTTCAGGCTAGGAGAAGGCACCCTGCATCAACTAACCCAATCCCACATGCTCCAGGTGTATGACTGAAGAATTTAGTAACCCCAAATGCTTCACTGGTGTGTGACTGAAGGTTGTAAATATCTTCCATGCTTGACTGGTGTGTGACTGAAGATTGTAGTTATCCTCCATGCTTCACTGGTGTATGACTGAAGGTTGTAGTTATCCTCCATGCTTCACTGGTGTGTGACTGAAGGTTGTAAATATCTTCCATGCTTGACTGGTGTGTGACTGAAGATTGTAGTTATCCTCCATGCTTCACTGGTGTATGACTGAAGGTTGTAGTTATCCTCCATGCTTCACTGGTGTGTGACTAAAGGTTGTAGTTATCCTCCATGCTTTACTGGTGTGTGACTGAAGGTTTTAGTGACCCCCCATGCTTCACTGGTGTGTGACTGAAGGTTTTAGTTATCCACCATGCTTCACTGTTGTGTGACTGAAGGTTTTAGTTATCCTCCATGCTTCACTGGTGTGTGACTGAAGGTTTTAGTTATCCACCATGCTTCACTGTTGTGTGACTTAAGGTTTTAGTTTTCCCTCCATGCTTCACTGGTATGTGACTGAAGGTTGTAGTTATCCCCCATGCTTCACTGGTGTGTGACTGAAGGTTGTAGTTATCCTCCATGTTTCACTGGTGTATGACTGAAGATTGTAGTTATTCTCCATGCTTTACTGGTGTGGGACTGAAGATTGTAGTTATCCTCCATGCTTCACTGGTGTGTGACTGAAGGTTTTAGTTATCCTCCATGCTTCACTGGTATGTGACTGAAGGTTGTAGTTATCCCCCATGCTTCACTGGTGTGTGACTGAAGGTTGTAGTTATCCTCCATGCTTTACTGGTGTGTGACTGAAGGTTTTAGTTATCCTCCATGCTTCATTGGTGTGTGACTGAAGGTTGTAGTTATCCTCCATGCTTCACTGGTGTGTGACTGAAGGTTGTAGTTATCCTCCATGCTTCACTGGTGTGTGACTGAAGGTTTTAGTGACCCCCCATGCTTCACTGGTGTGTGACTGAAGGTTTTAGTGACCCCCCATGCTTCACTGGTGTGTGACTGAAGGCTTTAGTGACCCCCCATGCTTTAAACATATAGCAGATGTGTATCGTACAACCCATGAGGGAGAGGTATGCAACACACGGTTTCTTCAACGTGGATTTTTACGCATTATCGCCATCAGACGGTGTATATTTCACTGGACAAAGAATGACCACGTGACAAGCACGTGCCATATAATAGCTTTAGCTGCGTGACATAGAAAGCGTCACGTGCTTCTGATAGAGTACCCCTGTGTGATATCCACCAACCCGTCCTCCTGCCAAAGGGAAACATGGGAAACTATCCCTGCATCCGAAGTGATACTCCTTCCCGACGCCTCTCCTCCACATATACGCTGCAGGCTAGCTAGCATTTTGTAAATGCTTATACGTTTTAAACTGCTTCATGCTGAAGAGAAATAAATTGCCTCTTCTTATCTATGCGTGTTTGCGAAGCAAGTGGTCTATTATCATCACTATCATGTAATCTGTTTAATGTTGGTGCGCCTATTATCCGCAGAAAACAGACTATAATGTAATCTGTGTTTCTTGCGTCTATAATCCGCAAACCACAGATGTTAATGTAATCGGTTGGGTGTTCTTGCGCCCTTTGTGGAGGGTGTTGGTGTTACTTTGCTAGTTAATTGACGCGGTGACGTGTGTTCCAGAGCCCACCACCACAACAGCTACTCACCCATGTCTAAGATGGACATCCAAGAGGACAGCGAGCCGCTCCTGTCCAAGCTCGACGTCGTCCTCAACTTCACGCTAGAAGTAAGTGACCGCTGCTCATACATTCACCCTGCGAGTACAGCCGCTTGGTTCAGACAGGTATCCGATAAAACGATAATTCAACGACTTCACGTGTCTGTTTCGCCATATGTGACAGACCCTGTCTGTAGCTTGTGTTGTGTTACTTCACGTCCGTTTCGCTTTGTTTGTTTCGCCCTGTTTGACTGACCATGCCTGTTACCACAGTGACCAGTACACATGTCTGTTTCGCCCTATTTGACTGACCCTCTGTGTGACCATGCAGTACACATGTCTGTTTCACCCCCTTTGACTGCCCCAGTCTATATCACCACACATCCCTTTCCCCCTGTGTATAACTTGCCCTGTCTGTTGTCAGTGCACGCTGTTCCCTGTCGCTCCCCATTGTGGCTACGTCATACGTGTCTGTGCCTCTTGCAGGTGGTGGTGATGGAGGTGCGCAACCTGAAGCACTTACAGGCCAACAAAATCGTCTACTGTACGATGGAGGTCGAGGGCGGCGAGAAACTGCAGACGGACCAAGCGGAGGCCTCTAAACCAGCGTGAGTAAAGCACACCCCCCCCCCATCCCCGGCACACACGCTGGGGCTGCTGGTGGGCGGGGGACAGCACAACCCACCCCGGCACACACGCTGGGGCTGCTGGTTGGTGGGGGACGGCACAACCCACCCCGGCACACACGCTTGGGCTGCTGGTGGGTGGGGGACGGCACAACCCACCCCGGCACACACGCTGGGGCAGCTGGTGGGTGGGGGACGGCACAACCCACCCCGGCACACACGCTTGGGCTGCTGGTGGGTGGGGTACAGCACAACCCACCCCGGCACACACGCTGGGGCTGCTGGTGGGTGGGGGACGGCACAACCCACCCCGGCACACACGCTTGGGCTGCTGGTGGGCGGGGTACAGCACAACCCACCCCGGCACACACGCTGGGGCTGCTGGTGGGTGGGGTACAGCACAACCCACCCCGGCACACACGCTAGGGCTGCTGGTGGGCGGGGTACAGCACAACCCACCCCGGCACACACGCTGGGGCTGCTGGTGGGTGGGGTACAGCACAACCCACCCCGGCACACACGCTGGGGCTGCTGGTGGGCGGGGTACAGCACAACCCACCCCGGCACACACGCTGGGGCTGCTGGCGGGCGGGGTACAGCACAACCCACCCCGCCACACACGCAGGGGCTGCTGGTGGGCGAGGGACAGCACAACCCACCCCGGCACACACGCTGGGGCTGCTGGTGGGCGGGGTACAGCACAACCCACCCCGGCACACACGCTGGGGTTGTTGGTGGGTGGGGTACAGCACAACCCACCCCGGCACACACGCTGGGGCTGCTGGTGAGCGGGGTACAGCACAACCCACCCCGGCACACACGCTGGGGCTGCTGGTGGGCGGGGGACAGCACAACCCACCCCGGCACACACGCTGGGGCTGCTGGTGGGCGGGGTACAGCACAACCCACCCCGGCACACACATTGGGGCTGCTGGTGGGTGGAGTACAGCACAACCCACCCCGCCACACACTTTGGGGCTGCTGGTGGGCGGGGTACAGCACAACCCACCCCGCCACACACGTTGGGGCTGCTGGTGGGCGGGGTACAGCACAACCCACCCCGGCACACACGTTGGGGCTGCTGGTGGGCGGGGTACAGCACAACCCACCCCGGCACACACGCTGGGGCTGCTGGTGGGCGGGGGACGGCAAAACCCACCCCGGCACACACGCTGGGGCTGCTGGTGGGCGGGGTACAGCACAACCCACCCCGGCACACACGCTGGGGCTGCTGGTGGGCGGGGGACGGCACAACCCACCCCGGCACACACGCTTGGGCTGCTGGTGGGCTGGGGACGGCACAACCCACCCCGGCACACACGCTGGGGCTGCTGGTGGGTGGGGTACAGCACAACCCACCCCGGCACACACGCTGGGGTTGTTGGTGGGCGGGGTACAGCACAACCCACCCCGGCACACATATTGGGGCTGCTGGTGGGCGGGGTACAGCACAACCCACCCCGGCACACACGCTGGGGCTGCTGGTGGGTGGGGTACAGCACAACCCACCCCGGCACACACGCTGGGGCTGCTGGTGAGCGGGGTACAGCACAACCCACCCCGGCAATCACGCTGGGGCTGCTGGTGGGTGGGGTACAGCACAACCCACCCCGGCACACACGCTGGGGCTGCTGGCGGGCGGGGTACAGCACAACCCACCCCGGCACACACGCTGGGGCTGCTGGCGGGCGGGGTACAGCACAACCCACCCCGGCACACACGCTGGGGCTGCTGGCGGGTGGGGTACAGCACAACCCACCCCGGCACACACGCTGGGGCTGCTGGTGAGCGGGGTACAGCACAACCCACCCCGGCACACACGCTGGGGCTGCTGGTGAGCGGGGTACAGCACAACCCACCCCGGCACACACGCTAGGGCTGCTGGTGGGCGGGGTACAGCACAACCCACCCCGGCACACACGCTGGGGCTGCTGGTGGGTGGGGTACAGCACAACCCACCCCGGCACACACGCTAGGGCTGCTGGTGGGCGGGGTACAGCACAACCCACCCCGGCACACACGCTGGGGCTGCTGGTGGGTGGGGTACAGCACAACCCACCCCGGCACACACGCTGGGGCTGCTGGTGGGCGGGGTACAGCACAACCCACCCCGGCACACACGCTGGGGCTGCTGGCGGGCGGGGTACAGCACAACCCACCCCGCCACACACGCTGGGGCTGCTGGTGGGCGGGGGACAGCACAACCCACCCCGGCACACACGCTGGGGCTGCTGGTGGGCGGGGTACAGCACAACCCACCCCGGCACACACGCTGGGGTTGTTGGTGGGCGGGGTACAGCACAACCCACCCCGGCACACACGCTGGGGCTGCTGATGAGCGGGGTACAGCACAACCCACCCCGGCACACACGCTGGGGCTGCTGGTCGGCGGGGGACAGCACAACCCACCCCGGCACACACGCTGGGGCTGCTGGTGGGCGGGGTACAGCACAACCCACCCCGGCACACACGTTGGGGCTGCTGGTGGGCGGGGGACAGCACAACCCACCCCGGCACACACGCTGGGGCTGCTGGTGAGCGGGGTACAGCACAACCCACCCCGGCAATCACGCTGGGGCTGCTGGTGGGTGGGGTACAGCACAACCCACCCCGGCACACGCGTTGGGGCTGCTGGTGGGCGGGGTACAGCACAAACCACCCTGGCAATCACGCTGGGGCTGCTGGTGGGTGGGGTACAGCACAACCCACCCCGGCACACACGCTGGGGCTGCTGGTGGGTGGGGTACAGCACAACCCACCCCGCCACACACGCTGGGGCTGCTGGCGGGTGGGGGACAGCACAACCCACCCCGGCACACACGCTGGGGCTGCTGGCGGGTGGGGGACAGCACAACCCACCCCGGCACAAACGCTGGGGCTGCTGGCGGGTGGGGTACAGCACAACCCACCCCGGCACACACGCTGGGGCTGCTGGCGGGCGGGGGACAGCACAACCCACCCCGCCACACACGCTGGGGCTGCTGGCGGGTGGGGGACAGCACAAACCACCCCGGCACACACGCTGGGGCTGCTGGCGGGTGGGGGACAGCACAACCCACCCCGGCACACACGCTGGGGCTGCTGGCGGGTGGGGGACAGCACAAACCACCCCGGCACACACGCTGGGGCTGCTGGCGGGTGGGGGACAGCACAACCCACCCCGGCACACACGCTGGGGCTGCTGGTGAGCGGGCTACAGCACAACCCACCCCGGCACACACGCTGGGGCTGCTGGCGGGTGGGGTACAGCACAACCCACCCCGGCACACACGCTGGGGCTGCTGGTGAGCGGGGTACAGCACAACCCACCCCGGCACACACGCTTGGGCTGCTGGTGAGCGGGGTACAGCACAACCCACCCCGGCACACACGCTGGGGCTGCTGGCGGGCGGGGTAAGGCACAACCCACCCCGGCACACACGCTGGGGCTGCTGGTGGGTGGGGTACAGCACAACCCACCCCGGCACACACGCTGGGGCTGCTGGTGAGCGGGGTACAGCACAACCCACCCCGGCACACACGTTGGGGCTGCTGGTGGGCGGGGGACAGCACAACCCACCCCGGCACGCACGCTGGGGCTGCTGGCGGGCGGGGGACGGCACAACCCACCCCGGCACACACGCTGGGGCTGCTGGTGGGTGGGGTACAGCACAACCCACCCCGGCACACACGCTGGGGCTGCTGGTGAGCGGGGTACAGCACAACCGACCCCGGCAAACACGTTGGGGCTGCTGGTGGGCGGGGGACAGCACAACCCACCCCGGCACGCACGCTGGGGCTGCTGGCGGGCGGGGGACGGCACAACCCACCCCGGCACACACGCTGGGGCTGCTGGTGGGTGGGGTACAGCACAACCCACCTCGGCACACACGTTGGGGCTGCTGGCGGGTGGGGTACAGCAAAACCCACCCCGGCACACACGCTGGGGCTGCTGGCGGGCGGGGTACAGCACAACCCACCCCGGCACACACGCTGGGGCTGCTGGCGGGCGGGGTACAGCACAACCCACCCCGGCACACACGCTGGGGCTGCTGGTGGGTGGGGTACAGCACAACCCACCCCGGCACACTCGCTGGGGCTGCTGGTGGGCGGGGTACAGCACAACCCACCCCGGCACACACGCTGGGGCTGCTGGTGGGTGGGGTACAGCACAACCCACCCCGGCACACCCGCTGGGGCTGCTGGTGGGCGGGGTACAGCACAACCCACCCCGGCACACACGCTGGGGTTGCTGGCGGGCGGGGGACGGCACAACCCACCCCGGCACACACGCTGGGGCTGCTGGCGGGTGGGGTACAGCACAACCCACCCCGGCACACACGCTGGGGCTGCTGGTGGGTGGGGTACAGCACAACCCACCCCGACACACACGCTGGGGCTGCTGGTGGGCGGGGTACAGCACAACCCACCCCGGCACACACGCTGGGGCTGCTGGTGGGTGGGGTACAGCACAACCCACCCCGGCACACACGCTGGGGCTGCTGGTGGGCGGGGTACAGCACAACCCACCCCGGCACACACGCTGGGGCTGCTGGTGGGTGGGGTACAGCACAACCCACCCCGGCACACACGCTGGGGCTGCTGGCGGGCGGGGTACAGCACAACCCACCCCGGCACACACGCTGGGGCTGCTGGCGGGCGGGGTACAGCACAACCCACCCCGGCACACACGCTGGGGCTGCTGGTGGGTGGGGTACAGCACAACCCACCCCGGCACTCACGCTGGGGCTGCTGGCGGGTGGGGTACAGCACAACCCACCCCGGCACACACGCTGGGGCTGCTGGCGGGTGGGGTACAGCACAACCCACCCCGGCACACACGCTGGGGCTGCTGGCGGGCGGGGTACAGCACAACCCACCCCGGCACACACGCTGGGGCTGCTGGTGGGCGGGGGACAGCACAACCCACCCCGGCACACACGCTTGGGCTGCTGGTGGGCGGGGTACAGCACAACCCACCCCCTCACACACGCTTGGGCTGCTGGTGGGCGGGGTACAGCACATCCCACCCCGGCACACACGCTGGGGCTGCTGGTGGGCGGGGTACAGCACGACCCACCCGGCACACACGCTTGGGCTGCTGGTGGGCGGGGTACAGCACAACCCACCCCGGCACACACGCTGGGGCTGCTGGTGGGCGGGGTATGTGTACACAGCTGTATGTGTCACATACGTAATGTCGATGTCATACTTATATGCAATATGTTGTACATTTTTGTTTTATCCTTGACAGCTGGTACAGTATGATGTATATTTCGCTCTGATAACTGGGGCACGCTGTACATTATGTAATCTAAGATATCTTTCTGACAGCTGAAACACGTAGTATTTTATCATATTTATTTAATATTTATATGTATTTTTGATGTACAGTCGGCTGTGTATTTTTCGCTGAAAAAAGTTTTACATTGTTCGATATATTTCCCGGTGGCCGTTGGGATGTGTGATCTTGTTGCACATTTCTCGCTGACAGCTGGGACACGTGGTATAATATGTAATATATTTATCTCTGACAGTTGAAATATGTACAATATGTAATATATTTATCTTTGACAGTTGGGACATGTTGTACACTATGTAATATATTTCTCGCTGACAGTTGGGACACACAGGGCGACTTCACGACGAGCCACCCGCTGCCCGTGGTCAAGGTGAAGCTGTACACAGAGAGCTCCGGGATGCTGAGCCTGGAGGACAAGGAGCTCGGCAGGGTCAGTGCCGAGAGACTTGCTTGAAATTATATCGTTTGGTTCATCGTTTAAATCTCTTTGATATCCAGGCACCTCATACCCGGAGACGGTCATTGCCTCTTGCTTGAAGAGCGCGCATAATAACGACTCTCAGGACCTCACCCCCACCCACACGCCCACGCCCACGCCCACCCCCACGCCCACCCCCACGCCCACCCCCACCCCCACGCCCACCCCCACGCCCACCCCCATCCCCACCCCTCGCACACACACGCGCGCACACCCTTTCTCTCTCACTGGCATTCTTTGTGCGTGCAGCGTCTGTCTTTTTAGATGACGGTAGTATTGCTTTCTGTCGCCAGGTGCTGCTGCACCCGACCGCCACGAGCACCAAGGTTCCCGAGTGGCACAAGATGCAGACGACCAAGAACTGTCCAGACACTCTCAGCATCAAGATCACGGTGAAGATGGACAAGCCGCAGAACATGAAGCACTGCGGGTGAGGGCTTTGGGAGCCATTACTCCCCTGCTTGCAAATGATCCGTCTACCGTATGTAATAAAGATGTTACCGAAACCGCGTACGTTTGTGCCCCTTGTGCTTACCTCCCCGCCATCATGTCTGTATGTATAGCTGTATTTACTTGCAACGAGTATGCCTATATTTATCATTTGTACGACCTCACCTGATGTATGTACACTCGTTTATTGTGTACGTATGTATTCCCAGTTACCTGTACGCCACGGGGAAGAACGTGTGGAAGAAATGGAAGAAACGCTACTTCGTCTTGGTGCAAGTCTCGCAATACACCTTCGCCATGTGCAGTTACCGCGAGAAGAAGCCGGATCCGACCGAGATTATGCAGCTGGACGGCTACACTGTCGACTACTGTGAACCGATCGAAGGTGGGTAGGCCGGCCACGTGGCTGCAAGGTCAGTCCGACGCCTGGTTGAAGGTCACCCTGCCACGTGGCAGATGATCAGCCTCCGAAATGGGTGCGACGTAGCGCCTTAAATGCAATCATTTTAATCATGTTAAACCCATATGCATGCAGTAATGTCAATATATTTGTTTTCTTAACATAGCTTGTAATAAGAACTTGGTGGGTTCTCGGCGCGAATAAGTTAAATAGCCGATTGAGTCAGTGATTTGCCGTGAAATGATCGCCACCGTGGGGAAGGAGCTCTTGCAGATCTCGCCTGCTAGCCGCCTCATCCTGTCGCTGACGCCAGTGTTGTCTGTTCGCAATGCAGCCCTTCACCTTAAACATATGCAGCCTCTGGCGAAATTGGAGGTCAAACTGCACATTGGATCAGGTAGTTTAGGCTGTTCAGTCGGTATGATACTCGCGGTGGTGGGGGAGTTGGTTGCGGGGACAACCTAGTTACTGCGTCATCAATTATTGTACATATTATATCTGATCGACAGGAACCGGGTGTGTACAGTATATTTGTTCTTGGGAGTTCAATTTTTTTTTTACTATTTTGTTTTAGTTTGACCTCAAAGAGGTGTAGTCCATAATGTATGATACTATGTCGCCAAAAGCGGTATGGAAGATATTTTCTCATCCAGGGACATCGTGTGCCCCTCTTGCACATATATAGATGGATTATTGTACTATTAGACTTGCGCTATTTAGTGATGTACGAAGGATCTATGGGTTACTTGGGTTCATTGTAACAAATGCAGTTTGCTGCAGGGTGAATCACTTAATTCATCTAGCTTCAAATGGAAGTCTCATTTTTTTAGTGCAGACCATGAAGCTATATTCGGCTGATTTGGATATCAGAAAAGTCAATATTTCGTTGGTTAGACAGACATATAAAGCTATCTGAGGTGGGCGACACCCGCTTTCCCTTTATATATCAGTTTGTGAACCTCCCCAGTGCCTATACCGAGGTGACCTATAATGACACATGTACCCATCAGTGAACGACAGGCGGTCCAGGGTGTATCTGCTCTGTGTATGGACCACGATCAACCCTTGTGACATTGCCTGACGCCCTATAACATGGTGCCGAGCCCCTGTGACATTGCCTGACGCCCTATAACACGGTGCCCAGCCCCTGTGTCAATGCCTGATGCCCTATAACACGGTGCCCAGCCCCTGTGACATTGCCTGACACCCTATAACACGGTGCCCAGCCCTGTGACATTGCCTGACACCCTATAACACGGTGCTCAGCCCCTGTGTTATTGCCTGGTGCCCTATAACACGGTGCCCAGCCCCTGTGACATTGCCTGACGCCCTATAACACGGTGCCCAGCCCCTGTGTTATTGCCTGGTGCCCTATAACACGGTGCCCAGCCCCTGTGTCATTGCCTGGTACCCAGCCCTGTGACATTGCCTGACGCCCTATAACACGGTGCCGAGCCCCTGTGTCATTGCCTGATGCCCAGCCCCTGTGTCAGTGCCTGATGCCCTATACCACGGTGCCCAGCCCCTGTGTCATTGCCTGATGCGCTATACCACGGTGCCCAGCCCCTGTGTCAGTGCCTGATGCCCTATACCACGGTGCCCAGCACCTGTGTCATTGCCTGGTGCCCAGCCCTGTGTCATTGCCTGATGCCCTATACCACGGTGCCCAACTCCTGTGTCAGTGCCTGATGCCCTATAACACGGTGCCGAGCCCCTGTGTCAGTGCCTGATGCCCTATAACACGGTGCCCAGCCCCTGTGTCAGTGCCTGATGCCCTATACCACGGTGCCCAGCCCCTGTGTCATGCCTGATGCCCAGCCCCTGTGTCAGTGCCTGATGCCTTATAACACGGTGCCCAGCCCCTGTGTCATTGCCTGATGCCCTATAACACGGTGACCAGCCCCTGTGGCATTGCCTGATGCCCTATAACACGGTGCCCAGCACCTGTGTCATTGCCTGATGCCCAGCCCCTGTGTCATTGCCTGGTGCCCTATAACACGGTGCCCAACCCCTGTGTCATTGCCTGATGCCCTATAACATGGTGCCCAGCCCCTGTGTCAGTGTCTGATGCCCTATAACACGGTGCCCAGCCCCTGTGTCATTGCCTGATGCCCTATAACACGGTGCCCAACCCCTGTGTCATTGCCTGATGCCCTATAACACGGTGCCCAGCACCTGTGTCATTGCCTGATGCCCAGCCCCTGTGTCATTGCCTGGTGCCCTATAACACGGTGCCCAACCCCTGTGTCATTGCCTGATGCCCTATAACAAGGTGCCCAGCCCCTGTGTCATTGCCTGATGCCCTATAACACGGTGCCCAGCACCTGTGTCATTGCCTGGTGCCCAGCCCTGTGTCATTGCCTGATGCCCTATACCACGGTGCCCAGCTCCTGTGTCAGTGCCTGATGCCCTATAACACGGTGCCCAGCCCCTGTGTCAGTGCCTGATGCCCTATACCACGGTGCCCAGCCCCTGTGTCATGCCTGATGCCCAGCCCCTGTGTCAGTGCCTGATGCCTTATAACACGGTGCCCAGCCCCTGTGTCATTGCCTGATGCCCTATAACACGGTGCCCAGCCCCTGTGTCATTGCCTGATGCCCTATAACACGGTGCCCAGCACCTGTGTCATTGCCTGATGCCCAGCCCCTGTGTCATTGCCTGGTGCCCTATAACACGGTGCCCAACCCCTGTGTCATTGCCTGATGCCCTATAACATGGTGCCCAGCCCCTGTGTCAGTGCCTGATGCCCTATAACACGGTGCCTAGCCCCTGTGTCATTGCCTGATGCCCTATAACACGGTGCCCAACCCCTGTGTCAGTGCCTGATGCCCTATAACACGGTGCTCAGCCCCTGTGTCCTTGCCTGATGCCCTATAACACGGTGCCCAACCCCTGTGTCATTGCCTGATGCCCTATAACACGGTGCCCAGCACCTGTGTCATTGCCTGATGCCCAGCCCCTGTGTCATTGCCTGGTGCCCTATAACACGGTGCCCAACCCCTGTGTCATTGCCTGATGCCCTATAACATGGTGCCCAGCCCCTGTGTCAGTGCCTGATGCCCTATAACACGGTGCCCAGCCCCTGTGTCAGTACCTGATACCCTATAACACGGTGCCCATCACTTAGGCGTGGACGGCGGCAAGTTCTTCTTCAACACGGTGAAGGAGGGCGACCAGGTGGCCTTCGCCACGGACGACGAGGCGGAGCGGACGCTGTGGGTGCAGGCCGTGTACCGGGCCACGGGCCAGTCCCACAAGCCCCAGCCCCCCGCCACGCAGCCCAGCAAGATCAGCAACACCCAGCTCTCCAGGATGCAGGGCGGTGAGTGAACACCTCAAGTTGTAGGCGGCCCCATTTGGAAGTAGTTATATAATGATGCATATATATAGATATGGCTTTTGCATATATTATTATTTGTAACTTAATAAATAACGATTGATACCTTACAATATGTTTGCTGATGCAAAGACTTCAGTCATCATTGCAACATATTGTTTTAGCTTCGATATTGCTAATAAAAAGGAAACTAGACTTTAACGAAGTTGGTGTGCTTACGACATGTGTACGGGTAAAATGATTTCTGTGTGATGTTCTGCCCCCCCCCCCCCCCGCCCCCCGCCCCCATCTCACCCTGGCTGTGTACAGACGCCGACCGGGCCCGGAAGCACGGTCTAGATGAGTTCGTCCAGGCCGACCCGTGTCGCTTTCAACACCACGACCTCTTCAACATCCTCCAGGCGCTCACCCTCGACTACAGGCTCAATGACGCCTACACCTGCCTGGTAAGTCACCGCGAGAACGCTGCAGAACGCTCGCCCAGTGGCACTCTTACTCACCGCGAGAACACTGCAGAACACTCGCCCAGTGGCACCCTTACTCCCCGCCAGGCCTGGCAACTGTCTCTCCATCACGACTCTGTATCCCAAGTCACATGGTCCTTGTACTGTAACGATTTGTACGTTTACATGCCTTGAGACCGGAAATATTATTTCTCGAGATATAGAAAGAAAGAAATAAACTTGGATTCGCATTATAGGCTGACCGCCAGTCACGGTACATATACGTATATGCAGTACATAATACATACATCATGCGGTAAAGAGATTAAGTAAGGAAACTATGCAATAATTATTCTGTGAACTTGGCTCTCAAGTCGTCATACAGTGGGCATGTTAGCACAAAGTGCAATTTCTACGTCGTCTATTTCTGCTCTTTTAAAAAACAAAGTTTCGCGCTGGGCAATATATTATATATCAGATACCATACAAATAATAAATAATGCATTCCTAGTGTCATGTGTTCGGGCCCCACCCGGCAGTGCCTGTTTCCCCCCTGACCCAGTCTCTGTCTGTCTCCCCGCCCCAGGGCTGGTTCAGCCCGGGCCAGGTGTTCGTGCTGGACGAGTACTGCGCGCGGTACGGGGTGCGGGGCTGTCACCGCCACCTGTGCTACCTGCTCGACCTGCTGGAGCGCGCCGAGCAGGGCATCATGATCGACCCCACCCTCGTCCACTACAGCTTCGCCTTCTGTGCTTCCCACGTCCACGGCAACAGGTACGTCACCCCCCGGGCTTTACTTGGGCGTCCCCCGGGTTTTAGAGGCTCGGGCTTTGGTCGGGAGAGCTGGTCCCTGCGGCTGGGGCAGCTTGTCGTCATCTTCCGACCCCATTGCATTGTTCCCGGGTGTTAGAGGCTCGGGCTTTGGTCGGGAGAGCTGGTCCCGGCGGCTGGGGCGGCTTGTCGTCACCTTCCGACCTCATTGCATTGTTCCCGGGTGTTTCTTAGTCCACTTTAGCCTTCAGATGCACAAACGTGCCCTTAATAACCCAATATTTTATGTAGTCGGACAGAGATACTAATGTAATTTTGATCGGATAGATTAATAGAATGGGTTTTTAGTCAGACATACAATTAGCATGGATCCTTGCGTCGATCAGTCACCAGTCTATGGCGCAGTTATCACCTACCACTAAGCATAAAACCCTCTGTATAAAACTGATAAAACTAATGTTTCAATAATAATGGAAACTACTGCGTTTTGCAGCTAATGACAAACACAAACCTTGACATTATATTAAAACCAAGTTGCTATGTGTATCAAGCTATGCGCTATGTAGTAAAGTGTATGTGTATGTTCATAACGTTGTGTATTTTCAATGCACTGTGGGCCTGAAGCCATTCGGGACAATAAATTATTCTGTTCTGTGTACAATCAAGAGAGATCCAGCTACATGATTGTATACACATATTTGCAATGGTTGGCATGGTTACAGGCCGGACGGTATCGGTACCGTGACCGCCGAAGAGAAAGAAAAGTTTGACGGCATCAAGGAACGGCTGCGCCATCTACTGGAGAACCAGATCACCCACTTCCGGTGCGTCCATCACGTCATTCTGTTCAAAAACCGCCCTCCCCTTGCCGTATCTGTCATCCCGTGAAGCCCATACCGGTAGACAATGTGGCTGGGGTGGGGGTTGCTGCGCTTGTGGTTATTTACGACCGAAAGACGAAATATGTATTTTGTTACTAGGCGGCTCCTTTCATGCTCTCGCCAAGTTGAGCTGCGCAACACGTGGGGGGGGGGGGCAGTCCTGGTCAGCCAGTCGCAAAGATAAATTGATGATATTGTCTCACTTTACTCACGAAAAGGCCCTTTCGTCATAGCCTTCCAGTACGAGGCTGTAGTATTTACAAACCCAAAGTGATTTCTACTTACTTACAATTTACATTTGAGTCTACGCATTGGGCCGGTATTTAGCGTCTTACGATATAGCCCGAGAACCAGAATCTATCGTTAGACCGTCAGCAACTTTAGGTGTATACTGCCCGTTGTGAGAGTGTGTTTTAATATTGACCTGACCTACTTACAGCTATTGCTTCCCCTTCGGTCGGCCAGAGGGCGCTCTCAAGGCCACCCTCTCCTTGCTGGAGCGGGTATGTATGACATGACGTCATTCACTGTCCCCCAGGTGGCGCTATAGCTACCGGCGGGCCACACATTCTGTATCTGTTGTTATCACGTGTACCTCACCTACACCCCGGTTGCCTGGCAACGCCGTGGCCCACATCACCACAAACAGCCTTTCTATTTCTTTGATTTTGCTTTAATGCAAAGCTCTTTGTCTATTTATATATTTCACTACTGAGATTTTTGTCTTCTGGTTTGCCCGCTGGCTGATACGGAGTGCTTTGTGATGGGTCCAGGGCAAACACAGCTACCAGTATATAAGGTGCCCGTCCCGTGCCCCCCCCCCCCCCCTCTCTATCTATCTCCGACCCCACCTACGTCCCGTCCTTCAGTGTCCGATCCCCACCACTTCCGTCTGTGCCGGAGTCCAAATTCTGTGTGCACTATGTCGATTACTATATAGCGACAGTCCTGATGACTGGCTGATTTAGGTGAAGGGCTGGCGTGAATGGTTTGTGTTAACGACGTCTTAACGGATGTGGGCAGCTTTATTTACCCTTTTTGTGTGGTGTACCGCAACTGCTGCTGGTAGCTGGTATGCGCCAGGCCGAATGCAAAAGATCGTCACCTAACAAATCATGTACACAATGCTAAGTGATTTCGCTGTGCACATAAGGAGATCAGAATGAGATAGCAAATATTTTCCTTGTTTTTTTAAGTTGACTGCAATATGGATTTTTTTTGGCGTTAAAACTTGTCCTGTGGTGTTTTTTCTATAATTTCATTGGCTTTTTACTTAGTATAGATGCTAACGCTTGAGGTAGCTGAGTATGTCTTTTTTTATGACTCATCCCTAACGTTATCCCTATAGGTTCTACGCAGTGTGATTTCTGACCAGCAAAACTGCGGCCATCACTTTGTGTACAAGGAACAAAGCCAAAGCCACGGGCGTTGGGTACTGCAAACTAAACTGTCACCTATTTCAAGCTGTTCCTTCACAGTTGTATTTCAAGCTTCACCCTTGCAGTATTTTACTTACTGATCTTCAGTGACTTGTGAAGCTTGACCAGGTCTCCGTGGTGATATGCGCACGCCCTCTAGAGGCTCTGCCTTCTATCACTGTACTTCACCGCGCTACCTGCCTGCACTGTTCATTTTGCTCTATACCCGTCTTGCTTTGAACACAGCTTTTGGTATTCTAGTATCTCTACACCGTCTCAACAATCCAAGATATAAACGGATTTGCCTTGTTTCGTCTCCGTAACAAAATAGTGTGGCTGAGGAATACTACATAATGCGACATTAAACTATAACAGAATCCCGGAAAATATATCGGTCGATACAAGACCAAGAGAGGGTAATGGGAAAAACGATTACAACATACTCCTTTTATTTAACAATCATTTTGTGCAATAGATACTCCGCTTTGGCCTTCTTTTAGAACAACAGTACCATAACATAGAGCTTCTACTATGACAACACTCTTGTCAAAGTGTCCATATTGTAAATGTCAGCGCATATTGTCTGTCCATTGCTATTGTCTAAACTGCATGATTCCAGAAAGTTTCTGTTTTTAAATTATTTCATTTCGTTTTAGAACCCCTACGGATAACCCGTTTTCGAGTTTGCTAATGCAACTATCAGCATGCTTGTTGATATTCGTGTTTGAGTTATATGCTATCGAAGAGAAAATGTGGAGTCATTTATAGAGGCCTCGGATACTCTTTTGTGAGATTAACGATATAGGGATATAAAATATGGGGATGTAAAATCAAAATAGATTGAGGTGGCATCATCGGGAGACAGAAAAGGAAGTGTTAATGCTTTATATGTATATATATAATACATTTATAATATTTGTCATATTTTTGTGATTTGTCAGTACAATGTTGCACTTTGAGTTGCACGAGGCCGCTGTTGTGTTTGTGGGTGTGTGTATGTGTTTTGCCCAGGATCCGAGGCCGACTGAAATGACTTTGCGTTACTCCTCCCCCATAATCACGTCCATTGCTCCCTTAATTTATGTATCCCAATATGCTATATAATATTCGATAAGAAACAGTTTTTACCTTAATTTTTTTTACATATGCTTAATTACTTATATAGATATATAAGATATATATATAGATAGATGTATATGTTTCGCGCTTAATTTACCGATTGGACGTTAGTACAAGTGTTTGTCCCAAACAGCTTCCGTACCCGATGTTAGGTTATTTAATTATAAGCTTACCCTTCTAATTTGCCTGCCCACGCCAATGTTAAGTTAGTGTGTGCATAAGTTGCTACCATGCGTGTCTCTCTGAGACGGATGTCCTCCCAGTAATGCCCCTATGTAATTGGCGAGCCGAACTATGGACTGGGAGTACCCCCCTCCCCCTGCTTCTGTTTGGCTTCCGTTGACGCATGTGGTGATGAGGCGTCTTTCTGTGACCTTGGCAGGTGCTGATGAAGGACATCGTGACGCCGGTGCCGCCGGAGGAGGTGCGATCGGTCATCAAGAAGTGTCTGGAGAGTGCGGCGCTCGTCAACTACACGCGCGTGTCTGAGTATGCAAAAATAGAAGGTACGGTTGGCTGTCTGGGAGACCTCCCGGGGGGGTAGGGGGTGGCTTACTGTTGATGGCTTACGCTTGTCACTGAGCCCCATTTTTACTTCGATCCCGCCCTCATATATCACGGACTTTGCCGTAAAAACAACCATGTTTCCGTTTTAAAACGTCCATACCGTGATCGAGATGAACGCTATCCAGTTAGGCTGAGGCGTTTCGTCAAGACACATCGTAAGCGTGTCTTTTTTGTCATCCAAGCGTAATCCTTTAGAGTATATGAGGAGTTTTTGTATCGATGTCGGTGAGTGTTAGGGGAGGTGTAACGGAACTTGCCTTTTGTCTCTGTCAATGCAGCCAGAGCAGTCAAGAAAGGTGATTTTTTTTCTCCGCGCGCAGCTAACGTCTGTGTTGTCTTCAGCAGTAGTGATATCCGCATGGCTTCTTCACCCTGTTCAATGTCTCAGTCACTTCATGTTAAAGTGTCTTAGGAGGAACCAGCGGTGTGTGCTCTGACAGGGGCTTGTCGGCGACTGGCTGTGTTGAGGTGGCCTGTTTCACCATGGTAACTACTCTGTGTGGCCTGCGTCACCATGGTAACTACCCTGTGTGGCCTGCATCACCATGGTAACTACCTTGTGAGGCCTGCATCACCATGGTAACTACCCTGTGTGGCCTGCCTCACCATGGTAACTACGCTGTGTGGCTTGCCTCACGATGGTAACTACGCTCTGTGACAAACTGGCTGGCGCGCTCGACTCCACTGGGTAACCCCTCCCCACCCTGTTTTCTTTTAGTGACAAAATATTTGCCTGTTAACGAAATATATTTGAGGTTTCGCTGAAAGAGATGCCTTTACAATATTTACGAAAAAATAACACAAATAGATTTTATAATATAGAAGGTCCAGGCGACCACCCGTCTCCACACACCCTCGCGTCCCAGACCTACCGACCTACACGATAAGCCTCGAGTCCCGCCCAGCCAGTCGTCGTGTGTATGTGGGGGGGGGGGGCACCCCCTACACGTGGCGCTGCACACCCGCTGGTCCCTCGATCATGTCTACTTGTTGCTAGTCCGGTGACGACAGAGGTGCTTCAACACGACCTGCTGTACAAAAAGCCCTCTGCCATAAAGCAAGAATATTTGCTATTAATTCATGTCTTATTAGATTATTTGTTACAATGACTTCTTCAATTAATGTTCACTTTTTTTTATCTGTGACCTTATCTTGCTCTTAGGAGTCAGAAAATGCTGAATGTTGCTATTTTCCTCCGTGAGAGTTTATTGTCATGGAAACATTATCGCATTCAATTTAGTTCAGCGGGTAAAGTTTACATCCGTAAACGTTGCGTGTTTAGTTGACCAGGCATGGATGGCAGAGCTTTATGGTTGACCATATAGACCTAGGCTCAGATGTTATGTCATTTTACGTCTAAAAGGGACATGGGGGTTATGTCACTAAGAGCTCATACCCTTTGCTCTAAAACTGAAAACTGGTATTGTGGGGCCGAAGAGGAAAGAAAAGTTGTACTTTTAATCTTGAAATTATTTGAAATATTTATTTAAATATTATTGACTCTCGGCAGTCTCGCTCAGAGATGTAATGTGAATCTAAAGGAAAATCTTACTGCTCGACGTGTGGTATTTGTTACTAAACAAAAGGAGTGACGTCATCAGTTTTGCTTTCAACTTCATTTACTGAATGCCTTTACTTTATCTTAATGTCCTCGTCATTATCTAGTTGAATGCATTTCTGAGTAGTGTGCATAGCCTTGATTTCGTTATATGCTAAATGTTATGGTTAGAAACGCTGCTTTTTCTTTCCGTAGGACCAAAATATTGTGCCTCCCTGTAAGCCGGATTGCACCAATGTAGCTGCTTAACATTATCTTCTCTTTAATGCATGTGTTTATTTCTGCCTATTTTCTGCTGATATTAGACCTGACTCAATAGCATTATTATCTTTAGCAGTTAGTACGCATCTAATATAGCCGCTCGGTTGGTTGTTATAACAGCTGCTAAAAAAAGACGGCCGTGATGACTTCCGGCCAAGCGGTTTCATCAAGCCACTAACAGGCTAAATGACCTAGCCATCCAATGAAGGATGCTCGCGATTTTCAATTGGGTGTCGAATTCCGTAGAAAGCACATGGCACAGTGGTGCTTTCCGCTGCAGCAATCACTCTTGGGTAACAAGTACAAAAGTACCTTCTACTGATGGGTAACAGAATGGTTTCGGTCAGCAGCATTGTACCATACGGTGCACGGAATTCGGCAGTGAAATTCGAGAAATCTCCCACTGAAAGAAAACTGATGACTGTCTATCTGACAATATTAAAGAATCTGTGAATGATATGGTTCTAACAGTGCCTGTAAATCGCTAATGTGTTGACCATATTGATTTTTTTTTAAATTAACGTAAACTAAATTTAATTAAAAAAAGAAAACGCATATTTCTTAACCCATTGGTATGCGTGGGTGACCGACGTTTTATTCCTCTTAACGTAGTGTTAAACTCGAGTGCTACTTGCCGGGCCGGTGAGATGAACCTGACACGCTTGCCACGACCCCGTGTCTGGTCCTGTATGCTCGGCGTGGTGCTCATCGCTTTAGATCTATGCACGTCGCTTTCGTATTCTTTATTTTCCACCCATAACGGGTTGACACTGCGACAATCTTACCTACCTGCCCTCCATGTGTTAAAACGAACCATTCTCCTCCCATTGTCGCTACCCCTGACGCACGTGCCTCCCAACAGGCTCTGACTTAGGTGAGTGCCCCGTTCTCTACCTGATCTCGTCTAGCTCTTTTGTTGTTTCTTCTGCACTGGGTGATGCGAGCACCCGAAGGTGCCGCTTCTGTACTACAATAAGACACTGGAGTGTACCCATGCCCTGTCTGTTTAGCGGTAGACTGCTTAGTGCTGTTTGTTGTGGCCAGCACTAACATATAGCGCTCAATGGTGGTTGTTGTGTGTGGGGGGGAGCCGGAGGAGGGTTCTGCGGTTTGTCTTCCACCGAGTTGTTGTCGTGTACTGCATGCATCAGCGTCTGGGTCTCTTCCAACTGGAGTAACTATTTCGCTTTATACATGTATTTATCATATCTCCATATTGTTTGTCTCGAAGACCTGGGCTGAAGGACTTCTTTCTTACATACCGGTGCATGGGGTTTCGGTCCTTGTATTATTTCGCAGTCACTTTAATCACGTGTCATTGCATGCTTTTTATTTTCAATGTTATATATTAAAGTTGTGCTTGAAAATTATTTATCAACTGATAAGGTGATTAACTTGCCCTGAAGTAAAGATCCGTTGTGAGCGTTTCATATTTCTTACTCTGTTGTTACGTTCACAGTTATTCGGTAAGAACAATATTTATGACATGTATGTTCCGTCGAAGACCGGTCCATGTGGTTCTCATGCACTCGCCAATAAGCGCTGTTCTGCTACCGATATAGTCCCTGCACTCTACACTTATAGGATACTAACGTGTAGCAAATCGTATGCTAGGTCCATGTAAGCATTGAACTAAGTGTAAATTAGGTACGTAATACTGGGGTACTGGATCCGGCTACTCTGGTGGAGGCCGGGGCGACAGCTCAATGCTCGCATTGAGTGCTCTGGCCACATGAGAGCCTAACGGCACGTGGATCGGTGGTTCGAGCTCCGCTGTGGCCATGTCTGTGTGGTCGCAGGATAAAGATCCCATGTCTTTCTTCGTAAAGAGTAGGGGGTTACCCCCGGGGACATGGCACCTCTCCCTTCCTTCTCCCATTGACGCGATATGACCAAAAGTAGTTAAAGCGTCCTGAATAACCAACCAACCGGCCACTCTGGTGCTTTATGTAAGTGTGTGAGTGAAAGCTTGAAGCTTTTAAAGTTGAGTAATTAGAGAAACACTATCGATAAGGTTCGGAAGTTGAGATCGACGGGTCGATAAGTTACCATAGATAAGTGGTTCATATCTTATTTACGGTTTGTGTTTCTTAATTTAGTTTTCTTAAGTGTCAGAATGTGAATCTCTCGGTGTTTACTTTGTTCCCAGTGCCACTTTCTGTATTTGTTTAGGAAGCGTGGCATGCGAACCGTGAACATGTAGTGTAGTTGTATTGTGTGTGTTAGGGCTGTCTCTCACTAGTCGGTCTGTGTCCTGGTCTCTGGTTACAGTGTGTTATATGTCAGATCAGAGGCTACCACGATGGCTGGTGTTTGATAGGCGCCTCTATTAACGCCGTCATTATGCCCCGTCGGTTTTCTAAGTGGTATCCAGCGTGAACTGTCCACGGCTTGAGAGAACAGAATAATTATGCTATTGGAGAGTTTATGACATCTTCGTTAAGTCCTATGTCGACGTGCATCTAGTGATGTCATATATTACTTTCTAACTTCAAGGTCTTTGTCTATACGGAGGCTATAGTACATGTATATATTTAATCCGCTCTAGGTGCCCGACCGGATGTCTTGGCGCTTTGTTAACCCAATGTCATTTTGGCAAAGCGCCGACTGCCATCTGAAATCTTGTTCCGGTATTCAGGGACGAATTTATTAATATGCATACAACAGATAAACATATGGCCCAAGAAAATGTGAAACTTTTTGGATTTTTATTACGGGCTACGTTGCTGTCCGATTCCTTGCTTGTCACACAAAAGTGATCTTGCCTTACTTTCCGAATTGCTGTTTAGTTTTCTTACAAGTGGTGGTCAATTTGTCTTGCTGATAATGCGATGCTCACTTCCCTTGTAGGCCACAATGCGGTCTTTTTTTGACCACGTGGCAGTTTTGGTTCCCTTGCTGACCACGTGGCTGTCTTGGTTCCCTTGCTCACCATGTGGCGGTGTTGGTTCCCTTGTTGACCACGTGGCGGTCTTGGTTCCCTTACTGACCACGTGGCGCTCTTGTTTCCCTTGCTGACCACTTGGCGGTGTTAGTTCCCCTGCTGACCGCGTACCTGTGTCAGTTCCCCTGCTGACCGCGTGGCTGTGTCAGTTCCCCTGCTGACCGCGTGGCTGTGTCAGTTCCCCTGCTGACCGCGTGGCTGTGTCAGTTCCCTTGCTGACCACTTGGCGGTGTTAGTTCCCTTGCTGACCGCGTGGTTGTGTCTTCCCCTGCTGACCGCGTGGCGGTGTCAGTTCCCCTGCTGACCGCGTGGCGGTGTTAGTTCCCCTGCTGACCGCGTGGCTGTGTCAGTTCCCCTGCTGACCGCGTGGCGGTGTCAGTTCCCCTGCTGACCGCGTGGCGCTGCCGGTCTTGCCGTTGCAGAGTCCCTGGCGAGTGACGTGGACCCGAAGAAGAAGCTGGACGACATGATCCACCTGGCCGAGCTGTGTATCGAGGTGCTGCAGCAGAACGAGGAGTACCACGCCGAGGTGGGTGCCTGGGTGACCGAGGGGGAGGGGGGTAGCGTGAGTCCCCATCCCGGGGGGAGGGGGGTCATGGCCGCTACTGTGCCCGCGGCGATATCCTATAATTCTATGGTCGATATTAGGAGAAAGAAGACCACCGAACGCTTCCAGTTCCCTTTCCAGTTTTGATAGCGGGAGGTAAGGCTTTGTACTGCGAATTTGTTGCTGCTGACGTGAACATTCCCTGCCCCCCCCCCCCTACTATCCTGCCCATTCTCGCCCCTTCCCAATGATCTCGGTTGTCTCACCCCCACCAGCTGGCGTGTCCCCCCAATCACCGTACGTTTCGGTCTGGCTCTGGCTTGCCCACGTGGCCAAGCTTATACACTTCTCTTGACACTGGTGGCCCCTTGCCGTATCTCGTACCGTACCTCTCCCTCCTCCCTCCCTGTCCTCATCTTCTCTTCATACTGGTGGCCCCTTGCCGTATCTCGTACCGTACCTCTCCCTCCTCCCTCCCTGTCCTCATCTTCTCTTCATACTGGTGGCCCCTTGCCGTATCTCGTACCGTACCTCTCCCTCCTCCCTCCCTGTCCTCATCTTGGCAACCTGAGCCAAACCCACCAACGATACCCTCCTTTGTATGGTATATGACGATTCTGCTTCTGAACCTGCCTCACCCCGATCAATGAAACCTCCCATGGTCCCATGGTCCCATGGTCCTCCTGCCACCCCCCCCCCCCTCCCTTCCTCCTCGGCCTTCTGCCCGTGATAGCTGCCGGAGGAGCCACCCAGCCCCATCCCACCCCCATACCCTTCTATCCATGAGAGGTGTCGGACAAGCCCCCCCCTCGAATACTTACCTGCCCGTGAGAGGTGTTGCACAACCCCTTCCCCCCACCCCCCAAATTCGTGACCATGTAGCATGCTCTCATCTTGTGATAACATAACGTTTTCTTCAGTCGTTCTGCCCATTGCATGTTTATCTCATCGGCTTCACAGTGAAAGACCCATTATCTTGTTGCTGCTTAACGCTTTGTGCTAACCGTAACCACGTTGAACACCTTCAAGCCAAGTCTTGTGTGAAATAGCCGAAGAGCTTTCTTTGATGTTCAGATAATATGAACTTATTATGTACATTCTGTAACGGATAGAATAATGAATCAAGTCCCCCAATTTTCTTATATATACAAAACAATAGCCCTTGTTACCTAACCGTATGCCATACATGTTGTGATTAACATTAATTGGCGTGGACGGCAAAAATCCAGCAGTAGGGGAAAATTAATTGATTGGTTTATAATTGACTCCCATTATTAACATCGGGTACGAGTAACGAATACACTTCCAAAGCTTTCGCTGTGACGCGTTGTAAATATTTATCTGAACAGGCTATTTCATGTGTATCACGTCCCCCCCACCCCCTTCCCCCTAAGTGCTGTGTGTGTTACATCTGGCCCTGTTGTTGTGGTACCTGCCCTCTAGCCGAGCACGCCAAACGTCGTCACCGACTTGGCAATGACCTTGTGATGTTATTGACTGTTTCCCGCTCTTTCCCTCTCTACTCCACGTTGATCGTCTGTGTCGCCGCCTCGTGTGTTTACAGGCATTCAAGTCGGTGAGTGTCACATCTTGAATGGGTTTTTTTTCTCACTTATTTATTTACTCTGCGTGAGTCTTTAAATGTTTATTTTCCCTTTGGACTGGCTTGAAACACGATGCGCCGTTAATAAATACATTTATATATATGCACAATATGCAGCCATGGAAATATATAGGTCCGCCTCAACCCTGTACACTCAGCAGTATAGACTGGGTTCTCGTCATGGCAGGTCTACATTCTTCACTCAACAGTCGTACTAACCTCAGTCATACTAACCTCAGTCATACTAACCTCAGTCATACTAACCTCAGTCATACTAACCTCAGTCATACTAACCTCAGTCATACTACCCTCAGTCATGCTAACCTCAGTCATACTAACCTCAGTCATACTAACCTCAGTCATCAGCAGGCATACTAACCTCAGTCATACTAACCTCAGTCATACTAACCTCAGTCATACTAACCTCAGTCATACTACCCTCAGTCATCAGCAGGCATACTAACCTCAGTCCTACTAACATCAGTCATACTAACCTCAGTCATACTAACATCAGTCATACTAACCTCAGTCATACTAACCTCAGTCATACTAACCTCAGTCATGCTAACCTCAGTCATACTAACCTCAGTCATACTAACATCAGTCATACTAACCTCAGTCATACTAACCTCAGTCATACTACCCTCAGTCATCAGCAGGCATACTAACCTCAGTCATACTAACCTCAGTCATACTAACCTCAGTCATACTAACCTCAGTCATACTAACCTCAGTCATACTAACCTCAGTCATACTACCCTCAGCCATACTAACCTCAGTCATACTAACCTCAGCCATACTACCCTCAGTCATACTAACCTCAGCCATACTACCCTCAGTCATACTAACCTCAGTCATACTACCCTCAGTCATACTAACCTCAGTCATACTAACCTCAGTCATACTACCCTCAGTCATCAGCAGGCATACTAACCTCAGTCATACTAACCTCAGCCATACTACCCTCAGTCATACTACCCTCAGTCATACTACCCTCAGTCATACTAACCTCAGTCATACTACCCTCAGTCATACTAACCTCAGTCATACTAACCTCAGTCATACTACCCTCAGTCATACTAACCTCAGCCATACTAACCTCAGTCATACTAACGTCAGTCATACTACCCTCAGTCATACTAACCTCAGTCATGCTAACCTCAGTCATACTAACCTCAGTCATACTAACCTCAGTCATACTAACCTCAGTCATACTAACCTCAGCCATACTAACCTCAGCCATACTAACCTCAGTCATACTAACCTCAGTCATACTAACCTCAGTCATCAGCAGGCATACTAACCTCAGTCATCAGCAGTCCTACTAACTTCGATCATATGCAGTCATACTAAATCTGTCAGTCATTCAACCTGCGGATCAACTGGTCGTGGGTACGGACACTGAGCATTTCACTGACCACCTCAATCCTGAACAGTCATACTTCAGTCCTCAGCAGTCGTACTGACTTCAGTTCTCAGCATTCGTACTGACTTCAGTCCTCAGCAGTCGTACTGACTTCAGTCCTCAGCAGTCGTACTGACTTCAGTTCTCAGCAGTCGTACTGACTTCAGTCCTCAGCAGTCGTACTGACTTCAGTCCTCAGCAGTCGTACTGACTTCAGTCCTCAGCAGTCGTACTGACTTCAGTCCTCAGCAGTCGTACTTACTTCAGTCCTCAGCAGTCGTACTGACTTCAGTCCTCAGCAGTCGTACTGACTTCAGTCCTCAGCAGTCGTACTGACTTCAGTCCTCAGCAGTCGTACTGACTTCAGTTCTCAGCAGTCGTACTGACTTCAGTCCTCAGCAGTCGTACTGACTTCAGTCCTCAGCAGTCGTACTGACTTCAGTCCTCAGCAGTCGTACTGACTTCAGTCCTCAGCAGTCGTACTGACTTCAGTCCTCAGCAGTCGTACTGACTTCGGTCCTCGGCAGTCTGGTGTTCTTACCTCACTCTCTGCTGCAGACTAACCCTCACCTGGGTCTGGGGATTGTTCAGTCCTCGGCAGTCTGGTGTTCTTACCTCACTCTCTGCTGCAGACTAACCCTCACCTGGGTCTGGGGATTGTTCAGTCCTCGGCAGTCTGGTGTTCTTACCTCACTCTCTGCTGCAGACTACCAATAGAACAAAACGCCTGTTATAGCTACTCTGGGGCTTTTTACTTACGCTACATTCAAAGCTATAATATTTCCTTGCATGGGAGATGGTGACTAACTTTTATGCTTACTTGGGGTGTGGATTGCTGCTTTACTTGAGGACGGTGTGCGGAACATTTCCATCATACTTCACTGCTATATTACAAAGAGCTGAGACTGACAGTGGCATCATCCTTATCGCGATGGGCTAAACGAAAGGGTCAACCGGACTCTGCATTTCTCCGTATGTGTCAGTTACCCACTGAAAGAATAAAGATTGTCATTAGAAGACGGAGATACTAAAGCATGCTTGCGATTGCGGTCGTGAGACCACTCAGTCTAGGTGGTTGCAAATATAAGTCAGTTATAATATCGGGTACGGACAACTGCCACAATTCGCTGTCACTCTTGAGCTCTGGGTATCTTCAGGGACGCTTGGGAATCGCTTACTCTATAGTCTCTGACTGCTGTGCTTAACTCACTTACAAACGTTATTTTAAAAGGTGGATGGACAAGTTGTTATTAATCTCTGTTTTAAAATGAATCATTCTGCTAGTTTTAGTGAAACAGATCGGCTGATAACTAATGTTCTTTCTCGTGTGAGTGCTCTGTGTTAATAACACAATAAGTGTCACGCTGGAGTGTCGACAGTCAGGGAGACACGCGGTTTTAACAAACTGGTGCAAACTATGGAGAGACAAATAGTGGCTTCCGGACGCCAGACTTAGCTCCAAGGCAAACTGTAGTCACATCCACATCTTATAACATCAAAAAAGCAACACATTTAGTGGTTTCTTAACCGAACTGCCAGTGATATTTTACTCCATGTAAACGTATTTAGGTCAGGTATTGCAATTATACGCACTTCGCCGAAAGAAGCATAGAAATGTTTTGATCTAGCTCCGAACTTTGATAACGACTTTTCTTGAAGGACAGTCCTCGTTGGGCTCTAAGTAGTATCCATATTGCCAGTTCTCTTTCATTCTTCGAGAACAATTTTAGATTCTAGGTCTCATTATGTATAAACATGGTATGATCATGGTGTCCCTGCACCACGACTTGTGGCTCATTGGCTATTTGTGTGCTTTCAAATGCAGGGCCACAAACCCAAAAAAGGTCACGGTCAGGTAAGCTGATGTCAAGTTAGGTAGCACTGTATATTTCTTCTTCACCTTTTCTCTGACTATTTTCTTGCATTGCGTGTATTCCTAGGCTGCCCACCCCCGCCACTCTGGCTGTGTGGCCGCGGGAGGTGGGTAGGTTGCACTGAGCTAGCATGTCGGCAGTAGCGCGTTAGAAACTTGTCCGAAATTAAACTATAATTTGATCTTTGATTCTAATTTGCTCCAGTTTTGTTTGTTTGTATTATATCATTAGGCGGCAATTACCGTTAGCGGGAGGGGGGAGGAGGAGGGATGGGGGCTTGGTGGTTAATTGTAAACAATCGTTAGTTATTTACAACAGTGGCGAATATTCCATATCGCATTATGGGCAAGGTACGATGAAACGGTTTGCGCAAAATTCAGGCCTGAATCCATGTTGCTTATCCGTCTGGTGAACCAGGCACTCGGTCAGTGCGTTTGTTCGTTCTGCCGTCTAGGGGGGTAGACTTTATGATGAAGAATAGATATCAGGAAAATCTATTATGGCGCTGGGCTTTTAATGCAGTGCCAGTGGGGTCTAAACTATTTAGATATTATCGCTCTAGCTCTTGCAAATACATCGTTACAGTCGTCTAGATATTATCTTAATACAGTAGTGCTGTACTGTGTAATACTAGCCTGTGTACTACATAGAAATGTTGTCGCCTTGTTCGAGAGACACAAATGATTTTGCCGACATCTTTACACCGAGCTCTTCGCAAATAGTTATATTTTGCCGAAGCACAGGACATGGATCTTCAAGGGGATTCTGGTTTAGAATTTATTTGGGTTTTGCCTCTTTGTCTATGTCTTTATTTACACAGAACGCATCGACTGTGATGATTCGCTTTGCCTGATCGCTTGTCAGAACATTACTTTGACTGATATTATTGTTGTAATTTTTTTCATGTTTACTTTTTAAAAATTATTATTACGGGATTGGGATTTTCACAGCGAAAAGCCAAGATATGATCGCATGAATGTTTCTAATTTGGTGATCATAGCGTACAGCTTGACATCGATGTAATGTGGACCACTTGGGACGTCAGTGTAATGTGGACCACTTTGGACGTCAGTGTAATGTGGACCACTTTGGACGTCAGTGTAATGTGGACCACTTTGGACGTCAGTGTAATGTGGACCACTTTGGACGTCAGTGTAATGTGGACCACTTTGGACGTCAGTGTAATGTGGACCACTTTGGACGTCAGTGTAATGTGGACCACTTTGGACGTCAGTGTAATGTGGACCACTTTGGACGTCAGTGTAATGTGGACCACTTGGGACGTCAGTGTAATGTGGACCACTTTGGACGTCAGTGTAATGTGGACCACTTGGGACGTCAGTGTAATGTGGACCACTTTGAACGTCAGTGTAATGTGGACCACTTTGGACGTCAGTGTAATGTGGACCACTTTGGACGTCAGTGTAATGTGGACCACTTGGGACGTCTGTAATGTGGACCACTTTGGATGCTTAATGTGTCTGAGGATGAGAGTTGTTTCAGATCGCATTCACTTGTCACGCACGGACTGCTTAAGTTCACATTTAGCGCCTGTGTGCATTTCATCAAGCAGGTTGTTCCGTGCTTATCGGGTTAATTGAATGTCTTTCTTTTAGCTGCATAGCGATGATCACCATGGGAATTGTTTGCTTAAAGTGCTGTCGCATGAAAGTTTGTAGGAGGCAAAGCTCTTTGCAGGCTTTCGATTTTAGTTTTGTAGACGTATCCCAGCAACCGGTGCTCAGCAGTTTTTCTCTTATTCTGCACGCTGCATTTCGATGTTTTACTGTTTGGTGCACAGATAAGACTCGAGTAGTGTGATCACGACTAACGAGTAGCATTAATACCTTAGGCACACTTTATAGTTGCAGATGTAGCTTTCATAAAGTGTAATCATGATGTACGATGTATGTCAGCTGTGTCTTTGTCACGTGTAATAGGACATAAGCAGGTGCAGATACGCCGCTGGTCTCGCGGTATAATGGTGTGGCCCGCACTGTAGTCCCGTTCAGTGTGGTAACTCGTCAACCCCAACGCTTATAGCATGCTGCGCGATGCCAACCAACACTTTAACGCTGGATCCCATTGGTGCATTCAAGTCCCCTCTGATGGAACCGATTAAATGTGGCGCCGGGTTTGTTCAGCGTATATATTTATAAGAGCAATCCCGTGCTGTACGCCGGCGCTTTGTGTGTGTGTGTGGGAGGGGGGGGAGGGGGGTGAGAGGGGGTGGTGTGGCAGGCGGGCGTCCTGCGGCGCATGTTGTCGCGGGTGGCGTACCTGCGATGTGGCGGCCTCATGGTGGTGATGGTGGTTTGTGTCCGGCAGGCCTTCGCCTGGTTCAGCGACCTGCTCGTGGAGCACGCCGAGATCTTCTGGTCGCTCTTCGCCGTCGACATGGACGCCGTGCTCGAGCTGCAGCCCCCGGACAGCTGGGACAGCTTCCCGCTCTTCCAACTCCTCAACGACTACCTGAGGACTGACGGTAAGCCGTGCTGATTATGCCCCACCCCTCAATAACCCCCGCCCCGTCCCGCCCCGCCCCGCCCCGTTTCCGGCCCGCCCAGACCCGCCCACACCCCCCCCGTCCCATAGCGACCACGCTCTGTCCCCACCCCTTCCGGAACCGCCCCGAACCGCGTCCTTTTTGTATTGCGTTGTGACTTATTTCTCGTGCGTATCTAAATGGCCTCCGTCTTCAGCAACTTGATGCTGGTGGGATAAACATGTGATTTCAATAGAAAATAAAAGTGTGATTTCAATAGAAAATAAAAGCGTGATTTTAATGTAAAATAAAAGTGTGATTTGAATATAAAATAAAGTGTGATTTGAATATAAAATAAATATGTGATTTGAATAAAAAATAAACAAGTATTTGAATATATTTTGTTGTATGGCAGATTGCATGCTCTGTCTTGAAGGTACGGTGAAATATACAGGTGACTGATTTCAGAAAACCTCTGCGGCGGGAAGTTCCACAACCACTTGAGAGACATGTTCGCGCCGCAAGTTGTGCGCTACGTCGACCTCATGGAGTCGTCCATCGCTCAGTCCATCCACAAGGGATTCGAGAAGGAAGCGTGGAAACCACAGGGGTGAGTCACATTGGTCCCTTGCCGTGATATAATAAGCCTCAGGGGTGAGTCACATTGGTCCCTTGCCGTGATATAATAAGCCTCAGGGGTGAGTCACCGTGGTCCCTTGCCGTGATATCATAAGCCTCAGGGGTGAGTCACCGTGGTCCCTTGCCATGATATAATAAGCCTCAGGGGTGAGTCACCGTGGTCCCTTGCCATGATATAATAAGCCTCAGGTTGAGTCACCGTGGTCCCTTGCCGTGATATAATAAGCCTCAGGGGTGAGTCACCGTGGTCCCTTGCCGTGATATAATTAGCCTCAGGGGTGAGTCACATTGGTCCCTTGCCGTGATACCATAAGCCTCAGGGGTGAGTCACCGTGGTCCCTTGCCGTGATATAGTAAGCCTCAGGGGTGAGTCACATTGGTCCCTTGCCATGATATCATAAGCCTCAGGGGTGAGTCACCGTGGTCCCTTGCCGTGATATAATAAGTCTCAGGGGTGAGTCACCGTGGTCCCTTGCCGTGATATAATTAGCCTCAGGGGTGAGTCACCGTGGTCCCTGGCCGTGATATCATAAGCCTCAGGGGTGAGTCACCGTGGTCCCTTGCCGTGATATCATAAGCCTCAGGGGTGAGTCAACGTGGTCCCTTGCCGTGATATAATTAGCCTCAGGGGTGAGTCACCGTGGTCCCTGGCCGTGATATCATAAGCCTCAGGGGTGAGTCACCGTGGTCCCTTGCCGTGATATCATAAGCCTCAGGGGTGAGTCACCGTGGTCCCTGGCCGTGATATAATAAGCCTCAGGGGTGAGTCACCGTGGTCCCTGGCCGTGATATCATAAGCCTCAGGGGTGAGTCACCGTGGTCCCTGGCCGTGAGATCATAAGCCTCAGGGGTGAGTCACCGTGGTCCCTTGCCGTGATATAATAAGCCTCAGGGGTGAGTCACCGTGGTCCCTGGCCGTGATATAATAAGCCTCAGGGGTGAGTCACCGTGGTCCCTTGCCGTGATATCATAAGCCTCAGGGGTGAGTCACCGTGGTCCCTGGCCATGATATCATAAGCCTCAGGGGTGAGTCACCGTGGTCCCTTGCCGTGAGATCATAAGCCTCAGGGGTGAGTCACCGTGGTCCCTTGCCGTGATATAATAAGCCTCAGGGGTGAGTCACCGTGGTCCCTTGCCGTGATATAATAAGCCTCAGGGGTGAGTCACCGTGGTCCCTTGCCGTGATATAATAAGCCTCAGGGGTGAGTCACCGTGGTCCCTTGCCGTGATATCATAAGCCTCAGGGGTGAGTCACCGTGGTCCCTTGCCGTGATATAATAAGCCTCAGGGGTGAGTCACCGTGGTCCCTTGCCGTGATATAATAAGCCTCAGGGGTGAGTCACCGTGGTCCCTTGCCGTGATATAATAAGCCTCAGGGGTGAGTCACCGTGGTCCCTTGCCGTGATATCATAAGCCTCAGGGGTGAGTCACCGTGGTCCCTGGCCGTGATATAATAAGCCTCAGGGGTGAGTCACCGTGGTCCCTTGCCGTGATATCATAAGCCTCAGGGGTGAGTCACCGTGGTCCCTTGCCGTGATATAATAAGCCTCAGGGGTGAGTCACCGTGGTCCCTTGCCGTGATATCATAAGCCTCAGGGGTGAGTCACCGTGGTCCCTGGCCGTGATATAATAAGCCTCAGGGATGAGTCACATTGGTCCCTTGCCATGATATAATAAGCCTCAGGGGTGAGTCACCGTGGTCTCTTGCCGTGATATAATAAGTCTCAGGGGTGAGTCACAGTGGTCCCTTGCCATGATATCATAAGCCTCAGGGGTGAGTCACCGTGGTCCCTGGCCGTGATATAATAAGCCTCAGGGGTGAGTCACCGTGGTCCCTTGCCATGATATAATAAGCCTCAGGGGTGAGTCACCGTGGTCCCTTGCCGTGATATCATAAGCCTCAGGGGTGAGTCACCGTGGTCCCTGGCCGTGATATCATAAGCCTCAGGGGTGAGTCACCGTGGTCCCTGGCCGTGATATAATAAGCCTCAGGGGTGAGTCACCGTGGTCCCTTGCCGTGATATCATAAGCCTCAGGGGTGAGTCACCGTGGTCCCTGGCCGTGATATCATAAGCCTCAGGGGTGAGTCACCGTGGTCCCTTGCCATGATATAATAAGCCTCAGGGGTGAGTCACATTGGTCCCTTGCCATGATATCATAAGCCTCAGAGGTGAGTCACCGTGGTCCCTTGCCGTGATATAATAAGCCTCAGGGGTGAGTCACCGTGGTCCCTTGCCATGATATAATAAGCCTCAGGGGTGAGTCACCGTGGTCCCTTGCCGTGATATCATAAGCCTCAGGGGTGAGTCACCGTGGTCCCTTGCCGTGATATAATAAGCCTCAGGGGTGAGTCACAGTGGTCCCTTGCCGTGATATCATAAGCCTCAGGGGTGAGTCACCGTGGTCCCTTGCCGTGATATCATTAGCCTCAGGGGTGAGTCACCGTGGTCCCTTGCCGTGATATCATTAGCCTCAGGGGTGAGTCACCGTGGTCCCTTGCCGTGATATAATAAGCCCAAGGGGTAAGTAAATGTGGTCCATTGCCATAATATAATAAGCCCCTGGGGTAAGTAACTGTGGTCCATTGCCATAATATAATAAGCACCAGGGGTGATGTCTACGCTTCTTCACTGGACGTTAACAGGGAAACCCTCAGACGAGCTGTGGGTGATCCTTGTGTTTCCTATGTTTCCCAGGAGCGGCTGCGCCACGTCCGAAGACATGTTGTGGAAGTTGGACGCCCTACAGTCCTTCATCCGGGAACTTCACTGGCCCGAGGAGGTGTTTGCCGAGCACCTGGACCATCGACTGAAGCTGATGGCGGCCGACATGATAGAGGCGGCGGCCCGGCGGTAGGTTCCTTAGGTTCAAAAACTCCCCTAGGTCCCCTGGGTCCCATAACTCCCCTAGGTCCCCTGGGTCCCATAACTCCCCTAGGTCCCCTGGGTCCCATAACTCCCCTAGGTCCCCTGGGTCCCATAACTCTCCTAGGTCCCCTGGGTCCCATAACTCCCCTAGGTCCCCTGGGTCCCATAACTCCCCTAGGTCCCCTGGGTCCCATAACTCCCCTAGGTCCCCTGGGTCCCATAACTCCCCTAGGTCCCCTGGGTCCCATAACTCCCCTAGGTCCCCTGGGTCCCATAACTCCCCTAGATCCCCTGGGTCCCATAACTCCCCTAGGTCCCCTGGGTCCCATAACTCCCCTAGGTCCCCTGGGTCCCATAACTCCCCTAGGTCCCCTGGGTCCCATAACTCCCCTAGGTCCCCTGGGTCCCATAACTCCCCTAGGTCCCCTGGGTCCCATAACTCCCCTAGGTCCCCTGGGTCCCATAACTCCCCTAGGTCCCCTGGGTCCCATAACTCCCCTAGGTCCCCTGGGTCCCATAACTCCCCTAGGTCCCCTGGGTCCCATAACTCCCCTAGGTCCCCTGGGTCCCATAACTCCCCTAGGTCCCCTGGGTCCCATAACTCCCCTAGGTCCCCTGGGTCCCATAACTCCCCTAGGTCCCCTGGGTCCCATAACTCCCCTAGGTCCCCTGGGTCCCATAACTCCCCTAGATCCCCTGGGTCCCATAACTCCCCTAGGTCCCCTGGGTCCCATAACTCCCCTAGGTCCCCTGGGTCCCATAACTCCCCTAGGTCCCCTGGGTCCCATAACTCCCCTAGGTCCCCTGGGTCCCATAACTCCCCTAGGTCCCCTGGGTCCCATAACTCCCCTAGGTCCCCTGGGTCCCATAACTCCCCTAGGTCCCAAAAGTCACATAGGTCCCAATGGTCCTAAAGGTCCCCTGGGTCCAATCGCACCCCCAGCTCTCCTCGGTCCCCTCGGTCCCCTGGGCCCCCTCGGGCCCCTCGGGGCCCGTCGGTCCCCTGGGCCCCCTCGGGCCCCTCGGTCCCCTGGGCCCCCTCGGTCCCCTCGGTCCCCTGGGCCCCCTCGGTCCCCTCGGTCCCCTGGGCCCCCTCGGTCCCCTAGGTCCCCTGGGCCCCCTCGGGCCCCTCGGGCCCCTCGGTCCCCTGGGCCCCCTCGGGCCCCTCGGTCCCCTGGGCCCCCTCGGTCCCCGCGGTCCCATAGGAAACTTGGGGCCCTTCGGTCCCTGGGGTCCCCTAAGTCTCATCTGTCCCGTGTCAGCTGACTTCCTCACACCGGGGTTACATGTACCTGTGTACGGTACGGGGCGACAGAGAGGTACCCCTGAAGATATTTTCGCTACCGTGGATTTAACATCTCCCAAGCATACATATTGATGACTATTTGTTAACAATTAAGCAAAGAAATAGCTGGTTCAGATATACCATAGTGTTTTAGTTTATGGATAAGAATATTATGATTCAAAGTGTCAAACGCCTTTGACAAATCCAGATATATACTGAGAGGAACCTCGCCCTCATCCAGCTTTTGCAAAGTTCGTTCTAAAACCATATTGACCATTGTAAAAGAGTTTTTCTTTCCGAAAATAGTCATAGATTTGATTATAAATAAGTTGCAGGAAGAACCGAGATAGGTCTATAATTGTCCATATCAGAAGCATCTCCTTTCTTAAAAAGAGGAATTATCTTTGCAAGTTTCAATTTGTCAGGAAATATTCCTATAGATAACGATTGATTAATGATTAAGGCTAATGACTCACCTAGATTTAATTTTAATACCTTAAGTAGTTTCACAGATAGCCCATCATCCCCAGTGTTTTGTTTAGGTTTGAGACCGTCGATGATTTTTTCTACTGTTGCTTTAGTTATAAGCTTAAAGTTCATTTTGTAAGTAACCGGTGATCCGTCCATTCTCCTTCTACCTCATGTTAAGGTATTGTAACCTGTCCATCTGCCTCGTCTCCCGAGACTCCCATAGAGGGCCTTTCTGATGTAGTGATGCCTCAGCCATTCGTGTTTTATCATCCCGGGAGGTCCCTTGGCCCATGTATATCCCTTAGGTGCCCCAAAGCGGTCTTAAACACCGATGCATGTCACCTCATTTCATTTCATTCGCAAGATTCCGATTGGCACGTACCCGATTTATTCGATTTTTCATATCTCTTCACCCTCCCTTCCGCCTCCGAATTATTTAACCTGCACCCCCCCCCCTACCCCCACCCCGCACCCCCCCCCCCCCCCACCCCCCACCCCCCGAGACTGCCATCAGTACACCGGTCGCTGTGTGTGTGTGTTGGCAGGACGCTGAAGGGCTTCGAGCTGTGGCTGAAGCGCGGCGGCAAGGGCAGTGACTACCAGCTCAGCACCGAGCTCCTCGTCATGATCAACGTCGTCCTCGACTTCAAGAACCAGGCCCTCAAGCTGTGCGCCCTGGACGGCGGCGAAAACGCGGTACGTCCCGGCCTCACAGCCTAGTCCCCCTCTTTGTGAGGACGCTCTCGTGGCATAACGGACTAATGCTTTCTTGTTTGTCTTACATTACTTCACGTAATTTTACCATAACAACAACGTGGTCTCTTGCGAACCGCGATATGTCTCGCTCCGTTTTTTGTGTTTTTTTGCTGCTTGAGAAAATTCTATATTTGTATATTTAAACTTGTCACTTTTCTATTCGCTGCTTGAGAAAAACGTATATTTGTAGATGTAGAGACGCCTTGGCTTAATGCGCTTGCTACAGTGGCTGCAGTGATTTGTGAGAAAACGTGGCGAGAACGCGGCACGTACCGCAATGGGCCCACCCTACGCTACTCCCTTTGGGGGGTCCTTCTCGGTCCTTTCTTCGTCCCTTCTCGGTCCATTCTTCGTCCCTCCTCGGTCCCTTCTCTGTTATTGCGAATCACTCACGTATCGCTTGCGTCAGTATGTCGTGAACCATTTGAGAAAGCGTGGAACAACGAAAGGCAAAACACTACCGTAATAGTACTGACTTTGACAGAATGTTTGTTGGGACCCATCTGGTCAGTGGGTATAAAAACGGAAAATTGTCAAATGCAGCCGTTGAAACATCGTTTGGTTGGTGAAATTGGTGTTGATGTTGCTCTGGGGGTAGCAGCGATGGAGCGTGCCCCCCCCCCCGCCCCCCGTCCCCCCCGCGCGGTATAGTGGTGAGTGGAGTGGGTGTCGTTGTGTCGTGCCATGTTTGTCTCCGCTTAAGACCAGTCATTGCATCCTGTTAACAGCATCGCTACCACACACAGAGTGACGAGTTCTTGGAGAAGGTGCAGCTAGAGATGTCCAGGTCCATCCAGGAAAAGGTCGGTACCCAGCCCAGCAAGTACCCAAATTACTACACAGGCCTGGTATGGTATATAACGTAGGCCCGGTATAGTATATAACAGGCCCGTTATGGTATATAACGTTGGCCCGGCATGGTACATAACGTATGTCTGGTATAGTACATAACAGGCCATGTTTATAACTTGCCCGGTATGATGTGTAACAGGCCATGTTTATAACATGCCCGGTATAGTGTAAAAAAAAAACAGGCCATGTTTCTAACATGCCCGGTATGATGTATAACAGGCCATGTTTCTAACATGCCCGGTATAGTGTGTAACAGGCCATGTTTCCAACATGCCCGGTATGATGTATAACAGGTCATGTTTCTAACATGCCCGGTATGATGTATAACAGGCCATGTTTCTAACATGCCCGGTATAGTGTGTAACAGGCCATGTTTCCAACATGCCCGGTATGATGTATAACAGGTCATGTTTCTAACATTCCCGGTATGATGTATAACAGGTCATGTTTATAACATGCCCGGTATGATGTATAACAGGCCATGTTTATACCATGCCCGGTATTATGTATAACAGGTCATGTTTATAACATGCCCGGTATGATGTATAACATGCCCGGTATGATGTATAACAGGCCATGTTTATAACATTCCCGGTATGATGTATAACAGGTCATGTTTATAACATGCCCGGTATGATGTACAACAGGTCATGTTTCTAACATGCCCGGTATGATGTGTAACAGGCCATGTTATAACATGCCCGGTGTGATGTATAACAGGTAATGTTTCCAACATGCCCGGTATGATGTATAACATGTCATGTTTCTAAAATGCCCCGTATGATGTATAACAGGTCATGTTTATAACATGCCCGGTATGATGTATAACAGGCCATGTTTATAACATGCCCGGTCTGATGTATAACAGGTCAAGTTATAAAATGCCCGGTATGATGTGTAACAGGTCATGTTTATAACATGCCCGGTATGATGTATAACAGGTCATGTTTATTACATGCCCGGTATGATGCCTAACAGGCCATGTTTCTAACATGCCCGGTATAGTGTGTAACAGGCCATGTTTCTAACATGCCCGGTATGATGTACAACAGGTCATCTTTGTAACGTGCCCGGTATGATGTGTAACAAGCCATGTTATAACATGCCCGGTATGATGTATAACAGGCCATGTCTATAACATCCCCGGAATGATGTATAACAGGTCATGTTTCTAACATGCCCGGTATGATGTATAACAGGCCATGTCTATAACATGCCCGGTATGATGTATAACAGGTCATGTTTCTAACATGCCCGGTATGATGTATAACAGGTCATGTTTCTAACATGCCCGGTATGTATAACAGGCCATGTTTATAACATGCCCGGTATGATGTATAACATGTCATGTTTATAACATGCCCGGTATGATGTGTAACAGGTCATGTTTATGACATGCCCGGTATGATGTATAACAGGTCATGTTTCTAACATGCCCGGTATGATGCCTAACAGGTCATGTTTATGAAATGCCCGGTATGGTGTGTAACAGCCCATGTTTATCATGCAGTTTCGGTATGGAAAGCGAGCCGCCTTATTTAAGATAACGAGCGTGGTGTCATGACACTGCTAGGCTCAATCTATAAGCCAGGTCCGATATAAACCATGGACTAGGTTTTCTACCAGGAACGAATGTGTTCAATATGTGACGGTCCCTGTGAAGTTTATCGAACATTGGTCGCTGTTGACATGCGACCAACCTTGGTACATGTGTGTGTGCCCTGCCTGACGTCCTACAGCCGTCGTCTTGCTTACAGATGCTGAGTGTGCTGGAGACGACACTCGCCAAGCTGGCCAGATACGACGAGAGCTCTCTGTTTTCTTCCATTTTGTCACTGACTGTAAGTACAGCTAAACAAAAAGAAAGAATAGCAACACAAATGTTTGACGGGCGATAATGTGCGAGTTTACGTCACGTCAATGAAAGTACGATGTTATTAATCGAATTTATTTGGAGAAAAAGATACGAAATAATAGGTTTTGTTTCCTGATGCTGATAGAGAAGAATCAAAATATAATTATTTTAAATAATTGCTCGTTAACATATTGATATGACATGTTGTTTCCGCTTCAGAAACCCACTGACGAGCTCGGTCGGGCCTACGTCAACTTCATGCGCACCTGTCTCGACCAAATCCGACACAAGGTTGTGGACGAACTTTATATCCTCACGATATTCGAGGTACGACTTGACTGCTATCATACAGGAAGGTTCAAATGGCACGCCACGCTAAAACATGGATACCAGTATTACATACAGTTTTGTTGTTTTAAACACCGTTTATTTCATGGGGTTTCCAACAAACGCCTACACAAATAAATGGTCACCTCAAATATTACATAAATAATCTCCACATAAACGGTTTGTTTCTAAATATCAGAAGATCGAACGCATGTGGTTAAGGAGTAAAACAGTAATTTCTCCGGAATGCTGCTTTAAGTGATTTTTCCGCTGGTATGATACATAGTATTGATACCAGACATACGTTTGTCGAACTGTCGGTGTCATACCCGGCATGCATGTCCTGTGTGTTATATATTGCACATGTGAAAGGCGGGTCTCTGTTTCTGGTTGCAGCACTGGTACACGGGTCAGATGTCATACCCGGCATGCATGTCCTGTGTGTTATATATTGCACATGTGAAAGGCGGGTCTCTGTTTCTGGTTGCAGCACTGGTACACGGGTCAGATGTCATACCCGGCATGCATGTCCTGTGTGTTATATATTGCACATGTGAAAGGCGGGCCTCTGTTTCTGGTTGCAGCACTGGTACACGGGTCAGATGTCATACCCGGCATGCATGTCCTGTGTGTTATATATTGCACATGTGAAAGGCGGGTCTCTGTTTCTGGTTGCAGCACTGGTACACGGGTCAGATGTCATACCCGGCATACATGTCCTGTGTGTTATATATTGCACATGTGAAAGGCGGGTCTCTGTTTCTGGTTGCAGCACTGGTACACGGGTCAGATGTCATACCCGGCATGCATGTCCTGTGTGTTATATATTGCACATGTGAAAGGCGGGTCTCTGTTTCTGGTTGCAGCACTGGTACACGGGTCAGATGTCATACCCGGCATGCATGTCCTGTGTGTTATATATTGCACATGTGAAAGGCGGGCCTCTGTTTCTGGTTGCAGCACTGGTACACGGGTCAGATGTCATACCCGGCATGCATGTCCTGTGTGTTATATATTGCACATGTGAAAGGCGGGTCTCTGTTTCTGGTTGCAGCACTGGTACACGGGTCAGATGTCATACCCGGCATGCATGTCCTGTGTGTTATGTATTGCACATGTGAAAGGCGGGCCTCTGTTTCTGGTTGCAGCACTGGTACACGGGTCAGATGTCATACCCGGCATGCATGCCTGTGTGTTATATATTGCACATGTGAAAGGCGGGTCTCTGTTTCTGGTTGCAGCACTGGTACACGGGTCAGATGTCATACCCGGCATGCATGTCCTGTGTGTTACATATTGCACATGTGAAAGGCGGGTCTCTGTTTCTGGTTGCAGCACTGGTACACGGGTCAGATGTCATACCCGGCATGCATGTCCTGTGTGTTATATATTGCACATGTGAAAGGCGGGCCTCTGTTTCTGGTTGCAGCACTGGTACACGGGTCAGATGTCATACCCGGCATGCATGTCCTGTGTGTTATATATTGCACATGTGAAAGGCGGGTCTCTGTTTCTGGTTGCAGCACTGGTACACGGGTCAGATGTCATACCCGGCATGCATGTCCTGTGTGTTATATATTGCACATGTGAAAGGCGGGTCTCTGTTTCTGGTTGCAGCACTGGTACACGGGTCAGATGTCATACCCGGCATGCATGTCTTGTGTGTTATATATTGCACATGTGAAAGGCGGGTCTCTGTTTCTGGTTGCAGCACTGGTACACGGGTCAGATGTCATACCCGGCATGCATGTCCTGTGTGTTATATATTGCACATGTGAAAGGCCGGTCTCTGTTTCTGGTTGCAGCACTGGTACACGGGTCAGATGTCATACCCGGCATGCATGTCCTGTGTGTTATATATTGCACATGTGAAAGGCGGGTCTCTGTTTCTGGTTGCAGCACTGGTACACGGGTCAGATGTCATACCCGGCATGCATGTCCTGTGTGTTATATATTGCACATGTGAAAGGCGGGCCTCTGTTTCTGGTTGCAGCACTGGTACACGGGTCAGATGTCATACCCGGCATGCATGTCCTGTGTGTTATATATTGCACATGTGAAAGGCAGGTCTCTGTTTCTGGTTGCAGCACTGGTACACGGGTCAGATGTCATACCCGGCATGCATGTCCTGTGTGTTATATATTGCACATGTGAAAGGCGGGTCTCTGTTTCTGGTTGCAGCACTGGTACACGGGTCAGATGTCATACCCGGCATGCATGTCCTGTGTGTTATATATTGCACATGTGAAAGGCGGGTCTCTGTTTCTGTTTGCAGCACTGGTACACGGGTCAGATGTCATACCCGGCATGCATGTCCTGTGTGTTATATATTGCACATGTGAAAGACGGGTCTCTGTTTCTGGTTGCAGCACTGGTACACGGGTCAGATGTCATACCCGGCATGCATGTCCTGTGTGTTATATATTGCACATGTGAAAGGCGGGTCTCTGTTTCTGGTTGCAGCACTGGTACACGGGTCAGATGTCATACCCGGCATGCATGTCCTGTGTGTTATATATTGCACATGTGAAAGGCGGGCCTCTGTTTCTGGTTGCAGCACTGGTACACGGGTCAGATGTCATACCCGGCATGCATGTCCTGTGTGTTATATATTGCACATGTGAAAGGCGGGTCTCTGTTTCTGGTTGCAGCACTGGTACACGGGTCAGATGTCATACCCGGCATGCATGTCCTGTGTGTTATATATTGCACATGTGAAAGGCGGGTCTCTGTTTCTGGTTGCAGCACTGGTACACGGGTCAGATGTCATACCCGGCATGCATGTCCTGTGTGTTATATATTGCACATGTGAAAGGCGGGCCTCTGTTTCTGGTTGCAGCACTGGTACACGGGTCAGATGTCATACCCGGCATGCATGTCCTGTGTGTTATATATTGCACATGTGAAAGGCGGGTCTTTGTTTCTGGCTGCAGCACTGGTACACGGGTCAGATGTCATACCCGGCATGCATGTCCTGTGTGTTATATATTGCACATGTGAAAGGCGGGTCTCTGTTTCTGGTTGCAGCACTGGTACACGGGTCAGATGTCATACCCGGCATGCATGTCCTGTGTGTTATATATTGCACATGTGAAAGGCGGGTCTCTGTTTCTGGTTGCAGCACTGGTACACGGGTCAGATGTCATACCCGGCATGCATGTCCTGTGTGTTATATATTGCACATGTGAAAGGCGGGTCTCTGTTTCTGGTTGCAGCACTGGTACACGGGTCAAATGTCATACCCGGCATGCATGTCCTGTGTGTTATATATTGCACATGTGAAAGGCGGGTCTCTGTTTCTGGTTGCAGCACTGGTACACGGGTCAGATTTCATACCCGGCATGCATGTCCTGTGTGTTATATATTGCACATGTGAAAGGCGGGCCTCTGTTTCTGGTTGCAGCACTGGTACACGGGTCAGATGAAGTGTGTGTGCGACTGGCTGTCGGACCGCCTCGACCAGTCGCTCCACCCCTACCAGCTCACCTGTCTCATGAACATGGTCCGGGTGAGTAAGCCACGAGGAATGCATTCAGTAAGAGGTCTTACAAGTTTATAAATTGTGAATCAGGTAGTTGTCTTCCATGCACGATGGGAATTGCATTTATAAGCAATTTACGTTGCAAACAAGCGTCGTTGTTTGCTTATCCACACAGTTCACTGGATTCTGTGTTAAGTTGTGTATGTTACTCTTGACGTAATTGTTTAAATTTTTACAGAAATGCTACTCCGACTTCGAGCTGCAAGGAGTGCAGGAGACGATCCTAGACAGCAGGACGTACCAGACAATATGCAGTCGGCTACAGGTGAGAGAGACTGATGAGCTGGAGGGGTGGGGTGACATTGTTACAGGTGAGAGAGACTGATGGGCTGGAGGGGTGGGGTGACATTGTTACAGGTGAGAGAGACTGATGGGCTGGAGGGGTGGGGTGACATTGTTACAGGTGAGAGAGACTGATGGGCTGGAGGGGTGGGGTGACATTGTTACAGGTGAGAGAGACTGATGGGCTGGAGGGGTGGGGTGACATTGTTACAGGTGAGAGAGACTGATGGGCTGGAGGGGTGGGGTGACATTGTTACAGGTGAGAGAGACTGATGGGCTGGAGGGGTGGGGTGACATTGTTACAGGTGAGAGAGACTGATGGGCTGGAGGGGTGGGGTGACATTGTTACAGGTGAGAGAGACTGATGGGCTGGAGGGGTGGGGTGACATTGTTACAGGTGAGAGAGACTGATGGGCTGGAGGGGTGGGGTGACATTGTTACAGGTGAGAGAGACTGATGGGCTGGAGGGGTGGGGTGACATTGTTACAGGTGAGAGAGACTGGTGGGCTGGAGGGGTGGGGTGACATTGTTACAGGTGAGAGAGACTGATGGGCTGGAGGGGTGGGGTGACATTGTTACAGGTGAGAGAGACTGATGGGCTGGAGGGGTGGGGTGACATTGTTACAGGTGAGAGAGACTGATGGGCTGGAGGGGTGGGGTGACATTGTTACAGGTGAGAGAGACTGATGGGCTGGAGGGGTGGGGTGACATTGTTACAGGTGAGAGAGACTGGTGGGCTGGAGGGGTGGGGTGACATTGTTACAGGTGAGAGAGACTGATGGGCTGGAGGGGTGGGGTGACATTGTTACAGGTGAGAGAGACTGGTGGGCTGGAGGGGTGGGGGACATTGTTACAGGTGAGAGAGACTGATGGGCTGGAGGGGTGGGGGACATTGTTACAGGTGAGAGAGACTGGGTGGGTGGGGGACATTGTTACAGGTGAGAGAGACTGATGGGCTGGAGGGGTGGGGGGACATTGTTACAGGTGAGAGAGACTGGTGGGCTGGAGGGGTGGGGGACATTGTTACAGGTGAGAGAGACTGATGGGCTGGAGGGGTGGGGGACATTGTTACAGGTGAGAGAGACTGGGTGGGTGGGGGACATTGTTACAGGTGAGAGAGACTGATGGGCTGGAGGGGTGGGGGGACATTGTTACAGGTGAGAGAGACTGGTGGGCTGGAGGGGTGGGGTGACATTGTTACAGGTGAGAGAGACTGATGGGCTGGAGGGGTGGGGTGACATTGTTACAGGTGAGAGAGACTGGTGGGCTGGAGGGGTGGGGGACATTGTTACAGGTGAGAGAGACTGATGGGCTGGAGGGGTGGGGGACATTGTTACAGGTGAGAGAGACTGGGTGGGTGGGGGACATTGTTACAGGTGAGAGAGACTGATGGGCTGGAGGGGTGGGGGGACATTGTTACAGGTGAGAGAGACTGGTGGGCTGGAGGGGTGGGGTGACATTGTTACAGGTGAGAGAGACTGATGGGCTGGAGGGGTGGGGTGACATTGTTACAGGTGAGAGAGACTGGTGGGCTGGAGGGGTGGGGTGACATTGTTACAGGTGAGAGAGACTGATGGGCTGGAGGGGTGGGGTGACATTGTTACAGGTGAGAGAGACTGATGGGCTGGAGGGGTAGGGTGACATTGTTACAGGTGAGAGAGACTGGAGGGGTGGGGTGACATTGTTACAGGTGAGAGAGACTGATGGGCTGGAGGGGTGGGGTGACATTGTTACAGGTGAGAGAGACTGGTGGGCTGGAGGGGTGGGGTGACATTGTTACAGGTGAGAGAGACTGGTGGGCTGGAGGGGTGGGGGACATTGTTACAGGTGAGAGATACTGGTGGGCTGGAGGGGTGGGGTGACATTGTTACAGGTGAGAGAGACTGGTGGGCTGGAGGGGTGGGGGACATTGTTACAGATGAGAGAGACTGGGGGGGTGGGGGACATTGTTACAGGTGAGAGAGACTGATGGGCTGGAGGGGTGGGGTGACATTGTTACAGGTGAGAGAGACTGATGGGCTGGAGGGGTGGGGTGACATTGTTACAGGTGAGAGAGACTGGTGGGCTGAGAGGGGGGGGGGTGACATTGTAACAGGTGAGAGAGACTGATGGGCTGGAGGGGTGGGGTGACATTGTTACAGGTGAGAGAGACTGATGGGCTGGAGGGGTGGGGTGACATTGTTACAGGTGAGAGAGACTGGTGGGCTGGAGGGGTGGGGTGACATTGTTACAGGTGAGAGAGACTGGTGGGCTGGAGGGGTGGGGTACATTGTTACAGGTGAGAGAGACTGGGGGGGTGGGGGACATTGGTACAGGTGAGAGAGACTGATGGGCTGGGAGGGTGGGGGACATTGTTACAGGTGAGAGAGACTTATGGGCTGGAGGGGTGGGGTGACATTGTTACAGGTGAGAGAGACTGATGGGCTGGAGGGGTGGGGTGACATTGTTACAGGTGAGAGAGACTGATGGGCTGGAGGGGTGGGGGGACATTGTTACAGGTGAGAGAGACTGGTGGGCTGGAGGGGTGGGGTGACATTGTTACAGGTGAGAGAGACTGATGGGCTGGAGGGGTAGGGTGACATTGTTACAGGTGAGAGAGACTGGAGGGGTGGGGTGACATTGTTACAGGTGAGAGAGACTGATGGGCTGGAGGGGTGGGGTGACATTGTTACAGGTGAGAGAGACTGGTGGGCTGGAGGGGTGGGGTGACATTGTTACAGGTGAGAGAGACTGGTGGGCTGGAGGGGTGGGGGACATTGTTACAGGTGAGAGAGACTGGTGGGCTGGAGGGGTGGGGTGACATTGTTACAGGTGAGAGAGACTGGTGGGCTGGAGGGGTGGGGGACATTGTTACAGGTGAGAGAGACTGATGGGCTGGAGGGGTGGGGGACATTGTTACAGGTGAGAGAGACTGGTGGGGTGGGGGACATTGTTACAGGTGAGAGAGACTGGGGGGGTGGGGGACATTGTTACAGGTGAGAGAGACTGGTGGGCTGGAGGGGTGGGGTGACATTGTTATAGGTGAGAGAGACTGGTGGGCTGGAGGGGTGGGGTGACATTGTTACAGGTGAGAGAGACTGATGGGCTGGAGGGGTGGGGTGACATTGTTACAGGTGAGAGAGACTGGTGGGCTGGAGGGGTGGGATGACATTGTTACAGGTGAGAGAGACTGGTGGGCTGGAGGGGTGGGGTGACATTGTTACAGGTGAGAGAGACTGATGGGCTGGAGGGGTGGGGTGACATTGTTACAGGTGAGAGAGACTGATGGGCTGGAGGGGTGGGATGACATTGTTACAGGTGAGAGAGACTGGTGGGCTGGAGGGGTGGGGGGACATTGTTACAGGTGAGAGAGACTGATAGGCTGGAGGGGTGGGGGGACATTGTTACAGGTGAGAGAGACTGATGGGCTGGAGGGGTGGGGGGACATTGTTACAGGTGAGAGAGACTGGTGGGCTGGAGGGGTGGGGTGACATTGTTATAGGTGAGAGAGGCTGGAGGGGTGGGGGGACATTGTTACAGGTGAGAGAGACTGATGGGCTGGAGGGGTGGGGTGACATTGTTACAGGTGAGAGAGACTGATGGGCTGGAGGGGTGGGGGACATTGTTACAGGTGAGAGAGACTGATGGGCTGGAGGGGTGGGGTGACATTGTTACAGGTGAGAGAGACTGATGGGCTGGGGGGGGAGGGGGGGGGGTGACACTGAAGGCAGGCACCGGATCGCAGGCTTGAATTCCCCGCCTAGCTTACGTATAACTAACTATGCCCGTGAAGGACATGTCAGGCTTACTAACTTTATTTGTAATATACAGAAATCTAATATACAGAAATCTCACCTTATAACATCAACCTATAACGCATACCTTCGATTAAGAACCGCAAATGTAGTGCAGTAACTCAGGGTTGGGCTGACCATATCCCGCGACGTCATCCGAAAGATATCGTCAACTTGACGTATTTGTATTGGACTAAATCTTTAAGTCGCGCCTGTGGTTGAATGTGTCAGTCAGTTTCACATGTAATTGATATGACGCCCTATGTACGCACGCGCTGCTCTCAGATCGACCAAGGCCAGCGTGCCCTTGCCGAGGTAACCGTCTCCATAGACACTAATTCTGGTGAAGGCCTCGTTGAAGTGTGGTGAAACGGGTTTACATTAATGTGAGCGGTGCTGGACTATTTCTCAAGAGACTTGTGACCAATTGATCTTCTCCTGTACATAGAGAAACTCTCTTTGTGAATATCACTTTGCGAATGTGAGGGATACGGTTTTTATCTAAGACGCGTTGGTTATATCCAGTATGGTTTTAACTTGAAAAGATTTTATTTAACAAGAGCAGTGCCAAAACTATTACATTACTATGTATGGTATTGAAGTAAGTTAGGTTCCGCGTTGTTGTACGAACTAAATTTGGCTTGTTTTTCTCTTTCATCTGAGTTCTCTTATCTCCTATACATTCTGTTACTCTCCATAAGTTAAGTGTGATTCGTTAAGAACACGGTATGTTATACCATATATTTATTATTCGGCGGTTTTCCGTTTTGTTCTTCCCAACCTACTCTATTATACCATCTGGGGTGATATCATCTACTCATAACCTGTTCTCATGCATCACTTCTGTGAGTGGACAAAATACAGCGATGAATTGGGAGTGGGAATAGGCACGACAAGTGTTTGTGGTATGAGTGACACTCCGTGTGCCAAACAGCTGGGAGCGGATATGCGAGTGACGTCAAGATTAAAATTAAAATAATCGTTCTCGCAATTCTTGTGTTAAGAAGTCGTACACTATAGATTACAAATTGAAAACCTGAACAGGGTCAATCATGTTATATGTTATTCTAACTGAATTTTAGTGATTTAATTTGAATTTATTATAAAATGCAAACAAACTGTCTGCTATCCTGTCTGCTACCACCGACAATTGCGGTGTATACGAAAACATGTTTAATATGACTGATATTGATTATATATGTGGTATAACAAAACGTCTTATACCAATGACGTTTCTCCTGCTCACCTCACTCCCATTGTCTCCAGGTTGAAGAAGCCACACAGAGCTGTAGTGAGGGACGCAGCACCATCAAGTTCCTTGGCAACGGCTCCGCGCGGGGCGGGGACGACTCCGACTGAAGAACCAGCCTCTGTTTGTACCGCGGCCAACTCGTAACTTTTGTCACTCGTACCTACCTGTCCAACCACCAGTCAGGTGCCTGTACAGTCAACGCGCCTGGCCCTCACCGCCGGTAAAAGACTTGTTACGTCTCATTGTAAACATGGCGTGGACTGCGGCCACGTGTTGCTGTACACATGGTGGGGACTGCGGCCACGTGTCACTGTGAACATGGCGGGGACTGCGGCCACGTGTCACTGTAAACATGGCGGAGACTGCGGCCACGTGTCACTGTAAACATGGCGGAGACTGCGGCCACGTGTCACTATAAACATGGCGGAGACTGCGGCCACGTGTCGTTGTAAACATGGCGGAGACTGCGGTCACGTGTCACTGTAAACCTGGCGGGAACTGCGGCCACGTGTCACTGTAAACATGGCGGGGACTGCGGCCACGTGTCACTGTAAACATGGCGGAGACTGCGGCCACGTGTCACTGTAAACATGGCGGAGACTGCGGTCACGTGTCACTGTAAACCTGGCGGGAACTGCGGCCACGTGTCACTGTATACATGGCGGGGACTGCGGCCACGTGTCACTGTAAACATGGCGGAGACTGCGGCCACGTGTCACTGTAAACATGACGGGGACTGCGGCCACGTGTCACTGTAAACATGGCGGAGACTGCGGTCACGTGTCACTGTAAACATGGCGGGGACTGCGGCCACGGGTGACTGTATACATGGCGGAGACTGCGGCCACGTGTCACTGTAAACATGGCGGGGACTGCGGCCACGTGTCACTGTAAACATGGTGGGGACTGCGGCCACGTGTCACTGTAAACATGGCGGGGACTGCGGCCACGTGTCACTGTAAACATGGCGGGGACTGCGGCCACGTGTCACTGTAAACATGGCGGGGACTGCGGCCACGTGTCACTGTAAACATGGCGGGGACTGCGGCCACGTGTCACTGTAAATATGGCGGGGACTGCGGCCACGTGTCACTGTAAACATGGCGGGGACTGCGGCCACGTGTCACTGTAAACATGGCGGAGACTGCGGTCACGTGTCACTGTAAACCTGGCGGGAACTGCGGCCACGTGTCACTGTAAACATGGCGGAGACTGCGGCCACGTGTCACTGTAAACATGGCGGAGACTGCGGTCACATGTCATTGTAAACATGGCGGGGACTGCGGCCACGTGTCACTGTAAACATGGCGGGGACTGCGGTCACGTGTCACTGTGAACATGGCGGAGACTGCGGTCACTTGTTCAGCGGGCGAACGCGTGAGACCATTAACACAGGTCCTGCCTGTGAGCAACGGCACATTCCGGCTAATACTGTACTTAATAAGAAAGTCAGTATTTAATACGTGTATCAGTTACGTACCTTTTACATATGCCAATATCTTATATTTTCTTCGTACTTAATACAAAGGTCAGTAATTAATAATCTGCTAAGTAAAGAGTACTTAGCACAACCTCGAGTTAATACATATGCCAGTACTTACAACATCTGTCAGTCTCCGCAATTCCATCATTTCGGCTCTAGGCGGGATAACCTGTGGTATGAAAGGAATGTCAATACCATATTTTATAATGTTAGACAGCGATGTATTGTTAGGGGCCCACAAGTGCCCCAATGGCGAGACGATCACTCGTTGCATTCTAGACTATGTATCAAGCCGCAAGTACTTAGACACCCGTGTCACTGGTCATTATGGGCTGTCCTAAAGGCACCCCGTTCACAACTACAAGCAATCGGTCAATTTGTGCGCTGTACAGGCACAAGTTATAGGGCTCCGTCGCCTACGTAAGTGTTTATATTGAATGTGCTTAAACTCTCACAGTGAGAGAAACAAAACATGCGGCGCTGATATAGGAATATATCTGATGTGTCTGTATATATATATATCTATATATATTGATATGGCTACTTACATTGCCAGGCGCCAGCAGCATAATATTATGTGGTCCTCTTTGTATAGAGATGTCATCTATCACTACCACTGTCCGTGTGCCGCGTGACTCACACGTGACAAGATCTGCTGAACTGACTGGTCACTTCGTATATTATATAATGGACATATGCAGAACTGACGATTTGACCAAACTGCATCATTTCGTCCATAATATTCTCTCCTTATTATACATACCTATATAATATAGTATATATATATATACATATAAAGTGATATGTTTAAATGGACCAGCTATTTATTATTGATTCATATTCCGAAATGAATACTCATTCGAGAGCGATGATAGTCTACCTACCTGTTGGTTTACGTATTGTTTATACATCTTAATATCTTTCTATTCTAGTCAGTGCGGGGCAGTAGCGTTATTCCTGGTGGAGCCAGAGATCTAATATATAGTACTCTGGGTTATTATGTTCGCAATTCTACTGTTTTGAGATAGTTTGGCTTTGCCATGTTCCATATTTGCCGAATACTAGCTCCAAAGAATAAATATGTATTATAGCGTTTTAGAGATTTGTAAATACGTTGTGGTATTGAGGGCAAGCGCACTTTGTATATTGTATGCCTATGATAACTGTTTTTGTACCTTACACATCATACTGTTAATTATTAACTTTACCTTTATCACATTTATGTCTCAACATGGTCATGTTCTAGTCAATGTGTTATATTTTACATTGTTACCTCTGTGTGATATGCAGTGAAGGGGCGAGGTGGCGACACGTCGCAATACTAGAGTGAAGACCGCACTGGTCTGGGTCGTCAGCACAAAGTGAGTAATACAGCGTGACGAAGTATGACGTGTCAACTGTCTTGAGAAGCGCGCCCGATGGCGCCTTCACATTGCAGGAAGCTCTTCGATTGGCTGGCGGCCACGTGGCCTGCTCACGTGATGTCTTGGTTATCGAGTGATCACTCGCGGCATCTTACAGTGATGGGATTGGATGCCAGTGACGTCAGCGCATCTTATTATCCAATTTTAGGTCGTTAGTGACGTCATATGCCCTTGTTTGCCAGTGTACTGTAGGTGGAAGAGGGAAAGTACCAACTCTTCCGCTATGGGTCCGACTGAAACACTCCAACGCGACAAAGTGTATGCTTTCGATAGGTTCAATACCGTCACAGGTTGCCATGATCGACTGTAGTGAGGTGGTGCCCAGTTTCCTGGCCGTGAAGGGGTTCAGCTCAACATATGAAACATGAGGAACACTATCTCGTTTTGCGATTATGAAGACATTCCCAGGTTTTACAGTATACAAACAATTCCATGGTTGCTGAACAGTAACACTAAATGTCAAATGTCTGGCTTCATTCCAATCCTTCTCTGATGACATACCGATTATTTATCTAGTCGTTTGTGTTGTGGTAGAAAACTTGGGAGCGGGAGAAATACAGTTAATATCTGCTGTAGAACAAGTGTTGTATTAGGCAGTCTTCCTATCATCATAGCTATCAGGTTATGGACAAGTTTTAAGTTCTACTGTAGAAGTGAGGTGGAGGTCTTAACGGTTATGGGATGTGAAATGCGTTTCTTCTTCAAACGGACTACTGTCCGCTTCCCTCTGCCCAACCTGGCAAAACGCTTGGTTGGCCATGTTTTGACATCATAATATAAAGGTCTGGGCTGTTTGCGGAGATTTTGTAGAATGTTCGGTGTCATTTGATAACCATGGAATTAGTTACCTTAATTTCCGCAAACAGATGCTCTATAGCTTGATGATAATACGTGGTAGCCAAAAAAAAGTATTTCAGTAGAAGGTGCTTATGTCGTTAAAGAAATGTTTTAGAATGAGTCCACGATATCACAAGACTATTTACCACCAATAACGCTATCACTTTTCATAACAATTCTTCTTGAAACAATGGTAAAAAAATCCTCGTGCACTGTCAGTGTAGATAAGTGTTCCAGAGGTCAGACAGCTTTATATGTGTGTGCCATAGGTAAGACGCAACATGAATCTTACAAAGCACTGTCGTGGGATGGAGTGTACACATGTGATACTGTTGTGGAATATGTTGTCCTGAAATCAAGCGTGTCCCAATCAAGGGTGGTGTGTAACTTTCCTCTGATTCAATTTGATTACAATCGCGTTGCCAGTGACGTCATCACGTCATCCTTAGGTACTGACAACGTCATAACTAGGTTAATATAATCAGTGTTCAAATTTAAGCAGGGATCACGTGTCAGTCACTTGTGACCCACGCCGGGCTACTTGTAGAGTATGACGTCGCCTAGCAACGGCTGTGGTCGGCCTCTGTAGTGTGCCGTGGAGTGGGGAGCTAGCGAGAGGGAGAACAGAGGGCTGTACAGTCGACTGTTGTCTCACTTTGTTCCGTATCTGTTCTATGCTGTAATCTCTTGTTAATTTTGTTTCAGGAAATAAATAATTCAATCACTTTAAATATTCAGTGTATAGTTTATCTTTCTCATGGTGCGACTGTTCACAATATACCACAAGGCTAGCTAATGCCTACCAGGTGCGATACGATATTATTGTTGGTGTCAGGCTATCACATCGACGACATGAACAGTTTACGAGTCCAGAATAAGCCAATAATACAAATGAAATACACAAAGTTCAATATACATAAATTGAAGCGTCAAACATCAAGTATATACCCCCAAATGAAAAGTACATATTTCATATAAAATTTATTCCATAAGAACCGTGCCAGAAAGACCGGAAAAATCTCGTTACCTTATATACTACTTGATAGTTAACATCTAGTAAATTATACTATTTTCTGTCAGAAAAAAATCACAGATATGCTGTTATCGATTGTTCAGTTGTAAAGCTGTCTGCAGAAAACGCCACTTATTAATATCACAGATTTGCAGCGGATACATGATTACCGGTACAAAACGACATTTGACAATGGAAAGCTGGTGTGCGACCGTCTTTGTTCACTTGGAAATGCAGCCTACGCGTATCTACAGCATCTTCCCAACAATGAACGGTGATATCGTCGCCATAGCGACACTCCTTGGCGTAGACGATATCCATGGTCTGCAGCCGATAGAGGGCGATATCGCTCTTAAAATTTGCGAGGATGTCCTTGAAGGTGGCGTCCGCGGCGCAGTCGAAGCACATGAGGATGTAGGCGGAGTTATTCACGTGTCCGTTTCGGTCAATGTCGCTTGCGTTGATGGGCCGCTTGACGACGTGAACGCGCCTCGAGCGATCTCCAGAGGGGCAGACCTCGGCTTGAAAGGGCTTCAAACTTTGTTCAGGCTTACAGTAAGCTTGATACTCTAACTTTAACTCCTCTGCAATTGGCACAGACTTGCGGACGGACATATCAATCAGGGCATATTTAAACTGAAGAACAGCGAGCAGCACATTATCGGTATTGTCATACAGTTCAGAAAACAAATCAATGGTGGATTTGCCAAAAGCTACAAAGCGAGTGACTATCTTAAACTGCTGTCCGGATATTACGTGTGCTCTTTGGTACAGCGCAGGCAGATATTCATAGTGCATCACAACAGTAAATACTGACATTCCAGATTGGAAAGCCTTTCTCAAGAAGAACGCTGGATTTGAAACTGTAGCTACTCTTCCAATTTCAAAGTAGCGGCCGATGACAGATGGCATGACCATACCTGCAAGGAGTGCAAGAAATCGGCAGATTTTCAGTTGTTTCATGATTAAGTCTATTATTTAAGTCTCCATAAACTATTAAAAGGCTGTTATAAACCATCAAAATTTGATGAATTGCATTATGTCATTTAAATCCAGACCAAAGCTATTGCAATGCAAGTGACCATAGTTCTTATGAATGTCAACAACAGGCAAAAAAGATGTGCAATATAGTCCATGATGGGTGAAACAGTTTTTAAGTTTTTAAAACTTATCATTCGTTTCACACATACATTATAGAGCCAGAAGCGCTATAATGACTTACCTTTCCTGTCAAAGGCTGCTTGGGAAAAGCCAGGTACAGCAACCTCACCACATGTTCCATTTTCAGTGAAGATCACATTTTCAATGGCATAACGTGGAGATCCAGATCTCTGGGAATTGGGAAAAGTTTTATGCATCTTTCCAGTATCCTGAAACAGTATATATATTCTCTTATATATTATCATGCAATACTATTTTTATAAATTGGTAATGTCAATAAGCAAAAGTTAATTAAGTGACCCCTATTCTTCTTATTAATAATGCAGCCACCACCTCAATAACCCAATTAAAATTGTCAAGAACATGCATATATATATGCAATCAATTCAAATATTTATATAATTTGTTTAAAGATCATCAAAACCAATAGATCAATTAAAAAAGTGATCATTCAAATATAAAATATCTATCCATACAATAGTATTGTCTTCATCCTGGCAACATACATCAGGGCATCATACATAATATTCAACAGTTCAATTAAGAATCATATATTGCAATAGGCTTATATATGTATTTAGATATACATAACGTATATTATCGTATATGCAGACTGCATGTCTGCAGACCTAAATAAATCATATCCACACAATAAATTTGAAGTATTTTCATAGAGAAAAAAAATGTATTAGTTTCATAAATGTAACGTAGTCCACTCCAATATGCATCCAGTCGCTGAGGCCATATATAGGCTTGTTCATAGGACTAGCTAAAGAGTGTAAAAAATAGTTTAGCAGCCTAGCTAGGATTATACTGCAGGCGTATTAAACCATATAGCCTAGAACCCCCAACCAAAGCGAACACCAGCACGCTTTGATCTGTTGCCTAGTCATAGATCGCAAACCAATACGACCAAAGCGAGCACCAACGCACAGCGCCTCAGCCTGTGTCATTTAGGCCAGATTAGGGGCTGTGCCTGGCTGGCGGTGGCGATCGACGTAAGTTAAATTAAGACAGCAGCGTGTTGCTTGGTTTTCACAACTTTCATCCTTGGCTCCCACTTCAAAATCCAAACCCTACAGATTAAAAATGTCGCGATTTGCTGATCCTAACCTCCTAAAGTCAAGTTAAAGTGCAATCTTGACGACTTTTTGAAACGGCTGCACTTTGGTCGAGACGACTGAAGGGGGAGCAGAAGATCATTTCCGCCACCAAGTTATGTAAAACACGGCAAGGTATGTCCCAGCCGTTGTTCCGAAGGCGTATACTATAGTACAAAATATATTTTGTTAAAAAAAAAGTCACATCCAAAACGGGATAAACAGGGCAGTGCCGTACGTACGTAACAGCATATAAGTAACATGTATATATGAGGCGCCACAGGGCTATAAAGTCTCGTTCGCTTAGACTTCCGATGTGACATGCGGAAGTGTCCCCCCATGCGCAGCTGTCCCCCTTATGCAAAATATATGATATCGAGACCCTCTCCGCTCCATGTGTTCGTACGGTGCCCTTATGATAGATACAGGGGGGACATCTCCGCATGGGGGACAATCCCGCATACCACACCGGTTTACTCATTTTGGGGACAAACAAACGAAGCACGTGTTCGGAACGAGTTTAGAATCTCTGCGCACACTGGTATCCTGACTATCTGTGACGTAGGCGTGACGTGTATGCTACGCAAAGAGAGAGACTGGGAACCAGACTACCTGCGCAAAAGCCAGGCGCCGAGGGGTGGGTCCATTGCGGAAGGCCTAGCGATATGATTAAGAATATTTAAGAAATATAGCTTCACAAGACGAATAGACCACATATTTTTTATTCGTTTGCGCCATCACAATGACGAATATTTGTTACGACGGGACAATACGACTGAGGAATTAATGTTTTTTGGCATTTCCTACGAAAACGAGGCATTATGACGTCACACGGATTCTCACCGGTGACAACGTTGGCGCTACGCTTCAAACAGAAAACTTACAAAAATGAAGATACTTGGTCTTTTTGTGATCCAAAAGTGATACGAAAACATCCAACTGGTCTTATTGTATCTTTACCATGTTGTTTAATGACGCATCCGTGTGCTGTTACTCCATGTACTGCACATTTTGACAGCGGAATGGTAAAGTCGACCACTTGCTCTCGCCATTTTTGTTACCGCGGAGGCACGCGAATGTCTGTGACGTCACTCGCTGTTTGAGGAACTTGCGAAAGCTCGGGTGCAGGGCTAAATTTAGAACGTTATTTTTAGCTTTCGAGTGTTTTGAAGTCGGATTTTTCCTCGTATATTCCCAAAGTTCTGCGCTTTATCGCCTCGAAATATTTTAACGTATATCTCCCATAGCCATGTTTAGTGAAATGGTACTCATAGTCTTTAGAATAAACCTGGAAAGAAATTGACTTACAGCTGTCTATACTTCAATATGGAGCACGTGTGTTTGTTTGTCCCCAAAACTGAAGTCTCGCGGCCCGATCGCGAGAACTGTATAGCCCGGTCAAAAGCCGCAAAGCATGACTATGCGAGAAGTTCGCTGGGTCGCAGTCTGCCTGTCAGAAGCATGCAGATCATAGTAGTACGCTGGGACAGTGACAAGGCCGGGAGTAGGCGAGATCGCCAGATCAGCGTGGTGGAAGACGGCGACGGGTAGGAAGTTAACATTTGTTAGAAGCCAAAACGTCATAGTAACGAAAACGACAGTCTTTGGTAGAATGAAATACACAGTTTTAAGTTTGACTTCAACCATCCCGGTTTATCGCACTGTGCCCACACTGTGACAACCCTGAGTAAAGTTTCTAGAGAAGGCGGGGCATACATGGACACTTAATTGAAGTTAACCCAACAAACATGCATGTAATGGCCTGGTACTGGCCCAGTACACTCAGCCAGTATCGGATTTTATTGGCCCATTACCGGCACACAGTACTGGCCCAGTACCATTTTGCACACTGGCGTTGTAATTGGCCAGTAATGTGTGCCGGTGGCCCATTACTGACCCTGTACAAGAGCGTCATTGGCCCGGTACAGTATTTGGAATTGGCCTGGTATAGTACTAGGCATTTTCACAGAGCAGTATTTATGTTTAAATTAAACAAACCCATATCAGTAGAACATCTTTTAATTCGTTTAATATTTCAATCCTACATACGTGCGGCAATTAATGGACATCAATATATACACGTTAACAGAAGAAACGTATGATTATTCTGTTCCTCATGGCAGTCAGCCCTTCGCTCAAGCCTCTCCGTTGCGGCGATCCGGAGTCCTCCGGCCGCGGCCTGACTTTACTGCCCGGGCCCACCATTTCTGATTGGACGTTTCACTGAGCCTACTGTCTTTTACCACTGCTTGCCTGCCGGCTACAACATTAATTGTATGGAGTGTTACTCATTTATTAGTAGCGCGTAGAAAAAAAACAACCATAGCCCTTGTCTGTGTCACTGGTTGGTGACGAACTGAACGAACTAAACATGAACGGTTCATGTGCTGCCATCTGAAGGCCTTGAGTGATAATATGTTCCGCGATTGGCCTTTACATCAGATTCATATATCTGAAACTGAAAGGATAAAATGACTCTATGTATAGTAATCCATAGCCCCCGTCAATAGACACGGCGATCGAGGTACAGCCTGTGTGAAAGTGTACATTTGCTCCCATATGGCGCAGGCCGTGTGTCAAGTTATGACGTTTTCGTCACTATGACGTTTTGGGTGCTAATATACACGACAACAATTTGCAAATGTTGATGACACTTAATACAGAAGAGATGTATTGCCGTTCTGTCAACAACAATTAATTAAATGTCTAAACAAATTACACTAAATCTATTACAAAAGTGACCCGATTAACGTTTATATAATATAGACTCTATAAAATGTGTGAGCCCAATATAATATTATATACTTATATTTAGTTCTGTATGCAATGAGCAAGCGCCCTTTTTGGATCACCGCGTTCCCTTCCCTGCCCGCTCCATAAGTCTTTCGCGGAACTGCGCTGCCTCCGTGCCTAATAATTAAGTCAAGTGGAATCCCCCACACCCATTTCCGCGTCAGATTCGCAAGCACTCACTGGGCACTGCCGGAAACAGCAAGCTCAATTTGTACTTTCGAAAAAGCAGCGAACCTGTCTAGGCATGCGCGGACCGCCATTTTCAAAGCTTGTTGTGATGAACGCTTTGCACATCGGCTTTCTTTGAATATTTCTGATATTTAAAATTAACCAACTCAGTATCAGCTTATCAAGATGGCTACATCTCTGGTTTGTTGGTTATTGTTCCATTTAATCATCACTGAAATTATTTACTGACTCTGTTGGTGATAGATAACTTACTAGAATCAAAGTCTAAGACATAACTTTCCTCTTTCGTCTTTCCGAAGTGAAGACTGAAGACACTGAAGTTGACAAGTCGCAACACAGTCTCAGACAGACCGTCAATTGTCATTGACACTTTTCACAGAACCTATCAATTGAAATGTCAAGTGAAATGAGTGCCTTTGACTTTCATATATGCCTAAGTTAATTTAAGGCATTTCAACACATTGTCATCAGTGGTCATTGAATCGACTCATTGCCTTATTCCTGTACTTTTACAGAAACAAATGTCAAGTGTGTCTTAAAAAAGGATAACCTTGCAGTACACACGTAAATTTGGTATCATTCAAATTGCGCAGGGTTGCTTTGTCACGTCAGTGATTTTTAGAGCGATCGCGCCAAATTTGCGGAAAATATGGGCTGAAACGTGAGTCTACGGCATTTAGGACTGACTTTAGTTCGGTCTGCAAAATAATTGAATACACACAAATGTGATCACTTTTCATACTTGCAAAATTTTCCAACAACAATTTTTTACAACTTCTCCTCGCGGATATATTGCTGTTACGTCACAGTTCTCGTCGATCTCCCACCAGACGGAGCTCGTTCCTCACATGATAATTTTCCCTAGGACTATGGCATAAGCGTAATGCCCTCTGGCGCAAGATCGACGAGAACTGCAACGTAACAGCAACATATCCGTCTACTTTTCTGTAATCGCCTCCTGAAGAATGCACATTTTTTAATCAATGCTAAATTTGAATATTTACTTCATGGCCCTCTGGCCCGCTCCCGTGAGCGGATAAGCCAGGAAGGGGCTTACCAGGGCCACGTTTTTCTTTGCGTCAGGCCAATAGGAGAATGCTATGCTGAAAGCCTGAGATGTTAAATAAAAACAGGTTATACAATTCAATGGCTGCCTTGTATTTGTGAAATTAATGGCATGAATCTCTACATCAATCTTATGCCTGCCTTCTATGAATATTTGTGAAACATTTACAACTACTTTTGAAGCTAGACCTACCACTGTTCAGTGTTACAAGGCAACTTTTGGCATTCGCCACGCAATTTTACTCGATTAGCCAGTTTTGGGTATGGGAATTTCTCAACTTCGACACTGGGGGCTCTGTTTCGTGGCTCACTCTCCGTCGTAGAAGGGGGTTATAGCTCTCTTGATCAACCTAATACAGGTGGCCCTAGTAGGTTCATATGGTTAATAGTGGTGGCGCTGGTTTTTGAATAATGAGTAAAATGCGGCAAATAGACAGTATTTACAGTTGAGTCACAGAAAGAGCCATGAGTTAATATCTTGCAAATGGCACGTCCCAGACAAAGGTGAGTATGGCAACATTTGTAAATGGGGTTGCGAGTGGCATGGGTAGGTATGATGGCTGCGCAAGAGAGCTACAAAACCCTTTTCTGACAATCTGTTATCTGTTGATCTGTTACTGCCCGACAAGCTGTACTATCATCATATCATCTTATATATTTTAAGCTTATATACCTCCTTCATATACCAGGTTGTTTTATTTATTTATTTTTTTCCCGACCAACCATTATTGAAATGTGCAGAGCCACCTGGCGCCCTAGCCATCATTTGCACCATGAGAAACAATGAATACATTGATTATTAAAATCTATATGCATTAAAATGGCTGGTGGATGCTTTACCAAAAGAGGATAATTTACCCTTGTGTAAGCTGTGACAAGAACTGTATTGAAGATGCAATTCAGTGTGGCACATGTGACGTTTGGGTCCAGATGTCATTTGTCGATTGGAACAGAATGATATATTATTCCTCTGCCCATCTTACATCCTGGTTCAGTGCTTTGATTAGAATTAGCTCAGCAATTTACACTGGACCCTGGCAGAGTGGAGAGTCTTTGGCGAGACTGTCCTAATGAACCAATGAAGATGAGGGGTTGCACCAATGCTACAGTGTCCATGCCTCGCCTTCCCAGCTATGTGTTGGTGCGTCTACATATTCATTTGAACCACACTTGGTGGAGTGGAGTGTCATTGGCGAGACCATCCAGATGAAAACAACAATTAGAGGGCGCACCAGCACCTCAACGTTCATGCTTAGTGGGGATGCCTTCCCTTCTAAGTGTTGGTGCCTTTGTTGAAACCCACAGAAAGAGAATCCATCAAGGTTACAGGGAAAGTAAAGACACACGTCTGGAGGAGTGCCAGCTAACAGTGCCTGGTGTACAGCTATTGCTTTGCCCTCAAGGCAAGGTTCCATGCACTAAACTGTGAACTCATAACAGATATTAAAAATTGTATGTTATATCCATCTGGTGCAGCCAAGCTGGCGACAGTCTTGAGATTTCACCGAACTTTTAATTCGTGCTCACTTCATGCGACTGTCACATGTACAAGCACCTAGCTGTATAACACCTATCGACCAACAAACTTCCAAGTTTTTCCAGACCCATGTTTTTGCATGCTTGCTTGCAACCTACTTCACTATCTAAAAACCTGGACAGCACAAGAGGAAGAGAACAGTAAAGACTAAAACCTGTAAAAAGACCTGTTTTATTTGTGATCTGCATCTGTTTTCTGTGGGAGTTGTTATTCTGAAACTCATATTTATTGTCTTGCAAGTGTTTTAGGTTTTGCCTTACTTCTGTTCTTAGTTGCGATATTGTAGGTGAAAAAATTACTGGTAATATGCAAAAGGAAGGCAAGGAGGGGTGTTCACAGATACTAATAATTGTGAGACTGTGATTGTTAGACCTTATAAATTAATGCATTTTTTGCAAGTACGCAATTAGTGGTACTTACACAATCTGCGACGACTGGACTGATAATATATGTGACTTTATCTTCTGCAGGAAGACCCAACCTTGGAAAGGCACTTTAAGGGCCATAGAGATACAATTACCAGTCTGGATTTTAATCCCAACATGAAGCAATTAGGTAACAACAAACTAGTACATGTACCTGGTACTATATATTTAAATGCCCATTTTCTCAGCAATGGGGCTAAAATATCATCTTATGTTGCACAAAACAGAATAGTCGAAGATTATACTGTGCCTTAAAGTTTGTGTTCTTTGAATAGTTTATTGATGAAATTTTATACCCATGTATGTTGCAGGTATGCAAATATTTTAATTTAATCCAACACTTGATAATAGTGCCATGATAATGTTGTATTTTAGCCTCTGGTGGCATGGACTCATGCCTCATGGTGTGGAACTTCAAGCCACAGATGAGAGCATACAGATTTGTGGGTCACAAGGTAGGTGTGTATTTGGCAAATGAAATGCTCGAAGCCTCAGTTAAGAGCAAGTAGATTTGTGAGACAATATTGATTTTATGTTCTCGAAAGGTTATCCCAAACCAATGCACATGTAAATGTTAATTTTTCCAACTCCTTAAAAGCCAGCATATATGGAAGTAAGGACAGAGCCAGAAGCTTAAAAATTATGCCAATGGCGATCATACAATCAGAGGTTAACTTTTAAGACTACTGCTGTTTCACATATAACATGACGATCGACACATACATGTAGACATAGGTACGTAGCCATGGTTTGTTTGTGTTTTATTGCCTCAGGACGCCGTGATGTCTGTTTGCTTCTCGCCGTCTGGTCACTTGGTAGTGTCGGCTTCAAGAGACAAGACCGTCCGTCTCTGGATACCTAGTGTGTGAGTGGCCCAAGCAGCTCCATCCGCGAACTCAATGGTCGGTTATATAAGCATCATGTGATGACTGTAAAGTTTTATCTCATAGGCTTATTCAGTCTTAAGCACAAATGTCATGAAATAAATCGAAAAACTTAAATTACCGGTACTACAAAATAAAGTGTAAATGCATTTCATTTGCATGCCAGGGTTAGTGGTAACAGATTACATGATGTAGATCAATGTATTGTGGCGTTGAACAAGTTGTTAAGCCAGTAACTATTTGCTTTTCCTTAAATCTTGGTTCATGCCGCTTCGCGTTAGTTACAAATCACTGGTGTGCTCCGTTACAGGAAAGGAGAATCCACTGTGTACAAAGCTCATACCGCGACAGTTCGCTCAGTCAACTTCTCTTCAGATGGACAATCTCTATGTACAGCGTCCGACGACAAAAGTATAAAGGTAATGTGATCTAAAGGGGTTGTTGCTGTGTTACGATATGAATGTACAGATATACATGTGCTTGGTTTATAATATTTTATGTATTGAATCTCTAGCAAAAAGCTTGGCACGTAATCTTCGGCATGTTAGTGAAAAGCGGCGTAAAACATGAAGTTCATAAACAGATCTTTGTCATATTATATTATTCTTACTACATGTACGCTTGTACCTGTGTTTGTGTTTTTTATGTTACAATATATTTTGTAGTGTCTTCTCTCTGTTGTGCAGGTTTGGTCTGTTCATCGGCAGAAGTTTCAGTTTTCTTTGAACCAGCACATGAATTGGGTACGCTGTGCGAAGTAAGTACACATGGGGTTCCTTATGGAATGGACATTTTCTTGATGTATTGATGTAGCATTAATTAGACCGTTAAGTGCTAGTTATTATTTTACATTTGAAGTAAAACGTTTGCTCTATGACAGTGTTGGACCAACAGTTTTAATTGAAATAATATTTTGCAGATTTTCTCCAGACGCACGCCTGATCGTATCTGGTAGTGACGATAAAACTGTCAAACTGTGGGATACACAGAGTAAAGAATGTGTTCATACCTTCTTCGAACATGGCGGGTAAGAGGAATGTTCGTTATCAGTATGTGTGCGTGTACTAACTTTAACTGTTTTTTTGTGTCCATTGAGATGTGTGTCCTACACTGGGACACAAGCATTAGTATATAAGTACTACCGGTAGCTAAATATTGTGATACGAGTACTAGGATATGAGTGCTGGAATACCACACGAGTGTTATCAGGAATGGTTCTGAAATATTGCTATCAGACAAATTGTAGGATATATCACAATGATCATTTAAGAGCCTGACTAGTAAAACACGATATATTGCACAATGTAATCGATTTCCCAACTGGTTCTTTCCTATAAACTCCTGTAATGACCCCGTGATGTGGGAACTTGTTTAATTCCTTAATGCTTATCTTTTTTGCTTCCACTGGAAATCTACTGATAAATTGGGCTGTGTGTTTCCGCTTAGGTTTGTGAACGAGGTAGCGTTTCACCCGAGTGGGACGTGCATTGCGGCCGCCGGTACAGACAGCACGGTGAAGGTGTGGGACATCCGTATGAACAAACTCCTCCAGCACTATACAGGTAACATTCACCTGATTAAACATAGGTATATACCGTACTAACCGTTTATATTGAAGATGTGGTACTTGTATACCTGTGTTTCGGCGCTGACTCCGAATGTCTCTCCATTCCTTATTGGTAACTCTCAGTTCATGAGCTATCTGAGCAAACAGGTCATGGGTTCGTGCAAATATAGATTTCATGTGGATAAAATAGGGCTTAAACCAGCCAAGATTGTGTCTGGGCTGTTGAGGCTGTGTTTGCTAATCGTTAGGGCTTTAATAGTTACCGAACCTGTATTAACCTGGGGCCTATTTCACGAACATAGTTTAGCCAAATACGGGGCTTAGTCGGCTGATAACGCCCATCATTTACATGGTACCTTTAGCCGACTAAGCCTGCGTTCGTGAAATCCGCCACAGCGATGTTGAGTTCAGCATGTTATCCAGTGACTAGTTGTTATTTATTGCTGCACTAGTACTTAACAGTGAGTTTGTTAACCGCTGGCTTACTGCTGACCATTGATCCAGTGTTCGTCTCTTGTAGCACACAGCGGCCCGGTCAACAGCCTCTCATTCCACGCCAGCGGTAACTACCTCATCTCGGCCTCGGACGACGCCACACTGAAGATACTGGACCTGCTGGAGGGCCGGCTGTTCTACACTCTCCACGGACACCAGGTGATGGCCTACCTCTAGTACACATCGCTACCGCCAGGGTGGGCAGTCCCCGGATACCCGCTGGTTAGCTTTAGCCCCAGTCCACGTGACAGTCGTAAGCGCATAGACCCAGGTGCGCGTAGTGCACCACGGTTTCTCCCGTTACGAGTGGGTGGCCAGAACAGCGGATGTTCCTAAGCTGACTGTGTTAGGAAGGGTTTTGATTGCATATTCCAAAGATGTACCAGTTAAATTACTTTGGATTTGTTTAATTCGAAGAATTGCAAACTTCTACTGTGCCATATCTCTGTTATGTCTCAAAATGAAGCGATATGTATTGCTAAATATGGTCGCAAGAGAGGTGTTCTTATGAAATATTTAACCAGCAAACCAGCCGGTCGAATCCTATGAAACATTACTCTGGGTCCACCAGCTCACAACTGTCATCGAGCGGAACATATTTGTCGTGGTCTCTTGTGGGACAGGGAAAGCAGTGAATCTCAGTAACAACTGTATTTACAGGACTAGACTGTTATAGACTGTTATAGACTGTTATAGACTGTTATAGACTGTTATACTTGTTTTCACTGCAATGGAACTATTATTTTCTGTATTTTAGGTCGCCATATTACCCGAGGCACGTGCGATTATGCCTGTTATTATGCATGTGGTCTCTCGTGCAGCAGTTTATTATGAAAATGTATTAACCCGTGTTGACGTTGGCTGAGGTAGATCGTCTTGTGACGTACCACTAATGCTATGATAGTTCCACCCGTCGGCTGTATATTGACCTGTGGCGTTCTTTTCAGGGTCCCGCCACAGCTGTGGCTTTCTCAAAATCCGGCGACTACTTCGCTTCCGGTGGAGCCGACGAACAGGTCAGACAGATTAGTTTCGTATCAAAAACTGATTGAAAAGTAAGAAATGCTATACATGTACAAACAAAGGTTCATAACCGATTCTTATATCACTGTTAGTTTACGACCAATTTACAATAGTAATAACAATTAGTTTATTCTCAGGAACGCATTCAATTTCATTTGACTCACTTTTGTTTAATTGTTGATATCACTTTCGTAACAGTAAATGTCTGGTGTAGTCACTCATTGTTGAGTTTACCATGTAGGTGCTGACGTGGAAAACCAACTTTGACCAGTTGGAGTACAATGAAGTGTTACTGAACCACAAAGCCCGCGCCAGGGGAGAGGCGCCTCGCCCCACCGTGCACGATATACCTCCGCGGTCAAAGGTCGGCAGGTCGGCTTCAGCAGGAAAAGTGAGTCAGACGGCAGAAAGGAAACGGCGGTTGCCGGTATTTACCAGTAATTGGCAGCTGAATAATACAAATTGTGCATGTTGATATTTGCATGAGATGTGTTATGTGCATGCCATACAGTATATCATACGCCTGCGCAGCCTAGGTCCGTTGGTAACCAGCTGTAAGATACAGATCAACAGGTCACAGGTTGGTGCCCGGACACCGCCATCTGGAGCATGTGTCGTCCAGCCCCCTTCCAATGTCCCCGGAGGTTCGTGCCCGGACCCCGCCATCTGGAGCATGTGACGTCCAGCCCCCTTCCAAGGTCCCCGGAGGTTCGTGCCCGGACACCGCCATCTGGAGCATGTGTCGTCCAGCCCCCTTCCAAGGTCCCCGGAGGTTCGTGCCCGGACACCGCCATCTGGAGCATGTGTCGTCCAGCCCCCTTCCAATGTCCCCGGAGGTTCGTGCCCAGACACCGCCATCTGGAGCACGTGTCGTCCAGCCCCTTTCCAAGGTCCCCGGAGGTTCGTGCCCGGACACCGCCATCTGGAGCATGTGTCGTCCAGCCCCCTTCCAATGCCCCCGGAGGTTCGTGCCCGGACACCGCCATCTGGAGCATGTGTCGTCCAGCCCCCTTCCAATGTCCCCGGAGGTTCGTGCCCGGACACCGCCATCTGGACCATGTGTCGTCCAGCCCCCTTCCAAGGTCCCTGGAGGTTCGTGCCCGGACACCGCCATCTGGAGCATGTGTCGTCCAGCCCCCTTCCAATGTCCCCGGAGGTTGGTGCCCGGACACCGCCATCTGGAGCATGTGTCGTCCAGCCCCCTTCCAAGGTCCCTGGAGGTTCGTGCCCGGACACCGCCATCTGGAGCATGTGTCGTCCAGCCCCCTTCCAATGTCCCCGGAGGTTGGTGCCCGGACACCGCCATCTGGAGCATGTGTCGTCCAGCCCCCTTCCAAGGTCCCTGGAGGTTCGTGCCCGGACACCGCCATCTGGAGCACGTGTCGTCCAGCCCCCTTCCAATGTCCCCGGAGGTTCGTGCCCGGACACCGCCATCTGGAGCATGTGTCGTCCAGCCCCCTTCCAATGTCCCCGGAGGTTCGTGCCCGGACACCGCCATCTGGACCATGTGTCGTCCAGCCCCCTTCCAATGCCCCCGGAGGTTCGTGCCAGGATACCGCCATCTGGAGCACGTGTCGTCCAGCCCCCTTCCAAGGTCCCCGGAGGTTCGTGCCCGGACACCGCCATCTGGAGCATGTGTCGTCCAGCCCCCTTCCAATGTCCCCGAAGGTTCGTGCCCGGGGGCCTATTTCATAAAACTGTATTAGGGATTACGTAATACAGATATGGCCTAATCAGAATTAGTTAATACAGATATGAATTTTTATGCGTTTCATAAAAGTTAATCCTACTTACTTTTGCCGACTTAATCCATTTTAACTAATACACCTCCGGAGGTGTATTAAGGCTTTGTCGCCTGGCAACGGGTCATTCCTAGCAGATATGACGGCCTGATTTCGGGGCTGGGTTTCTGATTCAACTGGGATATTATTTTGTTCTTGCTATTTTAGCCAAATAAAGCGCAAAACTGACGATAACAAAGGAGACCGTGTGCTGAGTCACCGCGGTCAGTGCGTGTCTCCATGACTAATGACGTCAATAAAGAAATCCACGATACAATGTTGCAAACATGATGAGTGCATCTCACGTGCATAACTTGGCTTCGTCATAAAGCAAAGGGAGCCCATATGGCATAATGTGCAATCGAATAACAGCTGACTTCTAGTCAATTATACCAGAACTGTGGGACCGCATATTGTGAAAATAAATTCACTCGAGTTGAGAATTGTCGCATAAAATGGTCTAGTTTAGTTCAGTATGGAAGAACAAGCTTGGACATGGACGACTAAACCAAAGGCAAAGTAAGCAAGTGTTGATTTACTGGAAAGCAAACAGCTCGTTCGATTACTGATTACTATAATATTTAGGCCTTCTGTTCTTCATAACAATATCTACTTAGATCTACTGGTAAAAGTTCAACATAATCGAAGGGACAGTTTTTGCGTCATCGTTGAAATCATATCGCTGTTATGATTGAACTCATCAAAGCGATCGATTGTGCGTTAAATATACTGCCTCACATATGTTGCGCTGCATGGGCAATAATATGACAACCGCTCGATCAATTTTTTTTATATTTACCAGGTTGCTTCTTTGTTCCAATGAAAATAAAATGCTGAAAGATCAGCAAAATCGAAGCGGCACTTTTTGCCTAATCTTAGTCTGAAGCTTTGGGAGGTAGTCTGTTCGCAGTCTGCTCGTAGAAAGTTATAGGCCTTTCTACCGGAACGACTAATTTGTTTTCCATTTATAATCTGACCGCCCTTGATGTAATGAATTATTGAACGAGTAGAAGGCACATAAATATGTACTTGACACATTATTCGGCCGTATTTACAGGCATCTGATTGTCGCTACTTTGCGTCAGTGTATGAATTGCGTATGCATGATTTCGCGTATAAATGCATCACGTCATGAAATCGTCAAGAAGGCCCGTAAATGCAGTCAAATGACGCCGTTAATTCGTATTAGCGAGAGCGTAATCAGGATTAACTAATACTACTCACGTTTTCTTTTATGAAACGGCTAATACAGATACATGTTAATTCGTATTAGGCAATCCGTATTAAATATTTAATCCGTATTAAATATTAAATCCTTAGTACAGTTTTATGAAACAGGCCCCGGACTCCGCCACCTGGAGCATGTGTCGTCCAGCCCCCTTCCAATGCCCCCGGAGGTTCGTGCCCGGACACCGCCATCTGGAGCATGTGTCGTCCAGCCCCCTTCCAATGTCCCCGGAGGTTCGTGCCCGGACACCGCCATCTGGAGCATGTGTCGTCCAGCCCCCTTCCAATGCCCCCGGAGGTTCGTGCCCGGACACCGCCATCTGGAGCATGTGTCGTCCAGCCCCCTTCCAATGTCCCCGGAGGTTCGTGCCCGGACACCGCCATCTGGAGCATGTGTCGTCCAGCCCCCTTCCAATGTCCCCGGAGGTTCGTGCCCGGACACCGCCATCTGGACCATGTGTCGTCCATCCCCCTTCCAAGGTCCCCGGAGGTTCGTGCCCGGACACCGCCATCTGGAGCACGTGTCGTCCAGCCCCCTTCCAATGTCCCCGGAGGTTCGTGCCCGGACACCGCCATCTGGACCATGTGTCGTCCAGCCCCCTTCCAATGCCCCCGGAGGTTCGTGCCAGGACACCGCCATCTGGCGCATGTGTCGTCCAGCCCCCTTCCAAGGTCCCCGGAGGTTCGTGCGCGGACACCGCCATCTGGAGCACGTGTCGTCCAGCCCCCTTCCAATGTCCCCGGAGGTTCGTGCCCGGACACCGCCATCTGGAGCATGTGTCGTCCAGCCCCCTTCCAATGTCCCCGGAGGTTCGTGCCCGGACACCGCCATCTGGACCATGTGTCGTCCAGCCCCCTTCCAAGGTCTCCGGAGGTTCGTGCCCGGACACCGCCATCTGGAGCATGTGTCGTCCAGCCCCCTTCCAATGTCCCCGGAGATTCGTGCCCGGCCACCGCCATCTGGAGCACGTGTCGTCCAGCCCCCTTCCAATGTCCCCGGAGGTTCGTGCCCGGACACCGCCATCTGGAGCATGTGTCGTCCAGCCCCCTTCCAATGCCCCCGGAGGTTCGTGCCCGGACACCGCCATCTGGAGCATGTGTCGTCCAGCCCCCTTCCAATGTCCCCGGAGGTTTGTGCCCGGACACCGCCATCTGGAGCATGTGTCGTCCAGCCCCCTTCCAATGCCCCCGGAGGTTCGTGCCCGGACACCGCCATCTGGAGCATGTGTCGTCCAGCCCCCTTCCAAGGTCCCCGGAGGTTCGTGCCCGGACACCGCCATCTGGAGCACGTGTCGTCCAGCCCCCTTCCAATGCCCCCGGAGGTTCGTGCCCGGACACCGCCATCTGGAGCATGTGTCGTCCAGCCCCCTTCCAAGGTCCCCGGAGGTTCGTGCCCGGACACCGCCATCTGGAGCATGTGTCGTCCAGCCCCCTTGCAAGGTCCCCGGAGGTTCGTGCCCGGACACCGCCATCTGGAGCATGTGTCGTCCAGCCCCCTTCCAAGGTCCCGGGAGGTTCGTGCCCGGACACCGCCATCTGGAGCATGTGTCGTCCAGCCCCCTTCCAAGGTCCCCGGAAGTTCGTGCCCGGACACCGCCATCTGGAGCATGTGTCGTCCAGCCCCCTTCCAATGCCCCCGGAGGGACGTGCCCGGACACCGCCATCTGGAGCATGTGTCGTCCAGCCCCCTTCCAAGGTCCCCGGAGGTTCGTGCCCGGACACCGCCATCTGGAGCATGTGTCGTCCAGCCCCCTTCCAAGGTCCCCGGAGGTTCGTGCCCGGACACCGCCATCTGGAGCATGTGTCGTCCAGCCCCCTTCCAATGCCCCCGGAGGTTCGTGCCCGGACACCGCCATCTGGAGCATGTGTCGTCCAGCCCCCTTCCAATGTCCCCGGAGGTTCGTGCCCGGACACCGCCATCTGGAGCACGTGTCGTCCAGCCCCCTTCCAAGATCCCCGGAGGTTCGTGCCCGGACACCGCCATCTGGACCATGTGTCGTCCAGCCCCCTTCCAATGTCCCCGGAGGTTCGTGCCCGGACACCGCCATCTGGACCATGTGTCGTCCAGCCCCCTTCCAATGTCCCCGGAGGTTCGTGCCCGGACACCGCCATCTGGAGCACGTGTCGTCCAGCCCCCTTCCAATGTCCCCGGAGGTTCGTGCCCGGACACCGCCATCTGGAGCATGTGTCGTCCAGCCCCCTTCCAATGTCCCCGGACGTTCGTGCCCGGACACCGCCATCTGGAGCACGTGTCGTCCAGCCCCCTTCCAATGTCCCTGGAGGTTCGTGCCCGGACACCGCCATCTGGAGCACGTGTCGTCCAGCCCCCTTCCAATGTCCCTGGAGGTTCGTGCCCGGACACCGCCATCTGGAGCACGTGTCGTCCAGCCCCCTTCCAAGGTCCCCGGAGGTTCGTGCCCGGACACCGCCATCTGGAGCATGTGTCGTCCAGCCCCCTTCCAATGTCCCCGGAGGTTTGTGCCCGGACACCGCCATCTGGAGCATGTGTCGTCCAGCCCCCTTCCAATGTCCCCGGAGGTTCGTGCCCGGACACCGCCATCTGGAGCACGTGTCGTCCAGCCCCCTTCCAATGTCCCTGGAGGTTCGTGCCCGGACACCGCCATCTGGAGCACGTGTCGTCCAGCCCCCTTCCAATGTCCCTGGAGGTTCGTGCCCGGACACCGCCATCTGGAGCACGTGTCGTCCAGCCCCCTTCCAATGTCCCTGGAGGTTCGTGCCCGGACACCGCCATCTGGAGCACGTGTCGTCCAGCCCCCTTCCAATGTCCCCGGAGGTTCGTGCCCGGACACCGCCATCTGGAGCATGTGTCGTCCAGCCCCCTTCCAATGTCCCCGGAGGTTCGTGCCCGGACACCGCCATCTGGAGCACGTGTCGTCCAGCCCCCTTCCAATGTCCCTGGAGGTTCGTGCCCGGACACCGCCATCTGGAGCACGTGTCGTCCAGCCCCCTTCCAATGTCCCTGGAGGTTCGTGCCCGGACACCGCCATCTGGAGCATGTGTCGTCCAGCCCCCTTCCAATGTCCCCGGAGGTTCGTGCCCGGACACCGCCATCTGGAGCATGTGTCGTCCAGCCCCCTTCCAATGTCCCCGGAGGTTCGTGCCCGGACACCGCCATCTGGAGCACGTGTCGTCCAGCCCCCTTCCAAGGTCCCCGGAAGTTCGTGCCCGGACACCGCCATCTGGAGCATGTGTCGTCCAGCCCCCTACCAAGGTCCCCGGAGGTTTGTGCCCGGACACCGCCATCTGGAGCATGTGTCGTCCAGCCCCCTTCCAAGGTCCCCGGAGGTTCGCCCCCGGACACCGCCATCTGGAGCATGTGTCGTCCAGCCCCCTTCCAAGGTCCCCGGAGGTTTCTCTTGCCCAATATATGTGCACAAAAGCGGCCTAAAGCATCAGCTTTTTATTTGTCGTGTTTTTATCGATACATTTAAGATTTAGCTGTGTGCTTTGGCATGTATAGATTTAGACATATGATATATGTCCTTTCTTTGCCTTGTCTCGCTGGGCTGGCATGTACGTGGCATGAACTAGAATAGAGCGACTGACACGTGAGGTGTTTGCTTACAGCTGGACGCCCGCTCCGAGCTGCGCGACATGCGTGACGTCTCGCCCGGTGTGACGGACGTGGGACCCGCGCTCTTTTCACAACCACAGGTATGTCACCGCCGCATGTGTACACATGTCTCATGTGTCACCACCACATGTGTCACCACCACATATGTACATTGTCTCATGTGTCACCGCCACATGTGTCACCACCACATGTGTACACATGTCTCATGTGTCACCGCCACATGTGTCACCACCACATGTGTAAACATGTCTCATGTGTAACCATGTCGCATGTGTCACCGCTACAAGTGTATACATGTCTCATGTGTCACCGCCACATGTGTCACCACCACATGTGTACAGATGTCTCATGTGTCACCGGTCCATGTGTCACCGCCACACATGTCTTATGTGGCATCGCCGCTTGCATTGATGTCTTCGAAAATGTCTTGAGTATCTTCGCCTAAGTTTACTAACGTATTATGGATCACCGACACACGAGCTCTAACATTATGGATCACCGACACACGAGCTCTAACATTATGGATCACCGACACACGAGTTCTAACATTATGGATCACCGACACACGAGCTCTAACATTATGGATCACGGACACACGAGTTCTAACATTATGGATCACCGACACACGAGCTCTAACATTATGGATCACCGACACACGAGCTTTAACATTATGGATCACCGACACACGAGCTCTAACAATATGGATCACCGACACACGAGCTCTAACATTATGGATCACCGACACACGAGCTCTAACATTATGGATCACCGACACACGAGCTCTAACATTATGGATCACCGACACACGAGTTCTAACATTATGGATCACCGACACACGAGCTCTAACATTATGGATCACCGACACACGAGCTCTAACAATATGGATCACCGACACACGAGCTTTAACATTATGGATCACCGACACACGAGCTCTAACATTATGGATCACGGACACACGAGCTCTAACATTATGGATCACCGACACACGAGCTCTAACATTATGGATCACCGACACACGAGCTCTAACATTATGGATCACCGACACACGAGCTCTAACATTATGGATCACCGACACACGAGCTCTAACATTATGGATCACGGACACACGAGCTCTAACATTATGGATCACCGACACACGAGTTCTAACATTATGGATCACCGACACACGAGTTCTAACATTATGGATCACGGACACACGAGCTCTAACATTATGGATCACGGACACACGAGCTCTAACATTATGGATCACCGACACACGAGCTCTAACATTATGGATCACCGACACACGAGCTCTAACATTATGGATCACCGACACACGAGCTCTAACATTATGGATCACCGACACACGAGTTCTAACAATATGGATCACCGACACACGAGCTCTAACATTATGGATCACCGACACACGAGCTCTAACATTATGGATCACCGACACACGAGCTCTAACATTATGGATCACCGACACACGAGTTCTAACATTATGGATCACCGACACACGAGCTCTAACATTATGGATCACCGACACACGAGTTCTAACATTATGGATCACCGACACACGAGCTCTAACATTATGGATCACCGACACACGAGCTCTAACATTATGGATCACCGACACACGAGCTCTAACATTATGGATCACCGACACACGAGCTCTAACATTATGGATCACGGACACACGAGCTCTAACATTATGGATCACCGACACACGAGTTCTAACATTATGGATCACCGACACACGAGTTCTAACATTATGGATCACCGACACACGAGCTCTAACATTATGGATCACGGACACACGAGCTCTAACATTATGGATCACCGACACACGAGCTCTAACATTATGGATCACCGACACACGAGCTCTAACATTATGGATCACGGACACACGAGCTCTAACATTATGGATCACCGACACACGAGCTCTAACATTATGGATCACCGACACACGAGTTCTAACATTATGGATCACCGACACACGAGCTCTAACATTATGGATCACCGACACACGAGCTCTAACATTATGGATCACCGACACACGAGCTCTAACATTATGGATCACCGACACACGAGCTCTAACATTATGGATCACCGACACACGAGCTCTAACATTATGGATCACCGACACACGAGCTCTAACATTATGGATCACCGACACACGAGCTCTAACATTATGGATCACCGACACACGAGTTCTAACATTATGGATCACCGACACACGAGTTCTAACATTATGGATCACGGACACACGAGCTCTAACATTATGGATCACGGACACACGAGCTCTAACATTATGGATCACCGACACACGAGTTCTAACATTATGGATCACCGACACACGAGCTCTAACATTATGGATCACCGACACACGAGCTCTAACATTATGGATCACCGACACACGAGTTCTAACATTATGGATCACGGACACACGAGCTCTAACATTATGGATCACGGACACACGAGCTCTAACATTATGGATCACCGACACACGAGTTCTAACATTATGGATCACCGACACACGAGCTCTAACATTATGGATCACCGACACACGAGCTCTAACATTATGGATCACGGACACACGAGCTCTAACATTATGGATCACGGACACACGAGCTCTAACATTATGGATCACCGACACACGAGTTCTAACATTATGGATCACCGACACACGAGCTCTAACATTATGGATCACCGACACACGAGCTCTAACATTATGGATCACCGACACACGAGTTCTAACATTATGGATCACGGACACACGAGCTCTAACATTATGGATCACGGACACACGAGCTCTAACATTATGGATCACCGACACACGAGCTCTAACATTATGGATCACCGACACACGAGCTCTAACATTATGGATCACCGACACACGAGTTCTAACATTATGGATCACCGACACACGAGCTCTAACATTATGGATCACCGACACACGAGCTCTAACATTATGGATCACCGACACACGAGCTCTAACATTATGGATCACCGACACACGAGCTCTAACATTATGGATCACCGACACACGAGTTCTAACATTATGGATCACCGACACACGAGCTCTAACATTATGGATCACCGACACACGAGTTCTAACTTTATGGATCACCGACACACGAGCTCTAACATTATGGATCACCGACACACGAGCTCTAACATTATGGATCACCGACACACGAGCTCTAACATTATGGATCACCGACACACGAGCTCTAACATTATGGATCACCGACACACGAGCTCTAACATTATGGATCACCGACACACGAGTTCTAACATTATGGATCACCGACACACGAGTTCTAACATTATGGATCACCGACACACGAGCTCTAACATTATGGATCACGGACACACGAGCTCTAACATTATGGATCACGGACACACGAGCTCTAACATTATGGATCACCGACACACGAGCTCTAACATTATGGATCACCGACACACGAGCTCTAACATTATGGATCACCGACACACGAGCTCTAACATTATGGATCACCGACACACGAGCTCTAACATTATGGATCACGGACACACGAGCTCTAACATTATGGATCACCGACACACGAGCTCTAACATTATGGATCACGGACACACGAGCTCTAACATTATGGATCACCGACACACGAGCTCTAACATTATGGATCACCGACACACGAGCTCTAACATTATGGATCACCGACACACGAGCTCTAACATTATGGATCACCGACACACGAGTTCTAACATTATGGATCACCGACACACGAGCTCTAACATTATGGATCACCGACACACGAGCTCTAACATTATGGATCACCGACACACGAGCTCTAACATTTTGTGCTACGTATCCAAATAGGACTCGGTAAATATTCTTGTGACAAATTCTGTTTAGTATATACGTATGTATGCGTATGTATGTGTTTACGAACGTTGATATTTCTCCTCCAGCCTGATTTGTCATCCTCTCTTCCGCTCCGTTTACAGCTGAACGGCACGGGCACGTTTGATGACTTTCAAATGACTTCTGGAGACCAGGCGGTACGGTCGGCCAACAGCAGTCTGTCGGGTGGTGGGTGGGGGCGAGGCGGGCAGCACACCGGCCACCACACTGCGCCCACCACGCAACCCCTCGAGGCCAAGAGCCTGCCGCCCGAATTGGCCAACACACTGGAACACCTGGTCGGACAGCTCGACATCCTCACCCAAGTGAGCAATGTCATGGTGCTTCAAACTGAGCACCCCTGATTAACCGGCTTACATGGGGCAGGCAACACAACTATCGATAGTCTACTTTTTAACGCGTTCTGGTTTGTCGAGTGAGGTCTCCCAAAATGATCTTCGTGTCGGAATTCGGGAGTCAACCCCGCTCTGCGAATGGTTATACTTATCATTCGTGTAAGTTCTCGAAGAGAGCAGATGGTTATCCGCTGGGCCCTTACTTCTCATTACTCTGAAACCTTCCCACGGACGCAATAGGACACTTATATGCAAGCTTGAGTAAGGTCACATATGTCTTGTGAAAACCTCGCTCGCAACAGACCTTGGAATCTCGTGATTTCAAGGAGGTTCTTTATCTATTTTTCTTTAACACATGTTTGCACAAAGGTTGCTAAAACAACGGTGTATTAATTCGCAATTAGTTTTAAATGAAACTGGACTGAAAGCGTTGTAAAGTGTTTTAGCGTTAGCATTGGTTCATTGCTTAATTAATGCTCTCTGGGTGGTATCGTTTACAGACGGTGTCGATTCTGGAGCAACGTCTGACGATGACAGAGAACAAGCTGCGTGAGTGTCTGGACAACCAGCAGAAGATAACGCTCCAGATCAGACCCACAGACTAGCGTCTCCCAGGGTGACCAGACAATCAACAGAAGATAACGCTCCAGATCAGACCCACAGACTAGCGTCTCCCAGGGTGTCAAGACAACCAGCAGAAGATAACGCTCCAGATCAGACCCACAGACTAGCGTCTCTCAGGGTGTCCCGACAACCAGCAGAAGATAACGCTCCAGATCAGACCCACAGACTAGCGTCTCCCAGGGTGTCAAGACAACCAGCAGAAGATAACGCTCCAGATCAGACCCACAGACTAGCGTCTGACAGGGTGACCAGACAACCAACAGAAGATAACACTACAGATCAGACCCACAGACTAGCGTCTCCCAGGGTGTCCAGACAACCAGCAGAAGATAACGCTCCAGATCAGACCCACAGACTAGCGTCTCCCAGGGTGTCCCGACAACCAACAGAAGATAACGCTCCAGATCAGACCCACAGACTAGCGTCTCCCAGGGTGTCCAGACAACCAGCAGAAGATAACGCTCCAGATCAGACCCACAGACTAGCGTCTCCCAGGGTGACCAGACAACCAACAGAAGATAACGCTCCAGATCAGACCCACAGACTAGCGTCTCCCAGGGTGACCAGACAACCAACAGAAGATAACGCTCCAGATCAGACCCACAGACTAGCGTCTCCCAGGGTGTCCAGACAACCAGCAGAAGATAACGCTCCAGATCAGACCCACAGACTAGCGTCTCCCAGGGTGACCAGACAACCAACAGAAGATAACGCTCCAGATCAGACCCACAGACTAGCGTCTCCCAGAAGTGAATGGAGCTGGTGTACTTGGTGTCTCCAACAGATGAATGGTTGGAGGCCAGATGTAGACGTTCGCCCTGTAAATATTTATATGTGCATAGGTCATCTCGAAGTTTTATATAAACTGTACGTACATGGGGACAGTATCTCCGCAACATACTCCGTCCAGGTGCCACTAAGTGTTGCGATATATCTGTAATATTAATCGGGTTATCACCGACACCATTGGTCTCACTTCTGTGCCCCATCCCTCAGATACTATACGGCCGGTATTGCCCCCCCCCCCCCACGCACACTGCTTGCTGTTAACCCCACAGCCGACTATCTGTGATATTGCTTGCGTGTACATAAAGCTGTTTATACGTCGTGGACATAGTGTTAAGATTATAACATGATTGTAGTACAGCAAGTCTGTAGATCTTATGTGTACTTAGTTTCGATTTGACATCTCGTAATCTTATTGTAAACGTTAGATGATTGGGTCTTGAGTACCAAAGCCATAGTTTGTTGTTTGTAGGACCTGCAATCTGTGTATGTTACGGACCAAATGCTCGCATTGTACAAATAGCCATCATTGAAGGTTTAATTAGATTTTATTCACTGATCTCGTCGTTTATTGTTTTATCAGCAGGAAACATGCAGACAATTCGCTGCCTTTAATACTATAGTACAACCGGTTATCGTATACATAGATATCTTGTTCTTGTACGTCCTCCGGTCTATATGAACCTTAGTAAAGTATAGGGGTCTCCCTTTTATTGGCGTCCTTCCGCGTACGTCTCTTATCATATAAACTAGTAACATAGCAAAATTGACAACTTTTTTAAAAGTAGACTTTCGTCTCTTATAAACAAGTAAGATTTCTCAAAAACAAGTTTGATTTAAAACATTTGTTTGGTTAAGTAAACGCTTGACATTCATACATAGTAAAAACTTCTGTCAACGCGGTTGATAAATTAGTATAATTTGTTGTTCAGTCGAAAGTTCGGTAAGCAGAGACTGAAGATCCACGACTAGATTTGTTGCCTAACACAATTATGCACAATAATAACCAAGACTTCATCCGTATATATAAAATACAAACAAATACCACAAAAGTGTGTACAATACAACCTAGTTTCACTGATAAAAGCTCTTAGATCATTGTTGTTTATCCCCAATGTAAATATGTGGATACATCGACTTCGATGTTCTCCCAAGGATCTCTAAACCGCATCATTGAAGGTTTAATTAGATTTTATTCACTGATCTCGTCGTTTATTGTTTTATCAGCAGGAAACATGCAGACAATTCGCTGCCTTTAATACTATAGTACAACCGGTTATCGTATACATAGATATCTTGTTCTTGTACGTCCTCAGGTCTATATGAACCTTAGTAAAGTATAGGGGTCTCCCTTTTATTGGCGTCCTTCCGCGTACGTCTCTTATCATATAAACTAGTAACATAGCAAAATTGACAACTTTTTTAAAAGTAGACTTTCGTCTCTTATAAACAAGTAAGATTTCTCAAAAACAAGTTTGATTTAAAACATTTGTTTGGTTAAGTAAACGCTTGACATTCATACATAGTAAAAACTTCTGTCAACGCGGTTGATAAATTAGTATAATTTGTTGTTCAGTCGAAAGTTCGGTAAGCAGAGACTGAAGATCCACGACTAGATTTGTTGCCTAACACAATTATGCACAATAATAACCAAAACTTCATCCGTATCTATAAAATACAAACAAATACCACAAAAGTGGGTACAATACAACCTAGTTTCACTGATAAAAGCTCTTAGATCATTGTTGTTTATCCCCAATGTAAATATTTGGATACATCGACTTCGATGTTCTCCCAAGGATCTCTAAACCGCATGGATTATATCCAGTATCGAAGCCACACATAATATCACAGTCGTTTATGTAGCCGATATCTATTCCAAGTGGAATGCGATTCAAGAATGATTTGGTTACGATGCACTTCTAAAGTTTGGCCTGTTTCTCCAGATACGGCTTTAGGTGCTTCAAGAATGACGGGTTCACCTAAAACAAGAAACGAAAATGAGGCTTTAATCACAAGCAAAAGCTTAGTCGGCTAAAATATCGTCCATCATTTACATGGTAATTTTTTTGCTAAGATGACATTTTAGCAGTAGTCAGCTAAACTGCATTCGTGAAAACCGGCACGGGTCTGTGTTCATAGCCACAACATCGACCATAGTTAACGCCATACTACAACAATTTTTGGTCACTATATCATTTTCAACACTTTTGATTTGATTCCGTTGACTGACCTGCTCCCGGTTCATGGGGCTCTCCTTGGCTGCCTCCACCAGTGCGTCGTACACATTGCCGTCGTAGCGACCGAGAGCCGAGGTCAAAGAGTCGTCCGTATGGCCAAAGGCGTCTACCAGTTTCACCGCGTGTGGCCTGCAACACAATTGTTACAACGTCAATGTCCTGACAGTTAACGTCAGTCAGTCTTAACCAGTGACCCCCACATAGAGTTCACATTTGATCAGAGAACGTCCACCACCATTAACCTCTAATGAAGGTTCCACAATGAGGATGATTTACCAGTGACCTCTGAGCAAGAGTACCAGAGTACGGTACCCAGATCACTGATAACGTGATCTCCGACGAGGCGTCACCAATGACCTCCCAGGAGGTTGCATCAATGACCACGGTGGCCTGTGAGGAGGGTTCACCCGTGATCTCTCTGAAGCGTTCATTGACCCCTGCAGTGACCCCTGAGATCGGTTTACCAGTGAGTTATATAAGAATCATCAATGACCTCTGAGTGGCATTCACCAGTGACAGTTGCCTAGGGACAATAATATCAAAAATCTGGTGATGGCATCATGACCTTGACGGCGCCATGACCTTGACATACCGTATGATGGGGAGCAGGGAGAGCTCCTGATCTCGAAGGCTGGTCATCTGCGCAGGCATCATCGCTCCAGACTGAAAGATAACATGCACAAAGTAAACATAACCCTGTTCACATCCTCCGGGAAGGGGAGGGTGGGCGGAAGGATTCAATGTCATATTTGCAGAATAACGATCATTGGATGAATACCTTATCCTGGCCCATAAGGGTTTGTAGAAATTTGTTTTGGTGATATCTTAGTGACCTGGGCGAAGTGGAATATCCACGTAGATCTATCTAAAAAATTAATGTATACTTTACAACAACTGGGTCATATATAAATTGCTTTTGACAACCCATACTTATAGTTGGATCACCGCCGTCATCCCAGAGCGCCTGTAATGTAATGCTGACGCCGTCCCTACATATCTTTGTTTGGGAGCACCGTTGAAATATTGTGAGCAGTATACATATCAGGTCTGGGGATGTGCTTTTACTCCTGCACTACTTCGAATCAAGACACGGACGGCGGAAAGGGGTGCGGCGTTGACCCTGTGCTGACCTCTAGTAGCTCCCCAGCTGCCGCGGTCAGTCGGTGGAGGGCGTGGAGCTGAGAGAGGAGTCCCACGACCCTGGATGTCGTAGGTCTGATCCGCATCCGCTTGCTTTCCGTCAGGAAGATGGTCACCATCATCAGCTCCACATAAGCCTAGACACGTGTGAAGAATTCCGCACAAAATGTTTGGTAAAAAAATGTCTGCTGATATGGTGCTGGTTTTGTTCATGAATTGCCAACAAATTGTATGAATCGTCGACAAATTGTATGAATTTTGTCAACAAATTGCATGCATTTTGTCAACAAATTGTATGAATTGTTAACAAATTGTATGAATCGTCGACAAATTGTATGAATTTTGTCAACAAATTGCATGCATTTTGTCAACAAATTGTATGAATTGTTAACAAATTGTATGAATTGTCAACAATTTTTATAAATTGTCGACAAATTGTATCATTGATTGAGAATCCTTTGAACAATTTACACATGATGAACTAGGCACTATGATGCCAAAACTGATTACAACGTTGATACGTTATCTTTAATTCGTCATATGTAAACATTATTCTCGGAAACTAATCAAATCCATAGTACAACCTCTGCATACAACTTTCTAAATTAGTCATTCAGTCTGAAACAGCATGCAAGACGAAGCGTAATTAAGCAGCATGAAAGATACACGTCGAAAGTTACACGTTACCTTGGCAGCTCTGACCAGATTGTAGGAGTTTTTGTCCCAGGCTTCGTACATCTCCAGACCGGCAGCCATATCAGCCTCCATCTGGCCCCCAGCCGCCTCCAGCAGACTGGCGATTATACAGATAGTGTATCAGCCTATCGCGTGTAATACACGTATTCTGGACGGGCCAACTAATCAGTCCAGTTCACCGTGATGCTGTGTCAAACATAGGGTGCCGCCATGCAAGGTGTCAAACATAGGGTGCCGCCATGCAAGGTGTCAAACATAGGGTGCCGCCATGCAAGGTGTCAAACATAGGGTGCCGCCATGCAAGGTGCAAAATTAAATCTGTATTTACAATCTTTCATCAACCAAGGAATGAACTACTAGACAGGTACCACTTATTACTTCGCACCTTATGGGATATGTGTCTGGTTCCATTAATTAATTGACAAATGCTTTTATCATAAAAATTACTATTCTGGGGAAGAATCTTTATTAAGCGTTATAAAGGTCATCAGATTTCCTTCACACTCGGGTTCCTGATAATACTGATTGCTTTCGACACTATAGTCACCAATGTATGAGTCATAAAGAGTAAGAATTAATATTTATATCGGTGCAATAAAAAAGTTCAGATCAAGTGCACGAAACGGTACTACTGAACGAGTTATCCGTTGTTAAAGTTTAATTTCAAGGCCTAAGTTACACGATATTTAATACATGTCTTAAGACATGGTAAAATTAGCTAAACTATGATATAATCTACCGTGCACTGCACGGTAGATTATATCATAGTTGCAGGCGTGCAGTAAGTAGATGTTATGAAACAACAAATTGTAGAACAAAGCATACAATTATCATGATATGTGTCAGGCAAATATTGAAACATTTGGTTATGGTTATGAGGCTACTACGCACGTTTGTGAGATCATCGATACGATACTTGATCTATAAAGAATCATTAATTGCTATGTTGACGGCAATAGAATGTGCGTACAACTTGATTTAATCTATAGACTCACTTTATACAACAGTTCAACCGTAATCTAAATAGATAATTAAGGTTTGTGTTGTGTAAATGTAATGACGAAGCTTAAAATTTAGATCTATACATGATCAAAAGCAACGCTTTCGTTGCTGTTCCAGTTTATATTATAAGGTGGCCACTGAGTGCAGTGTGTTTTACACTGGACTTACTACTTGCACCGTATTTGAAATACTTTGGTCGCCGCTGCACGGTCGAGTTCTTTGTTCGAGGAAGAGAAAGTTACCGGTCCCCGGCACGCGGCGTCAGTCAGAAAACTTAGACTCCCTGTCAGGGACGCCCCAGACTTTGCTGCGGCTAGTTTCTTGAGCAAGTATCTGCAAAAAAGGCGATGAAATCGCTATACAGAAATTAATTCAGAGGGTTTTTCCTACTTTAAGTTACTGTTGTCACTAATGTAGTGAGCACATTTGGCTACTTGCTACTACATCTATACACATTTTAAGCTTAAATAAGCAGAGATATATCTAGTACCTGGCCGTCTGCATGTAGAGCACAGTGTTTTCGCCCTCGTATGTAACGGAACCCATGGCGCTGTGGAGGAGAGTGCATATCCCACTGCTGTACAGGTAGCCGTGACCTCCACATGACCTCCGGCACACCTCCACAGCCTCTGCCGCTAGGTCGGTGCATAGAGCCTTGAAGCCAGCTGCCTGGGCGTGCAACTGTAGAGGCATACAAAACATTTAGATTATATGCAACAGTAAGTCAAACCATTCATGTACTAGCCCTGTCTAGAGGGAATACTCTTTATCTGACTGTAAGTAAAGCGGCTGGAATGTGGTCGCGAGGTCCACTCCCGCTGCGGACCAAACCTGACTCCACCTTCACAAAAATGGAGCCCGATACAGGTAGAACCCACGACGATTCTTAGACGGTGAGCGCCTGGTCTGAGAACAACCCAATCAGCAATCGCGAGGGTGGGGAGGGGGGGGGTTACCACTGAGTCAAAACCTTTGCCATATCGGAATCATCCCTGTAGTCCAGGTAGAGTGGGTGACTCGAGATCGGAAGGTCGCGAGTTCCGACTCTCACTGGTAACCAAACCCGTCCCCGCCGTTACATGTATGCATACCTTCATCTAAAAATACCTTGTATATGTAATTATACATAACAATGGTTATGAGACGTACGTGTATCAAGAAATCTTTGATTGTAAGCAACATAGAAGTTATTTAAACGTAATCAAAATATAAATCCTGGAGTCCATTCTATACCTCTGGCAGTCTCTCGTAGTTTCCCTCATTCATCTCGCTGTTGATGGCATTGTACGTGTTGGTTATGTACTTCCATGTGAAGTGCAGGGCGTAGGCCAGAGCGATGTTAGGGAGCAGCTTCATCTGCTGTGTCTGGTAGGACAGCACCTGAGGCTCGGGAGCCCTGATGCCATAATATCGTGTCATCATCGTATGATAATATACAGTACAAAAATGCAGCATCTTCCTGTTGTAAGTATGCGGCGTTTATCCAAACTGCCACATTGTATCATTCTGTTGTTTCCCTCACGTTTCCCTATTTTAACCATAAATGAATGACGGCGGAGTTAGAGGGCGTATAGCAAATCGATAACAATTTGACTATGGTATATGAACAATTATAGAATAATGGTATATGAACAATTATAGGATAATGGTATATGAACAATTATAGGATAATGGTATATGAACAATTATAGGATAATGGTATATGAACAATTATAGGTTATGTAAATAAAATAAAATAGTAAATAAATTGTTGTTATCTCGTTGACAATCAGTGCAATCCTATCATGTACTGTGGGCGTTGTACTTAAAGTTCAATTAACGATTTTCATTTTCATGAACAATTAATGTTCACAAATATAAGTTACGGTAATACGTGCAATAGACATTGCCAAATAGATATATAAATATCAGTATTTTATAACGCTGAAAGAATCCTCACCCGGGCTTCATTTCTGACTGCCTTCTGACCGCGCTGTAGCGGGTTGCTATGGTCACTGCCCGTGACGTCAAATGAAAGGCGATACCGCAGATATTGGCGCGAATCAGTATCATCGTGCCATATGTGCTCTTATCAGAACCGCGCTTGATGAATCTGCCATCGGCAGTGACCTATAAGAAATGAACTTACAACATTACAAGGAACGCATCAGCGTCTTATATATTAAGACGAAAGTACATCTGCAAAGAACGGTACAAGCGACGATAGACAGGTGCCACAGCAATAAGAAATATAGTTTGCTTCCTTCATGTAGAGCAATGGCTTAATAAGTAGTTCTCACCTCATTGTTTCTCATCAGCATATTTTCCCTCGGGATGCGAACGTTCGTCAAGGCAAGGTACCCGTTGTCGGACACAACAGCGGTTACAGTGGGCCCAATGTCGCCCACCTCAACCCCTGAAGACACAATCATTGGGCTATGATTGATTTAGTATCAGATTGGTTGCACAGTTATTGTGAATACTGTATACAACATGTATACAAATAGCACTATAGACATAATAATAATACCGGTTTTCATCCATGACCGATGGCGATGTATTTAACCTCAATAAGCGTTGATACTGTAATATTTCTTAATTTGTATGGTAAGTAATACGGGAGACATTAATTGACATGAGCGAATGTCGGTCAGCTGATCGACATGTGTATACCTGGTAAAGGCATATGGTTGTCAAGGCGACGAATCTGTACGAGGAAAGGCTGCATTCCCATGTTTTGACCATTGATTCGCAGCTGCGCCAGAAGCAGCACGTGATTTACGGTCTTGCCCACTAACATAAAGGGGATCCAGTGTTACATTAATCACTATACCGTGTATCTCAATACATGTATAAGTTGATACAAACATACACGCAAAAATCATATATCCTTATTTCTAAATTAAACATCAAATTGCGCTACCTATATTGCACACCATTAGAGACCAGCATATTGCTGCCACTATAGAGCTGTGATAACGCACACAGTTTAACAGATCGGGTTCTTATAACCAAGATCAAGCGACCATACATGTTCAATAAATCAAGGAAACCTTCACAAATCCTGTGATAATTCCTGTTTTTTTTCTACTGAAGCCGTCAATTCAATATTAAGCAGTGGCTTTCCCATACTTTTTGGATAGGTCTGGAGTGAACTTGTAACTATACATATATCACATTGATCAGAACTCACAGCCACCAGGCCACCACTTCATGCCAGAAGGGATGGCAGTGTTCAGAACAAACTGCTCCGACTTGGCATCGTAGTCCGCCACGGTTTGCAGGTGACGCAAGTCTGTACCTTTATTGGTAAAAATACTGGAAGCTGCATGAAGTCATTCAAATGCGATCGATATAGTCATGGGACTACATTCAGACAATATCACTAATTACGACAATGAATTTATGATCTTTCCTTTATCAATACTGGTAGGTCAATGTTGAATAGAATATGCACATATGCGTACAGTGTCTAGCGATCTGTGTATATGTGTGAGAGTAAAACACACTAAAACATAAGTAAACTATACATGTATATAGATCAGTCTATAAGGGACATTGAAAATTGTCTTTACATCCACTTGCTTGAGGGGCGGGGGCGGGGTTGCATCTACAAAATGTGACTTTGCGATGGATTTCCTCGCAAAACCGACTACAATGCATGCTCAAGTGTTAAAGCTGACCGCGCCGCGCTGCTTGAACTTGGAACGCTACGTGCTATTGGCTGATGATCATAGTCTTTGACACGATTTGGGGTGTTTGGCGGTGGTTTGCTGGTTCTCTGGGCCGATGCGCCTGGAGTACATGCACAGACCGGGGATCGAACCGCGCGCGGGGGGGGGGGGGGGGATGATAAGGGACGATGTCTATTGTCGGAGTTAAGTTTTTCGCCCATGTCTTGATGTCGCATGCAGCCCCAATGTCGCGACGCCGATTTAAAAAATGGCCGTGTCGCCCCGTCGAAAAAGGCGCTCTGGCGCCTTATTTATATTGACTTGTATAGCTTTGGTCTTTCATTGATATCTTTCACACCGACCGTTTATATGAATATGAAATGAAGCATCATAATTGGACACTTACCATACCCCATTAATTGGCCAATTAAATTCCGGTCTTATAGAACTTACCATGTCCCAGTTCAGTTTGCCCGTAAGTTCCCAGGATGCGGAAGCTCTTTGCCAGTGGCATCCACTTGGCCTTTTGTTCCTCACTGGCCAATTTCTCCAAAGCCGGCAAAAACATGATCAGATGAACTCCAAAGCCAATGTCATAGGAGATATGCCTAAAAATCAAAATCATGACGGTGACCACATACAAAAAAGGAACCAGAAAGACACTGTTTGTTTTAAAGAATAGATGTTCAATTAAAGATTAATTATGGTTAAGGAAAACTAGATCTATCAATTAAGCTGGTCCTGTAAATAGGTCAGTCGAATGCACAGCCTAATGAATCATGGTAACCCATAGTGGTGGCCAGAGATAATTATATTGACTTTCGATATTCGGGAAAGTTTGCTACCATGGCTTGGAGACGAACCCTCAACTGCTTGTATACCAGGACTTTCGGAGCAGAAAATCAAATGCTATTTGACCAACAAACTTTTCTTTCAGTCAGCCATGGCAAACTTTCTAGTCACCTACTGACCTTTAATCCCTGCATACAGGGAGTTGGACAGTTCAAATAGGGCTGGGTCAAGAGCTATCACATATTGCAAGCAGTGTGTATATACATGTGTTTGCAACAACAAAAAATGTTCTTGCAGGTCAATCCAACTACGACAATATAATCTGGTAACAATGGGTACACCTACTGGGCTAGTGCAGTTGTATCCTCTTCAGATAGATTGTGCTCTTTAATAACCTGTAGAAAACGGACTCCTTTCTGCATTGCCCAATCATATAAACCCCTCTGGTCCAGGTTGTAGCGACGGTATTTGCCTTCTTGCAACACTGGGTCATTAGCCACCAAATTCGCTGTAGAAAGGTTCATAATGCATTGTTATTAAGAATTTCTTTAGACACTGGTGAATAAAACATTGCATAATAATAACAATATATAACTGAGCTGTTTTTGTACTTAATTATTAATGTTTTAATAATTATTGATTGTACAACTCTATTCACCTTTTCATTAGTTTTATCAATTAGTATTGTACATTTTGTTCTTTAATGTTGGCATGCACAATTGCTTATAAAACCATCATATTATTATCTAGGGTTAAGGTTAATGAATTTATATTAATTTGAGAGCAACACTCTATAGAACTTAATTACCTAATTCTTGTAGTCTCTTTCCTGCAATTGGCCCACCATGGAGAAAATTGTAAAGTTCTCCAGGATTAATATGAGAGGACTGTCTCTCTTGCTCAATGTCTGGATTCATATTGATTCTGAAAATATAATATAAATACAACATGAAAGCAATAGGATACTATTTTATTTTTTAGCTCATAAATATCTATAGATAGTCTATAGATGCAAAAAACTTAACCCTCAATTTTCTGCATAATATATTGAACTGGAGATATAACAGTAAAAAAAATGTAATAAGCTTAACGAGATTGCATCACCCGTAGAGTGAAAATGACGTAAAATGTAAAATATGGATTATGTGTGTGGTCCACTACAATGGCCTTGACCTTAACAATTGACTTGACTGACTTTATTCTGTCTTGTTGTCACGTATTTAGCCCCTTAGATCCAAATTGACCCCTCAGATCTATATTTGGCATATTTGATACCTCAAATCCATATTGACCCCTCAGATCCGACAGCTCTAAAACTACCACTTTAGTGAGCATCCTCTCAATTGTTGGCCCCATCCCAAAAGTAAAATCACTCTTTAGTTTCGCCCCCAGGCTCAACGATCTTGCTCAGTGGACAGCTAAAACCAAACTGCCCATTTATTTACTTGTGGTCTACATTTCTAGTTTTTACATCCCTACCATGCACATTAGTTTCATAGCAACCAACTCAATCATCCCACCACCCCAGCTTGAACCCCCCCCCCCCACTATAACAGTAGGCCTGCACTGGCACTGCGGTTGCTGTTACAGCTCGCGACAGTGAAGCGCCTCGCTGTAATATTGTTAAAAATAAGAAGATTAGCTAGCCGCACTGTGTTAACATCTTGATAAGCCAAGTGACTAGTCCCCGGCCACACATCATTGATGCAGGCCAGCTGTTTTTAATAGTAGCTCTTGTAGGTTCCTATGTTAAAGTTTAGCAATTTTTTGCAGACAAACTAATTAGGCGATTTGTAAAATTCAAATATGTTATATACAAGTTATCTACAGACTCAATATGTGACATAATGTACAGCGTCATTAAATGAAAACTGTCAACGTTATAGCGACTTTCCAGATTTTTGGTCCTATCTACCAATGGTTAAGGAATAAACAAATAAATGTTGTGACCTTAACCTTTGATGTATATACCCAGCTAATGAACTTGACCGAGCCATGTCGACTACCTATCGATGGGTAAACTTACAGAACGAAAGATGGCATTTTGCGACCTATAAAGCGAGTACACACACACATATGCAGACAAACCAACGTAGTGATATATGACGTAAAATCGAAGATTTTATGTCATATATCACTACCTCTTTGATTTTACGTCATAATAACTTACAAAATAACCATCAATCAAGTATTAATACGCCTGTGCCTTATACTAATTAGTATAAGGCACAGGCATTCAGATCAGTTGATACGAAGCCCGCCTGCCACACATAAATAAAGAGCTCTTTATTTAAGTGTATCAACTGATCTGTATCAACTGAACTGAGCGCCTGTGGTATAAGGACTATTACTATTAGGTTGAACAGTGGGGGTGGTCACTCAACTTCTCAAGCTCTAACTTGAGGCTCCTAACCTGCTAACTTGGATGACTGAAACGAGTGAAAGTCCCCAGATCTACCAACTTACTTTGTACACGAATATTCAATGAAAACTGTTGCTGCACACGTATACAATCACCACTGCCTGCACACACGTCCCTGCATATGCGGCATGTGTAGAAAGTCCGAATCGAACAGAACTCGATTACCTGATTACCGTACAACCGTTCAATATACACTGCACAGAACCTTTGCCCAGCTGCAAAATCATATTGGCTGTTTCCGTAACTTATTAGGGATCTCTTTATAATTCTTTGAAAATACATTTATTTATGAAACAAACTGGATGGCTTGCGAACACTATTTATAATTGACTTCTCATTTACTTTTCATATCATGTCTTAGTTTATAATTGCATAAATAAAAAAAAAAATTATATAATATAAGGAGCTTACAATTTGTATGCGACCACACGTAAAATGAATGATCCCTGTATGGCCGTGTTTCAAGACAAGATGTCTGCTTACTGGATGGTGTTGTTGGTGCGGCGTTCTTGATAGCGATTATTGGCGTTGTTTGGAGAAGGCATGTGACACAGAGGTATCATTGTTATATAGCCTATGATATATTCTATAGAGCATGGAGTAATTGTGCAGTTTTCGACCTCATCTCTGTTTTCGCCCACATAAAATGGATTTTCCACATTGCTTGACGGTTGTCGTTGAGCGAAAATAGGGATTAGCAAGCTCCCCACACGGTGGCGCTACGCAAGCTAGCTTTTACCGCTGCTGTCGGCCGGGGGCAAATTTCAAGATTCTTGAAAAAACGGTCAAATCAGCTGTAATTTATTGCAACATTATAGTTTTCAATAATGAACCATAAAAATAACATGCTTTGTGTATTTAAAACAGCAGAAAACATGTTGTTCGCTTTTAGAAAAAAGGTATGAGCTTAATTGTGATAACTTTTTCTTTTCATCACCTGATTTCATGTGTTATTAGGCTTAGGTTAGGTCCCAGCACTAATTTGTAAAAAAAGCATGACACATTTTTCCTATCAATTTGCGCAGCGCCGCCCTGGTGAGTGAGTGTGTGAAAATGCATTGAGGACTTAACTCATTGAGGCCTATTGACAGGAATTCCCGTCGCGATATTACAGCAGGTATGCCGAGAGACGGCTCTGGGCGTTGCTACCTGTAGTGCACCTGTCCCGCGGGCCAGGATTTTCAGTCGGCCTGTGGTGCTCTATCTGCACCGAGAGTCGGGGTATCACATCTATTTTGATAGGTCAGATCAGAAACTTTCAACCAATCATAGCTTTAGATACAGACTATATTTAAATATGTTAATGAATGTATAATGTTGTTCCCTATGAGTTATGCAAATAAACCTGCTCTGGAGGCATCAGTTCGCGGGCTAAAGTGCTGGCTTTCTCAAACTTTCTCCTCACTAAACAAACATGGCGGTGGCTCTCCCGGCGTTGTTTGATAGCGATGGTTCAGATGGCGATTGGGGCAGTTTTAATCCACCGGGCGCGGAAGAAAATGTTGTAGTAGGAGTAGAAAATGATGGCTTCTCAGATATAGATGTGTCATCTGTTAATACAGAAGATTTATCTGACTTTGAGAATGATTTGTCGGACTGGTCAAGTGAAGATGAAGATGCTCCAGATAATCAACATGGCCAGCCATGTGCACCGGCACCGGTGTGGACTAAAGATATTGGCCATACAGTGAAAAACGATTTCACTGGACCTAACCTGGGTCCCACTACTTCCAGTTCTACTGCCAGATGCAACTGAACTTGATTTTTGTCATCTATTTATTATTAAATAACTTTGATGTTACCAAGGCCACCCATGCAATACTGCAGATTAGCCCACTGATCCAGAGTTGACAGGATCTGCTCTAGGGAGAGGGAGATTTAAAGGGAAGCCCATTACCAGGGATTAATGGCCTGAGTGCAGCCAGGGCACGGCTGTAAAACTGGCTCCAGGCCTTAATGAGTTAAGCGACAACAGAGATATAATAGAGCTTTAGCGGAATGAGTTGAAGGCAGAGAGTGAGGGATCAGGTCGTAAAAAGTACCTAATTACGGATGCACCATTCGATGTAAAAAAATCTGGTTCTGAATATAAAAGAAAAAAGAAGCTTGCTTTACCATCAAGAAACCCTAACAAAATGATGATCTTCCCATACCATGGCTACAAACGAAAAAGTCTGCCCTCATCAAGCCCAAATAAATTTGTTCCATCCTAGGCTAGCCCTGACGCATGGCCCTCACTACTTTAGTTCCATAGATGTAATAGAGTCCGCTCTGATATGGGTCCAGTCACACACATTTTTGGTTAGGGAAGGTAAAGTACAGATTTTACATCACATCAAATAGCATGTCATGGTTGTTTAACGGCCGTTTGTTTCAAAGATCAGTGACATTGTTGCATTAAAATCTTACAAAAGCACAAATTAAGTGGAAGTTCTTTCATCATTCCATTGATGTATAAAGATGCATATTGAGCTCTTAATTCCCAGCCAAAACTAAGCCCAGGCGAAATTTATGTAAAAATTTGCAGAGAACTCTATTGTTCTAATTCTATAAATTCAGAAACCTGATAAAGATTGCCGTTTTCGGCTGTGATGTATGTAGCAAACGTGTCTATCCTGAGACACCATAGAACTCTGTCTCAGCACTGTTACTTATAATAAAGCATTGCAAAGCACATAAACTGATGACGTTTACCACTAAAATGAAAACTTGTGGTAAAATGATATCATGGTTAAGATTAAGAGGCTGCATTTGGCAGTCTGGCATGCATGGAGTATGGAAAAAGGGAATCTTGATTGATTCAAGGACTCATCCTTATTTTAATTTTGACCTTGTTAGTTTTGGCGGGAAAGAGCTCGATATGCAATTTTAATTTGCATTCAAGACTATCTCACCGAGCAAATGACAGCAGGAGGGGTATGGAACTTTCCACATCCATGGTCGCTTAGGGACATTATATAGATGTTTAAGAAAAAGGGGTGGGGCAGGATTACTGGATCCTCCGCCCCTGTGTCAGCTCCTGCTCTCACTAATGTGTGGGCATTCGCAATTCATCAGGTGTATTCTCCTCCCTTGGATATGGCGGATGAGCTATCCAGCGGGAGTGGGGTAGGGGGTCATAGAGCAGATATTTTATATCAAAATACACCTTCAGAATATTCCTGACAAAAATGTAAACCCACATTTCATATGTAAACCAACATTAGAAGAGCACCCCCCCACCCCCACTCCATACTGGTCACCCTGGGGACCCCGCTGCACAAAGCCAGCGATGTATGTTTCAGTTATGGCTAGCACACAATTTGTACGTTAGTGCGCACCGTTTCTTCGCAGGAAGTGTATCTGCAAACATGGGAGAGCTTGATTCGTTTTTGGTTGTTACTGGTGCAAAGTTGTTGTTTCACAAGCTCCAGAAAACCTGACATCAATTCTACCACGCGAAAATAAACGCTAATACCTTTTCCTGCGAGTTATATTGGTAGGAGAGTGTTGTTCAATGTGTAGATTCACTCAAGCGATGCAAGGCGCCCCAGGTCTTGTTGTCAATTTGCTTTGCACTAATGAGCGGGTGTGCTTGGAAGCAAGATTGGGGTGTAAGGGCTATGCCATGCACAAGGTCCAAAAAAGTATCATTGCATCACCCAGCTCATTTCGATGAATGGTTGTCAAATATGATGACAAACTAACCTCTCCAAATCGCTTTGATCCTCTTCTTAGACTATAGGCATAGGATGCAATCATTTCAAACTTTGCTCTCTATTTCTTGGACATCAGTGATATTTTCATCAGTCGTTAACTGCTTCCCCTCTGTCCATTAGAGCCCTTTAAGTTCGCTGGTGCTAGAGCTACCCAACATTGTGATTTTTAGAGTTATACATTTACACAGAAACAACCAAAAGATAACAGTAATATATATACACTAATATGTTAGGTTTTCAAAACTAAGCAAGAAACCCTTCACATAAACATCTTCAATATATGTACTTAAGTTATTCTATATAATCTGACACTACCGGTAGGCAGATTGAAGTGGAGGGGTTTCAAATCACTGAGAATTTGCAGGCTGCACTCCTTTACTGTATATGGTTTTTGAGTTTGAGAAACCTCAAATAGCAAATACCTCAGCATTTGTGCAGAAGGTTCTTCAGGAGATTTATATTATATTTTTTTTAATTTTGTCACTGGTTACAGCCTAGATCCATAGATGTAATATACTCTGATCTAATATAGGTCCAGTCATGGAAATAGGCTACATCCCCTTGCAATCTCTGTTCATTACCAGGTTCCTGATTACCAGGTCTGGATTTTCAGTCCTAAAAGCTCATGAGAAATACTATTCCTCAATTTTATATAAAATATATTTTTACTCATGTAGCAGTGAGTCAAACCATTCCTACTAGCCTCGGCTAGAGGGATCACCCCTTTAGCCGAAGAGGTAGAGTGGTTGACTTTAGATCGGGAGATCATGAGTTCGACTCCCGCTGGGGACCAAACCGGCCCCCGCCGTTACAATGGAGCCCGACACAGGTATAACCCACGGTGGTTCTGAGACTGAGTCTGAGTAGTCCTGGTCTGAGGACAGCCCTCTCGGAAAGAGGGGGGAATGTGTAGCAGTGAGTCAAACCATTCCTACTAGCCTCGGCTAGAGGGATCACCCCTTTAGCCGAAGAAGTAGAGTGGTTGACTTGAGATCGGGAGATCGTGAGTTCGACTCCCGCTGGGGAACAAACCGGCCCCCGCCGTTACACTCAGGTGATACAAAATGCCACAGCAGCTTGCTACTATGCAGGACTTGCAACAGCCAAGCCTGAAAAAAAGACATTACCCGGTACTGTCGTAAGACAGTTGGAAAAAGGATGACATGTAACTTCTGAACTCATGACACTTGGTTAAAACACTTATTCAAGAAATCTTTTTTCACATCTTGATTAAAAGACTCAATTTTTAGCCATATTATGAAATAATTCTTCTTTGATCTAAATCAAACCCTGGGAAGATAATATCTGCACTATCCACTAAGATAAGTGCATAAAGCAATATGTTCACAGTCGAATGCATAGTTTCACTTCAAGTGTGATATTCTTTTCATAATTTTCACCGCCATGTATATTGTACCATGCAACAAGAATCATAAATATTTTCTTTCATATTTTATTTTTAAACAGCTGTGAAATATGGAAATCCCGGGGTTAGGTCCAGTATCTCCACCTATTCACCAGGCAGAGGAAGACATTGTGGCTAAGAGCAATGGTGATGAAAGGACTCACTTTAAATTGGTGCGCTTTATGTTTGAAGCTGGTGAGTGCAAGCAAATTATCTCAGCTATTCCAAGTTTTAAACTCGTTGGTTTTGCATTTATTGCTTTTGTAGATGGTAAATAGGGTCTTATACATATATTGTATTGCTAAATCAACTATACACGCCTGCATCCTGTTTCAATGTATTAATTGGAATTCTGCAAGTGTATTAATTGTTTAATCTCTATCACTTTCTGTTTTATTTAGGAGAGAAACTGCATATGAAACCCATTCCATTGTCCACAGCAGCACAAATATATCATGGTTTCTATCGAAAGTGTAGGCTTACAGCAGTTGATCCCTATGTAAGTATTGGTGGGAATATATAGGAATGTATATCTCTTAGTTATGCAACATGCTACAATAAAACGCTTTATGCAGCGCGCATAATGTTTTCTCTGTACAATTACAATGTGATGTCCTTTCACTTTGTTATTGATATAAGTTTGCCGAATTGGTTTGTTTTGGCTCCATCACATATTGAAGTCCTTGTCTTTGTTTTAGTTGATTGCTACCACAGCCCTTTACCTTGCTGGCAAGGTTGAAGAAGAACACTTGAAACTCAGAGATGTCATCAACGTTTCCTACAGGTGAGAATATTCCACGTTATATGACATTACAGCGTCACAAATAGGAGTTGAGCGTGGTGAAATACAGAGCTCCTCCACGAGTAACAAGTGACCACCCGAATGGCTTTCGCACTTCATCTTCCCCAGTTGATGCGATATGACCTTAATAGGCTAGTATGTGCTTCTCAAATGAACCAACCAATTTATAAGTAAACACGGTAAATTTCTAAATTACTACTTTTATGCTTATTATATCCAGCGCAAGCGAGCTCTTAAGGTAACACGCATGCATATTCAAAGTCGATTTCAAGCATAGGCTTAGGACTTTCATTTCGCGTAACAGCCCCCATGAGACGTTTTCGAGTTCGGAGTAAATATCAGCTGTACATAAATATATTCAAGCAAAGAAACATTGTGAGCATTGAATAATTTATTCGTTAATTTTGTGGGGCAGCTGATTTAATTATTAAGCAATGTTAACACTGGATGTATACTTAAAATTAAAGTTAATTTATAAGCGAGGCGCTAAATGTCTGTTGCCAATCTCCAAGCAGAGAACTCTTGGTGAGCGCCCATCGGCTGCTGTCATAGTGAGTAAGTGTGACGTCAAAATGTTATAAACGTGACGTCAAAATGAGAGTTTCTAAGCAACCGAATCGTATGCCACAAGCACGTGCAGGGTATACGTCATGCGGGCCAAAGATATGCTTCATGGCACGCCGAAGTGAGATTAATTTTGAATATTAATCTGGATGTATCTCCTCGGAATATCTGAATGAATAAATATACGCTCGCATTTTTTAGGTAGCACCTATCCATATTATGCTTATTTTAAATTTTTGTTTATGATATATGTTTTTTATTTAGATGTTTACACCCAGAGAAGCCGCCTCTGGACATCGGCGCCAACTACTGGGCGCTGAGGGACAGTGTGGCCCAGTGCGAACTCTTCGTGCTCCGGGTTCTCAAGTTCAATGTCTCCTTCGCACATCCTCACAAGGTTTCTCTTGGCTAGGCCTTCCTTTGCATACGGCAAATCTTAATGCGTTTTTGCCTGTAATATTTCTGTATTACGTTCATTTTTGCCTAACTGGATGTGATACTTGATCGTACGCTGTCGTCGACATATATAGGGGAATTGAATTGTACGTGTACATTGTAAAACTACTTTAATTGTATCACTTACGCAACACGTTACGATCCGTTACGTCATTATTAGAGCCTCCTTAACTTTCATTTCTTATGGTATTTGTGGAAGCCCCTCTGTACGTTGATAATGTCTCGCCTTTAACTCACTGCTCTCCCTCTCACAGTATTTGCTGCATTACCTGAAGTCTCTGCTAGCCTGGTTGCCGCCTGAGGTTGTGGAGTCTGTGCCTTTGACAAGGACAGCCTGGGCCCTGCTGAGGGATAGTTACCATAGCAACCTCTGTTTGCAATACTCCGCCGACCAGATAGCGGTGTCCGTCATCTACTTGGCGCTACAGTGTCACGGCATCCAGGTCCCGTACAGCCACGAGTCAGAAAACACGTGGTGGGAGGTCAGTGCTCACTTGATGTATGGGGTGGGAGGTCAGTGCTCACTTAAAGCGGGTGTCCAACCTAATTTAAACGCGATATGCACCGAAAGTTTATATCTGAAAATTAATTTGGCGAGTGCTAACGCTGCGTTTCAGCAGAGTGGTAAGGAGAAAAAAATTAAGGCAACCCACCCCCAGCAATGTCAAGCAGAGCGCCATTTTGCCGGTAGCAGTGACGCATATTGTGACTATTCATATGGCGCCGCCTTACGTTATAACTCGCGGAGAGATCAGGGCCGCGATTTACAGATGAACAGCGGCAGTTCTAAGCCGCGCAGTAGCGCAAGATCTTAGTGTTTCATGGAAAAGTACCCTCCAAACAAATTGATATGTCTTGCGACGATTGACTCCGCAACAATGCCATGATTGGAGTTAGAATCGCAGCTATTTATATTAGCGATTATCACGCGCTCTTGTTTTGCTCACACAATAGACGCAATTTCCGGTTTGGATAAATTAGAGTATCGCCTCCTGATTGGTCAATCGCGGACACGCCTCCAAAAAAGGCTGCCGTCTGGGTAGGCGGCGAAATCGTGCCTGGCGGTCACTTCTAAATTTTATTGTGAGCTACAGATAGAACGAAAAATTCTGTAATTTGGAGGATAGACAATTGGGTATTATATGAATCGGTAAAGCAACGTTAGAGGCCAGGCTGGCGGTTCCCATTAATGGATGGGGTGGGAGGTAAGTGCTCACTTAATGTAGGGGGTCGGAGGTCAGTGCTCACTCGATGTATGGGGTGGGAGGTCAGTGCTCACTTAATGTATGGGGTGGGAGGTCAGTGCTCACTTGATGGATGGGGTGGGAGGTCAGGGTTCACTTAATGTATGGGGTGGGAGGTGCGGAGTGGAGACAGCAAATGGGGCTACAATACCGCACAAAAACATGATGGTCTCTGAAACAAAACTTCGGTAGGTTAGACAGATGAGGCGGGTCTTTTTGACAAGGTAGGCCTACATCTGAAAACAAACGGGGACGTTTGGAGCAGCAAATAATTTAAAAAAAAGACATCTGAGCCTTTCCTCCTTCTGACATGAACGACTGCAAGCATTTATCCGATTCTTTTTCAAATGTACTTTCTTTTCTTTGGCGATCTATTCTTTCTGGAACATCAAAAGAAATATTGCACGCGACAAAACATTATTCAGCCTAAACGCTTGTCATCAAGCAAGGTAAAAGAAGGACAGTGCGTAAAGCGTTGCGTAGCAATGGTTGCCATTGGAAGCAATGGAAAATTACAGACGGAGCGTCACAACAAGCGCGCGCTCCTTGTTTTAGTTTGCTTGATAACTGACGTTTTACAGTGTATGGAACTACATTATGTGTCACATTTCTGTGGATACTACAAAAAGAAATGAAGTGAAGTTGACGTTGGGTTGTTTTTCGTTGTGGGTGAAATTCCGAGCAATCTCTGAATGCTAGACGTTGTAAACACGAAAAAAACTTTCTCTCTTGTTTTGCAGGCGTTGGTGGAAGATATCAAACTGCGGGACATCAAAGCTATTATCGGTGATATAATAGACATGTACGACCTGGAGACGACTGCGCCCACGGTGGAGGAACCAGTCTAATAGGTCCATCATGATAGAACTGGACACCAACCTGCGTTCCATAACCTGCCATTGCTACGAAAAGGCGATGTGTCCTATGGGCCTTGTGCGTGGATTATTCACTGCAATCTCAAGTGTTGGCCCTGCGGTTTTTCTTTTGTAGCGTGGTGCAAGTGAGATGCGTGTTCAACGTTGTGTCGAGACCGTTGCCTGGTAACCGGTGCTTGGAGACCGTTGCCTGGTGACGGTTGAGTGAAGGACAGTGATTAGAGGTATTGTTTGAAGGTGTAGCCAGGTGCCTGCGTATCAAGATTGACTCGCAGTTAGTCTGCGGAAATTGAACGTATTGAACATGTAATAAATATTTTTGTAAATTCATTCTTTTGTGTGTGTTTTTTTTTCTTTCAATTCTGAAATATCGCAAAAACAGGTCAGCCACTCGATAACAGCCTGGACAAAGCCATTGTTGAAAACAACACGTTACAAAGCACGGAAGGCTCCTGTTGTTTACTAGATTATTTATGTTCGTTCTGTCGCCACTTGGCGTAAAAAATGTTTCACTCAACCAATAAAACAGCAGATTTGTTCTCATCCGCTACACTTCCATTTACTGGGTAACTTACATTCAGCTGTCAAAATCCAATATGAAGGACATATAGCAATGCCGACAAGTGTCGTGCATTGCGCCTGATGATTAGACAAAGGTTGAAAGAACAGCTATACAAACTTTGTCCCGAGCATTTAAAAATGGCAAATGTACCTCTATGTGACTTATGTTTTAACTCGACAACTCTAAAAGATGCTTACTACCTATAAGATGGATGACAAGTGTTCATTACCTCAATACTGACAACCTTTTACTATATCACACTACATAGAAACAATTACGATCTCCTAGGTATAGAAGCCACTCACACGTAGAAATCGCAGCCGCTCACTAGCTCACAGCTTTGGAGAATGGCAGCCTCCTAACAGGTTCCATGATTAGCAACTGCTAAATACCTCTGAGCGAGGACAGTTGTGGGGCAGTAAAACCAGTGCGCCGCTCACACAAAGCCCGATGCACAGCACCAGTCCATGCGTGTATCGATACAGAATCACTGACATGAGTTCGGGTGTCGTAGCCTTCGCATAAACTATGTGCATAAACTATGGTCTCAATATTTTAAATATTGTACCACACGCTTGGAAGGTCTAAGATAAGAGTTCATATGTAGGTTTAACATAACATAAAACTGGCAATCGAGAGCCAACGGGACGTATTTATCATGAAGGACATTAGAAAAGGCAGGCATTATTCTATGGAATTGAGAAGCGGCAGAATTCATACAAAGCCTAGGTAGACGTCTCTATAGTCGCGATCAGCCTTAGTGAAAGGAGCAAGGATAAACGGAAGCGACAGAGGCTTATTAGTCGTCCTTCGCACAAGTTACATCGGCGGCGGTTCCAGGTATCCGAAACTTTGTTCCAGTTCGTTGAAAGGATAAGGTTTTCTCCAGTGTTCAATCGTCAGGCAGTGTTTCCGGTTGGTTGCCGCGATGCTTCCAATCGTCGGGGCAGTTCTTTTCGGGAGGTCGGTACATTGCTGCCAGGTGGCCGGTACATTGTTGCCGGGTGGTCGGTACATTGTTTTCGGTTGGAAGGGATGGTACTTTCAGTTCTTTCGCGGGTTGCTTCCGGTCGGGTCCGTGCTTCTGGTCGGGGCAGTGCTTTCGGTCGGGCCATGCTTCCGGCCGGGGGCAGTGCTTCCGGTCGGACAGTGCTTCCGGTCATGGCAGTGCTTCCGGTCGGGGCAGTGCTTCCAGTCAGGGCAGTGCTTCTGGTCGGGCCGTGCTTCTGGTCGGGGCATTGCTTCTGGTAGGGACATTGCTTCCGATCGGGGCAGCGCTTCTGGTCGGGCCGTGCTTCTGGTCGGGGCATTGCGTCTGGTCAGCGCAGTGCTTTCGGTCGGGCCATGCTTCCGGCCGGGGCAGTGCTTCCGGTCGGGCAGTGATTCCGGTCGGGGCATTGCTTCTGGTAGAGACATTACTTCCGATCGGGGCAGCGCTTCTGGTCGAGCCGTGCTTCTGGTCGGGGCATTGCTTCTGGTCGGGATATTGCTTCCGGTCGGGATATTGCTTCCGGTCGGGGCAATGCTTCCAACTGGTGGGCGTGGTCCCGGCTTGGGCCAGCTCAGATTCCATGTGGTCGCTGTTAAGTCGGGGGCTTCCGGTTGGATGGGGTTTCTGGCATTGATTCCTGCGACTTAACAACACGGTCGCTCCAGTCTATTTGTAGGCCGGAACAAGCGTGCCAACCACAGTCTTGTCAAAAGGACAAGACTCAGTTTCGTGAAGAAGTTCATTTCTGACCCTCGTAGCCTCCCTGAAGACATGCGGTGGTATAATGAGCATGTGTGTCAGATTTGATTCAGGACGGCGAATACTTCATCCGAAGTTGATCTGGAAGCAAAGGAAGCTTTTATACAACCCATCAAGCAATCCAACTTTCCGCTGAAAAATTTGTGAGTTTTAATATGTTATTATATAGAATTGTTTTAATTTAGACCCATTATCGTTTTTCGCCAAAAAAACGTGGAAGACTGACCGGCCCGGGGGCATAGGCTGTGGTGTATATGACGCTGGGTTGTCCAGGTTCGCCTGCCAGGATGTTGCCGCTCAGGCCTGATGCCGCCGCTGAGAAACATCTTATTATTATAATCTTTGCGTCTGTATTTTGTATAACTTTACTAAAGAACTATACTGTTTTGCCTTGTATATCGAAGACATTCTATAGTTTGAATACACTTTTTGCTGGCCTCAGAGAAAGGCAGATTAGCGGCCGGTACGTAAAAAAATGACACAATGTGAGGTTCAAAATGGGGTCTTAATCGTGCACTTGTCCACGTGGCGCACGTGTCCACAAGGCACACTTGTCCATATGGCGCACTTGTCCACGTGGCACGTCTCCACATGACACGTTTCCACATGTTCCACGTGGTACACGTATCCACATGGCACCCGTGTCCACATGGCGCACGTGTCCACATGGCGCACGTCTCCATCTGGTCCACGTGGTGCACGTGTCCATGCACCACGCGTCACCTTAAAACACATGACTAGTCATTGAGGGGTTATTGGTGTGTAATATAGTGCTAACCGAAGGGTTCGTCCCCCGTCAAGTCCTCGATCGTCGGTTCTGCACTTTGCTTCTCGCCCTTGGTAGACTGCATAACAAGCATATGTCCCAGTCACTAAACACTCTCTCACAGGAACATACATCCATTTTCCGGCTTTAATTACATTCCGCAGGCGACAAACATGTACTATTTCCATTACTTACGTCCTTTAAGTAAACCATGTGCAGCAACAAGAAAGGAATAACGCTAAAATTGTCGAATTTAACCCGCTCAATTAAACATCCAGCACACGAGCACACAAGCGTTTTTCCGTACCTCTCTGTATTTTTGTAGATACATTTTGAGGGGTTCCACGTAGTTGTCGAAGCCCAGGGTGGACATGGCGAAGAGGATGTCCTCGCCATTGATGGTCTTCCGCTTCTCCTGATGGCAACGCTCACTGGCTCTGAGATGACGTGTTAAGGCCCAGGATCATGATGGGAATCAATGCATGTAACGTACTTACTACTAGTTCAGCAGGTTTTGGGAACGCTGTTCTGGTCTTCTGCTAGCTACTACAAATCTGGGGAAAAAAACTTTCGTGAGTTCAGCATGTTCAGAGAGAGGCGCATTCAAACTCGACGCATCACTATGAAATCCGTTTAGCTCAGCCAGTAACGCATTAAGCCGTTGATCGTAGGTTAATTGGCATGTTTATACATTTAGTAATACCATTAATGAATTTAGAGGTCCCAGAAAACAGGCCGAATTTTGTATTTCTGAACCCCTCCATTGAGCCCATGAATATTCTTCCCGTCATATGATTGCGGTCTTAGTCGTCACCTTTTTCGATGAAGATAAATGTAATGTAATTTATCCCACCGCCAGTGTAAAACTGTGTAAAAGATTTGTAAAACATCCACGATCCATGGCCTTCTTTTATCAGTAAAACCTGTACCCCTAGGATTATACCGAGAAAAGGATACTCGCTTGTGACGAAGCTGATGAACTCAGACAGACATTCTTGAACGCATTCTTTTGCATCTTTGGCAATCTGAAAGCATACGATTTTTAAGTAATTATAGTCAGCTCTTCATGTGAGAACATGTAGTGGTTTAATACCTTATGCAAGCAAGGGTTTTAATAGTGAAAGAAAGTGAAGAGACTTATGGAGGAGTAACAAGAGTAAGAATCGTGTGGATAGACGTCAAATTTTACATAGATCAATTAAAAATACACATTTCTTGCATACCTTCCCAGACGGTGGTACTGCATTCTTCATTATTTTTGCAACATTAGCAATTGGTAGAAACCGGTCCTAAAAGCAAAGTATGACCAAATTTATAGTGAATACAGGTACACAGCGATAACCATGTTAACAGGATATGAGCGGGACCGCATAAACTTTGCGGGAAGTGTTACATTACTTCAGAAGGAAGTGAAATGATTCAAACACCAACTAGCTCGCTTATGCAGTAGAGTGGCAGAACTGTTGGAGTATGGCTGAGCATTCCATTCCTGATGGGGGCAAGAGTTTTTTCTTTTGCATTTACTGATGGCAGTAACCTTCAGGGAATTAGCCGGATAGGCAGGCAATTTCAATTTTGGTGGGCAATTTTCCAGGCAGGCGCTGTTTACCAGCCCAAAAAAGGCCTTTTGGTTACATGCAAGGCCCAGAAGAAAATCCTAGTGCTCACAATATTATATCACAGCAAAAACTGCCGCTGTTTATTGAATTGTAAATTGTGAGCTCAAAATGTGACAACATGATCGGATAGTCTTGTTGTTTGTAAAACACTTAAATAAAATTCTGGCAATACCCTGTCAACCTCTATTTAGGCTGAACAATTTGGTTTTCCCCATAGTAGTCATTTTTGAAGCAAAATGCTTGATCATATTTACTGGTAATCAGTTATTCTAATTAGGACAAATCAGAATATAGAGTTTAGGCTGCCCTGTCAAAAAATTATTACCAGCACCCTTTTACCGGCATATGATGCACAGAATAATATGGAAAAACTAGTACATGCCTATTTAAGAAAATATACTACTGGAATTTTGGATAAAAAGTTCATCTGAAATATTTTGATGATTAGCTGGTACTTTCAGTTGTGGTTCTTGTGAGAACAAAAATGTGACTTACACATCAGACTTTACAGTCTAATTACATGTCAAACATATATTAGATTTCTACCCAATACCTGTTCCCTAAGAGGCTTGCTATCTTGTCTTTCTGTTTCATCTCCAAGGCTATCCTCATCACCTGCAATACAAAATGAGTACAATCATTTGGATAAAAGGGATATATCAAGATCAGCACTGATAGCATGGAAATGAGGCACTTCAATACATCTACATGCATAGTGCTATTTTTTTCCCACAATTGGATATAAGCAACTGTACATAACATACTTTACTAATACAATCATATCTACCAGTTATGTATATTTAGATAAATATTATATTTTATCCCTGTATACTAAACCCAGAATTTACTATATAAATACATAACATTGAAAAACTGTCAATAGTTGCAGCCCACAGATGCCATAAAAGGGAAATATATCTCACTCCTCAATTTGTTAATAAGTTTCGCATGCATAAATAACTTTCTTGAACTCACCTCCAACAACATATGCTCCAGCAAAAGACCCTTCAAGGCCAGTGCCATCATCACTGTTATCAGGATTATCCATCACTGAATATAAAGAATGGCTATGTGTATCCATATATTATATAATTATAAAAAAAGTTACTGTTATCATCTGAAGAATTCACTATATAAATAGTGAAAATAAAAATTGCCATCTGTATCAATAGATTATATAGGTAATTACCAAAATTGTTACTGGTATCATTAATATATCTAGTTATAATAAGTATGCTATTGGGATACTATGGACTTAAGTCAGATATTCTTGATACCATATCAGTAATCATTGTTTACATTGATCATGCAGTCACACTCACAATCTTAAGACCTGAAGCTGAAGATTAGACTCCACTGGGTTTCTACAGATACCGTAAAGTGATGTAGGAAAAGGGTATATTATAGGCATATACATGCCCAATATATGACTTTGTAGGTGTGTAGCAACCACTGTCTCATATGATATGGGACTAACATGCATAGGCCTCTTATACCCACCCCCCCCCCCCCGCCCCCCCACTCCCTGTATTGCTTTATGGTGCCTGTTGTTGAATCTCTCAGTCACAACCATTAATTGGCATTGTTTCATAGGACATATATCATGATCATATGCACAGGCGTTCATCGCCATCGGCGGCAGATTTTACCATTAGACTTGAAATTTGAATGCTAGGGAGAGGCAAAGGACTAGCCGACACACGCATACACCTCAACTGGCTCAAGGCTGAACAGCCTAACGCCACGGCGAGTAACGGTCACTGACACAGTCACAGACACCATGCGTAAAGTACAAAGGACAGACTAAGGCTGTGCGAAATCACTTGTGTTGTTTTTGGTACACGTGTGCCAATTTGTTTATATTGACAAATCGATTGTTTAAGTTATAAGGAATCTCTTTACTCATTGGTCTATACCGGCGACGTCTCAGCAAACCTGCAATCGAGATTACAAGACAGGCAAAGTTGGTTGGTCAGCCACACAGCCAGTCAAATCCGTCTCCGTTTAGCAGATGAGCGGCAAGTACATCTGCTGTTGCCACTCCCGCCGGTGCACGTAGGAAATCTCTAAAGGTAGATTAAACAACGAAATTACCCAATACAGTTATATGTCTCGGTCGAATATTTTTATATAAACATTACATGAATTTTTATTGATACGGAATGTTCACCTCATTTATATTGGTACTGACAGGAGCTCACGGTCTTCATTTTCCATAGTACAGAGGGAGGGTACCGTCAGATGGGAGATCAAAAGCGCACTTCCGGCTAAAAAAAAACGTCTGTTAGAGACCATAAAGACACCTGGAGCAAAAGAAACTCATCAGCTAATAAGTTTTACATGCCATAACATTGAATACCCCATTAGTTGACCAACTATTGCATACCCGACAATATGAAAGTTACTGTGAAAATTTTGAAGGGTTCTGAATGTACCATTCAGGTAAAAGCATCGTCGATTAGCGATAATTGGTGTTATTAGCAATGTGTTAGGCCAGTACCCTGTACTGTACAATGTGTATATTGTACTAGTATAGCCCCATGTGACCAGGTGACGTCGTTGGTTTCACGCAACAACGTGAACACTGTCTCATATGGCACTATGTGTATGAGTACTTTAGGAGATAGCCCCATGTGACGTTGTTGGGAAACTGTCTCATATGAGAGTATTTAGGAGAGTGCTGACTTTGGGTCTGAGACTGGCTGCAGCCCCACAGCCCAATTTCATTCAACCGCCAGCACAGTAATTTTACCCTCAGAAACATTGGAATTGAAATTTTTGAAAGGCGAACAGCGAATCTGGTACATTTCAGAAAAAAAATATCATCTGTAATAAACAGTAAATATTGTTCTCGACACTAACTCTGCCATTTTAGTTTATCTTACGCTTTTAAGCTTCTCAATATAGCAGAGCAGGATTTGTAAACTTTTAGCTATTTATTATATTTATAATTTGCAAACATTTGCAGACTCCTAGGTACAATAGCTATATATACCCTAGTCCTGTGAGTAAGCTGCTGTAGCTGGCGTAACTGGACCCATATCAGCATGATCAGAGTGGACTGCATTGCATCTAAAGAACTATATATGTACCCTGCCCCCCTTCCCCAACCTGCCTCTCATGTGCATTTATAGATTTACTGTGATTCAGAATTCATTAGTTACTTCATTAAAACTATTAAATTATATATAAGAGGTATTTCTTAATTTAAAATAAAGTGATCAGAGATCATCAACCAGAATTAACTGGCATGACTACTTGACATTTTAATCATGTATTAATTTTTACAGAATTTATGATGATATAAATTATATCTACCAGTATATACTTTATCAATTGCAGCTCTCTGAACATGACACAGTGTTACGTCTGAAAGAACATGTTAATGAACAGCTCAGTGTCCCAGTGAATGCCCAGAGACTGGTACATAGAGGAAAACCTCTCCCAGGTCGGTAAATTAGCCAAAATCACAAGTAGGGGTCTGGAACAGGGGGCCCAGTGTCAGTTTTTCAAAGTTCTCTGTGTGTATCTTTCATTTAGTCCAGTGTATATTTATGTTTAAATCCCAGTTGTATCATAACTCTGCACACCCAACCATCCCTCATTATGCTTGAATACCCCCTCTTCCCCGACCAGAGGCAGAGGTCTCCCATGGTCTAGTAAGTAGCTTGTTTGGCTGTTCTCGAGTATTCTCTCATGGGCCAGCCCAAGCAGCTGGGACATGTTCATACAAATATCATCATGTATGCTGGATAGAGATCCCATGTGTTTCTTCGCAAACAATAGGGGTATACTCACTGTATATCCGTTAGCCACGGCCAGCATACCAAGCATTCTTGCTCTTGTAAAAGAGGATGTCTTCATTGGCTTGGGAACGTTCATCGTATGCAAGATGAACGCATTCCAAATGATGTGCTCTACGGCGAGATTGCCGTCGGCAAAAGACTAAGTGTAAGGATGTTTGCAAGCGGGACAAAAAGGTTTTCGGCATCGATTTAAATTGTTGGGAGGATCTAGCATCCCGAAAGAGGGAATGGGCACGTCTTGTGCGAGAGGGAATGGCCCACCATGACGAGCTGTGGTTTAAGAAACTAGATTTGAATCACCAATCTAGGCGTCTAGTGATTATAAACCTTGACCTAACGACAGGTCATCGATGCGACGACTGCGGTAAGCTCTGTCGGTCATAGATAGGCTTATTCAGTCCTACCATGAAGCAACTCTTATTACTTCAAGACCAAAACAAAGCTGCAAATCCCTCGTGTTTCGCAGACGGATGGATGCCAACCATACTCACTGAGACTTGGGTTCGCTCCTTGTTGACCCTTTTCATTGTCACGATATAACCTACACAAGTGAAAGCATCCTGCCGTTTTTAGGGATGTTTTATGTCTTTAACACACGTTACAATGAAAGCAGGAGGTTGTGAATAGGACCCATACCTTGCAGACGGACGGACGCTGAAGGAGTGCGGCGTGTTCGACCGGACGAAGCTGTTCCTTGTGGTGAAGAAGGATGAGACTGAGTCGACCTCGGGAAGCCCCTCTCGCCTCTGTCTCTGGGACGAGCTCCACTATTTCCTGCTCAAACACTTCCAGCAGGGTGACGCCAAGGTCGTTCTCGAACAGTTCAAACAGGTACGACATTGAGGCACATGTGCTTAATATTACTGCGTGCGGTAATAGCTATTGTCCGGTTATTTGTTCCGAAAGCTGGTCTTTTATACCTATCGATGTTTTAGCAGATGCAGATATGTTATCGAGGGCCATCAAATATGTACCATAGCGCCAGCAGGTTCCTCACACATTTGTGTGAACGACTGGTCTAATGCAGATTAAATTCGTATTTGGCTGTCTCGCGCCAAGTACACGAACAAATACAACCGGTCTAATCCTAACGAGTTTCCTTACAGGACTTCAACAGAATGGTCCACGGTTTGAGTTTGGATGACATTGAGAGGATGGCGAAGTCCAACTTGGAGCAGAAGGAAGCCAGCCCATCATGACCGTACCCTCGAGCTAGCTGTCATATGGGGGCGGGCCTCTAAGAAGTGTACAGATGAATTTGATGTATTTATTCCTCATTGATTGCTGTGGAAGAGTTACATTTTACAATAAAAGGTTTAAATAAAGCCCTGTAAACCTCACAATGTCTGCTATTTATTTAGGAACTATAGGCCGGTCAGTCGCTTGGTTATGAAATGATTTCGTCCATGTACCATCCAACTATTCCCGCATAATTACTTGCTTTGACGTAGCACATACCGTTTAACTAAAGAAGCTATTTCCGCACAATGAGGATGATCAAGGGTAGAGCTGAGCCCCCAGCGGGTAACCCCAGCTAGTTATGACGTCACGAACTGAGACATGAACGCGTACTCCAGAACGAAGGCTAGCCCGGTACCGAACGCGTCAGCCCCCACGTCATTCAGATGCGTGGCCCATGCTACGAATCGCTCGACATGTGCCTTGCATGGCTCGTCCAAGAACTCTAGCTCCGAGTAGTTTAATATATATGCCTGGCGAAGAGCCGACTGCACGGGTTATGTGTGGAGACTACTGCTTCACCCATCGATACTGCTATATGTTCAAAGCATTACAACAAACCTGATGGACATGACATATAAAATATGTAGTATACGTTTTATTAACAAAACGGCGACTGTCACTTTACAAGGCATAAGTAATTCACATCGTTTCCGTTCAAAGTAAAATGGAATATTGTAGACTGGCTGATCTATCTCTGGTATTCCGAAGTTCAAATATGGTAATCTGTGATCGAAAGCAGAAATTATCGCTTGTTAATGACCTAGTACGGCGTGAACCTGTCCGGGAAACCTGTACAGCAATTGTTTTTAGTGATCCACACCACCTCCGGTCGGCTAGCCTAGGCGAGAGCTTCTCAGATTAGAAAAGTTCACGCGTGTTCGCTACGCGTTTTGCGGGAAGCAGTCTGCCGTCAGTTCCAGGTTGTCTCGCGCACGGTCTGCGAAGACGTCTGCCGCGTCCAGTTTTCCCGCCTCTCGCAGCGCCCGCTCCAGGTCACTTATCTTGTCCTTATCTTTGGCGCTTTCGCGCATGCGTTTCCATTGCTGCAGGAAGTCAAGTGCCTGATCCTTTTCGCTCTGTTGCTTGATGTCTGCAGCCAGAAGCATATGGACCAGCGTCGTGGTGGGGATGTTGAGGTACATGGCGGTAACAAGACCCCGATCTCCCAGCTCCCTGGCCAAGTTCTCGAGGCTGCTATCGCATAACACGGCTGATTCTTTCTTTGCAGATCCTGCATTCAGAAACAAAGTCGATACTAAGTAAAGCTGCTCACACAGCATTTGCTTAATTACATAATGCCGGACTGTGAAACTAAAATTAATTTTTTTAGATCTAAAAATGGACACATTTGACTTTGTGTTTACTTCAGAAGAAAAAGAATGGATGCATAACCATGTCTATCTGCAAGGCTACAATGGATGGGAAGCAGGGAAGTCCTAATTTTTATGACAGTGTACACAAGAAAGCCACACGTTCCCACATGAGAAACACTGGCAAAAAGTCTATATATAGACACATATACCCGTTCGCTCCTGTTGCGAAAGAATGCGTGTGCCTCGATGATCGTTAATACTTTAAACCAATGATCATATAGAGCAGTGTAGAGCATATCATCCACTCAGGCCATCGCAAAATGTGTAGAACAAACACCTTATGGTTGCCATCCGACAAACACTCGAGTGAAGAGGCGACAACTAACTTAAATTAAATAAATGCGCATGTTATTTTATACGTTGTGTGCTTATCTTATTTTTAATACATGTATCCTTAACGTTGCAATCCGCTCACTGCATCTGAAAGTCGGAAATACTCAACCTTAACATCGGCAAGCTTTCTATTAGTAAGACAATTATATTAATTTTATATTACTGATACAGTATGATGTGTATGCAAGCCCTTTGTTTAGATACGAGCCAACATCGATTGTTACACGTATGTTTACCTGTTTCCATTGTGGTATCGGCCATTGGGAGGACGTCCGCGATATATCCCCGATCAAAGCCCGTCTATCCCAAGAACACTTCGCCTTGTTGCCGAGCACGATCGAAGGCGTGTGTGTAAAGCCCCGCAGGGACAGAGGTATGGACGCGATGGTAGCATAGATACACACTTCGGATATCCCAGAGAGCCCTCACAGTGTGACCATAGTGTCTGTCGTATCCATGCAGGCACGGGCGGGGATGGGTCACACCCCGGGGTGGTATCCAAGCATCGACGACCTGTCTGCAGGTGGGCCAGACGCGCGCTTCTCGCGGAGTTGACGGCACTGTTTTATACTAGGCCGCGGTCGCATTCGACGCCGCAGTAGGCAGCACGGCTTACAACACTCCAGCCATTGGCCGTAGAATAAGCGCGAGAGACGCTTGGGATTGGGCAGGCGAGATTTCTGTTGTGCCCTCAGGTCATAAGCATCAGGAGTTTACCCTTGATCGATAACTTTATGCAAAGTGTCTCAATGAAAGTACATACAACACTTCCAATGGCTTTTCAGGGTATGCAATTAAGGACTCTGGCTGCGATGTGTTTGTTATTTCGTACTTTTATTTTAAGCGTCCTGAGTAACCAACCTCGTACTTTTATTATATACCAGGAAGATTTATTCGAGCTATATTTCGGCCGACGTGCGTGCTGACCACGGGGTGACGGCCCACCGACCCACCCACTCTACTCCATACCCCCCCCCCTCCAACTACACCCCCACACGGCCGGATCGATGACCGCTGGAGTGTGACCTAATCGATCGCCATAGCCAGGCCGGGGGCATGGACTTTTTTCGTGCAGAAGATATATATACGCACAGGACTTCTGTGGATCCGTATAGATTCCATACAGACGGCGATACCGCCAGGGTTAATGTGCAGTCCCGTCAGGCCTGCGTTAAAAGCTATATACGATATGAAGTGGTGGGTGAAAGGACACATTGATGGGGTGTTTGTGTATGGGGGCTGAGGTGCACGTGAGATGGTAACCAGAAGAGTACGTTCAGTCCATGTCTAAACCTGCGTCATGCCCACCACTACTGCATGCTTGACGAAGTATGTTGACCTGATCGGTTGGATGTCAAGTTTCCAATCATAGAGGTACATCGACATCGATTGGTGTGCAGGAACGAAGCGACGACGTTATACAAATAAGTCACGGCATCTTTGTTACCCGCACGGGGTGCGCTAGCAATCTGGTGTCGTTCAGCTCGCGACCCCGCCAGCCGAAGTAGCTACATAGGAATGGGGGGGGGCTACATGGCCCAGCGGATTGGAACCATATTCAACACAAATTATCCAAGCATGGAATCATTATTCCGCAAGCCATATCGATCCTCCCATTGGATGCCATGTGATTGATGTCAACCAGTGGCGGTACCACGAGGGCACGTCCAGCGTTTATACCACCGCCGGCCCCACTGGTCCGATAACTCTCCATACAAAAGAAGTCTGACAGCATCCGAATGTCCTCCCCACCCCCTCAACTAGCCGACGGCTGTGATCCACCATGGTGAGGTAGCTATAATCACTGGTTACAGTCTGTTACAAACAAAAATAAATGTCCCGTGATTTACTATTTTGTATCGCAGTCAATGTTAAATGTCGATGAACACGATGATCTCGAATCACTGAATTCTGCCGGTTACCCTGGATTAAGTGATATTGCCATATGCCAGGAAGAAGTTACCGATCAACTAAAGACTATCAATGTTGCTAAAGCGAGTGGTCTGGATGGGATCAGTCCCCGTATGTTGAAAGAGGCAGGTTCTGTTATAAGCGAGTCACTTGCCAAACTGTTTCATTTATGTCTCACCCAGTGTAATTAGATGCCGCGATTATGGAAAAGGGCAAATGTCACACCTCTTCACAAAAAAGGAAGTCGCAATGCTCTGAGTAACTATCGCCCGGCTTCTGTGATAAGTTGTGTCGGTAAAGTTTTTGAAAGAATTGTGTTTAAGCATACCTTCAATTATCTACGAGATAACGATATTTTATCAAAGTTTCAATCAGGGTTTATTTCTGGCGACAGCACTACAAATCAGCTTGTCCACCTGTACCACTTATTTAGTGAAGCGCTAGACATGAAGAAGGACGTCAGAGTGGTGTTTTGCGACATTTCCAAAGCGTTTGATCGAGTCTGGCATGCTGGTCTGATATACAAGCTTAAGAGAATAGGGTTTAGTGGGAATCTGTTAAACTGGTTTCAAGACTACTTGCAAGATAGGTATCAGCGTGTATTGATTGATGGAGCCGCTTCACCATGGCGTGCTATAGGGTTCTGTGTGTCTCAAGGTTCAGTACTGGGACCGCTGCTGTTTTTAGCTTATATCAATGATATAGCCGAAGGGTTACAATCGGGTATATGTTTATTTGCTGACGACACGACTGTTTTTATAATTGTTGACGATGTAACCCAGGAACCTGCAAATAGCATCCTTAGGGAGGACCTGGGTCAAATGGAGAAATGGGCGTCTCAATGGTTCATAAAGTATAGCGCCCCTAAAACTAAGTCGCTGGTGATATCAAACAGACATGTTAGCAATGCACCAGTTTTAATAATGAATAATGACTGTTTAGAAAATGTTACGCAACATAAACATCTAGGTGTGACAATAACCTCCAAGTTAACATGGTCAGCCCATATTAATGAAATTTGCTTAAAAGCCAGCAGGCGAGTAGACATGTTAGCGCGGCTACGTAGCGTAATGAGTCGCAGTTCATTAGACGTGATGTATCGGACGTTTGTACGTCCAGTCATGGAGTATGCATGTATTGTATGGGACGGCTGTACCCAGTCAGACGCGGATAAGTTAGAATCGGTGCAACTTAGAGCTGGTCGCCTCGTATCTGGAGCGACCAAATATACTAGTCACAGTCTTATCTATAACGAGCTTGGATGGGAAAAACTGTGTACTCGTCGGAAAAGATTCAAATTAGTTTTATTTCATAAATTGTTTTACCATAAGGCTCCAAATTACCTTTGTGAACTTATTCCTCAATCTGTGTCAGCCAGAACCTCGTATGGATTACGCAGTGCTCAAACAATGAATGTTACTACACTTAAGGCTAGACTTGCATCTCACTATAATTCGTTTTTACCAAGTGCCATCATGCTTTGGAATGAGTTACCAAACAACATACGGCTTATCCAGGACCCTAAATTATTCAAAGAAAAATTGCTGAAACATGAATCTCCTATGTCTCAGAACAGTAGCAAATTGTATTCATTCGGTAATCGCTTTACTAATGTTATCCATGCCCGGATGAGGATGAATTGTAGTGGATTAGAAGGTCACCTGTATGATATGCACGTAGTAGATAACCCTCAGTGTATATGCGGCTCGCCTAGAGAGGATCCATACCATTACTTTTTTGAATGCCCAAGGTACACTATACTTCGCGATAAACTGATCCATTCTGTCATGAAATTAACATCACCCACCATTGGTAACATCCTGTATGGTAGCCCAAACCTATCACTAAGGGAAAATCAAGCTATATTTAAAGAAGTGCATGATTACATTGCCACGTCTGGTCGCTTTAGGAGATGATGTTATGTTACGCCTTCTGATCGAATGTCATTAATATGTATGTTTAAGATTAACTAATGTTCTGCTTGTTACTTGTGCATCACATGTAAGCAAGAGGGATTTGTATAGGCATTGCCTGTTTCCTAATTGCAAAATAAAATATGTTTAAACCAAATGTCCGTGATGTCATTGGGCTACTTATGTCGACAAATTCTTGAGGTGATACAGTAAAAGAAAACCTGGAATAACGATTAAATGTTAGGCGAAACAATCCTCACTAACATCCGACTGGGGTCGGACGACAATTAGAGGTCCAAGAAAGGAGAGGAACCAGGTCTCCGGAGTCTCATACTCTTTGCGAAGGACGACAGGAACTGTTTCCTGCACAAACAGACATTTGCTCATGTGAGATTCTCATCACGCATCGGCCGCGTGTGTTGGTCTAGAAAACTAACACTTCAATGGCCGAACACGCGGAGAGAAGAAAGAGAATGGCTTAACAAGAGGATGAATATCAAGACACATATATGGAGCCTGAAAGCAAATGAAAGAAAGTGAGAAATTAATGGCTGACGAGAGAACGGCACATTTCCATATCTGTTTATGGAATTTCAGCCGAAGCATCATTTCTGCACGCGCGGAGCATCCCCCAGTTTATCTAACGCCGGTCAGTCTAAGCCACTCGAACGCTACAATTCACACCAACCATCTGGAGTTTTCGCATTAGAGTTCTCATCGCGTAACTGCTCATACGTTCGGAGGTATTTAAACATGGCGGAGTAGTGCATACGGATATAGGGCATAATGCTATATAACATTAGGGCCGCGGAACGAAGCAAGGTCAAGGACGACACATGTGATAGAGATTTTCAGCGCGACCAAATTTTGGCAGTCCCCATGTATAAATATATGGCGAGTATAAAAAAAAACAAGGTGGTGTCAATACAAACATTAAACCGGTCATCCATGTCATTAAGATATGGGACTGATCTGCCATTTTGTCCTCTTTTTATCAGAAGAAATATTGTCAAATGGATCAGTCTCTGGGTACGAATAGCGGCCCATCGGGACATAGAATACGCAGCAAAGCATTTAATGCAGACAACGACCGATATAAAATAAACATGATGATGATTTTATTAAAACAGATGATAATATTCCGTGTTGTGTCCATGTATCGCCTCAGGACAATGATGAGCCATTCACAACATGAACTTAACATGACAAACCCAGATCTTCGAAATTCAATCGTAAACTTTTCCATCGTTGTAAGTCTGGGTAAAAGAGAGTACCCCAGAGTCGCCATCTTAAAACGGGATGGTTGCAAAGTAATGATTCTAAAGACCTTAAAATAAATAAAATTCACATCAATTTTGACCACACAATTCAGGACTTGGGTGCGGACTGTGGAAACCAGTTTCGAGGCCAGCTCAGGCTTAGAATAGACAATTGTTGGAACACCCAATACCAACGTTCAGTCCCTATGTTGGTGTTTCGCGACTTGCGCCCTCTACCGCTACATTCTAAACAGACATGACGGTGCTTTTATAACTAGACGCCTGTAGCAACTTACTGTGAATCAGCCTCCCTGCTTATATGATAGTTATCAAAGCGCAACTCAACCACGAATAATAAAATAATGTTAAAACTCATGTAAGAAAAGCTGATAGATAAATGTTAACAACTCACCGAACATAACTATAAAAAGGCATATATGACTCTCTATGGGTTTCATCTCCCAGTAAAAGAAGAAGTTAAAGATACTTTAATTCCTAATAGGAACAAACTTGTTCAGAGAAACTATGTATGTTTGAGAGACTATATGGGGAGACACCATATGCGGTGTCAGTCATATACGCCTCTATATAATCTACTTGGAAGCTTCATCGGTGTCCTGTGTCCTGGGAGACTCGCTACGTCACGTGACATGGAACAATACGTTTCAAGTCTTGGGTCCACAAAGATGACATATTGACAGAATGTAAGAATCTTGAGTCCACATATACATGATTTATCGACAGAATGTACAGACACTTGTAGCGGACGGATAGCCTGCATAACCTGACTACTCACAAAATAAATACACAGCTACGCGTTAAAGTGACTACAAAAGTTAAACAGAATGTGTCCAAGTACAATCCGTATGGTGTGCATACGAACCGGTAATAGATTACCATATTGAGTACACATGACTCTTATGTAACGTATAGACATCTAGTATGTCAATGTAAAAGTCCAATACAAAAAATACACTGCTACATAACAGCTGCATAATACGCGTACAAGGGTCGTCGCTTTGAATCTGCATGGCGGGTAGGTGGGACTTCTCAGCGAATGGTTCATGGACGGCGGAGGTAAACTGTAAGAACGACACATGCATTAGAGGCACACAGGCAATCCTGCACAGGGGTTCCCGGAGATACAGCAGGCCTCCACCCCTAGTCCTAGCAGACGTCACCGGAGACGCCCGGGCCGTCAAGGTCGGGGAGGTCAAGCGGCGGTCGTGCCCCCTCGCTGCGTGGGGAGCCGGTCGGTGTGATACCTTTGAGTTCTTCAAGTTGGTGGCGCTGGTTGTCGTCCAGTAGGTCGAGGCGTTCTTTGAGCAGCTCAAGGTCCTTTTTATGGTGAGACTCCTGCGGGACGGAATATCAGCGGGTTAGCTTATCAGGCGGCAGGGGAAAGCACTCAGTTAGGAGGCACGAGAGGCAGTCACGGGGCCCGGGATTGATAATTTAGGAGCAAGGAGTGATGTCTGCAGTATATGGGTGAGAACTAATGGAAGGCGGTCAGGGGGGCGCGGTAGGTGAGGAGCAACAGGAAGCAGTTAGGAGGGCCGGGGTATAGATAGGTTAGGGGCAAGGAGCGGCATAGTCAAGGGGATCATGGCTATATACATAGGTTCGTTGCTTGGTTATTCAGGACGCTTTAACCACTTTTGGTCATATCGCGTCAATGGGAGAAGGAAAGGAAAGTGGAGCCACGTCCCCGGGGGTAACCCCCCTACTCTTTACGAAGAAAGACACGGGATCTTTATCCTGCGACCACACAGGCATGGCCACAGCAGGGCTCGAACCATCAATCCACGCGCCGTTAGGCGGCCAGAGCACTCAATGCGAGCGCTCTAACCCACTGAGCTATCGCGTCGGCCCCCTATATACTTAGGAAACAAGAGGGGGGGGGGGGGGGGAGCCTGGATAGCAATCTCCTGACTAATATATGTTATTGCGTAGAATATGATGAGAAAAGTAATTATCACAATTGAAGATTATTTGGGACCCGTCCATGTTTAAATTTGTCCGCGATGACTGTTCTGAAACCGGGGGGACCGCCCCCCACGCCCCCATTGTCACCCACCCCCCTCACCCTGGCCACACACTCACCATGGCTGACAGCTCGGGCAGGGCGCCCCCCACGCCCCCGTTACTGCCCCCCCACCCCTCACCCTGGCCACTAACACTTACCATGGCTGACAGGTTGGGCAGGGCGCCCACCACGCCCCAGTTGCTGCCCGCCCCCCCACCCTCACCCTGGCCACACACACTCACCATGGCTGACAGGTTGGGCAGGGCGCCCCTACGCCCCCGTTGCTGCCCGCCCGCCCGCCCCCCCCCCCCTCACCCTGGCCACACACACTCACCATGGCTGACAGGTTGGGCAGGGCGCCCCCCACGCCCCCGTTGCTGCTCGCCCCACCCCTCACCCTGGCCACACACACTCACCATGGCTGACAGCTCGGTCAGGGCGCCCCCCACGCCCCCTTTGCTGCCCGCCCCCCCCCCCCACTCACCCTGGCCACACACACTCACCATGGCTGACAGGTTGGGCAGGGCGCCCCCCACGCCCCCGTTGCTGCTCGCCCCACCCCTCACCCTGGCCACACACACTCACCATGGCTGACAGCTCGGTCAGGGCGCCCCCCACGCCCCCGTTGCCGCCCGTCCCCCTCACCCTGGCCACACACACTCACCATGGCTGACAGGTTGGGCAGGGCGCCCCCCACGCCCTCGTTGCTGCTCGCCCCACCCCTCACCCTGGCCACACACACTCACCATGGCTGACAGCTCGGTCAGGGCGCCCCCCACGCCCCCGTTGCCGCCCGCCCCCCTCACCCTGGCCACACACACTCACCATGGCTGACAGCGGGGCAGGGCGCCCCCACGCCCCCGTTGCCGCCCGGCCCATCTCACCCTGGCCACACACACTCACCATGGCTGACAGCTCGGGCAGGGCGCCCCCCACGCCCTCGTTGCCGCCCGGCCCCTCTCACCCTGGCCACACACACTCACCATGGCTGACAGCTCGGGCAGGGCGCCCCCCACGCCCCCGTTGCCGCCCGGCCCATCTCACCCTGGCCACACACACTCACCATGGCTGACAGCTCGGGCAGGGCGCCCCCCACGCCCCCGTTGCCGCCCGTCCCCCTCACCCTGGCCACACACACTCACCATGGCTGACAGCTCGGGCAGGGCGCCCCCCACGCCCCCGTTGCCGCCCGCCCCCCTCACCCTGGCCACACACACTCACCATGGCTGACAGCTCGGGCAGGGCGCCCCCCACGCCCCCGTTGCCGCCCGCCCCCAGCATGATGGTCCGGAACTCGTGGTGACGCCTCATCATATCCCGCAGCTGCTTCCTCATGTGGAGGTGGACGTCGGACGGAACAGACTTCCTGCAAACACGACGCAGCGTTCTGAACCACCCTTATATTCATTGTATCGCGGGTCAGAATCTCGATCACCATGAATACAAATGTTAAAAGAAACAACTGGGCCAATCAGAATTCAGAATCAATAGGTAAACTATTTACAGCAATTTTCTTCCTATTTCAATACCGAATATTCTGCGGACATAATCATGTAGTTGTATTATATTAGCAACATTATGTCACTCAGAAACGATGGTTCTAGCGCAAAGGAACACTTACTTCAAAGAATCTCTTTCGATTTCTAGTTCTTGCATTTTTGCCTTGTACAAACTGGCTTTGTGCTTGAGTTTTGTCATGACAATAGCAAATTTTTTCTTTTTCTGAAATGAAGCAAACAAACACCTTGATCACTGCAAGGATACACATTACAGAGATGCGCAAAAAGACTGCAAAAAAACGGTATCAACATGATCAGTGTAGTAGACACGGTACGCTTATTAATGCATTATTACACATGAAAACAGGGTTCAACACATATTTTACGTGTATCTCAAGGTTAAATAAAATCCACATAATATCAACCACCAACAATAACGTCTAGTAAAGACTCCTTCTTTGACTGACCTTCCGATGCGTCACCACGGCGGTTTCCAGGCTGAGGTTGACCTTGGACAGGTGATCTTCCAGCTCATTGATCCTTTGCTGGAAGTTCATCTTGTCCTCCACCCACGTGGCCCGGCCTTGAGCGATGACCTTGTCGGCGTCGTCCTTGGCGACCCTGAGCTGGTCCGTGGCTCGGCGCGCGTCCTCTGCCAGTTCCTGCGCGCGCCGTTTGAGCTGTGCGTTGGCGTCCTCCAGCTCCTGCTCACTACTCATGTAGCTGCGATACTGACTCTCGATGCGGTGGAGCCTCGTCTTCAGTTCCGAGTTCTCCATCCTTTCCCGATCGACCTGCTCCATCAGAGTCTGGTGGTGCTGTACCTTCGTCCTGGGAGGGGGGTACAACCATGCATCGAGTAACCGTGTGTGATAAGTACATACTTTGGGACAACGTGGACTGCTTAATTTAAATTCAAATCGATGAAATTCAAGTGCCTGTCAGTTTACTGACATGACTGAGCAGGATACTACGATTACAATCAACTACAGGTTAGTGAACCGACTGAGTATGAAATTAAGTCATATTCAATCGCCGGGTAGTTGTTGATATTATGCCGAAGGAAATCGGTCATGTTGACTTTTACCTCAAGACGAGAACTTCTTTCTCCGCGGACTCCTTGGCGTCCTGAGCGGCGTGCAGTCGCTCTTCTGTCTTCTCCCGTTCCGCGTGACGCGAGGCTTCCTCGTCTATCTTTCGCCGATCTAATTCCTGTAGCTTCGTCTCTAGCTCCAGCCTGAATGGAGAAAGTGTTGGATGTAAGTCCTTAATAAACCGTATTAACAGCATGAGTGAAGAAAGTTCGGGATATTAGTCATGAAAGCGTTAGAGCCGCCCTTTTTAGCTTAAAGCTAACTTTAGTCATCGAGAACAAACCAATACAAATGAGTTACGATAGGAGCTTACAGTTTTATTCCGTGAAATCACTATACACGCCTTCGTGCAAGCCCACATTGCCAAAGCAAAACTGAGGTCCGGCGGGTTCTGAGAGCATTGCATCTGAGCGCCAATTTTGAAATTTCTTAATTATATCACAATAGGTCAACCTCAACCATGAGGTTGAGGTTGACCGAAAGCTCATTGCGATGAAGCTATAGATCTCACCAGAGTTTTATAGAATAGGTTGACGCCCCACGCAGCAGTTTTATAGAATAGGTTGACGCCCCACGCAGCAGTTTGATAGAATAGGTTGACGCCCCACGCAGCAGTTTGATAGAATAGGTTGACGCCCCACGCAGCAGTTTTATAGAATAGGTTGACGCCCCACGCAGCAGTTTGATAGAATAGGTTGACGCCCCACGCAGCAGTTTTAGAGACACTCACTTTTCGTTCTGGACGGCGTGTAGTTTCTGCCACTCCTCTTCGCGAGCCGCTTGGACCCGACGCACCCCCTCACGCTCCTTCTCCACAAGAGCCTCCGCCTGGTGGTCTAGGGATACTTTCCCGATCTCAACCTGGTTCTTCAGCTCTGCAAACACACCCATCATAAGTGTATAAGGAAACCTTCCTCGAAACAAAGAGTGGAATAAAACTTTTAAAAGGAAAAACGAATTAAGCACCTAATTTAAATGTTAATCGTTCAAACGCTCGAATTAAATTTTGCCGCAATGAAAAGTAGCAGATGTTAGAATAATTGCATATTGTTGGATTATTTTGTGGACTATTCTGCAAAACACAGGAGATTCCGTATTCTGCATACTCATAAAAATCCGTATACCTGTATTATACGGCAAGGCCTTGGACAGTCAAACTCATTCTTTGTTTGACTCATTTAACTAAAAACAAATGAGAAGTAATAAATGAGTAATAAAAGATAATGAGAGGTATAAATGGTAACTTCATATGTTACCTTCAATCTCATTGCGTAGTCTGTCTCTCTCCCGCTCGAGGTCGCCACGCTCGCGCAACATTTCCATCTTGAGGTCGGTCAAGTCCACTTTGCTCTTGTGCGTCACTTCTTCCGCGTGGTTTTTGAGTGACAGGTTTTCGCGTTCCAGATCATGAACGCGACTTGACAGGTCTGTCTGAAGGTCAGACGTGGACGCGATCTCCGACTGGAGGGCGCGGCACTGTAGCTTGAGCGACTCCCGCTCAGTCTGGTGTCAACAGAATATATGTACATCATTGTGAAAGTGGTATGATTACCATTAGTCATTAAGAAATCCCCACAAATCAAGAGACTAAATCAGACAATGATTGCATTACCTTTTCAGTTAAAATAGTCATGTGATGCGACCATTAAACTGTCAATATTGCACAAATCATTTACTCTATGATTTTTTTCTATCTATACTTATATTACAGGGTTGTAAAGCGTTACTGAACATGCAGCTAGTGATAAATTGTAAAATGCAAAACAGAAAAGAAAAAGATGAACAAAATTTGTGAATGGCTAACAGTTAACATGCCACGTATGAGCCAAATAGTACGAATCATAATAATAACTAAAGATTGGGACGGTGGCGAATCGAGAAGGCATTAGTTGTAAATGAACGATGTACGACCTGAAAAGGGAACTTGATCTCTCGTTTACCCTACTATATACTAATATAGGAAATGTTACCTGAAAGAAAGCGTACATCTTGCAATGTTTCATCTGAGGCTACATAGAAACTATTTTATCATTTTGAGGCAGAACTCCAAAGAGTTTCCACAGGTGTGTTGAGCCAAAAAAACTCCACTTTTTCGCCAGTTATCACTTTCTACACCCTGGTGCACACCCTGCGCGTTCGAGAACCAGACGACGTGTGGTCCTACCTCGAGGGCCTTAACGTTGGCGGCGTACTCGGCCATCTGTTTGGCCTGCAGTCGGGTCACGCTGTCAGACTGCAGTCCCTGGTGCTCCCGCTGGGCCCTGATCTCCTCCAGCTCCGTCAGCAGACCTTTCACCTTGAGGTGGAGCTGCGCGTTCTCGCGCTGCATAACGCGCACGCGCTGCGTGTCGCCACCGGAGTCGTGCTGCTGGCGCGCGATCTGCGCCTCGCGCTCCTTCCGCAGGTTAGTGACCTGGTAGAGTGAAGCGGGCATGCCGTGACATGGAGGTGATGGGCGCCGTGACATGGAGGTGATGGGCGCCGTGACATGGAGGTGATGGGCGCAAGGGGCGATGGTAGGCCGAGAAACAGAGCAGGTAAAGATTTCACCATTGAGCTACGTTGTGGGTTGTGAGGAGGCACTAACATTGGTGTGTGACCGCGGTGACACGGATCACGGTCTGTGAGAGTGTGAAGGTGACGCTGCCATGAGGTGTAAAGGTCACCTGGTGAACTACCGGTAATGACGTGATCCGTGTTGTTTTTTATGGCTTGATACATGTGTTTGTAAACCAAACCAAAAACATCCTAACTATGCCATACTAACAGACAATTTCGTTGTGAAATACACAATAATAGCATGACAGAACTGTACCAAGTCTGGTACTGACCTGGTATAAAAACTCAAGGACGCGAACATTAGAAACAAAACAAAAATTCCTTCTGCCGCGTTCAACGTTTGCTTCATGCCATTCTCATCACAAAGCAAGTTGAAACAACATAATCTATTCTAGTGCATTTCTAGCTAGTCAGGAGTTACCTTCTGATGATAATATATCTTTGTCTGTGTTGTACTAGACATTTCACTCCTATATTGTATTAATTTTTCTGTTCTCTTCAGCTAGGCAGGGACAGATACAAGTATATGTATTTGACCATATTCGATATTTACAAGCGGCTAACATAGGTTTGAAACTTGGTTAACTGGTTACATTCACATACATGTACCTTGTAACTCATTAAATAAGATAAGTCAAAATAATTAATTTACATGCCTAAATAACTTAATTTCAACCCAAAAGGCCAATTGCAGTATAATTAAGTTATCAGTAATATGTGACAGGTTCTGAAACAATGACAAACTACAGACAAATTATTTATAATTGATAACTCGCAAATAACTGTTCTAAGAATAGATAATAGAATAGATTTTCCCATTCCATGTGACATGGTGAATGACTTGTGACTATGGTCTCACCTTGACCTGACTTTCACTTACCTCTGCCTCATGCCTAAGCTTCATTTCCTCCACCACTTGTTGTTGCTGCTGCTTTTCATGCTCATACTCTGATTTCAGGAATGAATATTCATACTTCAGTTTGTTGTACTCGTTGCGATATTTCTCTGCTTCCAAATCAAGCCGGTTGAATTTTTCTCTGTAAGGTTTCTCCAGCTCTTCTGTCACTTGAAGTTTGAGCATTTCTAGCTTCTGAGAGTTCAGTGTCTGTCAGAGTTAGGAGCAAGAGATAAGATTTAAAATTGCATATATACAATCTAGTAGCAATCATTTAATACAATACCCTCTTTTTATTTTCAAGTTGTACCAGTATACTTTATCACGTTTTACATTTTAAAAAGTGGCTACAGGGAGGTTTATAATTACATTGGAGTACTTATAATGTACTTCATACTCTCGACATTGTATAACAAACTCAGCAGAATCACCATAAAATCGAATTCAAGAGGTACTGGCAATATGTGAGAACACAAATTATATCTTTGCTGTATGTTGTCAATGGCATTATAACCAATGTGACCTAAGACAAACAAATACATGGCCTGCTCAGCAGCACCAATGTCCACACATGTCAAACTCAGCATGCTTCTAACCTGTGACTTGAGATCTTCCATTCCTACATGCTTAACTGCCAGTTCCTTACGGAGCTGATCCATGATAGTCTTGTACTTGTCTTGTACCAGCTTGCTCTCCTCAATTGTGGAGCGCAACTCATTTTGTAGTGATACATATTCATCTTGTAGACTAGAATGACAAAAACAATGTTACTCTAAATGATGCCAATTACAGGTAAGATTGGGTAATGTTTACACAGATTAGATACACATTCTTTTAATAGACTAGATATACATTCTTATCATAGACTAGATATACATTCTTAAAATACACTAGATATACATTCTTAAAATACACTAGATATACATTCTTAAAATACACTAGACATATAGTCTTAAAATACACTATATATAACCAATGTTTCATATATATAAGGCTGTTATGCAAGCTGTGTTAAAGGTGTAACTGCAAAATGGAATTGCATGAATTGTATGCTTACTGAGTATGTTCTGCTTTGAGGGTTTGGTAATTGGTTCTGTGCTGTTCAGATCTCATCTTTTCATCAGCTAACATCTTTTGCAGTTCTGTCTCGAAGGCCAGTCTGGGCAGTACATCTGATAACACAGCATGGGCATCTCTAGAGACTGGCAAAGATGATGCCAGTCCTAGGCCCTCAACATAGCGTTCACCCACAGTAGCCATCTTCAGTGTGTTTATAGCTATGAATTATTCACCTTTGCTGAAAAAAAAAATATTCTTTTATAATATATCACATTCATCCAAGTAAATTATGATCTGGAATATTATTACCCTAGCACCACATATCAGGCCAAGGGCTATTATTAACATATAATTAAACTACCGTGCATCATTCATCCTTTTCCACAGCTTAATCAGGTATCAAATTAAAGTTAAATGTTGTTATGCAAACTTTACATATTAAACTATTTTATTTACCTACATGCAGTATGACATGACGCATGCTGTATGTAGTAGTAGAGTTTACTTAATGACAATTATAAACTTCAGTCATTGTTCTAGAGGTTACCTCGGTTCACAGCATGCACTAAATAACAAGAGTTGCTGTTACTGATAATTAGGTATGATTTTCATCATCATAGGTATAAACTCATTTCACAGTGTATGCTGATTACAAGTTATCGTTAATGACAATTAGGTATGTTTTCATTGTCACAGGTATTAATTCGTTTCACAGCTTGTGCTGATCACAAGAGTTACTATTAATGACAATTAGGTATATTTGTCAATGGTTTAGGTGTTAACTTGTTTCACAGCATAACCTGATCACCCCGCACATAAACATATTTATATTGGCTATAGTTGCTAATAATATGCGCTTGAGACACTGACGCAAGCCTTTGGCCTAGATGTTCCCCTCTCAATTATCTATTTTACTGAATGGAGCCTTTCTCCATTATGTGCAATACAAGCCGGGACCACCCAGCAACTCCTTCCCACTTTGTGCAACCCCAGCCCGGGGCCACCCCTCAGACCCAGCTACCCCACTCTATGCGACCTCGTAGCCAGGCCCACCCTGCTTCCACTCCCTAATTAGGGAGGTCAGACCATTTGTTATTGTTTTGAAATGGCATGCAAACTATATACTATTCAAAAGATCTCACCCAGAGAAAAATATTAGTGCTAATTTGAGTGATCTATGATGAATATTAACAAAGTTGTGAATATTTAAAAACTAATTACCTGCTAACTTTCCTGCTGGTTTTGTGACAGTTTTATTGAGCTCTCATTTTTGACATAATTGGGGTCTAGATGACTATCTGATCATGTAATATATATATCACTGGATTGGTCTTGTTCTGAGCAAGAGATCAGTACTTGTTTGATCATCGTAGAGTGAACGGAAGTAAAGTTATATAAAAACTTAATTGCAGAGAGGGACAAATGAAGACAGACCACCATTCGGTTGGTGGGCCATATTGCAGGGAAAGTTTGTGGAAGTGGAGAAATGTCCCAGTCAAGATCGATAGATTAATCGGCCGGGTGTTTTTAATTTTGCTGCTTAAAGGTCTTGCTATCCCAATAGAATAAAATATTATGAACAAAATATTTTCTTTAACAAGCCCTATCAATGCCCAATACACATAAAGATCGGTGAAGAAGCAATGCCAAAGGCGCAGCTAGTTCATTGTTACTTATTCTAATGCTATATCTCCCCCTGCAAAAACATTTACTACAGGTTGGCCGATATAAGTACTAGAGGCCGGAGTGCAATAATTGCAAAGTCATGAAACATATGAAGTGACATGAAACTATACTTCAGTTTGCAACCTCCCACTGTTCCCTTTGGGAATATCATTTACTCTGTTAAGATAGCCTCATCCCCCTACTCTATTTATGTGAAACACTCTCATCCGTCAAAATAGTTTGATTTCTAGAATTGACGTAATCATCAGTCATCGATAACAGTCGATTTCTGCAAGATTTCGCAAAACTATGCGAAAGCTGCTTTCAGACAACAAATTACCCAGCATGCAACACGAATTCAAGACCCTTTGGGCAAGAAGGCGACCAGCTCAGGGACAGGGGCCTCATTCATAGGCTTTGTGCTCCTATGCGCTCCATATCTTGGGGCCCATAAAATAGTAATCCTGAACCATTTACCATTTATTTATCCTATAACACTCTGTAACAACTGGTCTTTCTTTTCCGCCATTAATCGTTTGAGAACTCTCTAAATTAAGGGAGATAATCTGTTTTACCCACTGTCATGTGACGCGATCTTTTCCAAAATGGCAGTGCACACGATGACAATAATTGAAATGTCATTCTTGTTTAGGCGTAAATAACTTTATTTTGATAAAAAAAACCTATAAAGGTCATATTCTATCATTATAAATCATTGTATGATTGGGTGAATCATGCTAGAAAAATAATTTCATGTAGCTAATAGTATGTTGTGTCAGTTGGGAAACTGCAGTCGTTTGACCTCGCTACCCTAATACACGAACCCTCAGCTGTGGCCCATCTCCACGAATGCTATGCAGAATGGCCAGACAGCATAACGGCCAAGTCGCTCTCACCACCCCCTATCATAGGTAGAGGGGGGGAGGTAGTCAGGCAATGAAGGGATTAGTCGGTACATAGTTATACCGAAACCGACTGAAACTGGCCTAATTATACCAAAACCAAGCCGCTAGCATGTTGAAGACACATATGCTCTGGATGTAGCATTAGTCCAGATAGAGATAAGTCTAATATTAATTGTCAGTAATAGCAGATATGCCTGTTTTCTGTCTGCGGAAGTGGCTCAAACTGCGAATGCCTGCGCCATTTTGTTTGTTAACAAATGGCCACCAGGCACCCCCAGCTGCCAACACCTGTTATGTATACACAACTGCATAAACTGTAGCGCTGTCTCCTGGTGTCCACCAAAGAATTAGAGGACAAAGTATTCCCCTTGTTTAAAATACATGATATTGATATTGAGATTGTTCCATATGAGTTTATACATCAGATTGACATGTTTCCATGCGCATGTACGGGGCCGTTATGATAGATACAGGGGGGGGGGGGGATATCTTCCCAAGGGGAACCATCCTTGAACCACTTTGACACAAAACAAAGAGTACTATAGATGCAACCATAGTGTCGTTAACGTTATATGTATGTATAATTTTCATGCCGGTCTGGTTTGATTTTAAAAATAATAAATTGTCACGTCAAGATACATTTAGATGCTTTGCCTTCTGTATTTAGTCGTATTCCAAAAGTGGCGCCACCTCGCGGCGAATGATACAGCAAACGTGACAAACAAGATGGCGCATCTATTCGACCGTTATTTTATAGCTTATTCCGCCCTTATATGCTTCTACCTTATAGCAGTCTTCTATATAAGTATACGTGTGACCAGATCCCAACCATAATCGATCTTCTGTAAAGTTAGACTGTTCTATGCAACTCGGTTTTGGTATATTCAGGCCTGTTTCGGTCAGTTTCGGTCGGTTTTGGTCAGTTTCGGTATAACTATGTATCCGGATTAGTCTGTTCCTCTGCGATTAGACTGTCAGTTGTTGCCACACGTACAGTAAATCAGTGGAGGGGGAGGCCGGGGGGGGGATGGGGGCCCAAAACATATACTAAAGTCTATACCCTAATATGCGAGCCCTCAGCTGGGGCCCATCTCCACGAAAGCGTATACTAAAGTGTATAACCCCCCCTGATTTACTGTGCCTGTGGTTGTTGCTTTTCGCACTGTTTTGAGAGAGTGACCCACTCTCCGGTGGGAGCGAAAAAGCTGAGGGCGAAATTGCCGAAAAGTCGAGTTAGGCCCCACCGTTTAGACTTTACTAAAGTCAAAGTCATAAATGCCGTAGACGAAAGTTTCGTGGAAAATATGGGCCGAAACGTGAGTTTATCAAACTTTATGGCATTTATGACTTTGACACAAATTCGCAAATCCAGTTTGATCGACGACGCAGTGATAATGGAAGTATCTTAGTTAAATCATACATGTTATGCTGCACAAACTATCCTTTACAATAATTCCAATATGTATAAATGCTACATACAATAAATAAATAAGCCCTTACATGAGTCCTGTTAAAACACATCACCACGATCACCGCCTAACACCATTGAAAATAAACATCCGGTATGCCGCGCTTGGCATCATGGGACATTTTGGTATCACTATAAGGTTACACACCAATAGGCAGATAGGTCGTGCGTAGAAAAGTATCTGGTGTCAAGTGGTGCCTAAAATATGGTCGTATATCAGGGTTATGTGGTTACTAATTCTTTCTGTCTTGGCAGATATTTTTTCTTTTACTAATGTTTGGCCAGGATAATGCCTGTTAAATTCATCTGTGACGTATTTAATCGTGCATGCGGATGTTACGGGTGCGTGGTTCGGTCGACCTTATCACATGCTGATTCGCAGGGTCTCATTTTCGGCGGGTTGCGCTAGGGGGGTGTGGGGGGGGGGGGGGGTCATATTATGGGCTGTAGCAAAAAATATCGCACGTGTGTTAAAATAAAGTTGGAAAGTTTCCTATGGCCCACATATTCAAACATGGGTACCGATTTTTCTCTGGCATCGGGTTGAAAATTTGGGTTTTCCTATTGCTTATCATGGGGATGGCGGTACATAATAACACCGAAACGGACCGAAACGGAGCACGAACGCACCGAAACCGAGCAGTGACGGCCGAAACGGAGCATAAACGGACCGAAACGAAGCAGTGACCACCGAAATGAAGCATAAACGGACCGAAACGGAGCAGTGACGGCCGAAACGGAGCATAAACAGACCGAAACGGAGCAGTGACGGCCGAAACGGAGCAGTGACGACCAAAACGGAGCATAAACGGAGCACAAACGCACCGAAACGGAGCAGTGTCGGCCGTAACGGAGCAGTGACGACCGAAACGGAGCATAAACGCACCGAAACGGAGCAGTGACGGCCGAAACGGAGCATAAACGGAGCACAAACGTACCGAAACGGAGCAGTGACGGCCGAAACGGAGCAGTGTCGGCCGAAACGGAGCAGTGACGGCCGAAACAGATCACAAACGCACCGAAACGCAGCATAAACGGACCGAAAAATTAATCTCACTTCGGCTTGCCATAAAGAATATCTTTGGCGTATACCACCATGCACGTGCATGTGGCATATCATTCGGTTGCTTAGGAACTCCTATTGTGACGTCATGTTTATAACATTTTGACGTCACAACTACTCACTATGACTGCAGCCGATGGGCGGTCACCAAGAGCGCTCTGCTTGCCAACAGACATTAATTTAGCCCGTCGCTTATAAATTAACTTTATTTTGAAGTATACATCCAGTGTTAACATTCAATAATTTATTCGTTAATATTGTGGGGCAGCTTATTTATTTATTAAAGACATGACACTATAGGCTTCGACCTCTCTTTGCTTGAATATATTTATGTAAAGCTGACTAGTATATTTACTCCGAATCCGAAAACGTACGTCTCATGGGGGTTGTTACGCGAAATAAAAGCCTATGGTTGAAATGGACTTTGAATATGCATGCATGTTACCTAAAGAGCTCGCTTGCGCTCGCTATGAACAGATAATAAGTAAAGTACATGCATAAAAACATTTAAAAATACATATCCTAATGCTTTAGGCACTCCGTTTCGGTGCGTTTCGGTTTTTCGTCAAAATGTTAATTTTCGCGCGTAAATTAAAGATGTGTAAACTATTATACTTATCACTTTTTTCTCAAACCGAAAGGTTAATATGACCTGACTATCACGCAAAAGCCAACCTAAACACCTTTAATCGTTTTTTTTATCCAATTCAGTACGCAATCTAAGATTATATTTTGTAATAATTATTAATGACGCTCGGTCCATTCGCGAATCCACTGAGCGCATGATGATTATTTACAAGGATAATCATTCTGTGCCACATATTACTGGGCGAAAATATAAACAGGAAGGGCAGCTACAAACACGGTGAAAACGTAAACAGTTAGCTTAACCGGCCGGCTTAACCTTATTAAAAACTGCAGGAATACAATTTCAAAACGATATATAAATGCTTTGTGTTGGCAATATAACACTGGTGTTACCCGTCATTGACATTGTGAGCCTTATGATTTTGATCAGGCAACGTCAGATCGATGATCCGTTTGTTTACTTCTTAGACTTAGGCCTAGGCTATGTTTTGACCATGTGGAACCATGTGGCACACTGCTCACAGTAGATGGTCTTGTCGTTGCACTCACTGCCACATTTTCCACAAGGCCATTTGGCTGTAGTTTTTGCCATTGCCATATTGAGCATACAGAGTTGCTGAAGTCTCTTAAACTGTTAAAGACGGTTTACGCCCGCGTGGGCCGCTGGATGTCTGGGCCGCTGGACATTTAGGCCGCTAGGAGGGGTGGAGGGTAGGGGGCGGGGTGGGGCAGGCGGGGGGCGGGGTGGGGCAGGCAAGGGGGGGGGTGATATTAGGCAGAGGGGGTTAAGGATTAAACGGAGGCTGAAGGGCGAACCGATCAAACAGTTATTGTTTTGCTTCAGGCCAATTAGCGATAGGGGAGAGCAGAGCCTTGGAGCACATACAAATTGATGCAACCATCTGAACCATCCTCCTTTTGTTCGTTCGTATTGCTTGTCTCGTCAAGTATATACCGGGTGCAAAAATATGGGAGCACATACAAATTGATGCAAATAAACGCTGTACCATCCTCCTTTCACTTGAAACGTTCACACCATGAGGTGTATTGTAATCTATTCATAACGGCCCCAACCCTCAGAAGCCAGATGTTATACCCGATATGCTCGGTGTCACTTGAAACGTTTACACCGTAAGGTGTATTGCAATCCATTCATAATGGCCCCAACCCTCAGAAGCCAGGTGTTATACCCCGATATGCTCGGTGTCACTTGAAACGTTCACACCATGAGGTGTATTGCAATCCATTCATAACGGCCCCAACCCTCAGAAGCCAGGTGTTATACCCCGATATGTGGTGTCACTTGAAACGTTTACACCGTAAGGTGTATTGCAATCCATTCATAATAGCCCCAATCCAGGCTGCCACCTCATTGGGCCCCGGGAGGCCCGACGCCATGTCCCTGCCGCTGACGCGGCCATCCCGGACAGCGGGGAAGCCGGTGATGTCCCGGACGCCGGTGACGTCCCGGCCGTCCCGGACGCCGCTGATGCCAGTGACGTCCCGGACGCCGCTGACGCCGGTGACGCCTAGGATGCTGCCGGTCCCTGGCGTCCCTGGTGACGCCACACAGATGCCTCTGATGGAGGGACTCCGGGTGACCCCGTGGATGTATATATGTGTTAAATCTGTTGAATAAAATATAGGGTATATAGCGTATACAGGTGTCCGCAGAGTTTTTTTAAGCTGATTAACGAATAACAACCAGCCCCACGGCTCAGTGCTTAACACCCAGCCGTCGTCTATCGTAATCCCCACCCGACCTGGGCATGCCTCCACCCTTTCAAACATGACCACCAAACCCCCCACACCGTACCCCCCGCACCAATGCAACCCCCTCCCCCTATCATATCTCTATCTTGACTAATGCTACATCCAAAGTCTTGAATTTCAATCCTGAAAGCCTGTGGGCTATCCAAAAAATAAGCAATTTGGTCACCGTAGCAGGAGTTGGTGGCCAGCTTTATATCCCTGCACCTCTGTTTGCTGTTTGGTATTTTGTACGTGATGTCGACAGCAGCTTGCTATCACGTCCGTGCACGATATAAATAAACCAGCTAGTTTTATGTTGAAATTGTTGTTTTACAGACTCTCAGAGATATAAAACATATATGCATCAGAATTTTGAGATACTTTTAGTCTTGATTCTAAAATGTAAAATATCTAAGATGGCGCATATTGCTTTAATTGCCTTTGGCTTTGCTGGTTTCAGTCTAGTTCCATAGATGTAATGTAGTCTGCTCCGATATGGGTAGCCACAGCGATGTATACTCATAATTGCCAAACAGCAGAAGGATTTAAGGGGGCTGGTGAGATGTGGTCGAGCAGCGCCTCAACGGTTGGCGACCAGGTGGGGTAGGGTTCGGCTCAGCTTCTTGCCGTGTAATGAGCATCAAATTTTGGGGACTCTTCAGGCTCGCCCTGTAATGACCATGGATAACGCAGAATTTGCCCACAGCCAATTTTCTGCAACTCCACAATAGCCTCAGGGTAACTCTGGCGAGACGGTGCAAACAGCAACAACAGACAGTCCAAACGGAGAGGTACAGACTAATCCCTTCAAGGCTCAACCAACTCCAACCACCCCTCTTCCCTCCACCTATGGTAGGGGATGGTGAGAGCGACTCAGCCATTATGGTGTTCAGTCCTTCTGCATAGCATTCGCTACAGACGGTAGTTTCAGTCATGACCAAAATATTGTATGTGTAGATTGCAATATTTATGAATTTTATGTGAAGTATAGGTGCTAGAATTTAAATACAGATGTGATCATAGGCATGCATGGTATAGCGTTCTGTGATTAATTACAGGATCTGCTGCTGCCACCATGGCTGAGCGTGATGTGAACACAGGTGACCGAATTACAAATTCTGGGGGCAAGAAGGGTAAGAAGGTAAGTGTATACAAGTGTGTGGAACATATCCTGCTAGCAACAGTATCAATTCAAATGTAATGGGTCGAGGGGTCTGAGGGACAGTATTGACAGTGCAAAAAAGACACAAATCTCACGACAGGGGCTTAAATACTGGAGTCTACAGCTCCCACAATGCAGTACAAAACAAGGTCAAGGATGCTCAACATTTCCAACAAACAATATGTGCATGATTCAAAACAAGACACAATACAACTGTCAGACAATAAAAGTTAAACTGCAACATTAAAAGAGACTGTCAGCGGAAGTATAACAGATACAAATGTAGGAGAACATATAAAGTAAGGCTAGAATATCCAAACAGTCCCAATTCTCTAAATCTAAGGAAATAACATGATAGGTATATCCAGGCGACAACTGTCAAAATTGGTCCTGGTACACAAAGATTGCCATAACGTACAGATTGGTCCTGATGCAGCTAATGCTGTGATCTTATGATCAAGGGTTACTGCAGCACTATTAGTAGAGGTCGTGATTTTGGTTTTTCAGGGATCAGCGAAGAAGCGAGTACCAGGAACAGGGGAGCGAAATGACCCGAGAACGGACCGACGTCAGCGACCCCCAAGGAAGGCCAACCTAGCGTCAATGATGGAAGCCCTCTCCCTTGATTCACTTAACAAACAGCCACAGGGGTCAGTCACGAGCCTGTTGGCAAAGTTGACCAGTGGCAATTGGTACCGATATAGCAGTTTCCAGCTTCACAGACCTAATCACCATGTTTATTAAGAAACAGAACCAGGGATGCACCATGGAGGTGGCATCATAATCAATTATTTTCCTTGACAGCCTTGTGAAATAATATTAAATTAATTGAGTGCGCACATGTCCTGATTACAGCCACTCCTACTGTCAAAGCATTACTTATTGTTAAGCCAAACGCTAAATCGCCACAGTAAACACTTGAAAGCCTTAATATGGAAGACTTCATTTTAACCAATTCGTGACATCGCTATACACTCTACAGTATATATAAAACAACCGGTGATACCGTGTACACTCTACAGTGTATATATGAATATTTTGTATATGTCAGGGTCGGGGTGGTGTATGACGATCGGATGCTGGCCCCGCTCTGTAGCTGGGACTCCAATCACCCTGAGAAGCCGGAGAGGCTGGCGGCCTGTCTCCAGCGGTGTCGAGAGTACGGTCTGCTGCAGAGATGTACCACCATCCCGGTGAGGCCGCAACCCATGGGTGTCTGTCAAAATATCTTTAGGTCGTGATTTTGGTCCTGATTTGTGGTTATCCATGCTGATTACGGGACCCGTTGATATTCCCCTAAATCTGATGCAGAAAGCCGAGCCCGACGCCCCCCCCCACCGGCCCTCTCCCACCCGCCCGCCGTTCAATCGTCGAGGCGCAGACTAATCCACTGGTTCGCGGCTCGACCACCTCCCCCTTCCCCCCACCCCCCTCCTTCTGCCGTTTTGCCATTATGAGTATACACCTCGGTGGGTCGGACTTGACCGTGATATTGTACCTAGGTGTGATCTTGTATTGTCCTGGCGGAACTGTACGGGGCACATAGTCACGAGGTTAACGTCACTTAATGCCTTTTGAGGCATTGTGCTGAAGTATTGCGGTAAAATTGTGATATATCTATATTAGTTTGCCTGTGGATGCAGCAATGTTATTTATTTGTCCTTTCTCTCATTTAGAGCCGCTGGGCCACTGAGGATGAGGTTGTCTCCTTGCACAGCGAAGAATACTTTGAGGAAGTCAAGGGAACCGCCGAGATGACTGAAGACAAACTGAAGGCGCTCTCGGCTAAATATGACGGCGTGTATTATCACAATGTAGGTCAGACTATAGCGGCGTGTATTCTCACAATGTAGGTCAGACTATAGCGGCGTGTATTATCACAATATAGGTCAGACTATAGCGGCGTGTGTTATCACAATTTAGTTTAGACTATAGCTGCGTGTATTATCACAATGTAGGTCAGATTATAGCGGCGTGTATTATCACAATGTAGGTCAGACTATAGCGGCGTGTATTATCACACTATAGGTCAGACTATAGCGGCGTGTGTTATCACAATTTAGTTTAGACTATAGCTGCGTGTATTATCACAATGTAGGTCAGATTATAGCGGCGTGTATTATCACAATGTAGGTCAGACTATAGCGGCGTGTATTATCACAATATAGGTCAGACTATAGCGGCGTGTGTTATCACAATTTAGTTTAGACTATAGCTGCGTGTATTATCACAATGTAGGTCAGATTATAGCGGCGTGTATTACCACAATGTAGGTCAGACTATAGCGGCGTGTATTATCACAATGTAGGTCAGACTATAGCGGCGTGTATTATCACAATGTAGGTCAGACTATAGCGGCGTTTATTATCACAATGTAGGTCAGACTATAGCGGCGTGTATTATCACAATGTAGGTCAGACTATAGCGGCGTGTATTATCACAATATAGGTCAGACTATAGCGGCGTGTGTTATCACAATTTAGTTTAGACTATAGCTGCGTGTATTATCACAATGTAGGTCAGATTATAGCGGCGTGTATTATCACAATGTAGGTCAGACTATAGCGGCGTGTATTATCACAATATAGGTCAGACTATAGCGGCGTGTGTTATCACAATTTAGTTTAGACTATAGCTGCGTGTATTATCACAATGTAGGTCAGATTATAGCGGCGTGTATTATCACAATGTAGGTCAGACTATAGCGGCGTGTATTATCACAATGTAGGTCAGACTATAGCGGCGTGTATTATCACAATGTAGGTCAGACTATAGCGGCGTGTATTATCACAATGTAGGTCAGACTATAGCGGCGTGTATTATCATAATGTAGGTCAGACTATAGCGACGTGTATTATCACAATATAGGTCAGACTATAGCGGCGTGTATTATCACACTGTAGGTCAGACTATAGCGACGTGTATTATCACAATGTAGGTCAGACTATAGCGGCGTGTATTATCACAATATAGGTCAGACTATAGCGGCGTGTGTTATCACAATTTAGTTTAGACTATAGCTGCGTGTATTATCACAATGTAGGTCAGATTATAGCGGCGTGTATTACCACAATGTAGGTCAGACTATAGCGGCGTGTATTATCACAATGTAGGTCAGACTATAGCGGCGTGTATTATCACAATGTAGGTCAGACTATAGCGACGTGTATTATCACAATGTAGGTCAGACTATAGCGGCGTGTATTATCACACTGTAGGTCAGACTATAGCGACGTGTATTATCACAATGTAGGTCAGACTATAGCGGCGTGTATTATCACAATGTAGGTCAGACTATAGCGGCGTGTATTATCACAATGTAGGTCAGACTATAGCGGCGTGTATTATCACACTGTAGGTCAGACTATAGCGGCGTGTATTATCACAATGTAGGTCAGACTATAGCGGCGTGTATTATCACAATGTAGGTCAGACTATAGCGGCGTGTATTATCACACTGTAGGTCAGACTATAGCGACGTGTATTATCACAATGTAGGTCAGACTATAGCGGCGTGTATTATCACAATGTAGGTCAGACTATAGCGGCGTGTATTATCACAATGTAGGTCAGACTATAGCGGCGTGTATTATCACACTGTAGGTCAGACTATAGCGACGTGTATTATCACAATGTAGGTCAGATTATAGCGACCTGTATTATCACACTGTAGGTCAGACTATAGCGACGTGTATTATCACAATGTAGGTCAGACTATAGCGGCGTGTATTATCACAATGTAAGTCAGACTCTTATATCAGTCTATATTAGCACAATTTTAGGACCATATTTATTCACATAATTGCAGTTCCCTTTTTGATATGAGAAAGTCGAAAGTTTTACAGTTGAGTTGAGCGCGGAATGGTTCTAGCCACTGACTGATGTGATTTACGATGGGTTACTGAACACGTATTGCGAAACTGTATGATATCTGGGGATATGTTACCTTGCAGTGTACATTTGAAGCCGCCATGCTGGCTGCGGGCTGTGCTATCGAAGCCGCGGAGCACGTTGTTACGGGCAAGGTAGGTCGCACCTTTTGGTGACAACCTCACGCCCTTTTACCATTAGCAATAGTCTTTATCCTCAGCGGACGTCATATAACGTTTTAAAATTTAGAGTAAAGTAAAGTGGACCAACGTGGTCCAGAACTTATCCATTATTATCATTATTTGACTGCTATATCGTCAATGTCTTTAATGATGCATTGAACGTTTATTCCACAGGTTCGACACAGCATGGCCTTAACAAGGTACACGCAATGTTTTTTAGCGTATTTATTAACTGTAACACACTAATTATTAATTTAGGTACTGGTATTTGATTTAAACATACTATCTATTGTAATATGTATTGTTATTGCATGCATCGTCTTGTTAGGAATTTATGCATGCATTTTGTGACATATATGAGTAGCATTAACTTTGAAGTGACAAAAAACCCTTTATGACAACATTTATGAGTACTGGTATTGTGTACAGTCTATAACAGGTCATTTATAAAATTAATAAAAGTCATTTATTTCTGCAGACCACCTGGTCATCACGCCATGAAGGCCGAGAGCTGTGGATACTGCTTCTTTAACAACGTCGCCTTAGCAGCCAGCTATGCACTGGACAACTTAGGATTAGACAGGTGTCCGTCTGTAACGCTACATCGTGCCACACCAATGATCGGGTCATTCTATCCAAAATCTTCTATCTTAGTCTCCATTGCTAAGTCCTGAGATACGGTGTACAGCGTTCCACTTGTTATAAGACACCGTTTCAACGCTTGCAGTTGTTATGAGATACGGTCTCAACACTTGCAGTTGGCAGTGTGAGGTAATTACTTTTTTGTGTCATGTTGGACAGGGTGTTGATTGTGGACTGGGATGTCCACCACGGCCAAGGCACACAACAACTGTTCTACGACGACCCGAGGTAAATAAATCACGAACAAAATATAAACCGACCATTTCGTGTCATTACGGATGTGGCTGCCAAGCAGTCACTGTCTAGTACTAGTACTAGTCTAGTACTAGACTAGTACTAGTACGGTACTAGTACTAGTACTAGACTAGTACTAGACTAGTACTAGTCTAGTACTCCACCTTGATGCGCTCAGAGCTGAGTCTGTTTTTTTTCTTTCTTGTGATACTCTTACTTATTACTAGGTATTTACTTACCTTAAACTAAATTAAAATGTGTTTTAATGTTTGTTACAAGTCAGGCTAAGTTCCGCGTCTCTTTAGCCATGTGTCCAAATGCGCATGTGCATTGTGAATATTGATTATATTTCAGAGTGCTGTATTTTTCCATTCATCGGTTCGAGTTTGGCCGGTTTTGGCCGAACTTGCGCGAATCTGACTTCTACAATATCGGTGAAAAACGCGGGAAAGGCTTCAACGTGAATATGCCATTCAACGAGGTGGGTAAACTATGAAGCTTGTGTATTTCTAAGGGAGTGTGGGAACATTAGTAGATGAGTTGGGCACACACCGAGCTGCAGGTTCAGATATCATTCATGTCTTTATGCCAAGAGGCGTCTTGGCCGACTGTATTTATGTACTCAGTGACGGATGAGTGTCGAGTTCCTTGAGGACTATGCTATGAGTGATATTTTATTTTATTTTATTGAGGTTTAACGACACTTTCAACTTGTAAGGCTACATCGCGCCATGGTGCTATTTAAAAAAAGAGATACTGTATTCTGCAATGAGATAGATGGGCGTGCGTTTGCTTCTCTGTTTGTGTCTAACTGACGCCTAATTACTCTGGTGTCAGGTTGGAATGACGGATGGAGACTACATGACAATGTTGCACCAGGTTCTTATGCCGCTAGCTTCTGAGGTAAGGGAGGTCGCCAGGGGATGTACGCTTCCAAATGGTGTGACTGACTTGGCTGGTGTCGCCGGTCAAGCTAGTGCTACAGTAATGGAGAACATTTAGTTAATGTGTGTTAATCACTGTGCACATTTTGTTCCATAAAGTTGTAAAATTTAAAAAGTATTTTCATGTTATATTTATATTTATCGGTAGTCCTCTTTTTTGTAAAGATTGATTATTGTACTGATTTCTTGTATGTAATCAATGGCTGCCGCGACCAACTATCACGACTATCATGTACTAATTGGATACCGCTCTTCCGATGTTTCCGATGTTTGTCTTTCTAGCCTTGTAACTACTCCTTTTAGTTTTCGTGTTGTTATCTTGTTACCTATAGTTTAATCCGGAGCTGGTCCTGGTGTCCAGTGGGTATGACGCGGCTCTGGGAGACCCGGAGGTAAGACTAAGACACATGTACAATTGCTCATTATGCAGTATAACATAACATGGAACTAACAGTTTCCAATGTTAGGTCTCGGGAAATAGACTGTTTATATCAATTGCACTGCGCGAGTAATACATGAGCTGTGGGCAAACCCATGGTTCCCCTTTTGGGGAACCAAAGAACCACCGATCACAAACCATAATTTTCCTCATAATGCTATTGTGTAGAGATAACAAAATTATTTCTGTTTTAACTTAATTATATCTAAGTGTTGACCACGTGTTTGTATATGTTTGTTTATGCCTTTCTTCTTGTACTTTTGACAGGGTGAGAGTTCCATCAGCCCTGCGTTCTACGCCCACGCTACGCACATGCTTAAAACACTAGCCAGGGGCAGACTTGCTGTGATCCTAGAGGTACGTATCTTTACCTATCTTACGCACATACCTAACAGCGCCGGTCGTGGACCGACTCACTGCTATCCCACAGTTAAGGCACAGTTAACGCTTTGGCACCCCTAGGGGCAATATGCAATGTACCTTGACTTTACTCATTCAGTCAACCGACTAAGCCCACGCTACCAGACATGGGGTGATTACATTGTAAATGTAATCGATTACGATTACTTGGGAATTTCATGATTACGATTACAGGAAATATGAAAGTAATCGATTACGATTACATTCATTGTAATCGTGATTACAATCGTGATTACATGGACTGTTGTTCGACGTAATTGAAATAAAAAACACAACACTGACTGATAATCGCACCTCTATCTTACTAGATTCATTTAAACTTTAGAACTTTAGGATTCTCGCCGGAGAGGGAGGTGTCGCGCGTAAAAACTTATTACCTCTATGTCAAATACCATGGAACTAAACGAAGCCAAACCGTTATATGACACAAGGGAATCTAGTCCAGCCACCACACCATACATTGCCGTGCACCAGTCCTGACCGAATCGAGTTCGTTTTATAACAACACCTCTTCCAATCAATCTATATACTGAGAACAATAACACAAGCATCTACCACTCTCCCGTCACAGCCCCCACCTACCTTCCTACCCATGACAGGCCCCACCTACCTACCTACCCATCGCAGCTCCCACCCACCTACCTGCTCCGAACATATAGACCCCTAAGTCGCTCTGGACTACTTCTAGCGGATTAGAATGTGGCCCCCAGCCAGCTTAATTGGTTATGTCTGGTTATTTGTCGGGTGGGGCAGGAAGGGTCAGGGTGGTTTCGAGGGGGGTCGGATCCCTACACTAAGACTGCAGTGGCGAGTTTCCGTATATGATACAGGCGACATGTAAAGTATGACGATCAATTGGAGATCAAACAGCCCGAGTGAACATAGCAAAGTAATCATGATTACGATTACATTAGCAATGTAATCGATTACGATTACATTGCCTTAAAAACCAATGTAATCGATTTCGATTACGATTACTTGAAAAATGTAATCGATTACAATCGATTACGATTACTGATTATGATTACCCCATGTCTGCACGCTACACGCAAGCTTAAGACTTGAGCAGACTCAATGCAGTAACAGTTAAATGACGGTATCCACACCACGCACGGAAAACTATTAGTAGATGCGCTTATTTACTTTGTAAGGTCTCAAGCAAGATTTTTAACTGCTGAAGTATGATCAGATTTGTCTCCTTATTTAGAAAGCCACAAACCTGGCAGTAATCACGATTACAAACTTGTCCACGTAATTTGTTTAAAATGTATGACTTACGTATGTTAAGAATTATTTTATCATCGCTATATGAGGAAAATACTGAAATCGGTAAATTATGAATCGGCGTTTCAGCCACTAAATATGGTTTTATTGACAATTTGTTCTCAACGAAGGGCGGTTATTGCATCAGGACCTTGGCGGAGGGAGCGGCCTTGACCTTGAGATGTCTGCTGGGTGACCCCTGTCCGCCTCTGGGCACCCTGGCTCCGCCCAATGAAAGGTGAGTCACATGTTATGCGAAACGTCCGGACGGGTCACACCGAAGCACGAAATTTCCCATGCCATATGACCTTCAAGTCTCAAGCCAAGCGATGTACTACTTCAAATTCTTGACTTTACAGTCAACGTATCTACTTTTGTGGCACTGGTCTGAAGCCATGTTGTAATGTTGCAGGACGCGAGACGCCATCCTTCAGTCAATCAGAGTCCTGCGGCCATTCTGGAAGTGCTTTGCCTTCCACGAAGACGCAGACAAGGTTGGGGATCTGCCGGAGGTCTTCCGGAGGTAAGTAGGCGAATCCTGGACGCCGTGGCGTTGTCACGTGGTCTACAATTGGGAGATTGTTCTCCGCGAGACATTTTGTCCTAATGATCCACAAATACGTCAGTGCTCCTAAGGGAGGTAATTTGGGAAAATATCTGCCCCTTCGGAATTGCGATAGGTGTCATTTGTTTAATCCCTTGTATACAACAAATGTATGTACCTGAATATAGATATAACCCTTTGCATTTTTTGCATAACTATTGCGAAATGAAGTGTCTATCATGGCTTGGTGCGAAGACTGGTCTAAAGGTGAATTCACTTATGTTGACTGAGCAGTGGCGACATTTGTGTTATAGGAGCATCCAGTTTCTCCACTCCAGCCCCAGGCCGGAAAGTTTTGCCATTGTCGGCGACTACATAACACAAGATGCGCAGGTTACAGCCAGACTTGCGGCCGAAATAGACCTGCTGATAGCGGAGACTTCTCTGGCTGTCCCGGCCGATAGGTATATCTCGGTGAATCAGCAGCCAGGGATTTCCAAAGTGATCCTACAGTAATCAGTCTCTAGTACAAGTAGTATATCCTACGGTAGTTGAACCATAATTCGCTGGGACGCGCATCTTGTGTGTCATTTCCAGGGAGGCTGACACACGGATGTCACTATGGGGGAGGATCTGTCCAGCATGTGAGTCCAGAATGTGATGCGGCGGCTGAGATGTCTGAGGATAGTGTTGAGAATTACATGAAAGCTTTCTCTCTGCAGGACGTGCGTTGTGTACGATGAAGGGATGCGGCGACACAAGTGTTATTCCAGCGTCGAGGATTACATGTAATGTTATCTTCATACTTCAACGACTCAAGATAAGCTTTAAATACTGCCAAAATGTCTTCTGTTTATTTGAAGTTACTACGCTTTGCGTATTATGTTACGCTGCCTTGCTATGTTAAAGTTGCATGTCGAGTTGTTTCCCGCCAAAACTATAGAGGTCAAAATACAAGTAAGAATCAGTCATTGAATCGTTCAAGATTTCTTTTGTCTATACTCCACCCATGCCAGACTGCCAAATAGTGTCTCCTAGTCTTGCCCGTTATATCAATTTACCACAAGTTTTCATATTAGTGGTAAACGTCATCAGTTTGTGTGCTTCGCGATGCTTTGGTATAAGTAGCAGTGCCGCGACACAGTTCTGTGGTGTCCCGGGATATACACGTTTGCCACACCACAGCCGCATCGGCGATGTTTATCAGGTTTCTAAATATATAGAAAGAAACAATCGAGTTTTCTGCAAATTTTGATATAAATTTCCCCTGGTCTCAGTTTTGGCGGGAAAGAACTCGATATGCAACTTTAATTTTATCAATCACATGTACATATCGATGATCCTCTGCTGAATTCTGGTCTTGGCGTATTTCTGCCCCAAATAAGTTTGTTTCTGCACTCTTTCTAGTATACGGGCTTGGGGAAATTCTGGTGTATATCTGCATCCTTTATACTAAAGGGCCTTGGTGTATATCTGCATCCTTTATACTAAAGGGCATTGGTGTATATCTGCATCCTTTATACTAAAGGGCCTTGGTGTATATCTGCATCCTTTATACTAAAGGGCCTTGGTGTATATCTGCATCCTTTATACTAAAGGGCCTTGGTGTATATCTGCATCCTTTATACTAAAGGGCCTTGATGTATATCTGCATCCTTTATACTAAAGGGCATTGGTGTATATCTGCATCCTTTATACTAAAGGGCCTTGATGTATATCTGCATCCTTTATCCTAAAGGGCCTTGGTGTATATCTGCATCCTTTATACTAAAGGGCCTTGGTGTATATCTGCATCCTTTATCCTAAAGGGCCTTGGTGTATATCTGCATCCTTTATCTTAAAGGGCCTTGGTGTATATCTGCATCCTTTATCCTAAAGGGCCTTGGTGTATATCTGCATCCTTTATACTAAAGGGCCTTGGTGTATATCTGCATCCTTTATCTTAAAGGGCCTTGGTGTATATCTGCATCCTTTATCCTAAAGGGCCTTGGTGTATATCTGCATCCTTTATCCTAAAGGGCCTTGGTGTATATCTGCATCCTTTATACTAAAGGGCCTTGGTGTATATCTGCATCCTTTATACTAAAGGGCCTTGGTGTATATCTGCATCCTTTATACTAAAGGGCCTTGGTGTATATCTGCATCCTTTATACTAAAGGGCCTTGGTGTATATCTGCATCCTTTATACTAAAGGGCCTTGGTGTATGTCTGCATCCTTTATGCTAAAGGGCCTTGGTGTATGTCTGCATCCGTTATACTAAAGGGCCTTGGTATATATCTGCATCCTTTATACTAAAGGGCCTTGGTGTATGTTTGCATCCTTTATACTAAAGGGCCTTGATGTATATCTGCATCCTTTATACTAAAGGGCCTTGGTGTATGTCTGCATCCTTTATACTAAAGGGCCTTGGTGTATATCTGCATCCTTTATACTAAAGGGCCTTGGTGTATATCTGCATCCTTTATACTAAAGGGCCTTGGTGTATATCTGCATCCTTTATACTAAAGGGCCTTGGTGTATATCTGCATCCTTTATACTAAAGGGCCTTGGTGTATATCTGCATCCTTTATACTAAAGGGCCTTGGTGTATGTCTGCATCCTTTATGCTAAAGGGCCTTGGTGTATGTCTGCATCCGTTATACTAAAGGGCCTTGGTATATATCTGCATCCTTTATACTAAAGGGCCTTGGTGTATGTTTGCATCCTTTATACTAAAGGGCCTTGATGTATATCTGCATCCTTTATACTAAAGGGCCTTGGTGTATATCTGCATCCTTTATACTAAAGGGCCTTGGTGTATGTCTGCATCCTTTATGCTAAAGGGCCTTGGTGTATGTCTGCATCCGTTATACTAAAGGGCCTTGGTATATATCTGCATCCTTTATACTAAAGGGCCTTGGTGTATGTTTGCATCCTTTATACTAAAGGGCCTTGATGTATATCTGCATCCTTTATACTAAAGGGCCTTGATGTATATCTGCATCCTTTATACTAAAGGGCCTTGGTGTATATCTGCATCCTTTATACTAAAGGGCCTTGGTGTATGTCTGCATCCTTTATGCTAAAGGGCCTTGGTGTATGTCTGCATCCGTTATACTAAAGGGCCTTGGTATATATCTGCATCCTTTATACTAAAGGGCCTTGGTGTATGTTTGCATCCTTTATACTAAAGGGCCTTGATGTATATCTGCATCCTTTATACTAAAGGGCCTTGGTGTATATCTGCATCCTTTATACTAAAGGGCCTTGGTGAAGTAAGTTCCTTTCTAATAAGCGGGTTGGGAACATTGATGCACCCTTTCTGGCGTACCTTCATCGCCCACCAATCCTCTGTCGATATCAAACCGCCGCCTGGCTTTATAAGCCTAACGGCGCGTGGATCGGTGGTTCGAGCCCCGCTGTGGCCATGTCTTTGTGGTCGCAGGAGAAGATCCCATGTCGTTCTTCGCAAAGAGTAGGGGGTTGCCCCGGGGACATGGCTCCGCTCTATCCTTCCTTCGCCCATTGACGCGATATGACCAGGATTGGTTAAAGCGTCCTAAATATACAACGAACTAACGGAGTTTGAAGTGTCCTTCTTACGCGAGTTTCTTTTATGCGTTAATCATTTTGTTATCTTGGCATCGTAATCAAAGATAATATTCATAAAAGGTCCATTGTTTATGTGCATTGCAGTATTATGATAATTAAAACGTGCTTACTATATGAAACATAACTATTGAAGTTTGCTACATATAAGAAATAACCTGACTGTTCCGTTAAACACAAAACGTATCAACATTTATATAATTTATGCACAAGTATTAACCCTTTACCCCCACACCCACCTCCCCTCCCCTCGTCTCCTCTCCCCTCCTCTCCGACATGTCGTCTTTGCATTGTTTTCTCGCGTCTCTTTCCTTTGTTCTCTGTGTCGTGCAGTAGGACCGGTAGTGTAAGTGAGGAAACACGTGTAATGCTTGAAACCACCAGGGTGCACCCCGAGCGGCCGGACCGCATCACGCGCATCTACGAGCGCCACGAGGAGCTGGGTCTGCTGAAGCGGTGTAAGGCCCTCAAGGTAGGCACCCCCACCCCGCCCGGGCCACGAGGAGCTGGGTCTGCTGAAGCGGTGTAAGGCCCTCAAGGTAGGCACCCCCACCCCGCCCGGGCCACGAGGAGCTGGGTCTGCTGAAGCGGTGTAAGGCCCTCAAGGTAGGCACCCCCACCCCGCCCGGGCCACGAGGAGCTGGGTCTGCTGAAGCGGTGTAAGGCCCTCAAGGTAGGCACCCCCACCCCGCCCGGGCCACGAGGAGCTGGGTCTGCTGAAGCGGTGTAAGGCCCTCAAGGTAGGCACCCCCACCCCGCCCGGACCACGAGGAGCTGGGTCTGCTGAAGCGGTGTAAGGCCCTCAAGGTAGGCACCCCCACCCCGCCCGGGCCACGAGGAGCTGGGTCTGCTGAAGCGGTGTAAGGCCCTCAAGGTAGGCACCCCCACCCCGCCCGGGCCACGAGGAGCTGGGTCTGCTGAAGCGGTGTAAGGCCCTCAAGGTAGGCACCCCCACCCCGCCCGGGTCACGAGGAGCTGGGTCTGCTGAAGCGGTGTAAGGCCCTCAAGGTAGGCACCCCCACCCCGCCCGGGCCACGAGGAGCTGGGTCTGCTGAAGCGGTGTAAGGCCCTCAAGGTAGGCACCCCCACCCCGCCCGGGCCACGAGGAGCTGGGTCTGCTGAAGCGGTGTAAGGCCCTCAAGGTAGGCACCCCCACCCCGCCCGGACCACGAGGAGCTGGGTCTGCTGAAGCGGTGTAAGGCCCTCAAGGTAGGCACCCCCACCCCGCCCGGGCCACGAGGAGCTGGGTCTGCTGAAGCGGTGTAAGGCCCTCAAGGTAGGCACCCCCACCCCGCCCGGGCCACGAGGAGCTGGGTCTGCTGAAGCGGTGTAAGGCCCTCAAGGTAGGCACCCCCACCCCGCCCGGGTCACGAGGAGCTGGGTCTGCTGAAGCGGTGTAAGGCCCTCAAGGTAGGCACTTCCACCCCGCCCGGGCCACGAGGAGCTGGGTCTGCTGAAGCGGTGTAAGGCCCTCAAGGTAGGCACCCCCACCCCGCCCGGGCCACGAGGAGCTGGGTCTGCTGAAGCGGTGTAAGGCCCTCAAGGTAGGCACCCCCACCCCGCCCGGACCACGAGGAGCTGGGTCTGCTGAAGCGGTGTAAGGCCCTCAAGGTAGGCACCCCCACCCCGCCCGGGCCACGAGGAGCTGGGTCTGCTGAAGCGGTGTAAGGCCCTCAAGGTAGGCACCCCCACCCCGCCCGGGCCACGAGGAGCTGGGTCTGCTGAAGCGGTGTAAGGCCCTCAAGGTAGGCACCCCCACCCCGCCCGGGTCACGAGGAGCTGGGTCTGCTGAAGCGGTGTAAGGCCCTCAAGGTAGGCACCCCCACCCCGCCCGGGCCACGAGGAGCTGGGTCTGCTGAAGCGGTGTAAGGCCCTCAAGGTAGGCACCCCCACCCCGCCCGGGCCACGAGGAGCTGGGTCTGCTGAAGCGGTGTAAGGCCCTCAAGGTAGGCACCCCCACCCCGCCCGGACCACGAGGAGCTGGGTCTGCTGAAGCGGTGTAAGGCCCTCAAGGTAGGCACCCCCACCCCGCCCGGGCCACGAGGAGCTGGGTCTGCTGAAGCGGTGTAAGGCCCTCAAGGTAGGCACCCCCACCCCGCCCGGGCCACGAGGAGCTGGGTCTGCTGAAGCGGTGTAAGGCCCTCAAGGTAGGCACCCCCACCCCGCCCGGGTCACGAGGAGCTGGGTCTGCTGAAGCGGTGTAAGGCCCTCAAGGTAGGCACCCCCACCCCGCCCGGGCCACGAGGAGCTGGGTCTGCTGAAGCGGTGTAAGGCCCTCAAGGTAGGCACCCCCACCCCGCCCTGGTCACGAGGAGCTGGGTCTGCTGAAGCGGTGTAAGGCCCTCAAGGTAGGCACCCCCACCCCGCCCGGGCCACGAGGAGCTGGGTCTGCTGAAGCGGTGTAAGGCCCTCAAGGTAGGCACCCCCACCCCGCCCGGGTCACGAGGAGCTGGGTCTGCTGAAGCGGTGTAAGGCCCTCAAGGTAGGCACCCCCACCCCGCCCGGGCCACGAGGAGCTGGGTCTGCTGAAGCGGTGTAAGGCCCTCAAGGTAGGCACCCCCACCCCGCCCGGGCCACGAGGAGCTGGGTCTGCTGAAGCGGTGTAAGGCCCTCAAGGTAGGCACCCCCACCCCGCCCGGACCACGAGGAGCTGGGTCTGCTGAAGCGGTGTAAGGCCCTCAAGGTAGGCACCCCCACCCCGCCCGGGCCACGAGGAGCTGGGTCTGCTGAAGCGGTGTAAGGCCCTCAAGGTAGGCACCCCCACCCCGCCCGGGTCACGAGGGGCTGGGTCTGCTGAAGCGGTGTAAGGCCCTCAAGGTAGGCACCCCCACCCCGCCCGGACCACGAGGAGCTGGGTCTGCTGAAGCGGTGTAAGGCCCTCAAGGTAGGCACCCCCACCCCGCCCGGGCCACGAGGAGCTGGGTCTGCTGAAGCGGTGTAAGGCCCTCAAGGTAGGCACCCCCACCCCGCCCGGACCACGAGGAGCTGGGTCTGCTGAAGCGGTGTAAGGCCCTCAAGGTAGGCACCCCCACCCCGCCCGGACCACGAGGAGCTGGGTCTGCTGAAGCGGTGTAAGGCCCTCAAGGTAGGCACCCCCACCCCGCCCGGGCCACGAGGAGCTGGGTCTGCTGAAGCGGTGTAAGGCCCTCAAGGTAGGCACCCCCACCCCGCCCGGGTCACGAGGGGCTGGGTCTGCTGAAGCGGTGTAAGGCCCTCAAGGTAGGCACCCCCACCCCGCCCGGACCACGAGGAGCTGGGTCTGCTGAAGCGGTGTAAGGCCCTCAAGGTAGGCACCCCCACCCCGCCCGGGCCACGAGGAGCTGGGTCTGCTGAAGCGGTGTAAGGCCCTCAAGGTAGGCACCCCCACCCCGCCCGGGCCACGAGGAGCTGGGTCTGCTGAAGCGGTGTAAGGCCCTCAAGGTAGGCACCCCCACCCCGCCCGGGCCACGAGGAGCTGGGTCTGCTGAAGCGGTGTAAGGCCCTCAAGGTAGGCACCCCCACCCCGCCCGGACCACGAGGAGCTGGGTCTGCTGAAGCGGTGTAAGGCCCTCAAGGTAGGCACCCCCACCCCGCCCGGGCCACGAGGAGCTGGGTCTGCTGAAGCGGTGTAAGGCCCTCAAGGTAGGCACCCCCACCCCGCCCGGGACACGAGGAGCTGGGTCTGCTGAAGCGGTGTAAGGCCCTCAAGGTAGGCACCCTCACCCCGCCCGGGCCACGAGGAGCTGGGTCTGCTGAAGCGGTGTAAGGCCCTCAAGGTAGGCACCCCCACCCCGCCCGGGCCACGAGGGGCTGGGTCTGCTGAAGCGGTGTAAGGCCCTCAAGGTAGGCACCCCCACCCCGCCCGGGCCACGAGGGGCTGGGTCTGCTGAAGCGGTGTAAGGCCCTCAAGGTAGGCACCCCCACCCCGCCCGGGCCACGAGGGGCTGGGTCTGCTGAAGCGGTGTAAGGCCCTCAAGGTAGGCACCCCCACCCCGCCCGGGCCACGAGGAGCTGGGTCTGCTGAAGCGGTGTAAGGCCCTCAAGGTAGGCACCCCCACCCCGCCCGGGCCACGAGGGGCTGGGTCTGCTGAAGCGGTGTAAGGCCCTCAAGGTAGGCACCCTCACCCCGCCCGGGCCACGAGGAGCTGGGTCTGCTGAAGCGGTGTAAGGCCCTCAAGGTAGGCACCCCCACCCCGCCCGGGCCACGAGGGGCTGGGTCTGCTGAAGCGGTGTAAGGCCCTCAAGGTAGGCACCCCCACCCCGCCCGGGCCACGAGGGGCTGGGTCTGCTGAAGCGGTGTAAGGCCCTCAAGGTAGGCACCCCCACCCCGCCCGGGCCACGAGGAGCTGGGTCTGCTGAAGCGGTGTAAGGCCCTCAAGGTAGGCACCCCCACCCCGCCCGGGCCACGAGGAGCTGGGTCTGCTGAAGCGGTGTAAGGCCCTCAAGGTAGGCACCCCCACCCCGCCCGGGCCACGAGGGGCTGGGTCTGCTGAAGCGGTGTAAGGCCCTCAAGGTAGGCACCCCCACCCCGCCCTGGTCACGAGGAGCTGGGTCTGCTGAAGCGGTGTAAGGCCCTCAAGGTAGGCACCCCCACCCCGCCCGGGCCACGAGGAGCTGGGTCTGCTGAAGCGGTGTAAGGCCCTCAAGGTAGGCACCCCCACCCCGCCCGGGCCACGAGGAGCTGGGTCTGCTGAAGCGGTGTAAGGCCCTCAAGGTAGGCACCCCCACCCCGCCCGGGCCACGAGGGGCTGGGTCTGCTGAAGCGGTGTAAGGCCCTCAAGGTAGGCACCCCCACCCCGCCCGGGCCACGAGGAGCTGGGTCTGCTGAAGCGGTGTAAGGCCCTCAAGGTAGGCACCCCCACCCCGCCCTGGTCACGAGGAGCTGGGTCTGCTGAAGCGGTGTAAGGCCCTCAAGGTAGGCACCCCCACCCCGCCCGGGCCACGAGGAGCTGGGTCTGCTGAAGCGGTGTAAGGCCCTCAAGGTAGGCACCCCCACCCCGCCCGGGCCACGAGGAGCTGGGTCTGCTGAAGCGGTGTAAGGCCCTCAAGGTAGGCACCCCCACCCCGCCCGGGCCACGAGGAGCTGGGTCTGCTGAAGCGGTGTAAGGCCCTCAAGGTAGGCACCCCCACCCCGCCCGGGCCACGAGGAGCTGGGTCTGCTGAAGCGGTGTAAGGCCCTCAAGGTAGGCACCCCCACCCCGCCCGGGCCACGAGGACCTGGGTCTGCTGAAGCGGTGTAAGGCCCTCAAGGTAGGCACCCCCACCCCGCCCGGGCCACGAGGAGCTGGGTCTGCTGAAGCGGTGTAAGGCCCTCAAGGTAGACACCCCCACCCCGCCCGGGTCACGAGGAGCTGGGTCTGCTGAAGCGGTGTAAGGCCCTCAAGGTAGGCACCCCCACCCCGCCCGGGCCACGAGGAGCTGGGTCTGCTGAAGCGGTGTAAGGCCCTCAAGGTAGACACCCCCACCCCGCCCGGGCCACGAGGGGCTGGGTCTGCTGAAGCGGTGTAAGGCCCTCAAGGTAGGCACCCCCACCCCGCCCGGGCCACGAGGGGCTGGGTCTGCTGAAGCGGTGTAAGGCCCTCAAGGTAGACACCCCCACCCCGCCCGGGCCACGAGGAGCTGGGTCTGCTGAAGCGGTGTAAGGCCCTCAAGGTAGACACCCCCACCCCGCCCGGGCCACGAGGAGCTGGGTCTGCTGAAGCGGTGTAAGGCCCTCAAGGTAGGCACCCCCACCCCGCCCGGGCCACGAGGAGCTGGGTCTGCTGAAGCGGTGTAAGGCCCTCAAGGTAGGCACCCCCACCCCGCCCGGGTCACGAGGAGCTGGGTCTGCTGAAGCGGTGTAAGGCCCTCAAGGTAGGCACCCCCACCCCGCCCGGGCCACGAGGAGCTGGGTCTGCTGAAGCGGTGTAAGGCCCTCAAGGTAGGCACCCCCACCCCGCCCGGACCACGAGGAGCTGGGTCTGCTGAAGCGGTGTAAGGCCCTCAAGGTAGGCACCCCCACCCCGCCCGGGCCACGAGGGGCTGGGTCTGCTGAAGCGGTGTAAGGCCCTCAAGGTAGGCACCCCCACCCCGCCCGGGCCACGAGGAGCTGGGTCTGCTGAAGCGGTGTAAGGCCCTCAAGGTAGGCACCCCCACCCCGCCCGGGCCACGAGGGGCTGGGTCTGCTGAAGCGGTGTAAGGCCCTCAAGGTAGGCACCCCCACCCCGCCCTGGTCACGAGGAGCTGGGTCTGCTGAAGCGGTGTAAGGCCCTCAAGGTAGGCACCCCCACCCCGCCCGGGCCACGAGGAGCTGGGTCTGCTGAAGCGGTGTAAGGCCCTCAAGGTAGACACCCCCACCCCGCCCGGGCCACGAGGAGCTGGGTCTGCTGAAGCGGTGTAAGGCCCTCAAGGTAGACACCCCCACCCCGCCCGGGCCACGAGGAGCTGGGTCTGCTGAAGCGGTGTAAGGCCCTCAAGGTAGGCACCCCCACCCCGCCCGGGCCACGAGGAGCTGGGTCTGCTGAAGCGGTGTAAGGCCCTCAAGGTAGGCACCCCCACCCCGCCCGGGTCACGAGGAGCTGGGTCTGCTGAAGCGGTGTAAGGCCCTCAAGGTAGGCACCCCCACCCCGCCCGGGCCACGAGGAGCTGGGTCTGCTGAAGCGGTGTAAGGCCCTCAAGGTAGGCACCCCCACCCCGCCCGGACCACGAGGAGCTGGGTCTGCTGAAGCGGTGTAAGGCCCTCAAGGTAGGCACCCCCACCCCGCCCGGGCCACGAGGGGCTGGGTCTGCTGAAGCGGTGTAAGGCCCTCAAGGTAGGCACCCCCACCCCGCCTGGGCCACGAGGAGCTGGGTCTGCTGAAGCGGTGTAAGGCCCTCAAGGTAGGCACCCCCACCCCGCCCGGGCCACGAGGGGCTGGGTCTGCTGAAGCGGTGTAAGGCCCTCAAGGTAGGCACCCCCACCCCGCCCTGGTCACGAGGAGCTGGGTCTGCTGAAGCGGTGTAAGGCCCTCAAGGTAGGCACCCCCACCCCGCCCGGGCCACGAGGGGCTGGGTCTGCTGAAGCGGTGTAAGGCCCTCAAGGTAGGCACCCCCACCCCGCCCGGGCCACGAGGAGCTGGGTCTGCTGAAGCGGTGTAAGGCCCTCAAGGTAGGCACCCCCACCCCGCCCGGGCCACGAGGGGCTGGGTCTGCTGAAGCGGTGTAAGGCCCTCAAGGTAGGCACCCCCACCCCGCCCGGGCCACGAGGAGCTGGGTCTGCTGAAGCGGTGTAAGGCCCTCAAGGTAGGCACCCCCACCCCGCCCGGACCACGAGGAGCTGGGTCTGCTGAAGCGGTGTAAGGCCCTCAAGGTAGGCACCCCCACCCCGCCCTGGTCACGAGGAGCTGGGTCTGCTGAAGCGGTGTAAGGCCCTCAAGGTAGGCACCCCCACCCCGCCCGGGCCACGAGGAGCTGGGTCTGCTGAAGCGGTGTAAGGCCCTCAAGGTAGGCACCCCCACCCCGCCCGGGCACGAGGAGCTGGGTCTGCTGAAGCGGTGTAAGGCCCTCAAGGTAGGCACCCCCACCCCGCCCGGGCCACGAGGAGCTGGGTCTGCTGAAGCGGTGTAAGGCCCTCAAGGTAGGCACCCCCACCCCGCCCGGACCACGAGGAGCTGGGTCTGCTGAAGCGGTGTAAGGCCCTCAAGGTAGGCACCCCCACCCCGCCCGGGCCACGAGGAGCTGGGTCTGCTGAAGCGGTGTAAGGCCCTCAAGGTAGGCACCCCCACCCCGCCCGGACCACGAGGAGCTGGGTCTGCTAAAGCGGTGTAAGGCCCTCAAGGTAGGCACCCCCACCCCGCCCGGACCACGAGGAGCTGGGTCTGCTGAAGCGGTGTAAGGCCCTCAAGGTAGGCACCCCCACCCCGCCCTGGTCACGAGGAGCTGGGTCTGCTGAAGCGGTGTAAGGCCCTCAAGGTAGGCACCCCCACCCCGCCCGGGCCAGGAGGAGCTGGGTCTGCTGAAGCGGTGTAAGGCCCTCAAGGTAGGCACCCCCACCCCGCCCTGGTCACGAGGAGCTGGGTCTGCTGAAGCGGTGTAAGGCCCTCAAGGTAGGCACCCCCACCCCGCCCGGGTCACGAGGAGCTGGGTCTGCTGAAGCGGTGTAAGGCCCTCAAGGTAGGCACCCCCACCCCGCCCGGACCACGAGGAGCTGGGTCTGCTGAAGCGGTGTAAGGCCCTCAAGGTAGGCACCCCCACCCCGCCCTGGTCACGAGGAGCTGGGTCTGCTGAAGCGGTGTAAGGCCCTCAAGGTAGGCACCCCACCCCGCCCGGGCCACGAGGAGCTGGGTCTGCTGAAGCGGTGTAAGGCCCTCAAGGTAGGCACCCCCACCCCGCCCTGGTCACGAGGAGCTGGGTCTGCTGAAGCGGTGTAAGGCCCTCAAGGTAGGCACCCCCACCCCGCCCGGGCCACGAGGAGCTGGGTCTGCTGAAGCGGTGTAAGGCCCTCAAGGTAGGCACCCCCACCCCGCCCTGGTCACGAGGAGCTGGGTCTGCTGAAGCGGTGTAAGGCCCTCAAGGTAGGCACCCCCACCCCGCCCGGGTCACGAGGAGCTGGGTCTGCTGAAGCGGTGTAAGGCCCTCAAGGTAGGCACCCCCACCCCGCCCGGACCACGAGGAGCTGGGTCTGCTGAAGCGGTGTAAGGCCCTCAAGGTAGGCACCCCCACCCCGCCCTGGTCACGAGGAGCTGGGTCTGCTGAAGCGGTGTAAGGCCCTCAAGGTAGGCACCCCACCCCGCCCGGGCCACGAGGAGCTGGGTCTGCTGAAGCGGTGTAAGGCCCTCAAGGTAGGCACCCCCACCCCGCCCTGGTCACGAGGAGCTGGGTCTGCTGAAGCGGTGTAAGACCCTCAAGGTAGGCACCCCCACCCCGCCCTGGTCACGAGGAGCTGGGTCTGCTGAAGCGGTGTAAGGCCCTCAAGGTAGGCACCCCCACCCCGCCCTGGTCACGAGGAGCTGGGTCTGCTGAAGCGGTGTAAGACCCTCAAGGTAGGCACCCCCACCCCGCCCTGGTCACGAGGAGCTGGGTCTGCTGAAGCGGTGTAAGACCCTCAAGGTAGGCACCCTCACCCCGCCCTGGTCACGAGGAGCTGGGTCTGCTGAAGCGGTGTAAGGCCCTCAAGGTAGGCACCCCCACCCCGCCCGGGCCACGAGGAGCTGGGTCTGCTGAAGCGGTGTAAGACCCTCAAGGTAGGCACCCCCACCCCGCCCGGACCACGAGGAGCTGGGTCTGCTGAAGCGGTGTAAGGCCCTCAAGGTAGGCACCCCCACCCCGCCCGGACCACGAGGAGCTGGGTCTGCTGAAGCGGTGTAAGGCCCTCAAGGTAGGCACCCCCACCCCGCCCTGGTCACGAGGAGCTGGGTCTGCTGAAGCGGTGTAAGGCCCTCAAGGTAGGCACCCTCACCCCGCCCGGGCCACGAGGAGCTGGGTCTGCTGAAGCGGTGTAAGGCCCTCAAGGTAGGCACCCCCACCCCGCCCGGGCCACGAGGAGCTGTGTCTGCTGAAGCGGTGTAAGGCCCTCAAGGTAGGCACCCTCACCCCGCCCGGGCACGAGGAGCTGGGTCTACTGAAGCGGTGTAAGGCCCTCAAGGTAGGCACCCCCACCCCGCCCGGGCCACGAGGAGCTGGGTCTGCTGAAGCGGTGTAAGGCCCTCAAGGTAGGCACCCCCACCCCGCCCGGACCACGAGGAGCTGGGTCTGCTGAAGCGGTGTAAGGCCCTCAAGGTAGGCACCCCCACCCCGCCCGGGCCACGAGGAGCTGGGTCTGCTGAAGCGGTGTAAGGCCCTCAAGGTAGGCACCCCCACCCCGCCCGGGCCACGAGGAGCTGGGTCTGCTGAAGCGGTGTAAGGCCCTCAAGGTAGGCACCCTCACCCCGCCCGGGCCACGAGGAGCTGGGTCTGCTGAAGCGGTGTAAGGCCCTCAAGGTAGGCACCCCCACCCCGCCCGGGCCACGAGGAGCTGGGTCTGCTGAAGCGGTGTAAGGCCCTCAAGGTAGGCACCCCCACCCCGCCCGGGCCACGAGGAGCTGGGTCTGCTGAAGCGGTGTAAGGCCCTCAAGGTAGGCACCCCCACCCCGCCCGACCACGAGGAGCTGGGTCTGCTGAAGCGGTGTAAGGCCCTCAAGGTAGGCACCCTCACCCCGCCCGGGCCACGAGGAGCTGGGTCTGCTGAAGCGGTGTAAGGCCCTCAAGGTAGGCACCCCCACCCCGCCCTGGTCACGAGGAGCTGGGTCTGCTGAAGCGGTGTAAGGCCCTCAAGGTAGGCACCCCACCCCGCCCGGGCCACGAGGAGCTGGGTCTGCTGAAGCGGTGTAAGGCCCTCAAGGTAGGCACCCCCACCCCGCCCTGGTCACGAGGAGCTGGGTCTGCTGAAGCGGTGTAAGACCCTCAAGGTAGGCACCCCCACCCCGCCCTGGTCACGAGGAGCTGGGTCTGCTGAAGCGGTGTAAGGCCCTCAAGGTAGGCACCCCCACCCCGCCCTGGTCACGAGGAGCTGGGTCTGCTGAAGCGGTGTAAGACCCTCAAGGTAGGCACCCCCACCCCGCCCTGGTCACGAGGAGCTGGGTCTGCTGAAGCGGTGTAAGACCCTCAAGGTAGGCACCCTCACCCCGCCCTGGTCACGAGGAGCTGGGTCTGCTGAAGCGGTGTAAGGCCCTCAAGGTAGGCACCCCCACCCCGCCCGGGCCACGAGGAGCTGGGTCTGCTGAAGCGGTGTAAGACCCTCAAGGTAGGCACCCCCACCCCGCCCGGACCACGAGGAGCTGGGTCTGCTGAAGCGGTGTAAGGCCCTCAAGGTAGGCACCCCCACCCCGCCCGGACCACGAGGAGCTGGGTCTGCTGAAGCGGTGTAAGGCCCTCAAGGTAGGCACCCCCACCCCGCCCTGGTCACGAGGAGCTGGGTCTGCTGAAGCGGTGTAAGGCCCTCAAGGTAGGCACCCTCACCCCGCCCGGGGACGAGGAGCTGTCTGCTGAAGCGGTGTAAGACCCTCAAGGTAGGCACCCCCACCCCGCCCGAGCCACGAGGAGCTGGGTCTGCTGAAGCGGTGTAAGGCCCTCAAGGTAGGCACCCCCACCCCGCCCGGGCCACGAGGAGCTGTGTCTGCTGAAGCGGTGTAAGGCCCTCAAGGTAGGCACCCTCACCCCGCCCGGGCACGAGGAGCTGGGTCTGCTGAAGCGGTGTAAGGCCCTCAAGGTAGGCACCCCCACCCCGCCCGGGCCACGAGGAGCTGGGTCTGCTGAAGCGGTGTAAGGCCCTCAAGGTAGGCACCCCCACCCCGCCCGGACCACGAGGAGCTGGGTCTGCTGAAGCGGTGTAAGGCCCTCAAGGTAGGCACCCCCACCCCGCCCGGGCCACGAGGAGCTGGGTCTGCTGAAGCGGTGTAAGGCCCTCAAGGTAGGCACCCCCACCCCGCCCGGGCCACGAGGAGCTGGGTCTGCTGAAGCGGTGTAAGGCCCTCAAGGTAGGCACCCTCACCCCGCCCGGGCCACGAGGAGCTGGGTCTGCTGAAGCGGTGTAAGGCCCTCAAGGTAGGCACCCCCACCCCGCCCGGGCCACGAGGAGCTGGGTCTGCTGAAGCGGTGTAAGGCCCTCAAGGTAGGCACCCCCACCCCGCCCTGGTCACGAGGAGCTGGGTCTGCTGAAGCGGTGTAAGACCCTCAAGGTAGGCACCCCCACCCCGCCCTGGTCACGAGGAGCTGGGTCTGCTGAAGCGGTGTAAGGCCCTCAAGGTAGGCACCCCCACCCCGCCCTGGTCACGAGGAGCTGGGTCTGCTGAAGCGGTGTAAGACCCTCAAGGTAGGCACCCCCACCCCGCCCTGGTCACGAGGAGCTGGGTCTGCTGAAGCGGTGTAAGACCCTCAAGGTAGGCACCCTCACCCCGCCCTGGTCACGAGGAGCTGGGTCTGCTGAAGCGGTGTAAGGCCCTCAAGGTAGGCACCCCCACCCCGCCCGGGCCACGAGGAGCTGGGTCTGCTGAAGCGGTGTAAGACCCTCAAGGTAGGCACCCCCACCCCGCCCGGGTCACGAGGAGCTGGGTCTGCTGAAGCGGTGTAAGGCCCTCAAGGTAGGCACCCCCACCCCGCCCGGACCACGAGGAGCTGGGTCTGCTGAAGCGGTGTAAGGCCCTCAAGGTAGGCACCCCCACCCCGCCCGGGTCACGAGGAGCTGGGTCTGCTGAAGCGGTGTAAGGCCCTCAAGGTAGGCACCCCCACCCCGCCCGGGCCACGAGGAGCTAGGTCTGCTGAAGCGGTGTAAGGCCCTCAAGGTAGGCACCCCCACCCCGCCCGGGCCACGAGGAGCTAGGTCTGCTGAAGCGGTGTAAGGCCCTCAAGGTAGGCACCCCCACCCCGCCCGGGCCACGAGGAGCTAGGTCTGCTGAAGCGGTGTAAGGCCCTCAAGGTAGGCACCCCCACCCCGCCCGGGCCACGAGGAGCTGGGTCTGCTGAAGCGGTGTAAGACCCTCAAGGTAGGCACCCCCACCCCGCCCGGGTCACGAGGAGCTGGGTCTGCTGAAGCGGTGTAAGGCCCTCAAGGTAGGCACCCCCACCCCGCCCGGGCCACGAGGAGCTAGGTCTGCTGAAGCGGTGTAAGGCCCTCAAGGTAGGCACCCCCACCCCGCCCGGACCACGAGGAGCTGGGTCTGCTGAAGCGGTGTAAGGCCCTCAAGGTAGGCACCCCCACCCCGCCCGGACCACGAGGAGCTGGGTCTGCTGAAGCGGTGTAAGGCCCTCAAGGTAGGCACCCCCACCCCGCCCTGGTCACGAGGAGCTGGGTCTGCTGAAGCGGTGTAAGGCCCTCAAGGTAGGCACCCTCACCCCGCCCGGGGACGAGGAGCTGTCTGCTGAAGCGGTGTAAGACCCTCAAGGTAGGCACCCCCACCCCGCCCGAGCCACGAGGAGCTGGGTCTGCTGAAGCGGTGTAAGGCCCTCAAGGTAGGCACCCCCACCCCGCCCGGGCCACGAGGAGCTGTGTCTGCTGAAGCGGTGTAAGGCCCTCAAGGTAGGCACCCTCACCCCGCCCGGGCACGAGGAGCTGGGTCTGCTGAAGCGGTGTAAGGCCCTCAAGGTAGGCACCCCCACCCCGCCCGGGCCACGAGGAGCTGGGTCTGCTGAAGCGGTGTAAGGCCCTCAAGGTAGGCACCCCCACCCCGCCCGGACCACGAGGAGCTGGGTCTGCTGAAGCGGTGTAAGGCCCTCAAGGTAGGCACCCCCACCCCGCCCGGGCCACGAGGAGCTGGGTCTGCTGAAGCGGTGTAAGGCCCTCAAGGTAGGCACCCCCACCCCGCCCGGGCCACGAGGAGCTGGGTCTGCTGAAGCGGTGTAAGGCCCTCAAGGTAGGCACCCTCACCCCGCCCGGGCCACGAGGAGCTGGGTCTGCTGAAGCGGTGTAAGGCCCTCAAGGTAGGCACCCCCACCCCGCCCGGGCCACGAGGAGCTGGGTCTGCTGAAGCGGTGTAAGGCCCTCAAGGTAGGCACCCCCACCCCGCCCGGGCCACGAGGAGCTGGGTCTGCTGAAGCGGTGTAAGGCCCTCAAGGTAGGCACCCCCACCCCGCCCGGACCACGAGGAGCTGGGTCTGCTGAAGCGGTGTAAGGCCCTCAAGGTAGGCACCCTCACCCCGCCCGGGCCACGAGGAGCTGGGTCTGCTGAAGCGGTGTAAGGCCCTCAAGGTAGGCACCCTCACCCCGCCCGGGCCACGAGGAGCTGGGTCTGCTGAAGCGGTGTAAGGCCCTCAAGGTAGTCACCCCCACCCCGCCCGGGCCACGAGGAGCTGGGTCTGCTGAAGCGGTGTAAGGCCCTCAAGGTAGGCACCCCCACCCCGCCCGGGCCACGAGGAGCTGGGTCTGCTGAAGCGGTGTAAGGCCCTCAAGGTAGGCACCCCCACCCCGCCCGGACCACGAGGAGCTGGGTCTGCTGAAGCGGTGTAAGGCCCTCAAGGTAGGCACCCTCACCCCGCCCGGGCCACGAGGAGCTGGGTCTGCTGAAGCGGTGTAAGGCCCTCAAGGTAGGCACCCTCACCCCGCCCGGGCCACGAGGAGCTGGGTCTGCTGAAGCGGTGTAAGGCCCTCAAGGTAGGCACCCCCACCCCGCCCGGGCCACGAGGAGCTGGGTCTGCTGAAGCGGTGTAAGGCCCTCAAGGTAGGCACCCCCACCCCGCCCGGGCCACGAGGAGCTGGGTCTGCTGAAGCGGTGTAAGGCCCTCAAGGTAGGCACCCCCACCCCGCCCGGGCCACGAGGAGCTGGGTCTGCTGAAGCGGTGTAAGGCCCTCAAGGTAGGCACCCCAACCCACCCGGGCCACGAGGAGCTGGGTCTGCTGAAGCGGTGTAAGGCCCTCAAGGTAGGCACCCCCCCCCCCTCCCTGGGCTACGAGGCAGGCTTCAGGGTTGTATCGAGGGGTGTAAGACCCTCAAGGTAGGCACCCCAACCCACCCGGGCCATGAGACAGGCTTTAGAGTAGACCATTATTTACCGTTGTTAATAATAACGAGACACGTTTTTGGACTCGTTGTTCTGTATTTAAGTACAAGGCTCCGGTGCATTTTGGAGTTGGCTACAACCTAATTGTATTGCTGTGTTGTTTCAGTCCAGGTTGGCGACGGAAGATGAAATCTTGTTGACCCACATGTAAGTATATATACCCGATCGAAACTGTGTACTCGTTGCCTAGCGACCGTGTGAATTACTATATTAGCATAAAACCACTCATTGTAAAAAGGGGAGAAAACATATAAACACTAATGAGCACTAATTAAATGTTAAACATAATGTGTCGTATGCGTTTTATTTTCCAGGAAGGATTACTTCAACGATGTTCGCGACTTTAAAGACAAGACCCAAAGTGAACTGGAGGAGTTGTCGGCTGGCTACCAATCGGTGTACCTTTCTCCGGTTAGTGTTAGTGTTATGGGTTGGCCGATATTCCTATATATCTTGTACATGTATGTAGATATGAAATCCGCAAGGCAAGATAAGAGATGAGATAAGTCTTATTTCACTTCTGAAACAAACCGACCACTCAGGCGCACAAGACAAGGTTTTTGGAGTGTTATCGAGCGATGTGACATTCTCAAGGTAGGCAGCGCCAATCCTAAGGAAAACGACAGGCTTTAGACATTGAGGCATAGAGTAGGGGCTCTCTCTGTTTGACCTTGAGTGTATTGTACATGCATGTAGGCCATTATGGTGACTGCTGGTTGCAACTGAACGAGAGGCACACCTCTCCTGGGCCATAGAGTCCTGTCTTAAAAACACTTAGGACCTAGGAACTGGACCTTAAAGGCTAAACATACACGAAAACCAGACCGTATCTTTTTATCGCTTTGAAAACAACTAGAAAACTAGACTTTCTCACATTAAGCATTCTCGCTTTGATGCCCCTGGCCCCATCCATGACGTTTTGTACTGGACGGGAGCTCCAAATTGTACAAATAGATCCAGAACTAGAACTTTTTCTTTCATCCAGTACATAACGTCATACTTTGCTTTGTGCAATAGCAGAAACCAAGAAAAGGCAAAAGACCATAATACTTAAAATTGTTTCATATAATTGCATTTGAGTTTACTTTCCTTTGCAGGAAGTCTTCGAGTGCGCATGTCTGGCCACTGGTTGCACCCTGGCCGTGGTTGATGACGTCATGTCCGGTCTCTCTCAGAATGGCGTCGCCATTGTCAGGTAAAATTTACGTGTTATGTAATCAAGTAAAATGGTGTCGTATACCACTTTAGTGCACGCATAGGCTCGACCTCCTTTGATATGCGATGAGTGATAAAGTTGCAACTCGGATGCCGTATTATTGAAACACGCAGATATAAACACTTACGGATACAACTCTTATTGTGTGAATGGATCGGGTCTTCGTAGAATGTATGTTTACATGAAGGAAATATTAGCACAGCGTTGTTCATGAATCCATGTACGGCATATTTGGCTGATTACCTAGCATAGTGGCTTCCCATGCTTATGGTTCAGTTTCACCTTCCGGCGCTTTCCCTTTGAGTTCGTGACATTGTTTATCTGTGTGTGACCCCCCCCCTCTCCCCCCGCAGACCCCCGGGCCACCACGCCGAGGCCCACACCGCCATGGGCTTCTGTTACTTCAACAGCGTTGCCGTAGCAGCCAGGTACGCGCAGCTTAACCACGGCGCCAAGAGGGTGCTCATCTTAGACTGGGATGTTCACCATGGCAACGGCACGCAGCGCATGTTCCTGGACGATCCCAGCGTCCTCTACATATCCCTTCATCGCTATGACAACGGGTTCTTCTTTCCGATCGGGCCTGAAGGCAACTATGACGTCGTTGGAACCGAGGCGGGGGCAGGATTCAATGTTAACATTCCCTGGAACAGCGTGAGTCATTGCTACATTCTACCCCGGTGAGACTGGCTTGAATTTCTTAGCTGGGATCTAGATAGCAATGTTCTTTTGAATGATAATGGTTTAGATTGTTTCGTAACGTTACATAATGTTGAACTGTGTGGCATGAATTTGGTTCGATCCTAAGAAGTCATGGTTCTGACCTTTCAGAGGTCAATAGGAGACGCGGAGTATTTGGCAGCCTTCCAGCAAGTTGTCATGCCAGTAGCCTACGAGGTGAGCATCAGGCCGTGTATTCTATTGTTCAGTGGATTTTGTTTATTAATTTATTATTATTAGTTTATTATTTGGAATATACTTGTATTTTGACGGATATCTTTTAAAATGAGTGGTAGTTATCTAATAAATTACAACTAAAGGAATTCTACACTGGAGTTGTACCGAATACGGGATCCTTTCATGGTCTGTCTCGAAACAGAGGATGGTATCTATGTGGTTTGTCGCTTTAACACTTGTTTTCCGGTTTTCCAGTTCGCCCCTGACCTGGTGCTGGTGTCCGCGGGGTTCGACGCGGCGCGGGGTGACCCCCTGGGAGGCTGCCGCGTGACCCCCGAGGGGTTCGCCCTCATGACCCAGATGTTGTCTGGGTTGGCGGGGGGCAGGGTGGTGCTGGTGCTGGAAGGCGGCTACAACCTGGTCGCCATCTCCGACTCCATGGCAGCCTGCACCTCCATCCTGCTGGGCGACGCCTGCCCCATGATAAACAGAGCGCCACCTAGCGACCAGGCCGTCACCTCCATTCGTTGTGTGTTGAACGCGCACGCCACCTACTGGAAGAGTCTAAACTACCGAGGTAGGTGGTAGTGTCGTATTGGCCACTACAGGGGGGTTATCTCACTACCCAGGGGGTTATCTCATTACCAAGGGGGTTATCTCACTACCCAGGGGGTTATCTCACTACCCAGGGGGTTATCTCATTACCCAGGAGGTTATCTCACTACCCAGGGGGTTATCTCATTACACAGGGGGTTATCTCACTACCCAGGGGGTTATCTCACTACCCAGGGGGTTATCTCACTACCCAGGGGGTTATCTCACTACCCAGGGGGTTATCTCATTACCCAGGGGGTTATCTCACTACCCAGGGGGTTATCTCACTACCCAGGGGGTTATCTCATTACCCAGGGGGTAATCTCATTACCCAGGAGGTTATCTCATTACCCAGGGGGTTATCTCACTAACCAGGGGGTTATCTCACTACCCAGGGGGTTATCTCACTACCCAGGGGGTTATCTCACTACCCAGGGGGTTATCTCACTACCCAGGGGGTTATCTCACTACCCAGGGGGTATCTCATTACCCAGGGAGTTATCTCATTACCCAGGGGGTAATCTCATTACCCAGGAGGTTATCTCATTACCCAGGGGGTTATCTCATTACCCAGGGGGTTATCTCATTACCCAGGGGGTTATCTCACTACCCAGGCGGTTATCTCATTACCCAGGGGGTTATCTCATTACCCAGGGGGTAATCTCATTACCCAGGAGGTTATCTCATTACCCAGGGGGTTATCTCACTACCCAGGGGGTTATCTCATTACCCAGGGGGTTATCTCACTACCCAGGGGTTATCTCATTACCCTGGGGGTTATCTCACTACCCAGGGGGTTATTATCATTACCCAGGGGGTTATCTCATTACCCAGGGGGTAATCTCATTACCCAGGAGGTTATCTCATTACCCAGGGGGTTATCTCACTACCCAGGGGGTTATCTCATTACCCTGGGGGTTATCTCACTACCCAGGGGGTTATCTCATTACCCCGGGGGTTATCTCATTACCCAGAGGGTTATCTCACTACCCAGGGGGTTATCTCATTACCCAGGGGGTTATCTCACTACCCAGGGGGTTATTATCATTACACAGGGGGTTATCTCACTACCCAGGGGGTTATCTCACTACCCCGGGGGTTATCTCACTACCCAGGGGGTTATCTCATTACACAGGGGGTTATCTCACTACCCAGGGGGTTATCTCACTACCCAGGGGGTTATCTCACTACCCAGGGGGTTATCTCATTACCCAGGGGGTTATCTCATTACCCAGGAGGTTATCTCACTACCCAGGGGGTTATCTCATTACCCAGGGGGTTATCTCACTACCCAGGGTGTTATCTCACTACCCAGGGTGTTATCTCACTACCCAGGGGGTTATCTCACTACCCAGGGGGTTATCTCACTACCCAGGGGGTTATCTCATTACCCAGGGGGTTATCTCACTACCCAGGGGGTTATGTCACTACCCAGGGGGTTATCTCACTACCCATGGGGTTATCTCACTACCCTGGGGGTTATCTCACTACCCAGGGGGTTATCTCACTACCCAGGGGGTTATCTCACTACCCAGGGGGTTATCTCACTACCCAGGGAGTTATCTCACTACCCAGGGGGTTATCTCATTACCCAGGGGGTTATCTCACTCCCCCGGGGGTTATCTCATTACCAAGGGGGTTATCTCATTACCCAGGGGGTTATCTCACTACCCAGGGGGTTATCTCATTACCAAGGGGGTTATCTCACTACCCAGGGGGTTATCTCACTACCCAAGGGGTTATCTCACTACCCAGGGGGTTATCTCACTACCCAGGGGGTTATCTCACTACCCAGGGGGTTATCTCACTACCCAGGGGGTTATCTCACTACCCAGGGGGTTATCTCACTACCCAGGGGGTTATCTCACTACCCAGGGGGTTATCTCACTCCCCCGGGGGTTATCTCACTACCAAGGGGGTTATCTCACTACCCAGGGGGGTATCTCACTACCCAGGGGGTTATCTCACTACCCAGGGGGTTATCTCATTACACAGGGGGTTATCTCATTACCCAGGGGGTTATCTCATTACCCAGGGGGTTATCTCACTACCCAGGGGGTTATCTCACTACCCAGGGGGTTATCTCACTACCCAGGGAGTTATCTCACTACCCAGGGGGTTATCTCACTACCCAGGGGGTTATCTCATTACCCAGGGGGTTATCTCACTACCCAGGGGGTTATCTCATTACCCAGGGGGTTATCTCACTACCCAGGGGGTTATCTCACTACCCAGGGGGTTATCTCACTACCCAGGGGGTTATCTCACTACCCCGGGGGTTATCTCATTACACAGGGGGTTATCTCACTACCCCGGGGGTTATCTCACTACCCAGGGGGTTATCTCACTACCCCGGGGGTTATCTCACTACCCAGGGGGTTATCTCACTACCCCGGGGGTTATCTCATTACCCAGGGGGTTATCTCACTACCCCGGGGGTTATCTCATTACCCAGGGGGTTATCTCACTACCCCGGGGGTTATCTCATTACCCAGGGGGTTATCTCACTACCCAGGGGGTTATCTCACTACCCCGGGGGTTATCTCATTACCCAGAGGGTTATCTCACTACCCAGGGGGTTATCTCACTACCCAGGGGGTTATCTCATTACCCAGGGGGTTATCTCATTACCCAGGGGGTTATTATCATTACACAGGGGCTTATCTCACTACCCAGGGGGTTATCTCACTACCCAGGGGGTTATCTCACTACCCAGGGGGTTATCTCACTACCCAGGGGGTTATCTCACTACCCAGGGGGTTATCTCACTACCCAGGGGGTTATCTCATTACACAGGGGGTTATCTCACTACCCAGGGGGTTATCTCACTACCCCGGGGGTTATCTCACTACCCAGGGGGTTATCTCACTACCCAGGGGGTTATCTCACTACCCAGGGAGTTATCTCACTACCCCAGGGGTTATCTCACTACCCAGGGGGTTATCTCACTACCCAGGGGGTTATCTCACTACCCAGGGGGTTATCTCACTACCCAGGGGGTTTTCTCCCTACCCCAGGGGTTATCTCACTACCCAGGGGGTTATCTCACTACCCAGGGGGTTATCTCACTACCCAGGGGGTTATCTCACTACCCAGGGGGTTATCTCACTACCCAGGGGGTTATCTCATTACACAGGAGGTTATCTCACTACCCAGGGAGTTATCTCACTACCCCGGGGGTTATCTCACTACCCCGGGGGTTATCTCACTACCCAGGGGGTTATCTCACTACCCAGGGGGTTATCTCATTACCCAGGGGGTTATCTCACTACCCAGGGGGTTATCTCACTACCCAGGGGGTTATCTCATTACCCAGGGGGTTCTCTCACTACCCAGGGGGTTATCTCACTACCCAGGGGGTTATCTCATTACCCAGGGGGTTATCTCACTACCCAGGGGGTTATCTCACTACCCAGGGGGTTATCTCACTACCCAGGGAGTTATCTCACTACCCAGGGGGTTATCTCATTACACAGGGGGTTATCTCACTACCCAGGGGGTTATCTCACTACCCAGGGGGTTATCTCATTACCCAGGGGGTTATCTCACTACCCAGGCGGTTATCTCACTACCCCGGGGGTTATCTCACTACCCAGGGGGTTATCTCACTACCCAGGGGATTATCTCACTACCCAGGGAGTTATCTCACTACCCAGGGGGTTATCTCATTACCCAGGGGGTTATCTCACTCCCCCGGGGGTTATCTCATTACCAAGGGGGTTATCTCACTACCCAGGGGGTTATCTCATTACACAGGGGGTTATCTCACTACCCAGGGGGTTATCTCACTACCCAGGGGGTTATCTCATTACCCAGGGGGTTATCTCACTACCCAGGGGGTTATCTCACTACCCCGGGGGTTATCTCACTACCCAGGGGGTTATCTCACTACGCAGGGGGTTATCTCACTACCCAGGGAGTTATCTCACTACCCAGGGGGTTATCTCATTACCCAGGGGGTTATCTCACTCCCCCGGGGGTTATCTCATTACCAAGGGGGTTATCTCATTACCCAGGGGGTTATCTCACTACCCAGGGGGATATCTCATTACCAAGGGGGTTATCTCACTACCCAGGGGGTTATCTCATTACCCAGGGGGTTATCTCACTACCAATGGGGTTATCTCGTTACCCATGGGGTTATCTCATTACCAAGGGGGTTATCTCACTACCCAGGGGGTTATCTCACTACCCAGGGGGTTATCTCACTACCCAGGGGGTTATCTCACTACCCAGGGGGTTTTCTCACTACCCCAGGGGTTATCTCACTACCCAGGGGGTTATCTCACTACCCAGGGTGTTATCTCACTACCCAGGGGGTTATCTCACTACCCAGGGGGTTATCTCACTACCCAGGGGGTTATCTCACTACCCAGGGAGTTATCTCACTACCCCGGGGGTTATCTCACTACCCCGGGGGTTATCTCACTACCCAGGGGGTTATCTCACTACCCAGGGGGTTATCTCATTACCCAGGGGGTTATCTCACTACCCAGGGGGTTATCTCACTACCCAGGGGGTTATCTCATTACCCAGGGGGTTATCTCACTACCCAGGGGGTTATCTCACTACCCAGGGGGTTATCTCATTACCCAGGGGGTTATCTCACTACCCAGGGGGTTATCTCACTACCCAGGGGGTTATCTCACTACCCAGGGAGTTATCTCACTACCCAGGGGGTTATCTCATTACACAGGGGGTTATCTCACTACCCAGGGGGTTATCTCACTACCCAGGGGGTTATCTCATTACCCAGGGGGTTATCTCTCTACCCAGGCGGTTATCTCACTACCCCGGGGGTTATCTCACTACCCAGGGGGTTATCTCACTACCCAGGGGGTTATCTCACTACCCAGGGAGTTATCTCACTACCCAGGGGGTTATCTCATTACCCAGAGGGTTATCTCACTCCCCCGGGGGTTATCTCATTACCAAGGGGGTTATCTCACTACCCAGGGGGTTATCTCATTACACAGGGGGTTATCTCACTACCCAGGGGGTTATCTCACTACCCAGGGGGTTATCTCATTACCCAGGGGGTTGTCTCACTACCCAGGGGGTTATCTCACTACCCCGGGGGTTATCTCACTACCCAGGGGGTTATCTCACTACGCAGGGGGTTATCTCACTACCCAGGGAGTTATCTCACTACCCAGGGGGTTATCTCATTACCCAGGGGGTTATCTCACTCCCCCGGGGGTTATCTCATTACCAAGGGGGTTATCTCATTACCCAGGGGGTTATCTCACTACCCAGGGGGTTATCTCATTACCAAGGGGGTTATCTCACTACCCAGGGGGTTATCTCATTACCCAGGGGGTTATCTCACTACCAATGGGGTTATCTCGTTACCCATGGGGTTATCTCATTACCAAGGGGGTTATCTCACTACCCAGGGGGTTATCTCACTACCCAGGGGGTTATCTCACTACCCAGAGGGTTATCTCATTACCCAGGGGGTTATCTCACTACCCAGGGGGTTATCTCACTACCCAGGGGGTTATCTCACTACCCAGGGTGTTATCTCACTACCCAGGGGGTTATCTCACTACCCAGGGGGTTATCTCACTACCCAGGGGGTTATCTCACTACCCAGGGGGTTATCTCACTACCCAGGGGGTTATCTCATTACACAGGGGGTTATCTCACTACCCAGGGGGTTATCTCACTACCCAGGGGGTTATCTCACTACCCAGGGGGTTATCTCACTACCCAGGGGGTTATCTCACTACCCAGGGGGTTATCTCATTACCCAGGGGGTTATCTCACTACCCCGGGGGTTATCTCATTACCCAGGGCGTTATCTCACTACCCCGGGGGTTATCTCATTACCCAGGGGGTTATCTCACTACCCAGGGGGTTATCTCACTACCCCGGGGGTTATCTCACTACCCAGGGGGTTATCTCACTACCCAGGGGGTTATCTCACTACCCAGGGGGTTATCTCACTACCCAGGGGGTTATCTCACTACCCAGGGGGTTATCTCATTACCCAGGGGGTGTTCTCATTATCCAGGGGTTATCTCACTACCCAGGGGGTTATCTCACTACCCAGGGGGTTATCTCACTACCCAGGGGGTTATCTCACTACCCAGGGGGGTATCTCACTACCCAGGGGATTATCTCATTACCCAGGGGGGTATCTCACTACCCAGGGGGTTATCTCACTACTCAGGGGGTTATCTCATTACCCAGGGGGTTATCTCACTACCCAGGGGGTTATCTCACTACCCAGGGGGTTATCTCATTACCCAGGGGGTTATCTCACTACCCAGGGGGTTATCTCACTACCCAGGGGGTTATCTCACTACCCAGGGGGTTATCTCACTACCCAGGGGGGTATCTCACTACCCAGGGGGTTATCTCACTACCCAGGGGGTTATCTCACTACCCAGGGGGTTATCTCACTACCCAGGGGGTTATCTCATTACCCAGGGGGTTATCTCACTACCCAGGGGGTTATCTCACTACCCAGGGGGTTATCTCACTACCCAGGGGGTTATCTCATTACCCAGGGGGTTATCCCACTAGCCAGGGGGTTTATCTCTAGCATCAGAGGCTGTTGTACAGGGACATGCAGGGAAAACTGAAGGAATATAATATAGAGCTCTTTCAGGCATCGACATCTACTTACCCTTTTTTGTGACATTTTATCAATAAAATCAGTAATTTTGCCATACTTTTGCACACCAACTGAAATCCAGCCATGGTAAATTAAAGGTTAAATTTAAACGTGGTAAGAACAAAAGGACGACGATATATCTATAAGGTACAACATGATAGAGCGATAAACAATAGAAACACGTCTCTTTTGCTTGCGACAAGAATGAAGGCAAGTCTAAGCATCGTGACTTTGTTATTATTCAAATGTATGTTACCATGTGTTACATCGCTGGTGGTATTCGCTTTCATGTCGCTGCAGTGAAGATGCCATCTAGGGCGGCGACTGCTGAGTGGCTGAAGGAACCATCTCAACAGCCGAAAGCTAAGTTTCGGTCAGTAGCAACACTTCCCTTCTGTACAGGACAGTGTGGCAGTAAGAGTAATATGTTTGTGGGTATACGTCCTATCGCGGCGTCACTGGGGTTTTGCGTATCTATATGACAATAACAATAATAAGCTTATAACAAAGCGTGTCTTATTGCTCCGCTGGACATGCAGCGAACATAAAGCTACCGTTGGTCAATTATCTTGATGTTTCTGGTTAACTCTGGCCGAATCTGATTCAGGCGATGATAAACCCCCTAATAGATCGATCCAGGCTGTCAATCATTCACTGACGTCACTGTTGCTTTTATCCAATCGTGTGGTAAAAAAAGGTCTTCCACGTGCGTTATGTCGGACAAACGAAGCAGCATGTCAGTTTCTTGTCAGTTTCAGAGATGAGTACTTCTCATTTGTATCTACCATCAGTTACGATTGTCAATTTCATACTCACGATTAAGGAAAAACGATTCAAGCGTGGGCGGGGCTTAGTGTCTGAGTATGGATCGGTCTATTGCGAGGTACTCGCGCCTTAGGCAACATTGCATGGTGAAACTGACAAATTTCACCCTCGTATATTTAGTGAGTAATGGGCCACGTGGTTCGGATCTCGGGCACGCAATGGCCGCGCAGCCAGTATCCGCCCAGCCAGTGTCCGCCCAGCCAGTGTCCGCACAGCCAGGGTCCGCCCGGCCAGTGTCCCCGCAGCCAGTGTCCACACGCCATTGTTAGTTGGCTCAAGGGAAGCCCATATATAGTTCAGCACAATGAGTTTCATACCCACAAACCCGGGTTCGACCCTCCATCGTTCTCGGCACCAGCATCTGGCACTGGCGTCGTGTGTCATTTATATCATTGCATCAGGAGGTGCGTCATTTATCTCATTGCCTCAGGAGGTGCGTCATTCATATCATTGCCTCAGGAGGTGCGTCATTCATCTCATGGCCTGAGGAGGTGCGTCATTCATCTCAATGCCTCAGGAGGTGCGTCATTCATCTCATTGCCTCAGGTGGTGCGTCATTCATCTCATTGCCTCAGGAGGTGCGTCATTCATATCATTGCCTGAGGAGGTGCGTCATTCATCTCATTGCCTCAGGAGGTGCGTCATTCATCTCAATGCCTCAGGAGGTGTGTCATTCATCTCATTGCCTGAGGAGGTGCGTCATTCATCTCATTGCCTGAGGAGGTGCGTCATTCATCTCAGTGCCTCAGGAAGTGCGTCATTCATCTCAGTGTCTCAGGAGGTGCGTCATTCATCTAATTGCCTCAGGAGGTGCGTCATTCATCTCATTGCCTGAGGAGGTGCGTCATTCAGCTAATTGCCTGAGGAGGTGCGTCATTCATCTCATTGCCTCAAGAGGTGCGTCATTCATCTCATTGCCTCGGGGTGCGTCATTCATCTCATGGCCTCTGGAGGTGCGTCAGTCATCTCAATGACTCAGGAGGTGCGTCATTTATCTCAGTGCCTCAGAAGGTGTCTTGCCCGGTTTAGATCATGTGTACACAATTATAGACAAAACTGGCTTAAAACACCAATTCATTCTTGCAGGCAGCGCGAAATAACGCTTCCCACAAGGTTTCTTTTAAGGCATATTTCATCGAAACCGTAACGCAATCCCATTTAAATGAGATTCGGATATTTACAGGATCATTATACAATACACATTACAGTCCTCAGCCACGCCGCTTTCGCGGATGCGCCTATTCAGTCTTTCGCAGATTCCGAACTCGGGTGTATCTATAACTAAATATAAGTATCTATAGTCAATTGACTATAGTCAGTATGAACAAGAGCGCTTATGGCATATGCAGGTCCTCAAATCCGAATCCACGCTGCGCTCCTGCTAGCCTGTCACAAGTCATATACTAACGGAGGGGCACTCGGATTGGCAGTCTGATCGAGAAGCTGAACCCTGTGGGTGGTTTCACAGTGTGATTCAGACCCCATGTCCTACCAAATGCTAGTGGCCACGTGGATAGTGTAGCAGATTCAGCTACACGGAGAAGGAAGCGGGGCGTCTAGTGGTGACCTTGGCGGGACGCCGCGTCCTTGGCCGACACCCGAAGAAGATCCGCCGGAAGAGCGTGCGGTACGCGTGCCGGAAGTGGGCGTTCATCAGCGCGTAGACGGCCGGGTTGAGGCACATGCTGAGTGACGTCAGCAAGATGGACGACAAGTAGGCCGTCGGGAAGCGCGGGCGCGAGTCGAACATGTGCACCAAGAAGTAGGGCATGGTACAGATGACGTTGACGCCGAAGCAGCTGGCCATCATGACGGCCATGCGCATGGAGTCCCGGCTCTGGCGGCTCGGCCGGAGGGCGTCCGGACCGGCACCCGAGGAGGCGACTGCTGCCGGCGCCGAGCTTACCGCTAGTGGGGCACAACCCGACTTGTTCTTGTCCAGTGCTTCACCGTGCTGACCTGCCGACATGCTGACGTCGTCGCCATGGAGACCCGTGTTGTCCTTGGCTCCCGTGTCGTAGATACGGAGCGCGGCGCACTGCTGCTGGTGGTTGTTCTGATACTGGACGAACCCGGCGCGGGAAGTCGTGGTGCTCCGGGAGCCGCTAGGGACTGCTAGGAAGTGGGGTGCCTCGCCGCCCACTGAGGGGATCTGGTCCTGGCGGTCACCCTGGTGGTGGTGGAGCGCCTCTGGCGGCACTGTGGGATCTGGAAGGGCCTCGGGATCCCTCCTTCTGGCCTTCACGGACTCGAGGTTGTCTGGCTTCCCGGCGAGGGTCGTGGCGCAAACCAGGGCCGATAGCTGCACGTCGTGAGTGATGTTCATGGAGATGACGCTGATGACGTCCTCTTTCAATACGGTACTTGAGGCTTGACGGCAATCGCCACCAGCGACACCTGGTGAGCAAGGAAGCGAACCACTACGCCGCCGGTTGACCTCCACTTGAACCTTGACCTTCATGTTGAAGTGCACGTTCCGCGTGGTCGGACCGCGATCAGCGGCGTCCGCCGTGGAGGTCACCGGTTCAAGGGTATCAAGGTCCCGAGTCACTGCCCCCGTGACGTCATCACTAGAGTTGCTGGTCTCCATGGGATCGGTGATGCTGACACTGGATTTGCTGTCGGATATTGACCTATTGGATTGCTCGCTGCTGCTGGGGACTTTCTCGCCGTGGGGCGGGCGGTGGTGGTGGCGGGGGTGGTGGTGCGAGGAACCCCCGCCGGCGAGGCGCGCCGTCACGTCCATCGACCGCTGTTGCCAGGTGCCAACCCGCCGCTGGACGGAGCGGTAGTAGGCCAGGATACCGACATAGCTGCCGACGACGACGGCCGTGGGCAGCGCGAAGCCCAGTGACGTCACGAAGTGCTTGTAGCCGCCGTCCGTATCCGGGTCGAAGGTGCACGAGTAGATGAGCGGTTGGTAGGTGAAGTGGCCCCACAGACCGGCCACTGGCATCAGGAGGCACACGACCCCTCCGAAGAGCCACAGCAGGCCTAGTTGAAGGCAGAGCCCCCAGGCGGCGTAGATTGGGCGGTAGCGGGCGGGCCAGCGGATGCGGACGAGACGGTTGACGGCGATGGCCGAGTAGAAGAGGACGGTCATGCCGGCCAGGAAGTGGCCCAGACTTCCGGTCACGTTACAGAAGGTGTCGCTCCACGGCCACACCCGCCTCTGCATCGTCACCAGCCGGATGGGCAGGATGAAGGCGCAGTACAGAGCCGCCGCCACGCTCAAGTTGGCGATGAAGGCGTTGCCAGGGTTACGGAGACGCCGGAAGACGCAGATGGCAAGTAGCGTCATCAAGTTGTCGACGACGCCGACGGCGGCGATGAGGCCCAGCGCCACCTGGTGGATGACCATGAAGGTCTCCGTGACGGGGATGAAGGCCGGGTCCGATTGGCTGTCGTTAACGCCGCTCGCGTAATGCTGGGGAGATCGGGGGACGACGGCAGAATAGGCCTTGGACAAACCCAGTGGCGCCGCAACAACCGCCCATTTTTCCGACATTTCGTCACAAACCATTCTCACCTTTCTGTTCAGCGTAGAAATAATACGTGTTCCGTGTGACGTATTCACAAGACATTTCTTAGGCGCTTACGCTCTTGCTGGATTCTTCACTGGAGACTGATCTGGCGAGATCAGAGAAAATCGCCTTTATGATGAAGTGTTGCATCTTGTTATACAATACATGTCCACATTCAGGGAGCAGAACGCCTGGCGGCCGTGTTGGCTCAGCTCTCTGCAAACCCAATCCCCAGCCATGACGGCATTCCAAAAAGCCCACCCCTACTTTACCTCCCTCCCTCCCTCTCCTCCGTCCCTCCCTCCCCTCCCTCCCCGTCCCAAACCCCAATACCCGCCTTCCATAACATGGGACGCCGGTGTGTTGTAACTTTTATTGGTTGCCAAGGTGCCTCGAGGGTAAGTTGCTGAGCGGCGTTTTTTGTGGAGAGCCTTGTGACCCTCCATTCATGCTCGTTAATTAGGTCGGCCCCGTGCCGCTAGAGGGCGGGGTCGGCTGCTGCCACGCTGAAGTGGGTCAAGTAGGGCGCTTCGGAGTGTGAAGGGCGCGTGGCGCAGCGTGGCTGTGTGTTAACGATGCTGGGGGTAGAAGGGAGAGGCGGGGAGGGGGGGGGGGGCAGCGACAAGGGGGTGGAGGGAGGGGGTCTGGCTGCCCTTTTATCGATATTTATCTAGGTCCGTAAATATTATAGCCGCAAGACACAGGTTACAAGCCAATCAGCCTGACGGGAAATCAATCAAATCTATGTGTTAATGACGTGTGCTATCATGAGCGTCGTTAACGGTCCTTCTCCCTGTCGAGGAGGCAGTGTGTGTGGCACGGCGCGCCACTGTAGACCTTCCCCGCCGGTCCCTCCTGTCTGGCCCTCACTTTCTTTGCCGCCGTGGTTTGAGGAAAGCTCGCCGACCAATTACACAATGGTTATCCCACAATGCAATTAGGTCTAGGCAGATCGTGGCGATAGCAGAGTGGACGACATGTGGTCTACATTTCTGATGTCTTTAAGATCACTTTTCACACTAGTCTGTCATGACGCCTAATCGGCTGGTCTATATATAATCCTTTAAACAACGCCCCTCGAATCTCTCTCGTCGGCCTCTCGTGAGAAGTGGCCTTCTCTCGTTAGAGGTCTGACGTCACCGTTGTATTTGCCGTTTCCACATATTTACTTTTTTCCACGTTTAGCAACAGTACAAGGGTTGCTATCTAACATTGAGGACATTTAATAAGAGCGATGCCATTTCTAGTTGATAGTTGATAGTTAATGTTGGCCGATTGATCCATCTTCTATCTTAGAGCCCACGACATGTATTATTATAGAAAACGTTAAGCGTGAGTAATACGTGAGCTATGCCGAAATAATGGTTCGCCCATGGCGTGTTGCGTGCATATTGATGTATCAGATTAGCAATATATCGATGCGTTTTGAAGCGATATTTTTTTTACTCTAAGCTAGGGGACTTTACATTTGTCTTGTCGATATACATATTGACCGAGCAGATTCGCTGGTCAAACTACACTCCCGCGACTGATGTTAATTAAGATGCCGATGACTTGGGCATTGAGCTTTAGGGAGGACTGCTTGTCTTTCAGCCAATGTCCTTATTGATTAATGTCGTTTTCTTAGATGCTATAAGTCAGTGGCTCTCGCATTCCGCCAAACAGGGAACTGGGTTCATGGTAATATTACTGGAAGGTGTGATACTGGCAAGATTTGCCGCTGGTAAGATCAATTTAACATCTCATACATGATTGTCAATCGTTATTAGTCCAATAAGTTCCGGCTTCCTATTTCTTATTGATATGAAAGTCAACCCAGATTTTTGTGCGTTGAGTGTCTTCAATGCGTGTCGTTTTGGTGACTCTCAGAGGGAAGGAAATACAGCGAATGCCAACGGTGAGTTGTGGTTGAGTGGCTTTGGTTGTGTGATTCAGGGGGGTGACGATGTTACCCCCGGCCACCACCGATGTGCTGCCGAAGGAAGAGGCGGGTGAAAGCGAGTCGTCAGAAACAGTGAAGCAGGAACCGGAAATGAATGCTGGAAGCGCACCGGAAATGACGCTTAAGCAGGAGACAGAAGCGGACATGGATGACCTGGCGAAAGAGATGCAGAACGTCACAGGTAGGCTTTGGAACCAGGGTGCCGGGTTCCCAGGATGGCAAACATGGGTGCTAAACTCATCTTCTCTGTTAACGCCTCCACTACTTTTTTTACCATTACCATTACCATTGTTTTTTTTGTTTTTTTTAATAAAAGTTTATTCACAAAGAGAAATATAATACAAGCAGGTGGTATAGCACGTTGATGGTACATAGGTTACAATTTTATTTCGTGTATGCTGCTATAGTTTCTATATTCTACTGATAGTTGCTGTAGTAGCGTTATGGTATATGGCTGTTTAATCATGTTTGCATACAGTGATGCCCTTGATGCTAATTCGTAAGTAATAGACATAACATTCTCATAGACGTGGTTTTTCATCATTGATAGTCACCAACCATTTTTTATATAATAAATACGCTACTAATGTTACTACCAGATCTTCAGTTACCGCTGTCGATCTACATTACCGTGTTAACCGTGCGGGCTCGCTATGGTGTTCTACAAAGCCTAGAGATACAGTATCTATAGTAAGTAAGGCTAGCGGCAAATGGAGACAATTAACCAAATTAACCAATTAACTAAGATACGACCTTTACCTGCAGTCTCCGACACCGGTGTTGGGCAAAACCCCTGGCTGTCGTCTGCTGCTGCCACAGAACAATCAGACGTGACCTTGACAACGACTGGTGCCGACCCGGCATCGGATCAATTGCTGGGTGCGTGCGGCGGTAGTGATCACGTGACGGGAAAATCCTATGAGGATTTCCTGCAGTCTGTGGCGGGCGGAAAGGTGAGTCTTAAAAGATGGATTAAGATAATAAATAATACATTGTAAGCTACGCCGAACCTCAAATAAGGACATATGTAAGCATGTTATTGCCGAATATTGCTGCTCTTCCACTTTCCACGTTCGGTTTACCTCCGTCGCCTAGTTAACTCCTAACAATCCCCACAGTTTACACACACACAAATCTCCCATTTATGTAGCCACTTCTGGTTACGTGATAGTGTTTTTTCTTCAAAGGAGTCCTTGGAGATGTTTACTGTGACCCCGTTACCATGGTGTCCACATCTGGCGGACCATGTATCTAGCCCGCCGCCGGAAAGTCTCGATGTGTGGGCCGCGTGTGTGGAGTGTGGCAACAAGGGCGAGAACTGGGTCTGTCTCAGCTGTCACCAGGTGAGTCAGCGCCCTCTAGTGGTGGCTCGGTCTGTCTCAGCTGTCACCAGGTGAGTCAGCGCCCTCTAGTGGTGGCTCGGTCTTTCTCAGCTGTCACCAGGTGAGTCAGCGCCCTCTAGTGGTGGCTCGGTCTGTCTCAGCTGTCACCAGGTGAGTCAGCGCCCTCTAGTGGTGGTTCGGTCTGTCTCAGCTGTCACTAGGTGAGTCAGCGCCCTCTAGTGGTGGCTCGGTCTGTCTCAGCTGTCACCAGGTGAGTCAGCGCCCTCTAGTTGTGGCTCGGTCTGTCTCAGCTGTCCCCAGGTGAGTCAGGGCCCTCTAGTTGTGGCTCGGTCTGTCTCAGCTGTCACCAGGTGAGTCAGCGCCCTCTAGTGGTGGCTCGGTCTGTCTCAGTTGTCACCAGGTGAGTCAGCGCCCGCTAGTGGTGGCTCGGTCTGTCTCAGCTGTCACCAGGTGAGTCAGCGCCCTCTAGTTGTGGCTCGGTCTGTCTCAGCTGTCACCAGGTGAGTCAGCCCCCTCTAGTGGTGGCTCGGTCTGTCTCAGCTGTCACCAGGTGAGTCAGCGCCCTCTAGTGGTGGCTCGGTCTGTCTCAGCTGTCACCAGGTGAGTCAGCGCCCTCTAGTTGTGGCTCGGTCTGTCTCAGCTGTCACCAGGTGAGTCAGCGCCCTCTAGTGGTGGCTCGGTCTGTCTCAGCTGTCACCAGGTGAGTCAGGGCCCTCTAGTGGTGGCTAGGTCTGTCTCAGCTGTCACCAGGTGAGTCAGCGCCCTCTAGTGGTGGCTCGGTCTGTCTCAGCTGTCACCAGGTGAGTCAGCGCCCTCTAGTGGTGGCTCGGTCTGTCTCAGCTGTCACCAGGTGAGTCAGCGCCCTCTAGTTGTGGCTCAGTCTGTCTCAGCTCTCACCAGGTGAGTCAGCGCCCTCTAGTGGTGGCTCGGTCTGTCTCAGTTGTCACCAGGTGAGTCAGCGCCCTCTAGTGGTGGCTCGGTCTGTCTCAGCTGTCACCAGGTGAGTCAGCGCCCTCTAGTTGTGGCTCGGTCTGTCTCAGCTGTCACCAGGTGAGTCAGGGCCCTCTAGTGGTGGCTCGGTCTGTCTCAGCTGTCACCAGGTGAGTCAGCGCCCTCTAGTTGTGGCTCGGTCTGTCTCAGCTGTCACCAGGTGAGTCAGCGCCCTCTAGTGGTGGCTCGGTCTGTCTCAGCTGTCACCAGGTGAGTCAGGGCCCTCTAGTGGTGGCTAGGTCTGTCTCAGCTGTCACCAGGTGAGTCAGCGCCCTCTAGTGGTGGCTCGGTCTGTCTCAGCTGTCACCGGGTGAGTCAGGGCCCTCTAGTGGTGGCTAGGTCTGTCTCAGCTGTCACCAGGTGAGTCAGCGCCCTATAGTGGTGGCTCGGTCTGTCTCAGCTGTCACCAGGTGAGTCAGGGCCCTCTAGTGGTGGCTCGGTCTGTCTCAGCTGTCACCAGGTGAGTCAGCGCCCTTCAGTGGTGGCTAGGTCTGTCTGAGCTGTCACCAGTTTAGCACTCTTGTGTTGGATAAGATTTCTATTGAACCTTAACTGTTACGATATAACGAATAATTCGTATATCAAGTATAGAAAGTAATATTAATATAACAACAAAGACGTGTACTGCGATTAAAGCCTGCAAGCAATGGACGCCAGGTATCTCCTTTCTCAAGTTCACTGCAGCCGGTTTGTCACGTGTGTGACTGTTATTTGTTTCTCTCCTGCTAAAGGTTCACTGCAGCCGGTTTGTCAATGAGCACATGTTGATGCACGGCCTGGAGACAGGTCACCTGCTGGTCCTCAGCTACGCCGACCTGTCTGTCTGGTGCTACGGCTGTGACGCCTACATCCACAACGAGGTCAGCCGGGTCACCGTCGCGTGACGTCATTAACTGTAGATAAATAAATATTGAGATCCCCAAGCGATATAATTACGCCTACTGTAATATGCTTGTATTTACAAGGGGTTACTTACAGAGTTGAACAGTGCAAGTAATAGTTATTCCCGTTTATTATAAGTTATGATAACACATTTAAACAGATACGGTAATTTGCGTCTACATGGATATGTGGGTATTTTATTTAGATATTTACAATGTTTGGTTCATGTGTTCCTTGATAAGAAAATGTCCCGGATGTTGTAAGTCGGTATGAGATACATCACTGTTGAAATAACTGATTAGCATGGCTTTTGCCTTTTCACTCTCTCACACCTCAAGTATAGTTTTTGACTTTTCTCGAATGAAAATTTAGTGTGCCTAACCGTCATAAAGTAACTGTTCTGTACTTGTTTATTTACAATGCTACATGTCACAATTGTCAAAGTGCTCTTGGGACAAAATGTACAACGCTCCCTTTGGTGATATGTATGTTACATCGGTGTCTTGCATTTTTTCAGTTATTATTACCCGCCAAAGATGCCGCTCACAGGAGCAAGTTTGGAGAAAACATCCCCCACTGAACGACACAGTCTCCGCAAGCCACAGGCCATGTGCGCGGCGGCAGGCCATGTGCGCGGCGACAGGCCACGTGTCCCATAACCGCCCCTTAATCGACGGCGCGGGAGTCTTAAATCACCCCAATACGAGACGTCACTCATGTTGAACGTCCACAGACATCATCTGCTACTCGACCGGCAGGAGGGTTTCACAATGGGACCTTGACTGTAGTATTTGTGATACTATCACCTTTCATAGTAACATTATAATCTGCACTGTTGCACACGTCCCAGTGTGAGTGATTGCCCCCCCCCCTCCCCCACCCCGAGGCATGATTATCGTAACATTTTCGCTCAATGGATTAACTGACAGAAACTCTGTATTATACTTCGTTAAGGCTTCCGCTGAACTGATATTTATTAATTAAATATCTGATGCAAACTTACGCAATTCCACGGAGGAGAATGGAAACGCTAAAGCAATGTTGTGAGGTGGGAGTCTTATGCAATCCGTCCCGAACACTGCACAATCAGTTAATGTGACGTCATGTCATATAATCACGTATATATAGATATATATATATAGGCCTGGGAAGATATAATGAATGCACTTCTTGGACCCAGTTAAGCTCGCAGTATGCCCCATGGAGAAGCTCATAGTGGCCGGGCAATCATTCTATCTGAATGACGTGGGGGTGATACTCCCAGTGCACCTGATAGATACAATAAGACATAGTTGTTGTGTTAAGAACAAAATCAGACAATGTTTCGTGGCATTTGTGAAAAAGCTAAATTCCAAACGACACGTTATTTATTATATAGGTTTTAAGCCTAGCATGTACGACCATGTTGTGACCCTGAAGGGCGGACTGAAGTACGTACATGGTGTCTGATGCTATCTATGTATGAGTTGTTTGTATCTATATATAAGTTGTTTGTAGCTGCACAATGCGCATGTAAATATCGGGATTATCGGCCGTGAAGCTACGAGAGCGAGACTATGCGAGAGCGCAACTATGCGAGAGCGAGACTATGCACATCGAGCTCACACCCCGTGGTTATAATGGCGGCAATGCCCGACACATCAGCGGAAGGGCCTGCCTTTCCCCCTTCCCTAACCCAAAGTCTGGCGAAATATAAAATAAAATGCTCATCTAATAATGAGTGTAGTTTTTCTTCTATTTAACTCGTTATTGATTTGTCGATGAGAGTGTCAGTCTCCGGACCGACAGTAACTGATGTACAGTGTACCACCAGCGGCCGGTAACCATGGTGAACATATCCTTGATACATTTAGTCCTCAGCTCACCGCTGTTCTGTGGTGATCAATGTGGCCGGTATAATGACACGGCGCGAACACTGCAACCAATTTACATGGAATAGTGCGGCAGGATTTCGGGGTTCAGAAGGAGACCTATCCGCTATGAAGCACGGTTAGCTCAGTCAAAAGTTTATCATAGGTTGGTTGGTTGTATATTCAGGACGCTTTAACCATTTTGGTCATATCGCGTCAATGGGAGAAAGAAGGGAGTAGGACCATCTCCGGGGGTGACCCCTAACTGTTTGCGAAGGACACGGGATCTTTATCCTGCGACCATACAGACATGGCTACAGCGGAGCGCGAACCACCGACCCACGTGCCGTTAGGCTCTCAGGTGGCCAGAGCACTCTAGGCGAGCGCTCTAGCCCACTGAGCTACCGGGCCGGCCCCCGTTTATCATAGGGTTGTGCGTACAATCTTTGAGTAATTTCGATTTACGGATGGTAACAATTCTGTGATCCTCCCCACGGTTGGCAGTTTTTGAAGAAACTAAATCTTCGATCCTAATTTCGAATTCTGCGACTAATCGGACGACTATGTCATGTGACTCATGCGACTCCGCCCATTCGCATTTCGCATTCGCAGTTTGCTGTAAACGCATCTTTCATGTGGATTTGTTTATCGTTGATAAACAAGTCTTGAACAAACAAAGGTCAGGATTAGGTTTCATTCAGTGCATATTTATTGACCACTTCGGTAGAGGATTCAATCTCGCCCGCTTCGTCTGTGAAGGACATCATAACAAACACTCTGCTTATTGTTCAGCAACTTGAAAATCACACGAAGACTGCAATTTATCTTAGCGACCAGCACTCGGTGACTGAGGATAATTAGTGTCAACAATGACGCAAACAATACAAGATAACTGAATACACATTCTGTCTGTGGTGAACTCAATGGTTTTACTGCCCCATATTTACCACAGTCACTTGCTGCACAACATCGCTAATCACCTTACAGGATATCGAGTTCTTCGCTGAAACAGTAACACACATAGCAATGAATATTGCGTAACTACGTCCAAGTCTCGTCATCTGCGTTCTCGCTCTCGTCATGAACGTAAGCAGGCTGAAAATAAAGGTACGTATTCTGGCCGGGATCCTGTTGATCTTGTTTCTTCTCCTCGTAGACAATTTCTCTCTCTGCCTTCTTCGTTTTTTTACTCGTCTTCCAAACTCTCCTCCTCGCTGGATTCGATGATGACGTCACTGTCGCGTTGCTCCAGGTCGTCATGGTCACCATCCCAGTAGTGAGGGGCATGGCTCTGCCCGCCGCCATGCTGGCTCAGCGGCGAGAGCGTGGGCATGTGCACGGCCGCGCCGCTTCCTTGGCCCGGTGACGGAGCCTGGAGCTGGGGGGGCTGAGCGTGAGAGGCGGCGCCAGTGGAGATGACGCCGCGCGCGCTGCTCCCCGGTGACGCGTCTCTCGCCGTGTGGGGCGGTGACGTCACTGAAGGTACGATCCCCGGATGGGGTCTAAGAGCGGCTGGGGAGGGGGAGGGGGAAGTCTGTTCAGGGTAGTTGCCCTCCGTACAGAAATACGTCTCTCGTGAAGGTTTCTGCACGTGGCAACTGTGCTGGGCTTTGGGTGAGCGTCGCCATGGTGACGTCAGTGTGTCGTCCACCGTATTCTCCTCATCCGAGGTGTCGCTGTCAACCCCCTTTGTGGCGTAATAGGAAGCCGGCGGTGTTTCAACGCCCAAGTTGAGACTTTTCAGTTGAGTTTCTACGCCCGACACCATGGGCAGCCCCCGGCCCAATGGGGAGAGACCCCAGCGACCTCTACCGAACGGAGACTGCGCCCCTCGACCCAGCCCGCCCTGGACCCCGAGGCCCCTCCCGAGCGGCGACCTCAGCGGTGTCGTATCATCACCCCGCGGAATGCCGCTAGGGGGCGGCCGATACGCTGCGTCCATTACATCCGGTGACGTACTTCCGACTGGGGACAGGGCTGGCATGGGCGGATCGCCGCGCGCGACACCTTGGGTGGTGACGAGCAGTGGCTGACGGGCGAGGAATCCTGCGCCGGACCCTCCTATATCGCCCCCCTCGGCCCTAGCGGAACCCACCACCCCCGCCTGGCTACCACTTTTCCACTGCTGTGTGAGCCTGGGTGCCGCTCCTTCCGCTGGGCTCCCGGGCGGCTCGCTGCAGCTACCGGCCCGACGCGAGCGGAGCCCACCCTCTTCCGCTACGACCCTTTGTGACGTCATATCCGGCGCAGGTCGCCGCGCTGAGCCCGGCCTGCTGCAGGCCGCGGTCGAGCCACGCTTGGTCCAGGCCACCTCCAGCATGTCCGAGCTGTACTCACGCCGCTCGGGCCCCACTGACCTCGAGATCGAGCTTGACCTTGGGTTTGACCTCGCCCCAAGAGGTAATAATTGCTGTGCGCGGAGGCCTTTAACCATCTTGTCGTAGAAGTATTCGACGCCCTCCGTCGTCAAGTCATCCCTACGGGAGAGTAATGGGGGAGAGAGGTGAGGGCGGGGGGTGAGGGTTGAGATTAGAGTTTAGAATAGAGGGCGGTGCCTGATAAACATAGCGGTGCTTTTTTCAATATAGCATTATACAAGTTTTTTTTTCATTATGGTGTTCATCATCATCACTTTAAAACAAAAAAAATAGCGCCATGTCCGGCGGTAACACATACACCCGCCAGAATACAAGTACAAGTAAATAATCTAATTGCAAGCCATTAATGGTCTACAGCCACACATCATCACGGACCTGAAGTTGACATTGCACTTGCCGACGACTGGTAGCGTCCCCTGGTGGTGGAGAGCGCGACGGGCCCCCTCGCTGTCCGCAAAGACGACCAGGTCCAGGTTCTTATAGAAGGGGGCGCCCTGTTTGTACAAGGAATAAACATTAGAATAAAGAAGGCACACATTTGGGACAGGGTGAGTGGCATGGTCATGAGGGTGAGTGGCATGGTGATGGGGGTGATGTGGGTGGCATAGCATGGGGGTGAGGTGGGTGGCATAGCATAGGGGTGATGGGGATGGCATAGCATGGGATGGTGGGGGCGGCATAGCATGGGGGTGAAGTGGGTGGCACAGCATGGGGGTGATGTGGGTGGCATAGCATGGGGGTGATGTGGGTGGCATACCATGGGGGTGATAGGGGTGGAGTGCTTACCCGTCGCGTGGCGCGGTATCTGATGCGTCTCTCCACGTGCGACACACTCCCGAACCGCTCAAACACGTCCTGGATGATATCCATGGTAACCTGGGGCCGCACGCCGTCCTAGTAACACGCAACATAAATACGATGTGTACCACAGAGCCATAAACAGGACAACGTGTTGACTGGGTCAACAAGTACACAAACACGACGGCAGACACGTGTACACATGCAAGATTTTGAAAGTTAAAATACACACTACAAAAACTACAGAATTTCCATCTATGGTAACAGGGCTGCGCGACTGGGTCCTGACATGACTGTAGTATGAACAAAAGAGCAATCTCCATACCAGACTGATTTAGGTACTTCTGTGCGCCGGTGAGCTATAAAGAGGGGGCCATTAAAGGATGTTATTGCATTGTAGTGACATAACGAGTTCACTGGTGAACACTCGCTGCACCATAATGAACGGATCACACCCGATCGGCCTCCTTCTCGCCTTGGTTGTACATGTATTTAGGGCTTGCATGGTGCTTTCAATCGTAAATAATGTGCAAAATATGGAGAACCATATTGGCTGGACTCACCACGAGGATGGCCGTCTCCCACACCGCCAACTTCCAGCGCTCGTGATCCGTCGACAGCGGCTTGTCCAGCGAGCGTCTCACCCACTCCCCGTCACCGCTGACCTGCACAGCGGCGGCAAACACAACGTTAGGCGTCTCACCCACTCCCCGTCACCGCTGACCTGCACAACGGCGGCAAACACAACGTTAGGCGTCTCAACCACTCCCCGTCACCGCTGACCTGCACAACGGCGGCAAACACAACGTTAGGCGTCTCACCCACTCCCCGTCACCGCTGACCTGCACAACGGCGGCAAACACAACGTTAGGCGTCTCAACCACTCCCCGTCACCGCTGACCTGCACAACGGCGGCAAACACAACGTTAGGCGTCTCACCCACTCCCCGTCACCGCTGACCTGCACAACGGCGGCAAACACAACGTTAGGCGTCTCACCCACTCCCCGTCACCGCTGACCTGCACAGCGGCGGCAAACACAACGTTAGGCGTCTCATCCACACCCCTCTGACCTTACACACCCCATCATCTTGAAACCTGTTTTCCCTCTAAATTATGACCTCATAACCTCATAAAGTTGAACTGCCATAGCAATAAGTCTACTTTTCTGATAGCCCTGATATATACCTATTACAGACCGGCACACATCGATTTACGACAAATAGCCCGGCATATATGGGGGAACATGGCGGGTCTATGTCATCTACAGATGGAAAAAAAAATAGCTCACCTCCACTAGGCCTGACGCCGACTTCCGTAACGCAGCAGCGATGACCTTGAAATCACTGCTCAGCTGTTTTAGTCGCTTGAAGGTCACGAGGGTGCTCATGGCGACATCTGATCAAAGGTCAAGGTCAACGACAGATTTACCGTAGCCCTTAACAGCCACCACAGCTGCTGACAATACATGCTTATATACATATATGTCGGTAAATAGGTTCACAAATGTAACATATACAATAAAAAGACACAATTATGAAAACAAGAGTTCTGTCACGAAGGATACATCCATCTGTATTGGCCGCGATCTGCTCCAGAAGAAACGCGTCGCGCAGCAGGTTCAGGTCGCCGAAGTAATACTGGAAATAAGGTCCAACGTTACTTAGTGTAGACGGACAGATTCTATAGCCATTAAACTAAAATTTGATTCAAATAAATTAAGCACTATATTAATCCAATAGTTGTTTTGCACATCCTGTCATGAGATACGTAGCACATGCGATGTAACGCAACTATTGCGCAGTAGAAGCAATTTAATGAATGATACGCAGAAAATGCGATATAAGATAAGAATTGTAGCAACTCTGAATATCTGAATCTGAATGTGCGATATACTCAATATGCGATACAGTTGATATGCTATATGATCAATATGCAGACTAATCGATGTCATATAATAACATGCGATATTATCGTCATGCGCTATAATCAGTCAATATGCGATATAATCAGTCAATATGCGCTATAATCAGTCAATATGTCGAATAATCGATGTCATATAATGGCATGCGATATTATCGTCATGCGCTATAATCAGTCAATATGCGATATAATCAGTCAATAGGCGATATAATCAGTCAATATGCGCTATAATCAGTCAATATGCCGAATAATCGATGTCATATAATGGCATGCGATATTATCGTCATGCGCTATAATTAGTCAATATGCGATATAATCAGTCAATATGCGCTATAATCAGCCAATATGCCGAATAATCGATGTCATATAATGGCATGCGATATTATCGTCATGCGCTATAATCAGTCAATATGCGCTATAATCGATATGCGATATAATCGATCACCAAATCATCGGTTACCTCGATTTGCCGTATGATCTTCTTCTCCGTGTCTGACGGGGCTGATCCTGGGGCTGACCCTGGGCCTGACCCTGGGGTTGACCCTGGAGCTGACCCTGGAGCTGACCCTTGGGCGGACCCTGGGGCTGTCCCTGGGGCTGTCCCTGGAGCCGACCCTGGAACTGACTCTCGGGCTGACCCTTGGGCTGACCCTGGGGGTGACCCTCGAGCTGACCCTTGGGCTGACCCTGGGTCTGACCCTCGAGCTGACCCTTGGGTTGACCCTGAGTCTGACCCTGGGTCTGACCCTCGAGCTGACCCTTGGGCTGACTCTCGAGTTGACCCTTGGGCTGATCCTGGGTCTGACCCTCGAGCTGACCCTTGGGCTGACCCTGGGTCTGACCCTGGGGCTGACCCTGGGGCTGGGGCTGGAGCTGGAACCGCAGTGTCACTCCCACTGCCACCCCCATCGGCCCGCCACGTCCCAGGCTGTCCGGATCTCTCGCGACTGGTAGCGGCAGAAGTAGATGCCTTATGCGCAGTTACTGTGCCTCCACCTAGTGAGCGAGATTCACAACTTCCCTCTGCAATTTGAACTCGATTGAAGACCTCAGTGAGAGTGTTTCCACTTGGTGAGCCAGATTCACTTTCTCCCGCTGTACTCAGAACGTGGCAGATGGCTTCCGAAACAATGTCTGCACTGAACGGGCGAAGTTCGCGGCCAGTCTGTTCAACGCAAAAGTGACCGAGAGTCTCAGCGACAGTGTCTCCACCTAACGGGCGACATTGACCATCCCCATCAAACCTCCCCCTGAAAGCCACCTCCGTTGTCAGTCTGACGTCTTCGCAGACCTGCCCCGAGGTCATGCCCACCACGAGTTCACCGATATGACCACGCGTCGGAACCTCGCTGCTGAGCCAAGACCGGTCCAACATAGATCCAGCCAGACCTAATTCCACCGGACTGCTTCCACCTTCCTCCTGTAGCACCTGATCTATCACATAAACGTCGTTCGGCACCCGGGACGGCGGTTCTTGTTCGCCATGCGAGGGGGTCTGACAGCGTCCCGTCCTCAGATTCTCGTCGTCACCGCTCTCGTCGTCGGAGAGTTGAACAATATCACAGGCTGTAAGCGAGCTCACCCCAACCGGCCCGCTGTCACGGGGTGTGACGTCACAAACATTATCACAGTCCTCATTGGCAGGCTCTCCGCTGTGGAGAACATTGCGTACATCACTACTCCCCTCGTCTTCTACATCCTCCCACATGTCGTCATCATCATCACCAATTACATCATTATCGTCATCATTAACATCACCATTAGCAGGAGTAGCGTCATCGTGATCGCTGTCCACGCCTTGGCCTCCGCCGTCGCCAGCACCAGGCGTCGCTGTGGCACAAGGCGGACCACGCTCAGTGTGGGTCGCTGTGGCACAAGGCGGACCACGCTCAGTGTGGGTCGCTGTGGCACAAGGCGGACCACGCTCAGTGTGGGTCGCTGTGGCACAAGGCGGACCACCCTCAGTGTGGGTCGCTGTGGCACAAGGCGGACCACCCTCAGTGTGGGTCGCGGCGACTGGCGAGAGTTCCGCTTCAGATTTCATCTCCAGTCTCGGATGAGTTTCACCGTGTAGCTCTGCGTCTCCTGCAGTCACCAGTCCAGATGCTGGCCCAGAGGGTGGCCCAGTTTTCAGATGCAGTCTGATGAGTCGCATTTCAGGTTCTGATCTTTTAAATATGTCAATTTCTGTGTCTACTCTACCCGTGTTGGACACCATCTGACCCCCAACCTCAGATATCGTGCCTATAGCAGTATCAAGTCTCGAGTCAGCTCCCGTGCCTATAGCAGTATCAAGTCTCGAGTCAGCTCCCGTGCATGTCCAAGAACCAATCCCCGTATCAGTCCCATTGTCTGGCACAGAGCGCTGGCTCTGGGCGTCACCGCCCACTGGCGGCGTTCCCCCGGATTGGCCTGCGAGGGGCCGGCTCTCCAACACTGCCGAACGATCCCCAACCAAGTCACGACGCTCTCTGTCACGGCCACAGGCGGAGGGTGTGACAGTCACGTCCATCGAGGCGGACACCAGATTGCCAGGATTGTCTGAGGCATGTGTAGAAGCTTCCTTCAGGGCCACATCAGGATCCTCGTTGCACTCCATGGCGTCCTTTCCGCCATCTTCGGAACGGGCATCCCATTCGCACTGTCCTGTATTATCGCCCACAGCAGCACGTGGTGCTGTATTATCGTTGGCTTTCGTGCTGTAGACCTCTTCTGCCTGTTCGACGTTGCCCTTGCCACTTATTGCAGCAGTTTCACTAGGGGTGCCGCCTGCATTGCTACCCTCCCCGACTAGTGTCGCGCTGTCAGTTTCGCTGTCAGTCGATCTGCTGTCATGGTCGCTCTGGGCGCAGGAGTCGGTAACCTCACTGACGTCATCGTTGTCACCATGGTCACCAGGCACGTCTTCGGGTGCTGGCACCTGAGGTGGGAGGGCGCAACCGACGTAAGCGTTGTGTCGGCAGCAGTAATCTAACAGCGCCCTCCAGTGCCGATCCTGATAAGGATGACGAACAGATACACAAGGTGAAGAATACATCCGTATAAAGGACAAATAAGTGTACAAACAAACAAGTGTGCAAACAAAACAAACTTTCGCTAGTTAAGGATCATGATAAAATACTGTGAGCTGCTTAAGTATTCCTTACGCCAACCAAAGTGTTATAATAACAATCTGTATTAATCTACATGTTCTGTCACAACTTAATCAATGAGAGAGACGAAGGAGTCTGACCTGTGATAGCAGGTAGGGGTTGCCCACCACGACCAGCAGAGCCTGAGCTCTGGTCACGGCCACATTGAACCTCTTAGCGTTGCTGACGAAGCCCAGGTTGTGCGTGACGTCAGAGTTGAGGTATCCCTCCGTGGAGCGCACCTGGCGGAGGGACCGTACAACGTGAGAGTGGAATGCATTCAACAACCGTAATGTGACCCTGCACGTCAGACGACGGATACAAAACACTCCCGCGTAATGTTAATATAACATTGAAAGTGATATCACATCTTGCCACTTCAAGCTGATGCCACTGAAAGACGTGCTATGTTTCAAGCTGAGCATAGGATAGAGAAACGGCTTAACAGTAACACTTACATGGCCCTAACCACGATCAGCTTATCCCAGTTATACACAGAAACTAAACGCTCCTCCTCCCAGGTCTGTTGCCGGATTGGGATTGGCCACACTGTTTAAATTCATCACAATACATTGACACAATAATTGACCAATAATTTACACGACAATTGCGAGGTATTATCGCCCACATCAGCACGTGCTGCTGTGTTGTCGTTTATCAGATGACACAAGCCACATCAGTACAGTTTAACCATAATACATTAAGATAATCATTTACTGACCTTACGTAACATATGATGTGACTGGTGGCTTTCCGGTGTCCAAGATAGTCGAGACACTTACGGTAGAAATGATGATGACCTTGCGTTCTTGACCTTGGAACTCCTCTACCGAGCCGACCTTGACCTTTTCAATACCGAACGTCTCCATCAGGAGTCTAATCTTCTCCACCTGCGGCCAGCAAACCGGAAGTTTGTTTCATGACTAATCAAAGTACAGTATTGGAGCGTGAAGCTGTAAACTGGGGCACTGGAATTATTAATGGTGCCACAACAAGCGTATTTTTGGTATACATTGCAGCACTACACAAAGAAAGACGTGGCCATACACACAATGACATACACTGCACACATAAAGACGTGGCCATACACACAATGACACACACTGCACACATAAAGACGTGGCCATACACACAATGACATACACTACACACATAAAGACGTGGCCATACACACAATGACATACACTGCACACATAAAGACGTGGCCATACACACAATGACATACACTACACACATAAAGACGTGGCCATACACACAATGACATACACTACACACATAAAGACGTGGCCATACACACATAAAGACGTGGCCATACAGGCAATGACATACACTACACACATAAAGACGTGGCCATACACACAATGACATACACTACACACATAAAGACGTGGCCATACACACAATGACATACACTGCACACATAAAGACGTGGCCATACAATGACATACACTACACACATAAACACGTGGCCATACAATGACATACACTGCACACATAAAGACGTGGCCATACAGGCAATGACATACACTACACACATAAAGACGTGGCCATACACACAATGACATACACTGCACACATGAAGACGTGGCCATACACACAATGAAATACACTACACACATAAACACGTGGGCCATACACACAATGACATACACTACACACATGAAGACGTGGCCATACACACAATGACATACACTGCACACATAAAGACGTGGCCATACACACAATGACATACACTGCACACATAAAGACGTGGCCATACACACAATGACATACACTACACACATGAAGACGTGGCCATACACACAATGACACACACTGCACACATAAAGACGTGGCCATACACACAATGACATACACTGCACACATGAAGACGTGGCCATACAGGAAATGACATATACTACACACATAAAGACGTGGCCATACACACAATGACATACACTACACACATAAAGACGTGGCAATACACACAATGACATACACTACACACATGAAGACGTGGCCATACACACAATGACATACACTGCACACATGAAGACGTGGCCATACACACAATGACATACACTGCACACATAAAGACGTGGCCATACACACCATGACATACACTACACACATAAAGATGTCGCCATACAATGACATACACTACACACATAAAGACGTGGCCATACACACAATGACATACATTACAAACATAAACACGTGGCCATACACACAATGACATACACTACACACATAAACACGTGGCCATACACACAATGACATACATTACAAACATAAACACGTGGCCATACACACAATGACATACACTACACACATAAACACGTGGCCATACACACAATGACATACACTACACACATGAAGACGTGGCCATACACACAATGACATACACTGCACACATAAAGACGTGGCCATACACACAATGACATACACTGCACACATAAAAACGTGGCCATACACACAATGACATACACTGCACACATAAAGACGTGGCCATACACACAAGGACATACACTACACACATGAAGACGTGGCCATACACACAATGACATACACTGCACAGATAAAAACGTGGCCATACACACAATGACATACACTGCACACATAAAGACGTGGCCATGCACACAATGACATACACTGCACACATAAAGACGTGGCTACCTGTTTGCGGTAGGGGGTGATGACTCCAATGTCCTCCGGGGTGACGGGGTGGATATCGTGGGTCAGCAGGGACTGGAGGTACTTGATCACCTGCAGGGTCTCGGCCGGGTTGAACCAGGAAGGACTGTTGCCCTCTCGCACGTCCTCGCCCTGGGCACAACGCGTTATAGGGAGTCAAGTACAGAGATGTGTGGGGTGTGAAGTATTATGGTGCGTCCCACGCTGAACTCAGATTGAATCAGCAGGGAATGTTGCCTTCTCGCACATTCTCGCAATGGGCACAATGCGTTATGAAATATCAATGCAGTATATCGCTGAATGACTTCTGGAGTAACCTTATGTGGCAGAGTTTATGGCTGTATGTGATATGGATTCTTCTGAAAGTCAATGCCAGAGCAATAGTAGGCGACAATTGAAGAGTATAAAAAACTGCAGCAAGAAGAAAACGAAATATCGATAATGCTATGAAACATAAATTTACCCTTTAGTCAATGAAATGTCGCCCTCAAAAAGCGCCCAAAGCTGGCGACCACCCCATGTCAGGGCTATCCGAGTTACATTGTAAATTGATAAACTAATAATTGTCCTGTGTAGTAGCGGTGACTTACCCTCAAGCCGTGGAACACAACAGGGAAGTTGTCTCTGTTGGGAAGCTTTTCCCAGTTGCAGAACATTTCGATCAGATCCTTGTCGGCTGAGTCTACAAGTTCTCCATGGTAGAACAGTTGTGACGGTAGACTGAGGATGGCGGGGTGAGAGCGGTAGTTCTCTACCAGTTTGGTCACCTGTAACATATACACACTGCTACAGAGTGGCGAGTGGCAGCTGCCGTGGTCGGCGTGCAGGGGTAGTGTGGGGGCTTAATAGTCGGGAGGGGTAGGGTTGGGGGTGGAGGCGGTGAGTGCCACTTACCAGGACCGGGTTGTAACCCCCGTGGTTGGCGTACCGAGGTGTGATGGGGAAGGGGTAGGGATGGGGTGGGGTAGGGGTAGGGTTGGGGGTGGAGGCGGTGAGGGCCACTTACCAGGACCGGGTTGTAACCCCCGTGGTTGGCGTACCGAGGTGTGATGGGGAAGGGGTAGGGAGGGGGTGGGGTAGGGGTAGGGTTGGGGGTGGAGGCGGTGAGTGCCACTTACCAGGACCGGGTTGTAACCCCCGTGGTTGGCGTACCGAGGTGTGATGGGGAAGGGGTAGGGATGGGGTGGGGTAGGGGTAGGGTTGGGGGTGGAGGCGGTGAGGGCCACTTACCAGGACCGGGTTGTAACTCCCGTGGTTGGCGTACCGAGGTGTGACGGGGGGTGGGGTAGGGTTGGGGGTGGAGGCGATGAGTGCCACTTACCAGGAGCGGGTTGTAACCCCCGTGGTTGGCGTACCGAGGTGTGATGGGGAAGGGGTAGGGATGGGGTGGGGTAGGGGTAGGGTTGGGGGTGGAGGCGGTGAGGGCCACTTACCAGGACCGGGTTGTAACCCCCGTGGTTGGCGTACCGAGGTGTGATGGGGAAGGGGTAGGGATGGGGTGGGGTAGGGGTAGGGTTGGGGGTGGAGGCGGTGAGGGCCACTTACCAGGACCGGGTTGTAACTCCCGTGGTTGGCGTACCGAGGTGTGACGGGGGGTGGGGTAGGGTTGGGGGTGGAGGCGATGAGTGCCACTTACCAGGAGCGGGTTGTAACCCCCGTGGTTGGCGTACCGAGGTGTGATGGGGAAGGGGTAGGGATGGGGTGGGGTAGGGGTAGGGTTGGGGGTGGAGGCGGTGAGGGCCACTTACCAGGACCGGGTTGTAACCCCCGTGGTTGGCGTACCGAGGTGTGATGGGGAAGGGGTAGGGAGGGGGTGGGGTAGGGGTAGGGTTGGGGGTGGAGGCGGTGAGTGCCACTTACCAGGACCGGGTTGTAACCCCCGTGGTTGGCGTACCGAGGTGTGATGGGGAAGGGGTAGGGAGGGGGTGGGGTAGGGGTAGGGTTGGGGGTGGAGGCGGTGAGTGCCACTTACCAGGAGCGGGTTGTAACTCCCGTGGTTGGCGTACCGAGGTGTGACGGGGGGTGGGGTAGGGTTGGGGGTGGAGGCGATGAGTGCCACTTACCAGGAGCGGGTTGTAACCCCCGTGGTTGGCGTACCGAGGTGTGATGGGGAAGGGGTAGGGATGGGGTGGGGTAGGGGTAGGGTTGGAGGTGGAGGCGGTGAGTGCCACTTACCAGGAGCGGGTTGTAACTCCCGTGGTTGGCGTACCGAGGTGTGACGGGGGGTGGGGTAGGGTTGGGGGTGGAGGCGATGAGTGCCACTTACCAGGAGCGGGTTGTAACTCCCGTGGTTGGCGTACCGAGGTGTGACGGGGGGTGGGGTAGGGTTGGGGGTGGAGGCGATGAGTGCCACTTACCAGGAGCGGGTTGTAACTCCCGTGGTTGGCGTACCGAGGTGTGACGGGGGGGTTGGGTATGGTTGAGGGTGGAGGCGGTGAGTGCCACTTATCAGGAGCGGGTTGTAACCCCCGTGGTTGGCGTACCGAGGTGTGATGGGGAAGGGGTAGGGAGGGGGTGGGGTAGGGGTAGGGTTGGGGGTGGAGGCGGTGAGTGCCACTTACCAGGAGCGGGTTGTAACTCCCGTGGTTGGCGTACCGAGGTGTGACGGGGGGGTGGGGTAGGGTTGGGGGTGGAGGCGGTGAGGGCCACTTACCAGGACCGGGTTGTAACCCCCGTGGTTGGCGTACCGAGGTGTGATGGGGAAGGGGTAGGGATGGGGTGGGGTAGGGGTAGGGTTGGGGGTGGAGGCGGTGAGTGCCACTTACCAGGAGCGGGTTGTAACTCCCGTGGTTGGCGTACCGAGGTGTGACGGGGGGGTTGGGTATGGTTGAGGGTGGAGGCGGTGAGTGCCACTTACCAGGAGCGGGTTGTAACCCCCGTGGTTGGCGTACCGAGGTGTGATGGGGAAGGGGTAGGGATGGGGTGGGGTAGGGGTATGGTTGAGGGTGGAGGCGGTGAGTGCCACTTATCAGGAGCGGGTTGTAACCCCCGTGGTTGGCGTACCGAGGTGTGATGGGGAAGGGGTAGGGATGGGGTGGGGTAGGGGTAGGGTTGGGGGTGGAGGCGGTGAGTGCCACTTATCAGGAGCGGGTTGTAACTCCCGTGGTTGGCGTACCGAGGTGTGATGGGGAAGGGGTAGGGAGGGGGTGGGGTAGGGGTAGGGTTGGGGGTGGAGGCGGTGAGTGCCACTTACCAGGAGCGGGTTGTAACTCCCGTGGTTGGCGTACCGAAGTGTGATGGGGAAGGGGTAGGGATGGGGTGGGGTAGGGTTGGGGGTGGAGGCGGTGAGTGCCACTTACCAGGAGCGGGTTGTAACTCCCGTGGTTGGCGTACCGAGGTGTGACGGAGGGGTGGGGTAGGGTTGGGGGTGGAGGCGATGAGTGCCACTTACCAGGAGCGGGTTGTAACTCCCGTGGTTGGCGTACCGAGGTGTGACGGAGGGGTGGGGTAGGGTTGGGGGTGGAGGCGATGAGTGCCACTTACCAGGAGAGGGTTGTAACTCCCGTGGTTGGCGTACCGATCCTCGTCGCGGGCGTACAGCGGTCTCCGGATCAGTCGCTCCAGGAGGGACAGATCCAGACACGCGTCCTTAGCTTTCCGGCTTTGTAGCACGGGACCCAGTTGCATGGGGTCACCGGCCAGCACCACCTGGCGGATGCAGAACGTCGAGATTGCTACTCGGGTAGAAGTACACGAACTAAATACCTGGATCTCGATGATTTACTAAGCACCGAATTATTAGACACATAATCGAAAAGCGACTGATAGCTGCATAGAAATAAATGTTTACAAATGGTCCAACGCGTGAGGGTGGAGGTGGGGGGGGGGGGCGGACTTACCTGTCCCCGGCCGCCGGTAGCCGCCAGACCCACAGGGATGAGACACTCGGGCTCGGTAGCCTGACCCGCCTACAACCAGCAAAACACCATTCATCAGCGTGTCACTTACCACACCCACCCTAGCCTGACCCGCCTACAACCAGCAAAACACCATTCATCAGCGTGTCACCTTACCACACCCACCCTAGCCTGACCCGCCTACATCCAGCAAAACACCATTCATCAGCGTGTCACTTACCACACCCACCCTAGCCTGACCCGCCTACAACCAGCAAAACACCATTCATCAGTGTCACCTTACCACACCCACCCTAGCCTGACCCGCCTACAACCAGCAAAACACCATTCATCAGTGTCACCTTACCACACCAACCCTAGCCAGACTCGCCTACAACCAGCAAAACACCATTCACCAGCGTGTCACCTTACCACAACCACCCTAGTCAGACCCACCTACAACTAGCAAAACACCAAATCATCAGTGTCACCTTACCACACCCACCCTAGCCTGACCCGCCTACAACCAGCAAAACACCATTCATCAGTGTCACCTTACCACACCCACCCTAGCCTGACCCGCCTACAACCAGCAAAACACCATTCATCAGTGTCACCTTACCACACCCACCCTAGCCTGACCCGCCTACAACCAGCAAAACACCATTCATCAGTGTCACCTTACCACACCCACCCTAGCCTGACCCGCCTACAACCAGCAAAACACCATTCATCAGCGTGTGACCTTACCACACCCACCCTAGCCTGACCCGCCTACAACCAGCAAAACACCATTCATCAGCGTGTCACCTTACCACACCCACCCTAGCCTGACCCGCCTACAACCAGCAAAACACCATTCATCAGTGTCACCTTACCACACCCACCCTAGCCTGACCCGCCTACAACCAGCAAAACACCATTCATCAGTGTCACCTTACCACACCCACCCTAGCCTGACCCGCCTACAACCAGCAAAACACCATTCATCAGCGTGTCACCTTACCACACCCACCCTAGTCTGACCCGCCTACAACCAACAAAACACCATTCATCAGTGTCACCTTACCACACCCACCCTAGCCTGACCCGCCTACAACCAGCAAAACACCATTCATCAGTGTCACCTTACCACACCCACCCTAGTCTGACCCGCCTACAACCAGCAAAACACCATTCATCAGCGTGTCACCTTACCACGCCCACCCTAGCCTGACCCGCCTACAACCAGCAAAACACCATTCATCAGCGTGTCGCCTTACCACACCCACCCTAGCCTGACCCGCCTACAACCAGCAAAACACCATTCATCAGTGTCACCTTACCACACCCACCCTAGCCTGACCCGCCTACAACCAGCAAAACACCATTCATCAGTGTCACCTTACCACAACCACCCTAGTCAGACCCACCTACAACCAGCAAAACACCAAATCATCAGTGTCACCTTACCACACCCACCCTAGCCTGACCCGCCTACAACCAGCAAAACACCATTCATCAGCGTGTCACCTTACCACACCCACCCTAGTCAGACCCACCTACAACCAGCAAAACACCAAATCATCAGTGTCACCTTACCACACCCACCCTAGCCTGACCCGCCTACAACCAGCAAAACACCATTCATCAGCGTGTCACCTTACCACGCCCACCCTAGCCTGACCCGCCTACAACCAGCAAAACACCATTCATCAGCGTGTCGCCTTACCACACCCACCCTAGCCTGACCCGCCTACAACCAGCAAAACACCATTCATCAGTGTCACCTTACCACACCCACCCTAGCCTGACCCGCCTACAACCAGCAAAACACCATTCATCAGTGTCACCTTACCACAACCACCCTAGTCAGACCCACCTACAACCAGCAAAACACCAAATCATCAGTGTCACCTTACCACACCCACCCTAGCCTGACCCGCCTACAACCAGCAAAACACCATTCATCAGCGTGTCACCTTACCACACCCACCCTAGTCAGACCCACCTACAACCAGCAAAACACCAAATCATCAGTGTCACCTTACCACACCCACCCTAACCTGACCCGCCTACAACCAGCAAAACACCATTCATCAGCGTGTCACCTTACCACACCCACCCTAGCCTGACCCGCCTACAACCAGCAAAACACCATTCATCAGCGTGTCACCTTACCACACCCACCCTAGTCAGACCCACCTACAACCAGCAAAACACCAAATCATCAGTGTCACCTTACCACACCCACCCTAGCCTGACCCGCCTACAACCAGCAAAACACCATTCACCAGCGTGTCACCTTACCACACCCACAAGTACGTAGACCGGTTTCACACGAAAACTGCAGCCCCAACAACTTCGTGTGGCCTATCGAGTCATTATAATATTTTGGACAAATAATCTCCCGCTTGATATTTGTTGCATTACTTAACTATCACAGATAGCCGCCGGAATGAACGGTGGGCAGATTCAGTGCAGACAAAGGCCGGGCTCAGTGAGCGAGCGTTCTGATTGACAGGACAGGTCCAACAGCGACTGATTTGTTGGCGCATGTCTTGGATCCTAACTTCAAATCTTAATTATAGGGCACTGTTCAAGTTAGTGATCAAGGATTAAGGTAGCACATTCAAACCCCAGGTTTACATTGTGTTCGTCTTTTGTAAACGCCTTTTCGATATAATCTTAATAATGTATGTCTTGATGATATGATGTATGTCAGGATTTAACACGTTATATATAATAATATCTACTGGCGTACACCATGCTAAAGGGTGTACACCAGGCGTACCAACACCTACCTCGTCCATAAAGACGTGAGTGTAGTGACCCGGCGGGAGTCCCAGGGTGTACACCAGGCGTACCAACACCTACCTCGTCCACAAAGACGTGAGTGTAGTGACCTGGCCGGAGTCCCAGGGTGAACACCAGGCGTACCAACACCTACCTCGTCCACAAAGACGTGAGTGTAGTGACCCGGCGGGAGTCCCAGGGTGTACACCAGGCGTACCAACACCTACCTCGTCCACAAAGACGTGAGTGTAGTGACCCGGCGGGAGTCCCAGGGTCTACACCAGGCGTACCAACAACTACCTCGTCCACAAAGACGTGAGTGTAGTGACCCGGCCGGAGTCCCAGGGTGTACATCAGGCGTACCAACACCTACCTCGTCCACAAAGACGTGAGTGTAGTGACCCGGCCGGAGTCCCAGGGTGTACACCAGGCGTACCAACACCTACCTCGTCCATAAAGACGTGAGTGTAGTGACCCGGCCGGAGTCCCAGGGTGTACACCAGGCGTACCAACACCTACCTCGTCCACAAAGACGTGAGTGTAGTGACCTGGCCGGAGTCCCAGGGTATACACCAGCCCGGCCGTGGTGCACGTGGCGACCAGCACGCGACGCCGCGCCACGTTCTCAAGGTCATCGCCATTGCAACAGTGCGCCAGGATCTCCGGGGGACTTTGCTGCGACAAACAAAAGTTGGATAAGGATACGCACCATCGGCCCTTTACCAAGCAGCTTTTGGGCCCACATTATTCACTCACTGTAAGGTCTATCATAGGTGTCAAGAGGACTACTTACGGGACTGGTTCCGCGCAATAGCAAGGCATTGTGACGCCTCGACCCCTTTTTTCCGGGGGGATTTTAGTGGCTTCACTATGTGAAGAGGTCCACGCTCTAACCTACGCAAGTTACATGTATATGGCGGCAAATGGGAGGTTCAAGGTAGAGAGGAGCCATGTCTCCGGGAGTAACGCCCTACTCTTTACGAAGACGTGGGAAATTTATCATGCCCACACATATGCACAGGTGGGGGTCGAACTACGCACCGTTGACCTACAAAACACACTCGATAATAGCGAAACCTAGCAAAAACTAGGCCACCATGACCCCTCGATAATGCCTGTGACATAACACTACCTAGTGGGTGCTTGAACATTTTCATCTTGAAATATTGGCCAAAATTGTTCGCAAACAAATATCTGTTAAGTGCCTTTGACCCGACTGACCTCGTGGTCGCGGTGGAAGGCGTTCAGTCTCACGAGATCTGTGGCCTTGAGCAGTCCGCTCTGCTGGAGGCGCAGCGCCTGGAGGGACACGCACGCCGCATCGACATAGACGCGTATTAGTACAGATAATGATAATGACAACAATAATAACACAAATATATTAATAATAATATATATGTTGTACATGTATATATAGAAAAAAGCATGGCAATAGCATCATACAAGGAAGGATAAAACAATTATCATCTGACGGATTTTGCCTTAAGAAGGCATGATAGTAATCATTAGAGTAATAATCTTAATAAACAGTCGTAATTAGTTATAATAATAACATAATGACAAAGAAAGAAAAATATTAGAATAATAAAACCAATATAAGGAAATGATAAAGCCATCATCATTTGACAGATTATTTGTCGAAGAACACAAATTTAATGAGGTTTTTAACTAAGGATCCTTAGCGTGGTGGCTGAGCAGGGCGTCACTTACCAGGAGGTCGGCGGCGCTGTTGGAGGGCGCGCAGGCCACGATACGACTGGAAGCCAGGTGTGTGAACACCTGTAGGATGGCTTCAACCACCGTCACTGTCTTCCCCGTCCCTGAATAAATACAACAAACACTGGTCTTAACACCTGTAGGATGGCTTCAACCACCGTCACTGTCTTCCCCGTCCCTAAATAAATAAAACAAACACTGGTCTTAACATAAGTAGGACGGCTTCAACCACCGTCACTGCCTTCCCCGTCCCTGAATAAATACAACAAACACTGGTCTTAACACCTGTAGGATGGCTTCAACCACCGTCACTGTCTTCCCCGTCCCTAAATAAATAAAACAAACACTGGTCTTAACATAAGTAGGACGGCTTCAACCACCGTCACTGCCTTCCCCGTCCCTGAATAAATACAACAAACACTGGTCTTAAAAATCACATGCAAAGGTTTTTAAAAAAAATTGTACAGAAGCCTTGTGCCATAAAAATAATGGTTATAATTTTTTTAATTTTTTTCGGGTCTCCAATTTTATTACTGAAGGTTTTTTGTGACATCTGCTAGCTAGAGTACCTTTCCACCGCGCGTTCGGTATTTTCCGGCAATTTCCGTGCGTGACGTCATTTGAGACACTCGTTGTTTGCTACTCGCAGTCGTCAGCTTGGCAGCGCTGCGTCTTTCGACACAAACATCTGTTGTGCTGGCATATCGCGAAAAAGGTGTACTGTCTTGCCTTTGGATGCACATATGGTTCTCGAAAGAACCTAAACAAAAGTGTGTTCCTAGTTATCTCTAACAAGTCACAGAACTGGCACCAACTCCACACTGACAGTGACAGGTGTCACAGAACCGAGTAAGTCACAGTGACAGTGACAGTGTTGTGGTCATCCGCCAAAGCCGTAGGGAGAATTGTATGATCAAACCAGCCTTTATCGCCTAAAGATCCTGCATCGGCTACAGCCTAACGTCATTGATACTGAAGCCGAGACAAATTCGAACCATGCTTTGATCGAAAGTCGAAGCAAGACAGCATCGAAAGCTCACGAGAAGATGGAGAAACCGCAAGTATGTCTGGGCAATAATGCAGGCAAAACATCTCGTTGCAATGACTCAACGTCACTGTACTGAGTCAGCCTGAAAATTCAGACGGTACGGTCTTGACACGTACTTGTTCTTTTGACTGAAAAAGTGTCAAGACCAATCACTGATTGTGATTAGACTAAAAGACGTATGGTTAAGCTTTTGTGTATACTGTGTGTCATTGGAAACATAACAACCACCCCCCACCTCCACCTGTAGTTCTCCATAAATATACCCTTTTTCAGATGATTCACCTATGGACAACGCCGCCCCCCCCCCCACAACCCCTAATTTGCATGCAAGTTTTTGCTCGATCAGGGGCGGATCCAGGAATTTGAAAGGGGTGGGGGGGGGAGGGGGTTCCAAACATGTGACCAGATAGCAACTGGGGGGTCCACCTTTGGTGTGCCAAAGAGGGGGCGGGTGGGGAGGAGGGGGGGCAAGCTGCCTCACATAGTGTTCTTCCTCAAAGAAAATGGGGGGGGGGGTCCACACCTCAGCTGCAGTGATTCTGATAGGTATGTAAGTATGCCAGGGTCCCAGTATCCCAGAGCTCCTGAAAATGATGGGACATTAATTTAACTGAAATGTTGTGTAGTCTGCTTATATATATTTATAATGCACCACCATGTCCCCTCACGGCTCAATGAAATGCATCATTTGAAATTTTTGTGCGATGTCAGCTAGGCTCATCTGAGTAGAGGAAAATGAAACATTTATCATCCACATACTATGATTCTCACATTGATTTATTAATATAAATTTGTTATGTCCATGAAGAGCTTTTAAATTTGGATATTTCTCCTCGTGATAATAATCTTTAGTCATACCCTTCAGGCCATGAGCCCATGGTAACAGTTAAATTCATGGTGCAGTACATGAGCACATTTAAAATTGGCAACTCCAATAATTTACCAAGGAACTACTAAAAGGTAAATCAGCTGATCAGAGTAAAAGAAAATTGAAAACACATATCTGTTAAATAGCTCATACTCTATCACTGTTAGTACTAAAATAATAGTACTACTCTTTATATATAGATCTCTATTAGTTTTTTTTAGCTTAGATACAGTGGTCAATAATTTATTGATCACCCTCTCTGTTATAAAGCAGGGCTCAACCATAATACTTAGAGACAAGCGATTTTGCCTGTTGGACAAGTAAACACTTCTCTGTACTTGTTTGACAGAACAAGTGCTTTCTGGACAAGTGCAAAGTGTTCCAAACTCCTGTGACCTTCTTTTGTCGGCTTTCACTGGTTCATTTTAAACTAGGGTAATACTTTGCCTTGTTATAGATTTTGTTCGAGGAAGAGGGGCAGGGGGGGGGGGGGGGCAAGAAAAAAATTAAAGTTTGTTTGGAGGGACAAGTAAATATCAGGTGAGACAAGTAATTTTCCTAAAGGACAAGTAAATGTTAGGAGTTAGTGTAGAGCCCTGTAAAGGATTTATCCCTAACAGATAGAAATAAAAGATCCTCAAAGAGAATACTACTTTAGAATGCTCCTTTGTGTCTCATGTCCTGTTTTATCATCAAACTATACATGTATTTTGGCATGAATACTTACAAGAGAGTTATAAACTGGAAATATGCATACATAATTATTCTATGTTAAAATGTGAATATTTGAATAATATAATAACATTGTTTTTTTAACTTAAGTATCCCTAACAAATAGAAATAAAAGTTCCTCAAAGAGAATACTACTTTAGAATGCTCCTTTGTGTCTCATGTCCTGTTTTATCATCAAACTATACATGTATTTTGGCATGAATACTTACAGGATAGTTATAAACTGGAAATATGCATACATAATTATTCTATGTTAAAATGTGAATATTTGAATAATATAATAACATTTATGAAATTTGTGTGACCTTATTGCAAACACATGTTTAAGTATGCAAATATAAGATATTTATCATGTATTGCACCTTTACTTAGTTTTGGTATCTGGTACTGTTTTCAGTTCCATGGTTTTAATTTAAACCATATGTTGTCAGCCAATATACTGGTGTAATAGAAGGAAACCCAGCGCACAGAGACAAGTAGAAACTTGGATTTGTTATAAAAATGTGTGTGTAATGTACGGACAAACAATTAGTGAAGAATAAATATCATATACTGAATTAATATTGATAATGTATATTTACATTTGCAGATTCTTGATGAATTGTTGCAAGAGGTGAAACAGTGCATGAGGTGTTTCAACCTATAATAGTGATCAAATGTACCCTTTCGATGACAGCTACCACAGCCACAGCGAAGTGTCATGATGTTTCAGAGAATGTGACCATGCATTGAATAAAGGACCTTGATATAAATTACACATATGTGTTTTTGTTTTTGTTTTAGTGACTATAATTTATAGTGAACTCCTTCTTGGTGTAATCTCAATTTCTGGTGCAGACAGCCGTCCCTCTGACATGTCTCACATTATTCTTTCCCGGTGTGACAGTGAATCACGGAGGGCGGTAAATTGAGGATTTTCCGATTTACGGTTAGATCTATGTAATATTAAAATTCCAAGTTCCCGATGAATCAAAATCCCTAATCTGGAGGGTCGTTTAATGCCCATTCCGCTTGCCCTACCCCCCCCCCCCCCCCACCTTCGGCCTGCTGTCCGATTCTTACTTGGCCTCTAACTTTGGGTCCTCTAACGGTTCAAAGCTGTATGCTGTCACAGCACGCGAAGTAAATACGTTTTCTTCCCCCGAAGAGTCCATTATATACAATAGAGATCTCTAAATGAGAGAACTGTCCGTCTTGCCGTCGTGTTCTGCCTTGCGTTTTGGAGGCGTTATATGTTTATGTCTCAAATGACGTCACGCGCAGCGATCCTGTCGATCGCTTTAGAAACTACGACACGTCAAAACGACTTCGGGATTTGTCTCGCTGAACGGGACATTTTGGTCATTTATGAATGAAAATAATTTGTTTTTGCAACTGTCTTGTTTTGTTTATGAATGAGTATGGATAATTTCACCTGATAACGTCGTAAAGAGAAAAACATTTTTTTCTTTGCATGTGATTTTTAACATATGTAGGATGGCTTCAACCACCGTCACTGTCTTCCCCTTCCTTGAATAATTACAACAAACACTGGTCTTAACACCTGTAGGATGGCTTCAACCATCGTCACTGTCTTCCCCGTCCCTGAATAAATACAACAAACACTGGTCTTAACACATGTAGGATGGCTTCCACCACCGTCACTGTCTTCCCCGTCCCTGAATAAATACAACAAACACTGGTCTTAACACCTGTAGGATGGCTTCAACCACCGTCACTGTCTTCCCCGTCCCTGAATAAATACAACAAACACTGGTCTTAACACATGTAGGATGGCTTCAACCACCGTCACTGTCTTCCCCGTCCCTGAATAAATACAACAAACACTGGTCTTAAAGTCCATCTCTTGGGGGGGGGGGGGGAGGGTATTTGTTACTAAACCACTTCCAAATATACATTTCCCAGTGGTTACTAAAGCCATTTATCAGATGCAATTATTTTACATGTCTCTTTTTTACATATCTCTTATGCCATAAATATTAATATCTAAAGTCACCAAAATAAACTCAAGCAGCAAACGATCTATTTCCAAACCTTCGACTGCCCGCGGTGTTTGAATGATTGTACGTGCAGCAGGGAAGCTCTAACTTAGAGGCTTACTTCGGTTAACATTAACTCATGATGAATATTTGCCACATGTAGATCTAGATAGACCTAGATCTATGACATTAGAGGTGTGGTCTTGTTGGTTAGAGCAACATTCGTGACAATGACTCACAGACAGTTACTCGTAGAATAGTTTCAGCCCTGGTTAGCCTTAGCCAGTCCACATGACGGTCGTAAGCGCGTTAAGTCGAATGCGCGCAGAGGGTGCCCTAGATGGGGCTAGTAGAAATGGGTGGCCGGAACAGACCAAGCGGACGTTCCAGATATGGCTGTGTTTGGAAGCGTTTTAATTGCATATTCCGAAGAGGCAGTACACAAATACCATAAAATGCGGTCATGTTGTAGAAGGGCGCTCGTAGAAAATCCAGCCGTATTTACACTGCATAGCCCCAAAACGGTCACCAATTTCAACACCTCTACCATGGCTTCAACCACTGACAGTGATTTCTCTATACACAGGTAACCAGAACCAGTTTAAGGCGCCACCGCTCTTACCTGGAGGTCCAAACAGGAGATATGGAGTGGGACGACTGTGGCCATGCAGTATCCGCAACACTGCTGCCCTCTGACGGTCGTTCAGCGCCTCATTGAAGAACACGTGGATCCGAGTCGGTTTGAAGGTCACGCCTAGAGGACACTTCCTCACGCCGGAGTCACGTGGTACTTTGACGACCGTGACCCCCTGGTCCTTCGCGGCGCTAACCACTCTGGAGGCCGCCAGCTGTGAGATCTTCGGGATCAGATTGTCCGGGAATAGCACTGAAACAACGGGAGGGAATGACATAATAATAATAATAAATATGAACCAAAGGAACACCTTTAAAGAGTTAAATGCCATGGGGCTGTAAAATAGGACCTGCATAAACATGGTATTTTGTACTCTTTAGCATATTAAGTGATCGAAAAAGTTGAACAAAACCGTTTGATTGCGGTTCGCAATAGACTTATTTAACCATGATGTATACATGGGGCAGGCGGGGGCAGGGGGGGGGGGGTCGTACCTGTGTGGGGTAGGCTGGCGGCACTCTCCACGGCCTGGTGACATCGCCGCAGGGCGCTCCTGAAGCACACAGGTGGACAATGTAACCATTGTCTCAGCATACGTCACGCATGATTCACGCCTGCCATTTACTGCAATGTTCCAAAATTCATGGGTTCTACCATGGAAGGTAGACCATGAAGCAGTCAAGCCACGCAATGCTTTTTTAGTTTAAATATGACACATTAACGACTGTGCGTCAAGTCAAGGAGAAGGGTCAAAGTAGAGAGGAGCCAGGTCTCCGGGAATAGCCACACTATTCCACACCGATGGAACGTATGTACACAGCGTGGGCCGACCGCGTCCTTCCAATAGCCACTCAATAGCATAGGTGACTAGTTCGCCAGCGATCGCCAATATCCCATGCGGTGTCTACGGCATTCGGCGCCGAAATGAAGATCTTTACCACCTCATTTTGATTACAGACATAATCGGCAAGTGACAAAAATGACGTCGGTTTTTCTTGTTTGGTAGAATGCGTTCACCCAGCGCCAATAAACGGCTGTTTCTTCAACGGTAGATCTGAATCCCTTCTCTTGTCTGGTCACTTCGGTGACCCAAGGTGGGGGGGGGGGCATTGTGGGAAGGGGGGTGCAAAGATAAGGGAAACATATCCCTCCACCCTGGAGCAAAGGGCAGGATTCAATTCTCATACTTTAGGCCCACGATTCCTGTGCAGATGCCGCTGCTTTACGTTGGTACATACAGTGCGGAGGGTCTGTGTAATTTTCATACTGACCTGTTGAAGGTGAAGCGGACGTTGTAGTCTTGTCCGGTGTATTCTGAGTGGAACTCGCTGTGGAACTTCAGCAGTACCTCGTCCCTCAATAACTACAACAGCCAGGCAGACAGGCTCACACGTCCGTCAAATACGTTATGTATTCGGATTATCTATCCGGGAGTCCCATGATGGCAAACTGTCACCGCATGACTACTAAGTGCTAATAAGTGACTAACTAATAACATAGGCAGTACTATGTAGGTAACTTGGATAGCCGTTGGAACAGTCTTTCAACTTTATTAAAGAAACATCGTAAGAAAGAGACATCACAAGGCATTTAGTGGTGTTTCCAGCAACGTTTGTGCACATTTAGGCTAAATAGGAGACAAGGGGATATAACAAGGATTCGACCCTATAGGCGGAGACACAGATCGAGCTTGAAGCCGCCGCCCGTTGCAGCGCAGGATAGTAAGTTAGTATCGACCATGGCGACTCGCGGCTTCACGCGGAGGGGAGGGGGTGGTTGTGTTACCTGGTGGACGTAGCCCTCGTACTCTGGGGCGCAGGCGTCCGGTATCCCGGGGGTGGTAAGGATCACGCGGTCCCCCACCAGCACGGAGGGTCGACCCTCAGACAGCCCGGGTACGGTCAGCCCCAGGAACTCACCCACGCCACGCAGACACACCTACGAAAAGGGTAAAGTACGTGAAAATACAGCACCGACAACCCGCAGACACACCAAACTGAGGGTAAACGAGAGGAAACGCATCACCAACACACAGGGGACACATCTACAACAAGGATCAAGTACTACATCCACATTATGGTAGATATCTTGTTCAACTCGTAGTCGCTTCTCATAATTTTAACCTACAAATAATTAAACATCGAAGAGAAGAGCATATCAAACCGTACTATATGAAGCGTATTCAACGGATAGAATTGACATTAAATAAATAATTAAATTGCACTCCTTATTACAATATGACGCTTAGTAAGGCAGGTCCTTACCCGGTCCAGGTCGAAGTCTCTAATGTCTACTTCTTGTTGAATCTCTTCCAGATGAAGTAACGCGGAAAATCTGCGCGAATAATTGGCCAGACACAACTCCTGCAGAGAAAAATCATGGCACAGATGCAATATCAAACAATGGAGTGAAGCACTCAAGAAAATCAGCTGTCAACTACGATATCTCTGAGTGTAAGAGCAGAAAAGAAAATGAAAAATGATACATGGTGAGACTTGTCGAATTGAAGCGATACTGCTGTTGTGTCGGTAGCCGTTCCCGGCAGGGTTGGCTTTGTGTCACATGTGACCTTCGCGCACTGACCTCTGCCAAGGACGACACGAGAAGAGCTGGGTCCTTGTCCTCCAGGACCCAGGTACGAAATGTCGAGGGGACGGCGTACTGCGGCAACTTCCGGGGCAGCATGGCGGTCGGCCTCTGTCTGTGGGAGATAGAGGGATGGAAGGGTTGGTCAGACAAGATATTCCTCCGGTCAAACATATGCTAAACAGCGCCATTGAACGTGGGAATATTGTATTAAATAATAATCCCACACACTATCTACTGAAATAGTATCTCTCCAATGATATCTTTGGTTATTATCACCTTATTTCCAACCCTCCAAAGCCAAAAATGTCAAGGATGGATTCCAAACGGGCAAGAGGCTACGGCTAAATATGGGGCCGGCGCGATAGTGCAGTGGGCTAGAGCGCTCGCATTGCGTGCTCTGGCCACCTGAGAGCCTAACGGCACGTGGATCGGTAGTTCGAGCCCTGCTGTGGCCATGTCTGTGTGGTCGCAGGATAAAGATCCCACGTCTTTCTTCGTAATGAGTGGCTCCACTCTCCCTTCCTTCTCCCAGTGACGTGAAATGACTAAAAGTGGTTAAAGCGTCCTGAATAACCAACCAACCAACGACTAAATATGTTCCAACCTGACAGGTCTCTGACCGGGAACCAGCCAGCTGTCACCAGAGAGCGCCACAGGCCGGCCGCCTATTTTCCTCTTCTGGTAGGGGGCGCTGGGGTCTAGCAGATCCTGTTGAAGACCCGTCGCCGTAACCTTGACAACACGACCGACGCTGAAGCCATCGAAGTCAAACACCAGGATCTCCTCCTCAACTCCCAAGTTCCTGTAAGTTATACCCATTGTTGTACAATGCCATCAAACTCATATATATATATATCTCATTTGTCGATTGTTTCTTTTAATAAGGTAGTCAATCATACTTTCTTACGTACTTAAAGACCAGTTTGATATCATATTCATCACTGATGACTTACCTGGGGGTGCAGGTCAGGGTGACGGTGGTGGAACGTCCAGGCCCTAAACGGAGAGCGGAGCCCTCCGTTTCCATAGCGACCGCAAACTGCGAGCACCGCGCGCCACGTAACACGCACGACAGTAACGTCTGCTCTGTCTGACCGACATTTCTGGGGAAGGAGATTCATAGCTGTGACAACAACTCACTTACATGTTAATATGTGTCTGTTTAAATTTGCTCGTACAGCATTTCCCCTCCATACAATATTTCTTCAGAGATGAACTAGACATGGTATGATCTCGTTAGTGCTAACGCTTGAAGAAATGTATGCGTTATCATATTTAACAATCTGTTAAAAGAGTGGCCACCAGTTTTGATGATGTGGTGTACAACCAGTCACTTTTTGCCAAAAGAGATACACAAGTAAATAGAATAGGCACTTCTATATTAATTGCACACAATATACTAGTATTAATACAACAAGGCCCTGAATACATGATTATCGTTTACATTGAACGATATCTTATATGTCTCTCAATGAAATCATTTCTGTATGAGCACCTTTAACATGAAATACGTTACCTGATCCAGACTTGGATGTTCCTGTGGCGGCCCACCTCCAGACGCCCAAAGTCCAGCGTTTCAGTGATCCGGATTCCCTCCTTGTCCATACAGAGCTCTCGCAGCTTCTGTGTCTGTGTGGGTGGTCGCAGCGCGGCACTGACAAATAACACTGTCAGATAGTCACTTGGACGGACAACAAACCCAGCAAGTCAACAACTGTTCTAGTTAAAGAAAAGAGTTGAAACGTAAATAAGAGGAAAAGGGTAAAAGAAAGCGTATTAATCTAGCATCTCCATCGATAGGGAGATACTTGTTAATATTGGTTGGCCACTGTCACTGAGCCAAAGAATCGATATTTAACCATTCATTATTAATAACCTATAAATGCATGATACTAATTAACTGTCGTGTGAAACAGAGGACATACTATGAAAAAAAGGTCCAACGCAATCAATCACTTGCATTTACAACACGCATGTTGTACCACGTGATAACTGACAACTGAACCTACCTGAGAACCCTACTAGCGTCGAGCTTGGCCGGCGCCGGTCTAACGAGGAAAGCTCTCCATTGACACTGTCCGCGCGTGGTCTCCACCGCCTTACCACACACGGCGTCACCCTGGCGCGGTCTGTACGGCTCCTCGCAGGCCGCTGGGACGAAGTGCACGTCCCTCTCACCCTCTTCGCTGTCTATGAAGCCGTACTGCTGCTGGTTGTGGAAGAATCGCACCACGCCCTCAAAGTCAAAGACACGAAGCGGGCTCAACACTTTGTCGCCGGCATCAGAGTTGAAGTCGCCCTTGAGGATGATGCAGTCGCCGCGCGACGGGGTGTAACCCTCGTAGGTTATATCGCTCAGCGCAAACGGGACGCTGTCGTTGATAAAACCGCCCTTCTCCCCATTCGCCGACGTGACAATGCCAACTAGACCGTCCTCGCTGGATTTCTGCACATCCGGGTCCTCGAAGTTGGCGTTAGCTGCAGAGCCTTCCGCTTCATCTTGGCGCTGTCTCGGCGGCCTGGGGTCTAGGACCCTGACGCTGTCGGCCTTCCAGCCGCCCATCCCGTGCTTCCGCCTGGCGCTCACCTCCAGGGTGGCGCCCACCTCGGGCATGGCCGCCCCGCCCAGACACTCCAGGGCGAAGAAGATTTCGCCATCCACGACGCCGTAGCTGCCGTGGACGGCGGTGACGGTGCCCGTGATGTAGCGAAGCTCCTCCCGGCCGGTAGCGCCACCGGAACCACCACTGACGTCATCTTGATCAGCAGCTCCATCCCCAGTGGACCATAGCAATGAATAGAGCTTTTGGGCTGTCTGATACATCGTGCTGAAATGTAAAAAAAGTTGACAGTTGATAAAAATAAGATGTAAATGATAAACAATATCATTGTTTATGACAACTAAAGTGTCGGGGGGGGGGGAGGGGGGGTCAGGACATGCCCTTGGATTGACATGCCATTGCTTGAAGAAGGAGGGGGGCGTGGTTGATAACCCCCCCCTTGTCTACGCCACTGATCAGTGCAGCACTCTTTAACTTTGATAACCAGTACAAGACACTTGTAACACTGCACTCCACTTAGAATTCAAGAATTGCAAACTATTACTTTACCATATAGGCCTAACTTACTGTTATGTCACAAAATGAAATAACATTGTTAAAATAGTCAGAAAAAAAAAATGTATGAAATATTTTACCAGGGAACAAACTGGCCGAATTCTATAAGACTCTAGTCTGTATTTAATTGCTACCTGATGTAGCTGTACCCTGATATAGACGCCATTCAAAAACAGCCAATAGGAAAGGCGGTGGAGGGGAGGGGGTTTGCATACTAGGCAGATTCTCAATATGTGAGGTGGCTGAGGAGGTAGGCAGGGGGAGAAATGTGGCAGTCATACAATAACAGGCTTAGTAGTAATAACAACTGTCTGAGTCTCAGTTGTATCCAGTTTTTAGGCTGCAAAGGTCTACCATTTCAGAGTGAAGGTGTCAAGTGGTCAAATCAGGGTTGACAGGCTCGTTGGATTCACATTCAGCATGATAGCATTGCGCTTCCTGCAAGAGGTACAGATCTATTCCAGAATTTCTACATAGATGCCAGCTCAAAATGGGCATCCTGCAGGATGCCAGTATTACAGTATTGCAACATTTTCTGGCATGGGCAAATAGTTAAATTGCAGTTGATGCATAGGTCAGCGACAGTAATAGTCCCATAAGCAAGCCGCTGTGGCATAAATCAGAGCGGACTATGTTACATCTATGGAACTATGACAGTAGCAGAGGAATGATATCAGACTTGAATGAGGCAGATCTGTGGATATTAAATATCAATATCTGACAACTGATATTTATTTATAATCCCTCACCACAGCTCCTTTAATTCCACCACCCCCTCATGCATTCCTATTGCCAAGTATTGACTGTCAGTGGTAAGCATATTGCATATTAGTTCAACAAATTAAACGCGGTCAGCTCCCAACTTGCATACAGTCAAAGTCATAAATGCCGTAGACTCACGTTTCGGCCTATCTTTTCTGCGAATTTGGCGCGATCGCTCTAAAAATCACTGACCTGACAAAGCAACCCTGTGCAATTTTAATGATACCAAACTTACGTGCGTACTGAGAGGTTATCCTTTTTTAAGACACAAACAATATTTCTCCGTGCTGACACTCCATTGGCACGAAACGCAGTTTCGTAAATATACTAAAGCACACGTCATAAAATGACATAGTTGCCATGGCACCGAACGTGCTCTGAGCTATATTTGCACCAGGCACGCGCGCCATGGCAACAGCCTTTCATTGTCTGTGATTTAGTCTATTTGTCACAAAGTGTTTGCTGCCAATGGAGTGTCAGCACGGAGAATATTGTTTATGTCTTAAAAAAGGATAAGCTCACAGTACACATGTAAGTTTGGTATCATTAAAATTGCACAGGGTTTGCTTTGTCAGATCAGTGACTTTAAGAGCGATCGCGCCAAATTCGCGGAAAATATGGGCCGAAACGTGAGTCTACAGCATTTATGACTTTGACTAGGTCACACGGAGTCTGATGTGGCTAGACTAATTACATATACCACAGGTGCCTCAATCGTGGGTCGGTAGGGCAGGAGGGCAGGAGGGGGCGGGAGGCGGCCAGCTTCACACGTATGTCATATAAAGATATAACATATGTGTGAAGCCGGCCGCCCCCCCCCCACCCCCCCCCTCCCGCCCTACCGACCCACGATTGAGGCACCTGTGCATATACACCCTTAGATCGCTAGGCCACAAGTGTCATCAGGCAGAATATATATGTCAGGTCAGGTGTCAGAGAGAGAAATTAAGATGGATATATTATTTACCGTGGCCGTGCCGTATCACTGTCCTGCTGTCACTGTGTCAGGCGTATGACGGTATGTATTTAGCAGATGGTCTTAATTCTAAATGAAATGTTTGAAAATGTATCAATCCATGCTTGATAAATTGATGCAAACAAATCAATGAGCGACGACAAAGATCAAAAGATACATAATTGATGCTGGGGCCTGCAAAAAAGATGCAATCACAGTCAAGTTGGATAAATCCCTAGTAAGACTTACTACAAACCTAGAATCTAGATCTAAGCTTAGTATAAAATCCCCACACACACGCCCCCGCGAGTTTCGATTTCCTGAACTGCAGGCGATGTAACGCGATGTGACTAATGACCGAATAGAACCAATCTGATGTGGGGGATGGAAAGCAGTTTAGCACGCCATGCGACGGATGATCACGCGGCCAGGGAATGCGCTATTTTGTGGTCATTGCGAGATAATTGTTTGATCAATTATTATAAAAAGGCATCCATAATGGAAACTGGCAGTCATGGCAAAGTGTAAAAAGGGGCTTAAATTGACTGACATATATGTATATACCGAACTATATATGTAGTGCCCCCCCCCCCCCGTCCCCAACCCCCTCGTTATTTCATAAGGTTCGTCGTCAGTCCAGAGGTTAACATTATCGTGCGGACTGATGTCGCTCGCGGCGAACTATGCCCCACTTCTGGTTTAAAATTGCTCGCGTCCTTTGATGACCAATCCCTCGGGAGGGGGGGGGGGGGGTACAGGGCATGACTACAGTGCAGGGGTACGTGCATGTGCCGCCCATGCCATAGATAACATTTGGAGAGCGAGAGAAAAGTGCGCGATTTTGTGGTCATTGAGAGATAATTTTTTGGCTGAAAAATTGACACTGAATTTGTGGTTAAAAAAGCATCTAAAATGGACGTTGACATTCATTAAAATTAAAGTTTCTGGAGGTTAGGGATAGAGAATTGAAATATTTGCGAGAATGAGAACAGGGGGCACGTGTTTTAGAAATTCTCGAACTAAGGCGCGAATTAAGGTTTCTAGAAGTAGAAGGTTCCAAGGGATAGACCCTTCAGACCCTAAGTGATATCCAGGGGCGGATTCAGGGGAGGGGGGGGGGGGCGACCCGGCCCCGGCCCCGGGGCCGAAATTTATATAATTGATACCTTTTAACATATGAAAACCCAAACCGCCCCCCCCCCTATCCAGCCTATCTGGATCGGATCATGAAACCGGCACCCCCTATCCAGATTTTCTGGATCCGGCCCTGATATCCGATCGTGTGACACATCGGGGCCTAGGCCGGAACCAGACTAAAGTGACGCATCGGGCAGAGGCGGAGTCCTGACCCATGTGAAGCATCTGGGGCCGCAGAGGCCTGGCCAGAGTGAGACTCGTGTAAAACAGTGGGGCCGAAGCCAGAACCGGCAGGGGGCAAGATTCATGAGAAAAATCGGGGCCGAGGATAAGGCCAGAATAATGTGAAACATCGGGGCCGAGGCCGGGGTCAGACATATATGAAACATCGGGGTCCAGGCCGAAACCAGATTAAAGTGACGCATCGGGACAGAACCGACCCAGATATCATCTAAACGTTAATCGAACGTTAGATTTTGGTTCGAATGGTTGAAATATGGTATACAGCTACTCTACAACGCTGAACTAACGCCAGTTTATTTTTCGTTTACACATAAACGTTTGCAAGTTAAACTGCACAATAACGTTGGAAAAACGTTTAGAAAAAAAACCTACGGTCACAATTAAAATATCGAAAACTAAACGGCAAATAAGGTAAGATCTATTTCAATATATAAATTAATAGCTGATACATAGCTTCCGGCTACAAGTTCCAAAATGTGGGCGGACATACTTAGAGTAATCTCCGTACCAGAATTTACTTCATTGTTGTCATACGCAGACACTAAACTTTGTGCGTTCTTATTGGGAGCACCATCTCAACTTGTTTGCGATCTAGTGCAAGAAAGCATTATACTGTTTGTTTCGGAACATTTCGGTCCTTTACTAAGAAATATTAGACAAATGGCATATCATCAGTAACTTAAATTTAAATTTCAATACCTTGATATGTATATATGTGCTCGCTTGTTCGCTTCAGTTGAAGCTCTTGAGTCTTAATTTATTCAAGTGACCTGTTTGTATACTCCTCACTTTGATGGGAAATAAAGATCAAATCAAATAAAAAAATACAACGTTATAATAACGTTTAATTTGGGTTTACAATTAAACGGTTGCACGATAACTGAAAATAATCTTATTTTACCTTATTTATTTATTTTAAATATATCGAAACATAAAGGGCAAATAAAGCTACTAGGATTCATTTCAAAAATAGTTTGTCGAATAAAAGTTTGGGGGTTAGAAATCACATAACATGAAGTTTGCTTTGGCATCTATTTGAACCATTTGATACAGCTAGGCTTAACATAAAACCGGTTTCGGTAGCGCAATGGTTTAGCGTGCGTGCCTTGTAATCTGGCGACCAGAACCATGTGAAACATCGGGGCCGAATACTCGGTATTTACCGACCTGGCAGGGATGAACTTTCTGAGGTCTTTGACTTCAAATACCACACTGGTGCCAATTGTGATGAACCTGGGGCCACCCTCTCGGGAAATACACAGTGCCACAGGGCGTCCAGCGGCGGGAAGGCCGACTTTCCGCGATCCCGACCGTTAGATATTCGTTTAGTGTTCACGTTTAATTAAAATGCAAACGTTAATTTAACGTTAGATCACTTAGCACAATTACGTTAGATTAACGTTAACATATAACCTTAATTATTCATATAGCGTTAACTTAACGTTGGCATGCTATCTGGAGAGGCAGATATATATGTTTATAATACTTATCGGTCACCTGATTGTTCTGAGGGACCGAGAATTTCGGGGTGCCCCCCCCCCCCTCCGCCCCTCCCCGGATCCGACAGTGCTAACAAGTAAAACTAGCTTGACAATGATTCAGAACCATGGGCGTATTGACCCAGGGAGGTACCAAAAATGCATAATTTAAGACACATTGGCATACCAAAATGCCCGAAAAAGACTTTCCAACTTTCCAGTTTTTCAGCGGCACGTCCCAAACATCGGTCAACTACCACTCCACAAAGGTTTTATTTTTATAGAAATTAAGGTAGAAAATGATCGCTCATTGTTTGCGACGATCGTTGTAACAACGTTGTCCGGATGTTAACTTTGAGATGACTTGATTACAACTAAAAAGCAACGTTGTGCGAACGTTGTGTGTTTTCTGGGTTGAGGTCTGCCCCCCCCCCCCCTAATGCCACCCGTAGAACACTGACACTTTGTTAGCATGTGTCCTGCTAACAAAGGGGAGACATGGCAATAGAGGAGACTGCTTACTGGGCACATGCTTGCAAACTGGCACTCGATATTTCACAGTTCGAGCCGCCGCACCAGTTTATCAATAGAGTTGTGAGAGATTAGTTCTCGGTAAATAGACAGTACATTCTCGGCAACATCTCGAAGGTCGTGACGTCACACGTACGAGGCTCAATATACACAAAGATGTCGAAGTAGGCATTTCTCACAGCTGAGCAGAGATATTATTTTGGGTTTACTGCGTACTTTTGTGACTGAAGTTCAGTGGAAGCCATTGGTAGGAAGATTTTTGTCAGTGTGCTTGTTTCGAAACAGTAAATGCGTTCGCACGAAGGAAATCGATGAACGACTTTGCGATTCTTTTGTTTATTCATCATGTTTTCGATGGCTGCTGAAGAGCAGCAGTAAGAGTTGAAGTTATATACGCAGCGATACGTCACACGAGCAAATACGCATGAGTTGCGCTGTGCTACGCAGCTCACTGAGTTTCCTTATACGTAATTAGAACATTTCCAAGCAATAAGGTAAGCATAGCCTGCTTTCACAGTTATGTAACTTGTAAGTCTTGCCAAATGTAGTCATTCATTCCATGATTTTGGAAACAAACCAATAATCATAAATTCACCTGCAAATCAGTTCTAGTTTTACTTTTTGCATAGGGGAAAGTCGGGCAATGTCAATTAGCACATAAATTTGATCACATGATATTTCCTTTCATTTCTTTGATGCCTAATCACATTTGAAATTTGTATTATATTGAAGGCCAAATATTTATTATTTATAAACTTTATGACAAATCTATATCTCAGGAGAGTTGGCAGATCCAGTACTGTATTCTGTAACCTGATTGGTCTCATCTGTTACACCAGCAAAATTATAAATGTGGTTTGCTCTCTCTATTCGCTGCAACGTCCTTTACCACAGATACGCCTAAGCTTATATGCTTACCTATAGATCAAAGTTATGATAACTTTACAGTAGTATTTATTTTTCAGACTGATACAATTTCATGAAGTTTAAGTGACAAATAACTTGTTTACTATATTGAATGCTAAAGGGATATCACTTTTTATGTGATATTAAAAAAATAAGATGATCAAATTTAGCCTCCAAGAATTGTAAGCCAGGGATAATTTTGATTAGTTGGTAGGGTAATCTTAATTAACTACATGACCTACCTCTGATCTATATTTATGCATGTGGTAGCACGGACCATGGTTACTGGTGGATATAGGGGTTCTGATCAATCCAGTCCCTCCATTTTTTGGCTATGTGGACTCCTCCATGCGTTTCCTCATAGAACATACTTGTCTTAATGGATCTACACCAAAAATGTGGAATTGTTTTTCAAAATTTCCAAGTGATGGCAGTTACCCACCAATATGATGGACTTCAACCTCCTATGATTGAATTTAGCCGGGTTTGCATTAGCCTTTTAAAACTGTCACTGACATTTACATTTATAAGATATTTGCTAGGGGACAGCACTAAAGATAAGTTGACTCTGTACTGAAATATATACTGCTTAGTTTGTAGTAGTTAGTTGCTGCAGTCCTAGCCTAGATATGGTTCTGTCACGAAGTGATCGAAATATGCCAACCTTCCCCTATCCACTTTTGTCTTTCTTAAAGTTGCATATCAAGCTCTTTCCTGCCAAAACTAAGCCAATGTGACATATTTATCAAAATTTGCAGAAAACTTGATTGTTCCAATCTATAAATTCGGAAACCTAATAAACATCGCTGTTTCAGCTGTAATGTGGCAAATATATCTCTCCTGGGATACCACAGAACTCTGTCGCAGCACTGCTACTTATAACAAAACCTCGTAATTGGATTCAGACAATGAATCGATAACTGCATGTCAGTGCAATGCTAATACAGCATTGAAACATGCCAATAAAATAGTGAAAACCCTATTTTGCTACTGTGTCTGTGCAATATTCCAACATTGAAGCCTGCCTGTATCTTGAACAACAGCCAATCAGGAGCCAGAGCTGGCAATATAGCCCCATACAATCAGAAACAGGTCATCACGTCAGGTCATTGACTGCCCAAAAAGGGGTGTCAAACCTTATCTAATCAAGATGTACACTGAAAGGTTTTTGTTTAAAAAAAATTTTAAATTAAAAAGATGTAGGTGCTGCCTTGTGTTATAACTGAAAGTTATCTTGCAGAAGGAACTCTTCAGAGTAGAGGTAGCCTTCAGGGGCAATAAGTGAAGTGAGAGATCAGGATCGTGATTTACGGATGAATTGCGGCAGTTGCAAGCCGCTTGGTAGACTATTATCTTAGTGTTTCATGGAAAAATAGCATAAAAACATATTGATATATCTCTTGCAACTATTGTATCTGTCACAGTGCAGCATTAAATACAGCATTTTGTCAATTTCAGGTGAGCATGGCGAGGGGGCAAGGTGTATTTGAGCCGGGGGGAGCATCATAACATCCTCACACAAACTGTCATAGTGACACATAGTGGGACACTTGATAAAAGGTGTGATGGCAGAGGGATAGGCAAATGTTTTGTGAAATATGTAGTACATCCCAGGAGATCCCGTCACTGGTGTGACACTTGATAAGAGGTGTGATGGCAGATGGCAGAATGTTTTGTCATCGCTACTGCTTGTATGAACAATTGCCTGAGTAAATGGCTTAGTTCCCAGGATGGGATTATGATAAGCAGGGACACAGGAAAGGGCATTGGGTAGCAAGAAGTGGAGAGGGCAGCAGGGACAAGAGAGGTGGGGGTGGGATGTTGGGAGAGGCTGGCGTCCAGGTGCGGCTTATAATATGTAGTTTTCCAGAAATGGTTCTGGGTGCATGCGACTTAGTTTGGAGGGGTCGCTTCTAATATGTATGCAGCTTCAAAAAGGCAGTTTACGGTAATTAGAGTATCATCTAATGATAAATCTATTTATAAAGTTTTATACAGCAGCGTCCTGCACATGCACAGGCGAATATTACACTGAAGGTGCAACTTATATATGGCTCAAGTCTAAATAGCTGAATGCAAAGTGCAGTCAATTAGGAATATTGCATTTGCTAATCCAACCCTACTATCCCTTTCTTTGGCAAATGTACCTCACCTGCCATGAAATCCAAAATTGTACAGCAGTTAATATTGATTATTAATTAGTGAGTTGTTTTGGAACTAAATTGTTAGCCTGGTTCAAAAGCTCATATATCATAAGAATCCTGATGAAGTTAATAAAACACAACAGTTGACAAAAATAACATAATGACACAGTGGTTGGTTGGTTATTCATGACACTTTAACCACTTTCGTTCATATCGCATCAATCGGAGATGGAAGGAAGAGGGGAGCCATATCCCTGGGGGTAACCCCCTACTCTTTATGAAAGAAAGACATGGGATCTTTATTCTGCAACCACAGACATGGCCACAGAAGGGCTTGAACCACCAATCCACATGCCGTTAGCCTCTCAGAGTAACATGCCGTAGGGAAGAAGGAAACCTGATCCCCTCAATTTGTGCGCTCTAGACAGGGAAACAATTTACAGCCTATCCTTGCTATATACATGTGTACAAAATCCAGTTTGGCACTGGAATGTGTATAACAGCTAGTGGCTCTGTTGCCATAAAGCGATTATGACCCCCTAATCTTGCAAAGAAAACATGCGATCTTTATCCTTGAATGGTGGATTGAATACTCAGTGATCGCATCATATTAATCTGTGTCTGTCCACATTGTCGTTATTAGTCATACTATTTACTACTTCTTCTGTTTAGTTGATAAATAGTTGTCTTCAAAACTATTTTATTCTCTTTTTCAGGGCCCTGGTGTTGAGTGACTATTCAGCTTAGTCATGTCAGAGGAAATGAAAAGCCAAGCTTCTGACAGTGAGTCAGAATATGACTCCGATGATGATGATGATATGGATGAGGACATCTTCAATTACTATGACGGTGGCGCTGATGATACAGAAATGGAGCGAGCCGTGGAGGACGATCCGGAGTACTATGAATTTCTTTTGCTCAAGGTTGAGGACGTTGATCTACTCCTAAATGAGGGTGTGGAAGCAGTATGCCAAGCAACTGGCGTGAGTACAGTGTCAAATTACATGTACTAGTATATGATACCTGATGAGGGTTGGATCCCGCTAATGTTGTTAATGACGAGGAGGGTGGAAGGGTTGGTCCAGCCAATGTGGTTAGTGACGAGGAGGGTGGAAGGGTGGGTCCAGCCAATGTGGTTAGTGACGAGGAGGGTGGAAGGGTGGGTCCAGCCAATGTGGTTAGTGACGAGGAGGGTGGAAGGGTTGGTCCAGTCAATGTGGTTAGTGACGAGGAGGGTGGAAGGGTTGGTCCAGTCAATGTGGTTAGTGACGAGGAGGGTGGAAGGGTTGGTCCAGCCAATGTGGTTAGTGACGAGGGTGGAAGGGTTGGTCCAGCCAATGTGGTTAGTGACGAGGAGGGTGAAAGGGTTGGTCCAGCTAATGTGGTTAATGACGAGGAGGGTGGAAGGGTTGGTCCAGTCAATGTGGTTAATGACGAGGAGGGTGGAAGGGTTGGTCCAGCCAATGTGGTTAGTGACGAGGAGAGTGGAAGGGTTGGTCCAGCCAATGTGGTTAGTGACGAGGAGGGTGGAAGGGTTGGTCCAGCCAATGTGGTTAGTGACGAGGAGGGTGGAAGGGTGGGTCCAGTCAATGTGGTTAATGACGTGGAGGGTGGAAGGGTTGGTCCAGCCAATGTGGTTAGTGACGAGGAGGGTGGAAGGGTTGGTCCAGCCAATGTGGTTAGTGACGAGGAGGGTGGAAGGGTTGGTCCAGCCAATGTGGTTAGTGACGAGGAGGGTGGAAGGGTTGGTCCAGCCAATGTGGTTAATGACGAGGAGGGTGGAAGGGTTGGTCCAGCCAATGTGGTTAGTGACGAGGAGGGTGGAAGGGTTGGTCCAGCCAATGTGGTTAGTGACGAGGAGGGTGGAAGGGTTGGTCCAGCCAAGGTGGTTAGGAGGGTTTAAGGAATGGGCCCAACCAATGTGTTTGGCAGGGAGGTTGGAAGAGTCCATTATTTTTGCGAAGAAATATATTCATTTCAGAGATTTATTTCAAACAACTTTAACACTATGTAATTTACATTAGTTTAACCTTAATCTTGTACTTGCACGATAAAGGTAAATTTTGTTTTTTTCATAAAATATCTTGTGCTTCAATTGAATGACTTCACTGAGCCCATGATCGTGTTTGTCTTGTAGATAAAGCCAGCATTAGCCAAGGTTCTACTACACACCCAGAAGTGGGTCTCAGGAGATGTCATATCCAGACATACACGGGACGCTTCAACATTTCTCAGTGATTGCCGCATTGTTCCTCTTGAGAAAGTTGGGGTAAGGCACGATTCATTAGGTGCATGCTACGTTTTCATAGATGATTGTGAACGTGCGCGTACGGTACTGTAACGGGGTGTGTATCTGTGCGGTACTGTAACGGTGTGTGTATCTAAGTACTGTAACGGGATGTGTATCTGTGCGGTACTATAACGGGGTGTGTATCTATACGGTACTGTAACGGGGTGAGTATCTGTACGGTACTGTAACTGGGATGTATCTGGGCGGTACTGCAACGGGGTGTGTATCTGTGCGGTACTGTAACTGTGGGATATATCTGTTCGGTACTATAACGGGGTGTGTATCTATGCGGTACTGTAACGGGGTGTGTATCTGTTCGGTACTATCACGGGGTGTGTATCTGTACGGTACTATAACGGTGTGTGTATCTGTACGGTACTGTAACTGTGGGATATATCTGTTCGGTACTATAACGGGGTGTGTATCTGTACGGTACTATCACGGGGTGTGTATCTGTACGGTACTATAACGGTGTTTGTATCTGTACGGTACTGTAACTGTGGGATATATCTGTTCGGTACTATAACGGGGTGTGTATCTGTACGGTACTATAACGGTGTGTGTATCTGTACGGTACTGTAACTGTGGGATATATCTGTTCGGTACTATAACGGGGTGTGTATCTGTTCGGTACTATAACGGGGTGTGTATCTGTGCGGTACTGTAACGGGGTGTGTATCTGTACGGTACTATAACGGGGTGTGTATCTGTACGGTACTATAACGGGGTGGGTATCTGTACGGTGCTATAACGGGGTGTGTATCTGTGCGGCACTGTAACGGGGTGTGTATCTGTGCGGTACTGTAACGGGGGGTGTATCTGTCCGGTACTATAACGGGGTGTGTATCTGTACGGTACTATGACGGGGTGTGGATCTGTGCGGTACTGTAACGGGGTGTGTATCTGTGCGGTACTATAACGGGGTGTGTATCTGTACGGTACTATAACGGGGTGTGTATCTGTCCGGTACTATAACGGGTTGTGTATCTGTTCGGTACTATAAAGGGGTATGTATCTGTACGGTACTATAACGGGGTGTGTATCTGTGCGGTACTGTAACGGGGTGTGTATCTGTGCGGTACTATAACGGGGTGTGTATCTGTGCGGTACTGTAACGGGGGGTGTATCTGTGCGGTACTGTAACGGGGTGTGTATCTGTGCGGTACTATAACGGGGTGTGTATATGTACGGTACTATAACGGGGTGTGTATCTGTCCGGTACTATAACGAGTTGTGTATCTGTTCGGTACTATAACGGGGTATGTATCTGTACGGTACTATAACGGGATGTGTATCTGTACGGTACTATAACGGGGTGTGTATCTGTGCGGTACTGTAACGGGTGTGTATCTGTGCGGTACTGTAACGGGGTGTATATCTGTGCGGTACTATAACGGGGTGTGTATCTGTACGGTACTATAACGGGGTATGTATCTGTACGGTACTATAACGGGGTGTGTATCTGTGCGGTACTATAACGGGGTGTGTATCTGTACGGTACTGTAACGGGGTGTGTATCTGTGCGGTACTGTAACGGGGTGTGTATCTGTGCCGTACTGTAACGGGGTGTGTATCTGTACGGTACTGTAACGGGGTGTGTATCTGTGCGGTACTGTAACGAGGTGTGTATCTGTGCGGTACTGTAACGGGGTGTGTATCTGTGCGGTACTGTAACGGGGTGTGTATCTGTACGGTACTATTACGGGGTGTGTATTTGTGCGGTACTGTAACGGGGTGTGTATCTGTACGGTACTATAACGGGGTGTGTATCTGTACGGTACTATAACGACATGTATTTTTCCACCTTGCAGAGTCCCTCGCCTGAGCGGGTCGGGCTCCAGGATGTGTGCTCCGTGTGTATGTCCCGATACCCCTGCGAGCAGTTCTCTGGTCTCGCCTGTGGTCACCGCTTCTGCCGAGACTGCTGGCAGATGTACATGCAAGTTCAGGTCCAGTGTGGAGTAGCCACGAGTAAGTATCCTGGGTACACTGGTAGCCGTCGTGGTCCAGTGGACAGCGACAGCAGACCAACAGGTTGTGGGTTCAAACCTCGCCCTTGTCCGGGGCCCGTTGTCTCTCTCTCATACTGTTGTCCCCCGAGATGCATTAGGTCCTGTATTGAATTGAATTGTATTGAATCGATTTATTGTTCTCTTAAATCAGTTACAGTTGTTCGACAAACTTACACAGCATCAAACGGGAATAACATTAAACAGATTAATAGCAGCAGAAGCAAGGTTTATTAGATGCAGAGTGAGCACGTTAGCTCGAAGAAAAATATTGTTTCTCATCATTAGGTGGAAATAGTTGCAACGCTTGCATAGACCTCATTGTATTGACTTTCATTAAATATCGCTAAGATTAGTACTATGACAGTGCCGTGTTGGGAGTCGCTAGAACTGATGTCTTTCGTCGTTTCCCTCGGTAGACATGGAATGTATGGGCAAAGATTGTGATATTCTCGTCCCCGAGGACTTCGCGTTGAATGTAATCACCAACCCCAAGATACGAGATAGGTACATGGAATACACCTTCGACGACCACGTGAAGGTAAGTACACTGACTGGAGGAGTGTTCGGGTATTATTGGATGGCGCTTGTCACTCAGTGTAACGATAGGGACCTCCGTATGTTATGATAGGGATCTCCATGTTATGATAGGGATCTCCATGTTATGATAGGGATCTCCATGTTATGATAGGGATCTCCATATGTTATCATAGGGATCTCCATGTTATGATAGGGATCTCCATGTTATGATAGGGATCACCATGTTATGATAGGGATCTCCATGTTATGATAGGGATCTCCATGTTATGATAGGGATCTCCATGTTATGATAGGGATCTCCATATGTTATCATAGGGATCTCCATGTTAAGATAGGGATCTCCATATGTTATGATAGTGATCTCCGCTTGTTAGGATAGGGATCTCCATGTTATGATAGGGATCTCCATATGCTATGATAGGGATATCCATGTTATGATAGGGATCGCCATATATTATCATAGGGATCTCCATGTTATGATAGGGATCTCCATGTTATGATAGGGATCTCCATGTTATGATAGGGATCTCCATATGTTATGATAGTGATCTCCGTATGTTATGATAGGGATCTCCATGTTATGATAGGGATCTCCATATGTTATGATAGTGATCTCCGTATGTTATGATAGGGATCTCCATGTTATGATAGGGATCTCCATATGTTATCATAGGGATCTCCATGTTAAGATAGGGATCGCCATATATTATGATAGGGATCTCCATATGTTATGATAGGGATATCCATGTTATGATAGGGATCGCCATATATTATCATAGGGATCTCCATGTTATGATAGGGATCTCCATATGCTATGATAGGGATCTCCGTATGTTATGATAGGGATCTCCATGTTATGATAGGGATCTCCATATGTTATCATAGGGATCTCCATGTTAAGATAGGGATCGCCATATATTATGATAGGGATCTCCATATGTTATGATAGGGATATCCATGTTATGATAGGGATCGCCATATATTATCATAGGGATCTCCATGTTATGATAGGGATCTCCATGTTTTGATAGGGATCTCCATGTTATGATAGGGATCTCCATGTTATGATAGGGATCTCCATGTTATGATAGGGATCGCCATGTTATGATAGGGATTTCCATGTTAAGATAGGGATCTCCATATGTTATGATAGGGATCTCCATGTTATGATAGGGATCTCCATGTTATGATAGGGATCTCCATGTTATGATAGGGATCTCCATATGTTATGATAGGGATCTCCATGTTATGATAGGGATCTCCATGTTATGATAGGGATCTCCATGTTATGATAGGGATCTCCATATGTTATGATAGGGATCTCCATGTTATGATAGGGATCTCCATGTTATGATAGGGATCTCCATGTTATGATAGGGATCGCCATATATTATGATAGGGATCTCCATGTTATGATAGGGATCTCCATATGTTATGATAGGGATCACCATATGTTATGATAGTGATCTCCGCTTGTTAGGATAGGGATCTCCATGTTATGATAGGGATCTCCATATGCTATGATAGGGATCTCCGTATGTTATGATAGGGATCTCCATGTTATGATAGGGATCTCCATATGTTATCATAGGGATCTCCATGTTATGATAGGGATCTCCATATGTTATGATAGTGATCTCCGCTTGTTAGGATAGGGATCTCCATGTTATGATAGGGATCTCCATATGCTATGATAGGGATCTCCGTATGTTATGATAGGGATCTCCATGTTATGATAGGGATCTCCATATGTTATCATAGGGATCTCCATGTTAAGATAGGGATCGCCATATATTATGATAGGGATCTCCATATGTTATGATAGGGATATCCATGTTATGATAGGGATCGCCATATATTATCATAGGGATCTCCATGTTATGATAGGGATCTCCATGTTATGATAGGGATCTCCATGTTATGATAGGGATCTCCATGTTATGATAGGGATCTCCATGTTATGATAGGGATCGCCATGTTATGATAGGGATTTCCATGTTAAGATAGGGATCTCCATATGTTATGATAGGGATCTCCATGTTATGATAGGGATCTCCATGTTATGATAGGGATCTCCATGTTATGATAGGGATCTCCATATGTTATGATAGGGATCTCCATGTTATGATAGGGATCTCCATGTTATGATAGGGATCTCCATGTTATGATAGGGATCGCCATATATTATGATAGGGATCTCCATGTTATGATAGGGATCTCCATATGTTATGATAGGGATCACCATATGTTATGATAGGGATCGCCATATGTTATGATAGGGATTTCCATGTTAAGATAGGGATCTCCATATGTTATGATAGGGATCTCCATGTTATGATAGGGATCTCCATGTTATGATAGGGATCTCCATGTTATGATAGGGATTTCCATGTTAAGATAGGGATCTCCATATGTTATGATAGGGATCTCCATGTTATGATAGGGATCTCCATGTTATGATAGGGATCTCCATATGTTATGATAGGGATCTCCATGTTATGATAGGGATCTCCATGTTATGATAGGGATCTCCATATGTTATGATAGGGATCTCCATGTTATGATAGGGATCTCCATGTTATGATAGGGATCTCCATGTTATGATAGGGATCGCCATATATTATGATAGGGATCTCCATGTTATGATAGGGATCTCCATATGTTATGATAGGGATCACCATATGTTATGATAGGGATCACCATATGTTAAGATAGGGATCTCCATGTTAAGATAGGGATCTCCATATATTATCATAGGGATCTCCATGTTATGATAGGGATCTCCATGTTATGATAGGGATCTCCATGTTATGATAGGGATCTCCATGTTATGATAGGGATCTCCATGTTATGATAGGGATCTCCATGTTATGATAGGGATATCCATGTTATGATAGGGATCTCCATGTTATGATAGGGATCGCCATATATTATGATAGGGATCTCCATATGTTATGATAGGGATATCCATGTTATGATAGGGATCTCCATGTTAGGATAGGGATCTCCATGTTATGATAGGGATCTCCATGTTATGATAGGGATCGCCATATATTATGATAGGGATCTCCATATGTTATGATAGGGATATCCATGTTATGATAGGGATCTCCATGTTATGATAGGGATCGCCATATATTATGATAGGGATCTCCATATGTTATGATAGGGATATCCATGTTATGATAGGGATCGCCATATATTATCATAGGGATCTCCATGTTATGATAGGGATCGCCATATGTTATGTGTTTCTGGTCAGTATGGTGGGAGATACATCTATCTTAGCGATCATAGTGAACTTTGCAAAATAGTAACTACTGACGACAAAACAATGACTCTTGCTAATATTCCATGGAAGAGGGCTTCTGAATTATTGCGGACAATGCCTGGAATTGTAAGAAGCCGTGTATATTCGCTAATAATGATGTCCATTTTCTATCATAGTCACCCTGAGCTCCGATTGTAATGAAGAAGCCTTGTATATTCCCTGATAATGCTGTCCATTGTCTCTATCATAGAGTCACCCTGAGCTCCGATTCTGTCCCGGACCCAACTGTACGGTCATCGTCAGAGCAAAGACTCCCAAGGCCAAGAGAATCACTTGCAGTGAATGCAAGTCGACATTTTGGTAAGATTCTTCTTTGTACGGGTGCTAACTATTAATTGTCTTGTTTCAATGGTTTCGGTTTCCGCTGAAGTTTGGATTATCATGCCCCAACGGAATGTAGCTATTAACCGTCTTGTTTGAATGGTTTTAGTTTCCGATGTGGTTTGGATTACCACGCCCCAACAGACTGTGACACCATTAAGAAATGGTTGACAAAATGCGCTGACGACTCAGAAACTGCCAACTACATCAGTGCCCATACCAAGGACGTGAGTGAAGAGTTATTGTTAAGCTTAGCGACACTTGGGAAACAACTATTTCAATATGCCGTTAATTAATCTTCAGCAATCTACTTCATGAACCCTAATAGGACAATTGACCAGATGCTCTTGACATCTTATATTTAACAAATGTCGTGTTGTTTTACACTAATATGAACCTTTTATCTGTTCTGGTTATTATAAAATTAATATGCCATGTATTATGATGAATACAGAGTAAGATAATGATAGTCTAAATTATATATTTTTTGCATGTGGCATAATATTGTGTATATTACCTTGGATTCCAGTGTCCAAAGTGCCAAGTGTGTATAGAGAAGAATGGAGGATGCAATCATATGGTAGGCTCTTATGATGAAGAACAATTTCTAGGTTATAGCATCCCGGTATTGCAGAAGTAGTCTATTTTTAATGTGGTTTTGTAATCATTCTTGCAATGTGTCTAGAAAGCCCACCGGTAAATCAAGCTACCGGTATATTATTTTCTCTTTTTCTTGTGATAAACAGGGTTAAGTAATATTATTTAAGATATGTTGCATCTATGCCAATAGTACCGGTACATTGAGTGCAATGTGGACTTTGCTCCTTGTTTTGCAGCAATGTTCCAAGTGCAAGCACGACTTCTGTTGGATGTGTTTAGGCGGTAGGTGGAAATGGTGTTGTACTGGTTTTGGGGAATACTTTCGTCAAGGCTTTAAGCTTAAAGGGAACCGCCAGCCTGGCCTCTAACGCTGCTTTACCGTTACCTTTATTTTTGCTCCTATCTATAGCTCACAATAAAATTTAGAAGTGACCGCCGGGCGCGATTTCGCCGCCTACCCAGGCGGCAGCCCTTTTTGGAGGTGTGTCCGCGCTTGACCAATCAGGAGGCGATACTCTAATTTATTCAAACCGGAAATTGCGCCTATTGTGTGAGCAAAACAAGAGCGCGTGATCATCGCTAATCTAAAGAGCTGCGATTCTAACTCCAATCATGGCATTGTTGCGAAGTCAATCGTCGCAAGACGTATATCAATTTGTTTGGACGGTACTTTTCTATGAAACACTAAGATCTTGCGCTACTGCGAGACTTGGAACTGCCGCTGTTCATCGGTAAATCGCGGCCCTGATCTCTCTCTCTTCGAGTGATAACGTAAGGCGGTGCCACATGAATAGTCACAATACGCGTCACTGCTCCCGGCAAAATGGCGCTCTGCTTGACATTGCTGGGGGCGGGTTGCCTTAATTTTTTTCTCCTTACCAGTCGGCCGAAACGAAGCGTTAACACTCGCCAATTGAATTTAAAGATGTAAACTTTCGGTGCAGATCGCGATTAAATTAGGTTGGACACCCGCTTTAAGCGTTTAGGCTTCACTCTCTTTTTTTCGTATGCAACATAACATCCATAGGCACTTTATTGTAACGCAAATGAAACCTGCATTTGGTGATGATACCGTATTTATCGCAACAATCGTCTTCGCGAGAAAAAAGTGGTTCTCGCCACAGTTGTTAACTTCACACATTTTCTTCAATCAGCGTCAATATATAATATATCAAAATATAAACATTTGTATCTTGATGAATAGATCGATACTATATGTATTCTTGCCTGTGGCTATGTTTGCAGACTGGAAGACTCACGGTAGTGAATATTACGAGTGCAGCAGATACAAGGAGAATCCCAACATAGCCAATGAGTCTGCCCACGCGCAGGCCAGAGAGGCCCTCAAGAAATACCTCTTCTACTTTGAAAGGGTAAGTCGTGTGCAAGAGATCTTACGTGTAATATGTATTTAGAGGATATTTAAACTATACTATTGTTATTAAATCATTATTAGAGAGGTAAAGGAAGTAAGTTATCATTCGCTTTTCAATCCACTGAACAATAGTAATTGATGTTGGTTGTGTGTGTGGGCAACAGACACGGTGTCGTTGGACTTGTTGATTGTTTACCACGCCAAGAGTCTGAAGCTGGAGGAGTTGTTGATTGTTTACCACGCCAAGAGTCTGCAGCTGGAGGAGTTGTTGATTGTTTACCACGCCAAGAGTCTGAAGCTGGAGGAGTTGTTGATTGTTTACCACGCCAAGAGTCGGAAGCTGGAGGAGTTGTTGATTGTTTACCACGCCAAGAGTCTGAAGCTAGAGGAGTTGTTGATTGTTTACCACGCCAAGAGTCGGAAGCTGGAGGAGTTGTTGATTGTTTACCACGCCAAGAGTCGGAAGCCGGAGGAGTTGTTGATTGTTTACTACGTCAAGAGTCTGAAGCTGGAGGAGTTGTTGATTGCTTACCACGCCAAGTGTCGGATGCTGGAGGAGTTGTTGATTGTTTACCACGCCAAGAGTCGGACTCTGGAGGAGTTGTTGATTGTTTACCACGCCAAGAGTCTGAAACTGAAGGAGTTGTGGATTGTTTACCACGTCAAGTGTCTGCAGCTGGGGGAGTTGTTGTTTGTTTACCACGCCAAGAGTCGGAAGCTGGATGAGTTGTTGATTGTTTACCACGCCAAGTGTCGGATGCTGGAGGAGTTGTTGATTGTTTACCACGCCAAGAGTCTGAAACTGGAGGAGTTGTTGATTGTCTACTACGTCAAGAGTCTGAAGCTGGAGGAGTTGTTGATTGTTTACCACGCAAAGAGTCTGAAGCTGAAGGAGTTGATGATTGTTTACCAAGCCAAGAGTCTGAAGCTGGAGGAGTTGTTGATTGTTTACCACGCCAAGAGTCGGACTCTGGAGGAGTTGTTGATTGTTTACCACGCCAAGAGTCGGAAGCTGGAGGAGTTGTTGATTGTTTACCACGCCAAGAGGCTGAAGCTGTAGGAGTTGTTGATTGTTTACCACGCCAAGAATCTGAAGCCGGAGGAGTTGTTGATTGTTTACCACGCCAAGAGTCGGAAGCCGGAGGAGTTGTTGATTGTTTACTACGTCAAGAGTCTGAAGCTGGAGGAGTTGTTGATTGCTTACCACGCCAAGTGTCGGATGCTGGAGGAGTTGTTGATTGTTTACCACGCCAAGAGTCGTTGATTTGTTGATTGGTTTGTCTTCGTGCCTGCAGTATGAGAACCATGCCAAGAGTCTGAAGCTGGAGGAGTTGTTGATTGGTTTGTCTTTGTGCCTGCAGTATGAGAACCACGCCAAGAGTCTGAAGCTGGAGGAGCAGACGTTGGACAAGATCAAGAAGCGGATTGAGGAGAAGGTGATGAACAACAGCGGCACGTGGATCGACTGGCAGTACCTGCTGGACGCCGCCAAGCTGCTCAAGAAGGTCAGTGCCGTCTGGGTTCACGCTGTGGTGGTCACGTTGGGATTTTACATACATCACGGTGTGATATTAACCTGTATCACGGTGTGATATTAACCTATATCACGGTGTGCTATTACCCTATATCACGGTGTGATATTAACCTATATCACGGTGTGATATTAACCTATATCACGGTGTGATATTAACCTATATCACCGTGTGATATTAACCTATATCCCGGTATGATATTAACCTATATCACCGTGTGATATTAACCTATATCCCGGTATGATATTAACCTATATCACGGTGTGATATTAACCTATATCCCGGTATGATATTAACCTATATCACCATGTAATATTAATCTATATCACCGTGTGATATTAACCTATATCACCGTGTGATATTAACCTATATCACCGTGTGATATTAACCTATATTACCGTATCACCTATATCATGTGCCATATTATCAAGTCCATTATCAAGTGTGGTATCGTGACATTACCCACTCATCATATTGCTACATTACTCACAAGTCATATTGCCACATTACTCACAAGTCATATTGCCACATTACTCACAAGTCATATTACCACATTACTCACAAGTCATATTACCACATTACTCACACGACTCATTGTCACATCACCCTCATATATTACCACGTTGCCAAAGGGTCATATACTCACGAGTAAGATTGCCACATTACCCACGTCATGTTGTCATTTTACTTGTGTGTTGTAATGCCGTATCACCAAACGTGTGTATGAATACGATACCCCTGACCCAGGGTACCGCATCCGCTATGTACCACACTAACAAACTTCTGATGTAACGCTGTATCACATTTCTTATGTGTTGTACTCTTTCTTTCCAGTGCCGTTACACGCTCCAGTTCACCTACCCCTATGCATACTTCTTGGAGAAAGGACCGAGGAAATCATTGGTCAGTTCATAACAACTGTCGCCATAACAGTCCTAATGAACTGCTGGCGTTCTGCCTATGTTCCTCAAGTTCTATACATTGTATATACACTGTCGGTGATTACCATTTTAGTATATATGATAACTTGTTTGAACAAGCTACTGAAGTTTTCCGAAGGCTAAGCCTAGTAATAAAGGAACTCATTTGGAGTATGAAAGGGATTACTATTTTAATCTCCTTTGGAGAAATATTTTTTCAATGATCAAAGGGAATTCACTTATTTCGTGTGTGTTTTTAATCCAGTTTGAGTACCAACAAGCTCAACTTGAGGCCGAAGTGGAGAACTTGTCGTGGAAGGTGGAGAGAGCTGAAATCATGGATAGAGGGGTAAGCTTACCTTTAACTCTTCAGCGTTCAGAAACACCCTATGCAGTAACTAAATGGTAAGGCAGTGAAAACGCTTGATGACAACGGTTAGAGTGGGAGGCGGGGACAGAATGCTGCACCGCGACCGGTGCTTCAAGCGTCTTCAGTGATGAGAATTGTTCCCGTTGAACGAGAATGATTACTGACAATGTACTGTGAGGCCCCGGCATCTGGCCAAGGATTGCTGACAATGTACTGTGAGGCCCGGCATCTGGCCAAGGATTGCTGACAATGTACTGTGAAGCCCGGCATCTGGCCAAGGATTGCTGACAATGTACTGTGAGGCCCGGCATCTGGCCAAGGATTGCTGACAATGTACTGTGAGGCCCGGCATCTGGCCAAGGATTGCTGGCAATGTACTGTGAGGCCCGGCATTTGGCCAAGGATTGCTGACAATGTACTGTGAGGCCCGGCATCTGGCCAAGGATTGCTGACAATGTACTGTGAGGCCCGGCATTTGGCCAAGGATTGCTGACAATGTACTGTGAGGCCCGGCATTTGGCCAAGGATGGCTGACAATGTACTGTGAGGCCCGGCATCTGGCCAAGGATTGCTGACAATGTACTGTGAGCCCGGCATTTGGCCAAGGATTGCTGACAATGTACTGTGAGGCCCGGCATCTGGCCAAGGATTGCTGACAATGTACTGTGAGGCCCGGCATTTGGCCAAGGATGGCTGACAATGTACTGTGAGGCCCGGCATTTGGCCAAGGATTGCTGGCAATGTACTGTGAGCCCGGCATTTGGCCAAGGATTGCTGACAATGTACTGTGAGGCCCGGCATTTGGCCAAGGATTGCTGACAATGTACTGTGAGGCCCGGCATCTGGCCAAGGATTGCTGACAATGTACTGTGAGGCCCGGCATCTGGCCAAGGATTGCTGGCAATGTACTGTGAGGCCCGGCATTTGGCCAAGGATGGCTGACAATGTACTGTGAGGCCCGGCATCTGGCCAGTATATGACCACTCTGGACTCTCGTGCCTCGACTCGCATTGAAGTAAACTCACACTTGTTTGATATGTAAAACGTGGCAAGTCACGAAATGAATAATTTCAGTAGATGCTAGTTGGGTTTTTCTGAAACAATGATTCGTATCGACATGGAATATCCTCTGCCATATATACATCCTACTCGTATGATATATACATGTACTTTAAACCACCTTTGCGTTGGCATGCGTCGCTGTTTGCAAGCCATGGAAGGCCGGGACCCCAGCACCGCCGAGTGCATGCTAAAGCGTTTATATAAATAGCCAAACGGCCAGCTATTGGGTCCAGCAACTGCACACCGCATAAACACGTAACGGGGGTTCTACGGTAGTCTAGGTCTGACGGACTACACACCGCATAAACACGTAACGGGGGTTCTACGGTAGTCTTGGTCTGACGGACGACACACCACATGAACACGTAACGGGGGTTCTACGGTAGTCTAGGTCTGACTGTCTGCACACCGCATAAACACGTAACGGGGATTCTACGGTAGTCTAGATCTGACAGACTGCACACCACATGAACACGTAACGGGGGTTCTACGGTAGTCTAGGTCTGACGGACTACACACCGCATAAACACGTAACGGGGGTTCTACGGTAGTCTTGGTCTGACGGACGACACACCACATGAACACGTAACGGGGGTTCTACGGTAGTCTAGGTCTGACTGTCTGCACACCGCATAAACCCATAACGGGGATTCTACGGTAGTCTAGATCTGACAGACTGCACACCGCATAAACACCTAACGGAGGTTCTACGGTAGTCTAGGTCTGACGGACTACACACCGCATAAACACGCAACGGCGGTTCTACGGTAGTCTAGGTCTGACAGACTGCACACCGCATAAACCCATAACGGGGGTTCTACGGTAGTCTAGGTCTGACGGACTACACACCGCATAAACACGCAGTGGCGGTTCTACGGTAGTCTAGGTCTGACGGACTGCACACCGCATAAACACGCAGTGGCGGTTCTACGGTAGTCTAGGTCTGACAGACTGCACACCGCATAAACACGTAACGGGGGTTCTACGGTAGTCTAGGTCTGACGAACTACACACCGCATAAACACGCAACGGCGGTTCTACGATAGTCTAGGTCTGACAGACTGCACACCGCATAAACACGTAACGGCGGTTGTACCGTAGTCTAGGTCTGACGGACTACACACCGCATAAACACGCAATGGCGGTTCTATGGTAGTCTAGGTCTGACAGACTGCACACCGCATAAACACGTAACGGGGGTTCTACGGTAGTCTAGTTCTGACGTTGTAAAGGACATACTCCTCACTGTCGCCTCGTCCTATGTTGTTGACACCTCACTGACTATTGACTATCGCTCTGTCCCTAGGACCTGGAGAACCAGATGGACGTGGCTGAGAAGAGGCGACTGACGCTGGTGAAAGACTTCCTGGCCGGGTGACTAGTCCGCCCCCCCACGCCCGCCCACAGCGCCAACGCCTCATGACGTCATCACAACCACGCGCTCTGATGGCGTGACGAGGGCCCCGTGGTGTCGTCGCCATGGAGACGGAGCCCGCGCGCCGGATCAGTCAATCCCCTTTTGCGACGACTTTGGCGGTGTCGACGTAATCTAACAGAGAGTTGTGTTTTTTTTAAAGCCAGAAATATTGCGTTGCGGCGTTTTGTGTACTGGATGAATAACTGTCCACGGGTTCTGTCTGCCGATCGGCGTCGCTTGGCTGAAGTGCCAGTTATTGTCCAAGGACTGGCCTTACATTTAATATTTTTCATCAAGGTATTATTATTGTTTCAGTATCTCTGCCGTGATTATCTATAGGGCCCCAATCGGTAGTCGTTATCATTGTGTTTAGCTCCATCGTGCTGACTGCTATTAGTGTGGTTGAAGCCGTCCCTGTCTGAGGCGAGGGCAGCGTGGGGTTGTCTGGTGGCCCGGCAGTACAGGGTGGGGTTGTCTGGTGGCCCGGCAGTGCAGGGTGGGGTTGCCTGGTGGCCCGGCAGTGCAGCGTGGGGTTGTCTGGTGGCCCGGCAGTGCAGCGTGGGGTTGTCTGGTGGCCCTGCAGTCCAGCGTGGGGTTGTCTGGTGGCCCAGCAGTGCAGCGTGGTGGAGTTAACCGAGCTCAGCGACTCTCGGGCAGCGCTGTGTTTACTGATCAACCGTTGTTTGCTTTTTCTACACTGTCACGTTAACAGATTTACTCAAATGTTCTCTCTTCAAAAATGTCGGTCTAAATACCGCCCTGATGTATGTCCAATAACAGAATGTCCCATAGCCGCTAGCTGTTCGTGTTTCATAATGCTGCCGATATTGTCATCTGAGATGTTGCAATGGGTTGTATTATGTAGTTGGCGTTAGTCCCGGCAGACCACGGAGAGTCCTGCGTGTACACCAGGCACCCTGGCGTACTGTCGTTGACCCTCAGGCGTACTGGTTTACCGTCAGGCGTACTGTCGTTGACCCTCAGGCGTACTGTAGTTGACCCTCAGGCGTACTGTGGTTGACCCTCAGGCGTACTGGTTGAATGTCAGGCGTACTGTGGTTGACCGTCAGGCGTACTGTCGTTGACCCTCAGGCGTACTGCCGTTGACCATCAGGCGTACGGGTTGACCGTCAGGCGTACTGGTTGACCGTCAGGCGTACTGGTTGACCGTCAGGCGTACTGCCGTTGACCATCAGGCGTACTGCCGTTGACCGTCAAGCGTACTGTGGTTGACCGTCAAGCGTACTGTGGTTGACCGTCAGGCATACTGTCGTTGACCGTCAGGCGTACTGTGGTTGACCATCAGGCGTACTGGTTGACCGTCAGGCATACTGTCGTTGACCGTCAGGCGTACTGTGGTTGACCATCAGGCGTACTGGTTGACCGTCAGGCGTACTGTCGCTGACCGTCAGGCGTACTGTGGTTGACCATCAGGCGTAGTGTGGTTAACCCTCAGGCGTACTGTAGTTGACCGTCAGGCGTACTGTCGTTGATCATTAGGCGTACTGTGGTTGACCATCAGGCGTACTGTGGTTGACCGTCAGGCGTACTGTGGTTGATCGTCAGGCATACTGTCGTTGACCATTAGGCGTACTGGTTGACCGTCAGGCGTACTGTGGTTAACCCTCATGCGTACTGTGGTTGACCGTCATCTTGGTGTTGACTAGACACTGTCGATCTGGGTGTTGACTGGACGCTGTCGATTTGGGTGTTGACTAGACACTGTCGATCTGGGTGTTGACTAGACACTGTCGATCTGGGTGTTGACTAGACACTGTCGATCTGGGTGTTGACTAGACACTGTCGATCTGGGTGTTGACTATACACTGTCGATCTGGATGCTGACTAGACACTTGATCTGGGTGTTGACTAGACACTGTCGATCTGGGTGTTGACTGGACACTGTTGATATGGGTGTTGACTAGACACTCGATCTGGGTGTTGACTAGACACTGTCGATATGGGTGTTGACTAGACACTGTCGATCTGGGTGTTGACTAGACACTGTTGATCTGGGTGTTGAGTAGACACTGTCGATCTGTGTGTTGTCTAGACACTCTCGATCTGTGTGTTGACTAGACACTGTCGATCTGGGTGTTGACTAGACACTGTCGATCTGGGTGTTGACTAGACACTGTCGATCTGTGTGTTGACTAGACACTGTCGATCTGTGTGTTGACTAGACACTGTCGATCTGGGTGTTGACTAGACACTGTCGATCTGGGTGCTGACTAGACACTGTCGATCTGGGTGCTGACTAGACGCTGTCGATCTGGGTGTTGACTAGACACTGTCGATCTGGGTGTTGACTAGACACTGTCGATCTGGGTGTTGACTAGACACTGTCGATCTGGGTGTTGAGTAGACACTGTCGATCTGTGTGTTGTCTAGACTGTACCGTCACCATTGCTCCGTGTTCCCACCTCAAAACTGGGGTTTTCTTACTCTTGTCTGAAGTTCTGATTGTCTACTTGAAATGACAGAAAACACGTAATATTTAATTTGTGTAAATTATGTACAGTTTTAGATTTATTACATGCATATAGAAGTGTTTATTTATGTTGATGGTGTACATATATCCTATGCACTGCGTAAAACAGAGACGGTTAAATTACATATTGTTTGTACGTGTGTGTGTGTGTGTGTGTGGTGCCGGAGTGCACGGTTGTCCCGCGGTCCACCCAAGATACGGTTGCTAAGTGATGACTCACTTGTTGAGAGGTACGGCCATTAATAGCCTACGATATCTTTCGTTTGTGTAGGTAGCGATGGACAAGGCGAATGCCTGGTTTTAGCTTCGTTGTTTGAAGCGAGTTCAAGTCACCGTTAACTTAATTCCCCGCTCTCCCAGTTCTGGGTCATTGAGGGTCAACTCTGAAAGACAAGCTTTCGTGGCTTTGCTCTAGTGACTGTCAAGCTGCGATTGTTTTAAGCCGGACTGTAGTAAATATCTTCCTGTCCCGCTCGCTCGCCTTGACACTTACAGTAGATCAAACCAACTACAAGAGTTATACAGTACCCAGATGTAGAGATTCGATTTATAATTAATCCTGCACCCCCCCCCCCCCCCGCCCACTCCAACCCCACTGACACACACATGCATACCCACATCCACCTCTCCTCAATGGAAGGGTTACCAAATGGCCAATGATATTAATGATGTTAATAATAATGATATATGTAGTGTGGTTGGTTGCGGAGAGAAGAGCTGTGTGGTGCTTTGAGAGCGGGCCACTGAAAGTTACTGATTTCATTCTGGATACGCCGGATTTATCGGCATGAATTCCCTTTTCTGCCAACTTCCGTGTAATAGGAGATATGTATGTGTCGATATATCGCTAGTATGTGGACAGTGATGTAATGTCAGAGCCCGTCAGGTAGGGCTGATGGCAGAACGACGAACATTTCTGGCAGAGTAGGAAAACAGAAACCTCATAGATTTGGGCGAATCAGTGAGCAACTGTTTTAATGATAATACTGTCATGCGTTGCCTGATATATTCCGCGGTTATATGACAAGTTGTTCCAATCCAATGACTTATTTCTATGTGAGAGGGAGCGATCGAACAGTGCTGCCGGAAACGTTTCTTTCTGAAAAATCTATCTGGTGAAAAGAAATCTTCTTTTGAGTTTTTCACCTTATTATTAGCCTGGAATGTCTTGTCAGCCGCAAAACCTACAAAATTATCTCTTTTTTTTTTTGGTTTCCTTGTATGCAGCATTTACTGATCGCTCTCCTCACAGGGAGTGTGTAATACCAACACTGGGTATTATCGCCCACTTACCGCGTGTATTACACATTGATTACCACACGGACACGTGCGTCCGTTGTGGACCAACTTCCGCACAAGGTCAGGATGAGCATGCTTCCCTTCCTCGTCACGGTTGTCCGCGGCATTCTCATTTACTGTGATAGCAAGTTTGACTTGTACGAGTGACGCGAAGCAGTTTCTTTTAAAGGATGAGATTAGTAGAAGGCTGGTGGTACATTATTTTTAATTATGAGACGCGCGCTGTTCTTTAACACAGGTAAACTCCATTCCTTGTTCCGTTTATTGCATTTTTTTGTATGTAGAGAGATAAAATTGTTTCTGTTGTGTCCCTATCAAGTACGTTCTGTTGTTTGAGTCTTGATCTTTCGCGCCCCCCTGTCCTGTACAGTCCCCCCCCCCCCTTTTTGTCGGCGATGAACGCGCCAACACAGTGCATTAATTCTGACGTCCGACTTTAGTGATTTTCGGTATTTCGCACGCAGGCCTCAGAGTGACCCACTCTCCACCAATGGGCTGTCCCCGGGTACCTGGCGGGAAACACAGTGTTTCGGTTGTCATGAATATATTTTAAACAAAATGCTTTTTCGCTTTAGTATACCACGCCTGGTTGCCATGGACACGGTTTAGAGTGACATATTCGTGTGTATCCTGTTGGCATGGAGACCGCATAGCTGGGTGCTGTGTTGCTCTGGTTGGCATGGAGACCACACGTGGAAAGCCTATATATATATATATACACACACATCCTGGTACTCCCACCCAGTGGTTGCATGGGATGGTCTGGGTGGCACTGATTACCGTGTGGCGGGTCTGTGTGTGTACGAGCGTGTGTATGGCCTGGTTAGTTCTCGCCTCCACGGAGGGGGAACCTTCACTTCAGTTTGGGTTCTGATTAGCCTAGAGATGGATCTCTGTATGTTGATGATTGTATTAGATTAAACTACAATAAAACTGAGAATGACCATTGTTTACGGCGTCCGCTGCCTTCTTTCTGTTTGTGTTATATATAATTTCGACGGGCCCTGAGAAGAGTAAGATGCATCCTGGAACCCGGCCTAGCCCTGACATAGCAACGCTCATGTTGCCTGGGTGAGAGATAGTCGCAGCGCTGGCCCCGGGAACCTTCTGGGATATTGGGACAAATATGTAGGAAACAGAATTTGTGAAGGTGGGAAGTATTGGAGCCTCCCCAGTGTCGTGGTTTGCACACTAGAGATCACAGATACATAGGATGTGGGTGCGAACCCGGGTCAGCATGGGTTCCAATCTGGAGCATGCCTTCTCGATCAACTCCTCGTCCCGGCAAGTTTCTCGGTCTAATATAGCCCTTGTGTGCACCAGGGCGGCCTAAACCACCAACTCGCTCGCTCTCTCGCTGTAAGAGAGATATCCATAATTAATTGGTCGTGTGAGGTGTGTGCGAAAGTCATACAGACTCTTGGCTAGTCCTATTCAATTACAGCAATCGTTTAATGTTTGCCAAGTGATCGAAATCAAGTGGGCCTTGTGTTAAAGTTCTCTATAGATTGATTAAAAGAGTTGTTTTAAAAGGAACTCGACTGGGTTCAGGACTGGAATGCGGCGAATGGTTAGGGTATCCCTATGGCATATAACAGTGTCGCTTGTTTAATCCACACAACCTACACTGTGCATTACAGCTTAAATTTCATTTAGCTAAGTTACAGCTGCAGGCAACAACTCTATTTTAAACGTTGTACTCGACACTGTGTGCTCTTTTACTTAGTTTGGGTAATTTTCTGTAGCAGCAAAACCTCGAAAAAAACACGATGTAGGTCCTGAGTGCCTTGATCGATCGTCCTCGCGCCAGCGGGGCTATTAAGCAGTGACACATCCACCGGTTTGATAACACGGGCAAAAGCTCGTGCATTAAACATATAACATCGTGAAGCTGAAGCTTCTATCCCTATAAGGTTTCTTTTTACATTAACCCCCAGTCGGGGGCTGCACATTCTTTAAAGGCCGCCCGATAACCCAGTTAGAGCGCTGACATTTAAAGCGCTCTGGCCACCGGAGAGCCTAACGGATTGGTGACTCTAACCCCGCTCTTGTCATGTCTGTGTGGTCGCAAGATAAAGATCCCAAGTCCTTCTCCGCAAAGAGTAGGGAGTTACACCGGGGACGTGGCTCCGCTCTTCCCTTCCTTCTCGGCCCATTGACGCGATATGACCAAAATTCAGGGGACATCCGCGTTCTTCATTTAATTTAACCTTCTGTCAGGGGACCCCACGTTCTTCATTAACCCTCTGTCAGGGGACCCCCACGTTCTTCATTAACCCTCTGTCAGGGGACCCCCACGTTCTTCATTAACCTTCTGTCAGGTGACCCCCACGTTCTCCATAAACCGTCTGTCAGGGGACCCCCGCGTTCTTCATTAACCCTCTTTCAGGGGACCCCCACGTTCTTCATTAACCCTCTGTCAGGAGAACCCCACGTTCTTCATAAACCGTCTGTCAGGGGCCCCCCACGTTCTTCATTAACCCTCTGTCAGGGGACCCCCACGTTCTTCATTAACCCTCTGTCAGGAGAACCCCACGTTCTTCATAAACCGTCTGTCAGGGGACCCCCACGTTCTTCATTAACCCTCTGTCAGGGGACCCCCGCGTTCTTCAATAATCCTGTCAGGGGACCCCCACGTTTTTCATTAACCCTCTGTCAGGTGACCCCCACGTACTCCATTAATCGTCTGTCAGGGGACCCCCACGTTCTTCATTAACCCTCTGTCAGGGGACCCCCACGTTCTTCATTAACCCTCTGTCAGGGGACCCCCACGTTCTCCATTAACCCTCTGTCAGGAGAACCCCACGTTCTCCATAAAACCGTCTGTCAGGGGACCCCCACGTTCTTCATTAACCCTCTGTCAGGGGACCCCGCGTTCTTCATTAACCCTCTGTCAGGGGACCCCCGCGTTCTTCAATAATCCTGTCAGGGGACCCCCACGTTCTTCATTAACCTTCTCTCAGGGGACCCCCACGTACTCCATTAACCGTCTGTCAGGGGACCCCCACGTTCATTAATTCTCTGTCAGGGGACCCCCACGTTCTTCATTAACCTCTGTCAGGTGACCCCGACGTTCTCCATTAACCGTCTGTCAAAGGGACCCCCAAGTTCTTCATTACCCCTCTGTCAGGTGACCCCCAAGTTCTTCATTAACCCTCTGTCAGGTGACCCCCACGTTCTCCATTAACCGTCTGTCAGGAGAACCCCTCACGTTCATTAATTCTCTGTCAGGGGACCCCCACGTTCTTCATTAATTCTCTGTCAGGGGACCCCCACGTTCTTCATTAACCCTCTGTCAGGGGACCCCCACGTTCTTCATTAACCTTCTGTCAGGTGACCCCCACGTTCTCCATAAACCGTCTGTCAGGGGACCCCCGCGTTCTTCATTAACCCTCTTTCAGGAGATCCCCACGTTCTTCATTAACCCTCTGTCAGGGTACTCCCGCGTTCTTCATTACCCCTCTGTCAGGGGACCCCCACGTTCTTCATTAACCCCCTGTCAGGGGACCCCCGCGTTCTTCATTAACCCTCTGTCAGGAGAACCCCACGTTCTCCATAAACCGTCTGTCAGGGGACCCCCACGTTCTTCATTAACCCTCTGTCAGGGGACCCCCGCGTTCTTCATTAACCCTCTGTCAGGGGACCCCCACGTTCTTCATTAACCCTCTGTCAGGGTACTCCCGCGTTCTTCATTACCCCTCTGTCAGGGGACCCCCACGTTCTTCATTAACCCCCTGTCAGGGGACCCCCGCGTTCTTCATTAACCCTCTGTCAGGAGAACCCCACGTACTCCATTAACCGTCTGTCAGGGGACCCCCACGTTCTCCATTAACCGTCTGTCAGGGGACCCCCACGTTCTTCATTAACCCCCTGTCAGGGGACCCCCGCGTTCTTCATTAACCCTCTGTCAGGAGAACCCCACGTTCTCCATAAACCGTCTGTCAGGGGACCCCCACGTTCTTCATTAACCCTCTGTCAGGGGACCCCCGCGTTCTTCATTAACCCTCTGTCAGGGGACCCCCGCGTTCTTCAATAATCCTGTCAGGGGACCCCCACGTTCTTCATTAACCGTCTGTCAGGTGACCCCCACGTACTCCATGAACCGTCTGTCAGGGGACCCCCACGTTCTTCATTAATTCTCTGTCAGGGGACCCCCACGTTCTTCATTAACCTCTGTCAGGTGACCCCGACGTTCTCCATTAACCGTCTGTCAAAGGGACCCCCAAGTTCTTCATTACCCCTCTGTCAGGTGACCCCCAAGTTCTTCATTAAATCTCTGTCAGGGGACCCCCACGTTCTTCATTAATCCTCTGTCAGGGGACCCCCAAGTTCTTCATTAACCCTCTGGTAGGAGACCCCCACCTCCTTCATGAACCCCCCGGTCAGGGGACCCCCACGTTCTTTATTAACCCTCTGTCAGGGGACCTCCAGCTTCTCCATTAACCCTCTGTCAGGGGACCCCCAAGTTCTTCATTAACCCTCTGTCAGGGGACCTCCAGCTTCTCCATTAACCCTCTGTCAGGGGACCTCCAGCTTCTCCATTAACCCTCTGTCAGGGGACCTCCGCGTTCTTCATTAATCCTGTCAGGTGACCCCCACGTTCTCCATTAACCGTCTGTCAGGGGACCCCCACGTACTCCATTAACCGTCTGTCAGGGGACCCCCACGTACTCCATTAACCGTCTGTCAGGGGACCCCCACGTACTCCATTAACCGTCTGTCAGGGGACCCCCACGTACTCCATTAACCGTCTGTCAGGGGACCCCCACGTTCTTCATTAACCCTCTGTCAGGGGACCCCCACGTTCTTCATTAACCCTCTGTCAGGGGACCCCCACGTTCTTCATTAACCCTCTGTCAGGAGAACCCCACGTTCTCCATAAACCGTCTGTCAGGGGACCCCCACGTTCTTCATTAACCCTCTGTCAGGAGAACCCCACGTTCTCCATAAACCGTCTGTCAGGGGACCCCCACGTTCTTCATTAACCCTCTGTCAGGAGAACCCCACGTTCTCCATAAACCGTCTGTCAGGGGACCCCCACGTTCTTCATTAACCCTCTGTCAGGGGACCCCCGCGTTCTTCATTAACCCTCTGTCAGGGGACCCCCGCGTTCTTCAATAATCCTGTCAGGGGACCCCCACGTTCTTCATTAACCGTCTGTCAGGTGACCCCCACGTACTCCATGAACCGTCTGTCAGGGGACCCCCACGTTCTTCATTAATTCTCTGTCAGGGGACCCCCACGTTCTTCATTAACCTCTGTCAGGTGACCCCGACGTTCTCCATTAACCGTCTGTCAAAGGGACCCCCAAGTTCTTCATTACCCCTCTGTCAGGTGACCCCCAAGTTCTTCATTAACCCTCTGTCAGGTGACCCCCACGTTCTCCATTAACCGTCTGTCAGGAGAACCCCTCACGTTCATTAATTCTCTGTCAGGGGACCCCCACGTTCTTCATTAATTCTCTGTCAGGGGACCCCCACGTTCTTCATTCATTCTCTGTCAGAGGACCCCCACGTTCTTCATTAACCCTCTGTCAGGTGACCCCCACGTTCTTCATTAACCCTCTGTCAGGTGACCCCCACGTTCTCCATTAACCGTCTGTCAGGAGAACCCCTCACGTTCATTAATTCTCTGTCAGGGGACCCCCACGTTCTTCATTAATTCTCTGTCAGGGGACCCCCACGTTCTTCATTCATTCTCTGTCAGAGGACCCCCACGTTCTTCATTAACCCTCTGTCAGGTGACCCCCACGTTCTTCATTAACCCTCTGTCAGGTGACCCCCACGTTCTTCATTAACCCTCTGTCAGGTGACCCCCACGTTCTTCATTAACCGTCTGTCAGGGGACCCCCACGTTCTTCATTAATTCTCTGTCAGAGGACCCCCACGTTCTCCATAAACCGTCTGTCAGGGGACCCCCACGTTCTTCATTAACCCTCTGTCAGGGGACCCCCTTCTTTCTTTATTAATCCCCTGTCAGGGGACCCCCGCGTTCTTCATTAACCCTCTGTCACGGTACCACCACGTTCTTCATTAACCTTCTGTCAGATGACTCCCACGTTCTTCATTAACCCTCTGTCAGGTGACCCCCACGTTCTTGAATAACCCTTTGTCATGGGACCCCCACGTTCTTCATTAACCCTCTGTCAGGGGGCCCCCGCGTTCTTACAGGGTTATTAACCCTCTGTCAGGCGACCCGCACGTTCTTAATTAATTATCAGTCAGGGGACCCCAACGTTCTCCATTAACCGTCAGGGGACCCCCACGTTCTGCATTAACCCTCTGTCAGGGGACCCCCGCGTTCTTCATTAACCCTCTGACAGGGACCCCCGCGTCCTTCATTAACCCTCTGTCAGGTGACCCCCACGTTCTCCATAAACCGTCTGTCAGGGGACCCCCACGTTCTTCATTAACCCTCTGTCAGGGGACCCCCACGTTCTTCATTAACCTTCTGTCAGGGGACCCCTACGTTCTTCATTAACCCTCTGTCAGGGGACCCCCACGTTCTTCATTAATTCTCTGTAAGGGTACCCCCGCGTTCACTAATTCTCTGTCAGGGGACCCCCACGTTCTTCATTAACCTTCTGTCAGGGGACCCCCAAGTTCTTCATTAAATCTCTGTCAGGGGACCCCCACGTTCTTCATTAATCCTCTGTCAGGGGACCCCCAAGTTCTTCATTAACCCTCTGGTAGGAGACCCCCACCTCCTTCATGAACCCCCCGGTCAGGGGACCCCCACGTTCTTTATTAACCCTCTGTCAGGGGACCTCCAGCTTCTCCATTAACCCTCTGTCAGGGGACCCCCAAGTTCTTCATTAACCCTCTGTCAGGGGACCTCCAGCTTCTCCATTAACCCTCTGTCAGGGGACCTCCAGCTTCTCCATTAACCCTCTGTCAGGGGACCTCCGCGTTCTTCATTAATCCTGTCAGGGGACCCCCACGTACTCCATTAACCGTCTGTCAGGGGACCCCCACGTACTCCATTAACCGTCTGTCAGGGGACCCCCACGTTCTTCATTAACCCTCTGTCAGGGGACCCCCACGTTCTTCATTAACCCTCTGTCAGGTGACCCCCACGTTCTTCATTAACCTTCTCTCAGGTGACCCCCACGTACTCCATTAACCGTCTGTCAGGGGACCCCCACGTTCATTAATTCTCTGTCAGGGGACCCCCACGTTCTTCATTAACCTCTGTCAGGTGACCCCGACGTTCTCCATTAACCGTCTGTCAAAGGGACCCCCAAGTTCTTCATTACCCCTCTGTCAGGTGACCCCCAAGTTCTTCATTAACCCTCTGTCAGGTGACCCCCACGTTCTCCATTAACCGTCTGTCAGGAGAACCCCTCACGTTCATTAATTCTCTGTCAGGGGACCCCCACGTTCTTCATTAATTCTCTGTCAGGGGACCCCCACGTTCTTCATTAACCCTCTGTCAGGGGACCCCCACGTTCTTCATTAACCTTCTGTCAGGTGACCCCCACGTTCTCCATAAACCGTCTGTCAGGGGACCCCCGCGTTCTTCATTAACCCTCTTTCAGGAGATCCCCACGTTCTTCATTAACCCTCTGTCAGGGTACTCCCGCGTTCTTCATTACCCCTCTGTCAGGGGACCCCCACGTTCTTCATTAACCCCCTGTCAGGGGACCCCCGCGTTCTTCATTAACCCTCTGTCAGGAGAACCCCACGTTCTCCATAAACCGTCTGTCAGGGGACCCCCACGTTCTTCATTAACCCTCTGTCAGGGGACCCCCGCGTTCTTCATTAACCCTCTGTCAGGGGACCCCCACGTTCTTCATTAACCCTCTGTCAGGGTACTCCCGCGTTCTTCATTACCCCTCTGTCAGGGGACCCCCACGTTCTTCATTAACCCCCTGTCAGGGGACCCCCGCGTTCTTCATTAACCCTCTGTCAGGAGAACCCCACGTACTCCATTAACCGTCTGTCAGGGGACCCCCACGTTCTCCATTAACCGTCTGTCAGGGGACCCCCACGTTCTTCATTAACCCCCTGTCAGGGGACCCCCGCGTTCTTCATTAACCCTCTGTCAGGAGAACCCCACGTTCTCCATAAACCGTCTGTCAGGGGACCCCCACGTTCTTCATTAACCCTCTGTCAGGGGACCCCCGCGTACTCCATTAACCGTCTGTCAGGGGACCCCCACGTACTCCATTAACCGTCTGTCAGGGGACCCCCACGTTCTTCATTAACCCTCTGTCAGGGGACCCCCACGTTCTTCATTAACCCTCTGTCAGGGGACCCCCACGTTCTTCATTAACCCTCTGTCAGGAGAACCCCACGTTCTCCATAAACCGTCTGTCAGGGGACCCCCACGTTCTTCATTAACCCTCTGTCAGGAGAACCCCACGTTCTCCATAAACCGTCTGTCAGGGGACCCCCACGTTCTTCATTAACCCTCTGTCAGGAGAACCCCACGTTCTCCATAAACCGTCTGTCAGGGGACCCCCACGTTCTTCATTAACCCTCTGTCAGGGGACCCCCGCGTTCTTCATTAACCCTCTGTCAGGGGACCCCCGCGTTCTTCAATAATCCTGTCAGGGGACCCCCACGTTCTTCATTAACCGTCTGTCAGGTGACCCCCACGTACTCCATGAACCGTCTGTCAGGGGACCCCCACGTTCTTCATTAATTCTCTGTCAGGGGACCCCCACGTTCTTCATTAACCTCTGTCAGGTGACCCCGACGTTCTCCATTAACCGTCTGTCAAAGGGACCCCCAAGTTCTTCATTACCCCTCTGTCAGGTGACCCCCAAGTTCTTCATTAACCCTCTGTCAGGTGACCCCCACGTTCTCCATTAACCGTCTGTCAGGAGAACCCCTCACGTTCATTAATTCTCTGTCAGGGGACCCCCACGTTCTTCATTAATTCTCTGTCAGGGGACCCCCACGTTCTTCATTCATTCTCTGTCAGAGGACCCCCACGTTCTTCATTAACCCTCTGTCAGGTGACCCCCACGTTCTTCATTAACCCTCTGTCAGGTGACCCCCACGTTCTCCATTAACCGTCTGTCAGGAGAACCCCTCACGTTCATTAATTCTCTGTCAGGGGACCCCCACGTTCTTCATTAATTCTCTGTCAGGGGACCCCCACGTTCTTCATTCATTCTCTGTCAGAGGACCCCCACGTTCTTCATTAACCCTCTGTCAGGTGACCCCCACGTTCTTCATTAACCCTCTGTCAGGTGACCCCCACGTTCTTCATTAACCCTCTGTCAGGTGACCCCCACGTTCTTCATTAACCGTCTGTCAGGGGACCCCCACGTTCTTCATTAATTCTCTGTCAGAGGACCCCCACGTTCTCCATAAACCGTCTGTCAGGGGACCCCCACGTTCTTCATTAACCCTCTGTCAGGGGACCCCCTTCTTTCTTTATTAATCCCCTGTCAGGGGACCCCCGCGTTCTTCATTAACCCTCTGTCACGGTACCACCACGTTCTTCATTAACCTTCTGTCAGATGACTCCCACGTTCTTCATTAACCCTCTGTCAGGTGACCCCCACGTTCTTGAATAACCCTTTGTCATGGGACCCCCACGTTCTTCATTAACCCTCTGTCAGGGGGCCCCCGCGTTCTTACAGGGTTATTAACCCTCTGTCAGGCGACCCGCACGTTCTTAATTAATTATCAGTCAGGGGACCCCAACGTTCTCCATTAACCGTCAGGGGACCCCCACGTTCTGCATTAACCCTCTGTCAGGGGACCCCCGCGTTCTTCATTAACCCTCTGACAGGGACCCCCGCGTCCTTCATTAACCCTCTGTCAGGTGACCCCCACGTTCTCCATAAACCGTCTGTCAGGGGACCCCCACGTTCTTCATTAACCCTCTGTCAGGGGACCCCCACGTTCTTCATTAACCTTCTGTCAGGGGACCCCTACGTTCTTCATTAACCCTCTGTCAGGGGACCCCCACGTTCTTCATTAATTCTCTGTAAGGGTACCCCCGCGTTCACTAATTCTCTGTCAGGGGACCCCCACGTTCTTCATTAACCTTCTGTCAGGGGACCCCCAAGTTCTTCATTAAATCTCTGTCAGGGGACCCCCACGTTCTTCATTAATCCTCTGTCAGGGGACCCCCAAGTTCTTCATTAACCCTCTGGTAGGAGACCCCCACCTCCTTCATGAACCCCCCGGTCAGGGGACCCCCACGTTCTTTATTAACCCTCTGTCAGGGGACCTCCAGCTTCTCCATTAACCCTCTGTCAGGGGACCCCCAAGTTCTTCATTAACCCTCTGTCAGGGGACCTCCAGCTTCTCCATTAACCCTCTGTCAGGGGACCTCCAGCTTCTCCATTAACCCTCTGTCAGGGGACCTCCGCGTTCTTCATTAATCCTGTCAGGTGACCCCCACGTTCTCCATTAACCGTCTGTCAGGGGACCCCCACGTACTCCATTAACCGTCTGTCAGGGGACCCCCACGTACTCCATTAACCGTCTGTCAGGGGACCCCCACGTTCTTCATTAACCCTCTGTCAGGGGACCCCCACGTTCTTCATTAACCCTCTGTCAGGGGACCCCCACGTTCTTCATTAACCCTCTGTCAGGAGAACCCCACGTTCTCCATAAACCGTCTGTCAGGGGACCCCCACGTTCTTCATTAACCCTCTGTCAGGAGAACCCCACGTTCTCCATAAACCGTCTGTCAGGGGACCCCCACGTTCTTCATTAACCCTCTGTCAGGAGAACCCCACGTTCTCCATAAACCGTCTGTCAGGGGACCCCCACGTTCTTCATTAACCCTCTGTCAGGGGACCCCCGCGTTCTTCATTAACCCTCTGTCAGGGGACCCCCGCGTTCTTCAATAATCCTGTCAGGGGACCCCCACGTTCTTCATTAACCGTCTGTCAGGTGACCCCCACGTACTCCATGAACCGTCTGTCAGGGGACCCCCACGTTCTTCATTAATTCTCTGTCAGGGGACCCCCACGTTCTTCATTAACCTCTGTCAGGTGACCCCGACGTTCTCCATTAACCGTCTGTCAAAGGGACCCCCAAGTTCTTCATTACCCCTCTGTCAGGTGACCCCCAAGTTCTTCATTAACCCTCTGTCAGGTGACCCCCACGTTCTCCATTAACCGTCTGTCAGGAGAACCCCTCACGTTCATTAATTCTCTGTCAGGGGACCCCCACGTTCTTCATTAATTCTCTGTCAGGGGACCCCCACGTTCTTCATTCATTCTCTGTCAGAGGACCCCCACGTTCTTCATTAACCCTCTGTCAGGTGACCCCCACGTTCTTCATTAACCCTCTGTCAGGTGACCCCCACGTTCTCCATTAACCGTCTGTCAGGAGAACCCCTCACGTTCATTAATTCTCTGTCAGGGGACCCCCACGTTCTTCATTAATTCTCTGTCAGGGGACCCCCACGTTCTTCATTCATTCTCTGTCAGAGGACCCCCACGTTCTTCATTAACCCTCTGTCAGGTGACCCCCACGTTCTTCATTAACCCTCTGTCAGGTGACCCCCACGTTCTTCATTAACCCTCTGTCAGGTGACCCCCACGTTCTTCATTAACCGTCTGTCAGGGGACCCCCACGTTCTTCATTAATTCTCTGTCAGAGGACCCCCACGTTCTCCATAAACCGTCTGTCAGGGGACCCCCACGTTCTTCATTAACCCTCTGTCAGGGGACCCCCTTCTTTCTTTATTAATCCCCTGTCAGGGGACCCCCGCGTTCTTCATTAACCCTCTGTCACGGTACCACCACGTTCTTCATTAACCTTCTGTCAGATGACTCCCACGTTCTTCATTAACCCTCTGTCAGGTGACCCCCACGTTCTTGAATAACCCTTTGTCATGGGACCCCCACGTTCTTCATTAACCCTCTGTCAGGGGGCCCCCGCGTTCTTACAGGGTTATTAACCCTCTGTCAGGCGACCCGCACGTTCTTAATTAATTATCAGTCAGGGGACCCCAACGTTCTCCATTAACCGTCAGGGGACCCCCACGTTCTGCATTAACCCTCTGTCAGGGGACCCCCGCGTTCTTCATTAACCCTCTGACAGGGACCCCCGCGTCCTTCATTAACCCTCTGTCAGGTGACCCCCACGTTCTCCATAAACCGTCTGTCAGGGGACCCCCACGTTCTTCATTAACCCTCTGTCAGGGGACCCCCACGTTCTTCATTAACCTTCTGTCAGGGGACCCCTACGTTCTTCATTAACCCTCTGTCAGGGGACCCCCACGTTCTTCATTAATTCTCTGTAAGGGTACCCCCGCGTTCACTAATTCTCTGTCAGGGGACCCCCACGTTCTTCATTAACCTTCTGTCAGGGGACCCCCAAGTTCTTCATTAAATCTCTGTCAGGGGACCCCCACGTTCTTCATTAATCCTCTGTCAGGGGACCCCCAAGTTCTTCATTAACCCTCTGGTAGGAGACCCCCACCTCCTTCATGAACCCCCCGGTCAGGGGACCCCCACGTTCTTTATTAACCCTCTGTCAGGGGACCTCCAGCTTCTCCATTAACCCTCTGTCAGGGGACCCCCAAGTTCTTCATTAACCCTCTGTCAGGGGACCTCCAGCTTCTCCATTAACCCTCTGTCAGGGGACCTCCAGCTTCTCCATTAACCCTCTGTCAGGGGACCTCCGCGTTCTTCATTAATCCTGTCAGGTGACCCCCACGTTCTCCATTAACCGTCTGTCAGGGGAACCCCTCACGTTCATTAATTCTCTGTCAGGGGACCCCCACGTTCTTCATTCATTCTCTGTCAGGGGACCCCCACGTTCTTCATTAACCGTCTGTAAGGGGACCCCTACGTTCTTCATTAACCGTCTGTCAGGGGACCCCCACGTTCTTCATTAATTCTCTGTCAGGGGACCCCCACGTTCTTCATTAACCGTCTGTCAGGGGACCCCTACGTTCTTCATTAATCGTCTGTCAGGGGACCCCCACGTTCTTCATTAATTCTCTGTCAGGGGACCCCCACGTTCTTCATTAACCGTCTGTCAGGGGACCCCCACGTTCTTCATTAATTCTCTGTCAGGGGACCCCCACGTTCTTCATTAATTCTCTGTCAGAGGACCCCCACGTTCTTCATTAACCCTCTGTCAGGTGACCCCCACGTTCTTCATTAACCCTCTGTCAGGTGACCCCCACGTTCTCCATTAACCGTCTGTCAGGGGACCCCCGCGTTCTTCATTAACCCTCTGTCAGGTGACCCCCACGTTCTCCATAAACCGTCTGTCAGGGGACCCCCACGTTCTTCATTAACCCTCTGTCAGGGGACCCCCTTCTTTCTTTATTAATCCCCTGTCAGGGGACCCCCGCGTTCTTCATTAACCCTCTGTCAGGTGACCCCCACGTTCTTGATTAACCCTCTGTCAGGGGACCCCCACGTTCTTGATTAACCCTTTGTCAGGGGACCGCCACGTTCTTCATTAACCCTCTGTCAGGCGACCCGCACGTTCTTAATTAATTATCAGTCAGGGGGCCCCAACGTTCTCCATTAACCGTCTGTCAGGGGACCCCCACGTTCACTAATTCTCTGTCAGGGGACCTCTACGTTCTTCATTAACCCTCTGTCAGGGGACCCCCACGTTCTTCATTAATTCTCTATAAGGGTACCCCCGCGTTCACTAATTCTCTGTCAGGGGACCCCCACGTTCTTCATTAACCTTCTGTCAGGGGACCCCCAAGTTCTTCATTAATTCTCTGTCAGGGGACCCCACGTTCTTCATTCATCCTCTGTCAGGGGACCCCCAAGTTCTTCATTAACCCTCTGGCAGGTGACCCCCACCTCCTTCATGAAGCCCCCGGTCAGGGAACCCCCACGTTCTTCATTAATTCTCTGTCAGGGGACCCCCAAGTTCTTCATTAACCCTCTGCCAGGGGACCCCCACGTTCTTCATTAATCCTCTGTCAGGGGACCCCCAAGTTCTTCATTAACCCTCTGGTAAGAGACCCCCACCTCCTTCATGAACCCCCCGGTCAGGGGACCCCCACGTTCTTCATTAACCCTCTGTCAGGGGACCCCCACGTTCTTTATTAACCCTCTGTCATGGGACCTCCAGCTTCTTCATTAACCCTCTGTCAGGGGACCCCCAAGTTCTTCATTAACCCTCTGTCAGGGGACCTCCAGCTTCTCCATTAACCCTCTGTCAGGGGACCTCCAGCTTCTTCATTAACCCTCTGTCAGGGGACCCCCACGTTCTTCATTAACCCTCTGTCAGGGGACCCCCGCGTTCTTCATTAACCCTCTGTCAGGGGACCCCCACGTTCTTCATTAACTGGACCAACAGCAAAAGAAAGTGCAATTCGATGCGTAGTTACACCAGGGATCTCACATTTCCGAGAAAACACACCCATTTAAGAAACAAAACTGTAACATCCATTAAAGAAAGTAAAATATAATATCCATTTAAGAGTAATTATGACATTTACTCTCCAGGACATTTTAAAATGTACTCTCCTTTAAACACGAAATTGATCGATCTTACAATCGATATGTATAGGTCGTGCAGATCGATGTTTTCGCGACCAGCAGATGGCGCCCTTATCCAGCGCTATGCTGATATAGGCCCTTCCGCATGCAAAGGTCGATTGGCGTATGAAACTAACTGAGCATTATATCCATTACGCAGTAGATCCTGCTTCTCACGGGAATATACACGGGCTACATTATTATTACATAGGAAAAGCAGAGTGTATAGTACGTATATATTGCGATATTCATCATCGATATATAATCATAGAGTCACTGTAGCGGTAGCGGTCACGCCACGGAGACAGACTATATATTACTGTTGGGTCTGATATCTATTACTGTTGGGCCTCCTTTATGCCACTCTATTCGACGTTGCTCGACCCGTGAGTTTGACGTCAGCCATTCCGTGGAGTCACCGATCGCCGGCAAAACCGCTGGATTCTCAAGTCACATCGCAGAACAACGGGTAAAACAACAGACATCGGCCGCTGAAGATTCGCTTCATTATTGAGTCGAAGAATTTAAGTTAAAGTATTGATCTTTTGTTTTAGGATCTGGCAGGATGCTCGGTGGATGGCTGGTACAAACCCTGCTTGTGGTCTCTATGCTGCAGACGCTGTGGGCGATCCAGACACCGGTGAGAGACCATCGCAGGCGATACAGGGGACATATGTAGACATTACATAAATCTTTCAGCTTCTGGCGCGCAGTCTTGACATCTTCGACCCTTGGTTTTCAAAATGGTTAATACTTTATATTTAGCTTACGGGGAGAAGCTATTGCCACGTTTATGAATGACGAATGGGCATATATTCCACAGATGGCTGACAGTGAAGATTTCTAGACTCGGGACAGTATTTTTGATTAGTTCACCTTCTAATTTCCTCATCTCCCACTAGAACCTTTTTGATGACTAGTAGGGTACGAATTTTAACTTTTGGCTGAGAATACAATTTATATGGAATACAACATCTGATTTTGTCTTCAACTATGGTCTATTACTTATAATGTATATAAACCCCGAGCAGAAATAATTGCAAACATGAATTTGTTTACAATTGGCCATCTTGGGATTTGCCATGTATAATCGCCCTTATGTGTTGCTTTGAATTGGGTTCTTCCCATATGCAGGAAAATGACCAGCTGAAGAAATTCAAGCTGCGAACCGTAAACGAGGCTATCATAGAGGACGCACCGTTGGAACGCACGAAGCGTGAGCGCCGAGCAACAGGCGACATTTCGTCGCGACTCGAGCGTGCCATGCTCGGCGATTCATCGGGTGGAGTACGCATGCGCGTTAAGCGTATTGGGAAGGAGGTGGACCAGCCGGCTGAGCAGAACCAGCGAGATGTTCGGTACGAAGCAGACGACCTGCTGCCTGTCCTGAGCACCAAGCCTTTGGATGAGCTGCTCAAGTGGTACGACCAGGGAAAGTCACTGGCGGGCTATGTGCGGAATATCTCCAACAGGGTGGTCGACCCCAGGAAGGAGGACTTCACCGGGAGTGTGGCTGAGCGGTTGGCTCGCCGGGAGGAGTTGCGGCGCCAGGTGTCGGCGCCCATGCGGCGGGCCCTCAATGACGCCCGAGTTGTCCTGGACCGGGCGCAACGGCGACGGCGGGACGCCGGCACGGAGCCCGAGAATCACGTGATCGGTCTGATGGAAGAGCGAGAACTCGGCGAGAACACGCTCCGTCTGCGTAGCGCCATGGAAACAGCGTTGAACACGATGAGTCGGGTAATGGGGAGGGAACGGAGCAACAGGCTGAATAAGAAGGGTACATATTAACTGGAATGCGACAAACTATTGGAGACAATTAAAGGCCTACCTGCAGTGGCATTGGTTGAAATGTACAAAACAAGACGTAAATGCGAACCTCCGGTCTCGTGGATCTGAACAGATCAGATCGAAGCCTGAATTTTCTCATCGACAAACCTATATACCATATCACTTACCCGAATTGCACTTGTGCAAACAAAAGAGCACAGCTTCGGGCGTGTTCGTCAGATAAAAACTATAGTTGGGGCAAAGTTTATGCTCGGGATTTGGGTTTCAATGAGACCATCGTATGTAAGGTTGTATACTGCAATATATGATGTAGATAGGAAATAAAAGCCACATATTGTGTACAATATAGTCCTGTCGCTTTGTCTGTATAAGCAGGTCACGCGGCAGAGGTCTGGTGGACGCTTGGTCAGCTGTCAGTATAAAATGTCAAGCAAATGTCTGTACCTTCATACGCAGCAATTTAAAATGAATCTAATCGAAAATATTGTTAGTTTGGCAATACACTACACCACTGTATACTATTTACCGGGCTACTGGTACTGCACTGTATAAATTCATTCGATTTGGATTAATTTGAAACCATGTTGCTTTCGAACTATGCTTTAGAGTTAGATAGAGATCAGGAGGTGTAGAACGCTTTGAATTTATTTTATAATATTTTTAAAACTCCATATTGTGATAGCACGAAAGCGGAATATCTATTTTCACTTCAACATCGACAGTGCCTAATTCAAACTAACCAAACCTCAGAATTAAACCATCTGTGACCCCAGCACCGTTGAGGTCAACCGTAAGCTTGGCAGTGACGTGGGGCAGAGGCCATGTGAGGAACGAGCTCCCTCTGCTGGCAGATTGGGATCCTGCAGATCTGCAAGTCAGGGGTTTGCGCCTGCATCTTGGGCAAGCTTCATCAGATAACTGACCCGAAAGGTTCCTTGGCCCAGTTTAGCTCTCGTTTGTACAACAGACCTATCCACACCCCGACACTAAGCCCCGCCCACGCTTGTCCCTTTTCCTTAATCTTGAGTATGAAATTGACAATCATAGCTGATGGTAGGTTCAAGTGCGCAGTACTCATCTCTGAAACTAACAACAAAGTGACATTCTGCTTTGTCAGACATGTTTTGTCCGACATAACGCACGTAGAAGACCTTTTTTCACCACGTGATTGGATAAAAACAAGTGACGTCAAAGAATGATTGGCAGCCTGGATCGGTCCATTGGCCTAAAGCATCAACATTTTATTAAATGAGTAACGCAAACATATCGAAGTCAACACATGCAAAAATCTGCTTTTTATTCCACGCTACATAATAGCACCAGTAACAGGCTCTCTCGTACAAACTGCCACGCGGGAATAAACACATCGACATCATTTGTAATGCAGGCGGACATGGCTCTCCGCCGGCCAATACACGGCCACCGTACAGGTGTAGCAACTGTACTTGCATAGTACTTGCATAGTACTTGTATAGCAGTTTGTCAGACGTTCCATCAGTCGTACAGGTGGCATAAGTCGCGACCCTTACAATTTATACATCTGTTACAACGCTACATGACATGAAATTGAGGCACGCTTTTCACCCCCATTCGTACGTCACATTTCACTATAAATGCAAAGTGGCTTCTGGTGTGAGTGGGGTGGGGTGTGGGGTGAGGTGGGGTGTGGGGTGAGGTGGGGTGTGGGGGGAGGGGGAGTTATGGGCGTCAACACCGTTGGCGGAATATCCCAGTGACGCATTGATTACTAGACAACACTTTGCCTACTGGTCGACGGCTCCAGGGAGCGTGGCCGGGACGCCGACTGCTCCCCAATAACTCTGGTGGCTAGAAGTCTGTCAACATCTCGCTGTCAAAGCCAGACAACAGTTCATCTAGATTATCTGTAAAATAGAAAGAAAAAAGGATAAGAACATTTATTTGTACTTGAAATACATTTCAGCTCAAAGCCTGTTGCAGATGGCGCACCGAATTCACGGTAGCGTCTCATTCAGTTCACCAATATACCACAGGCTGGGTATTACCAGGTACAGGTTTAGAGCTGGAACGTAGTTACCAGGTGCACAACCCATTTGTCCACACATAAATGTACATGAATGTGGTATCCCAATGGTTTAGTAACATACCGCAGGCCACACGATGACGACAAACCAGCGGTTCTTGGTCGGTCCAGCGGCATAACGCGTCGCGTCGCTGGGTATTTACTATGCACAACTATCAATTGTAAACTCGTTTAAAAACATACATAGCTCACGTATTACTCAGTTTGACATTTACTACTATTATGAAGCTTTGCGAACGTCACCCGAGCAAAGCGCCACCCCAGCTAGTGTCACCCCAGCTAGCGTCAGCCCAGCTAGCGTCACCCCAGCTAGCGTCAGCTCAGCTAGCGTCACCCCAGGTAGCGTCACCCTAGCTAGCGTCACCCCAGCTAGCGTCACCCCAGGTAGCGTCACCCTAGCTAGCGTCACCCCAGCTAGCGTCACCCCAGGTAGCGTCACCTCAGCTAGCATCACCCCAGCTAGCGTCAGCTCAGCTAGCGTCACCCCAGCTAGCATCACCCCAGGTAGCGTCACCCTAGCTAGCGTCACCCCAGCTAGCGTCACCCCAGGTAGCGTCACCTCAGCTAGCATCACCCCAGCTAGCGTCACCCTAGCTAGCGTCACCCCAGCTAGCGTCACCCCAGGTAGCGTCACCCTAGCTAGCGTCACCCCAGCTAGCGTCACCCTAGCTAGCGTCACCCCAGCTAGCGTCACCCCAGCTAGCGTCAGCTCAGCTAGCGTCACCCCAGCTAGCGTCACCCAGCTAGCGTCACCCCAGCTAGCGGCACCCCAGCTAGCGTCACCCCAGGTAGCGTCACCTCAGCTAGCATCACCCCAGCTAGCATCACCCCAGGTAGCGTCACCCTAGCTAGCGTCACCCCAGCTAGCGTCACCCCAGCTAGCATCACCCCAGCTAGCATCACCCCAGGTAGCGCCACCTCAGCTAGCATCACCCTAGCTAGCATCACCCCAGCTAGCGTCACCCTAGCTAGCGTCACCCCAGCTAGCGTCACCCCAGCTAGCGTTACCCCAGCTAGTCACCCCGCTAGCGTCACCCCAGCTAGCGTCACCCCAGTTAGCGTCACCCCAGCTAGCGTCACCCCAGCTAGCGTCACCCCAGCTAGCGTCCCCCCGCTAGCGTCACCCCAGCTAGCGTCACCCCAGCTAGTCACCGCAGCTAGAGTCACCCCAGCTAGCGTCACGCCCGCTAGCGTCACCCCAGCTAGCGGCACCCCAGCTAGCGTCACCCTAGCTAGCATCACCCCAGCTAGCGTCACCACAGCTAGCGTCGCGTCACCCTAGCTAGCATCACCCCAGCTAGCGTCACCACAGCTAGCGTCGCGTCACCCTAGTTAGCATCACCCCAGCTTGGGTCACTCCAGCTAGCGTCACCCTAGCTAGCATCACCCTAGCTAGCATCACCCCGCTAGCGTCACCTCAGCTAGCGTCACCCCGCTAGCGTCACCCCAGCTAGCGTCACCCCAGCTAGCGTCACCCCAGCTGGCGTCACCCCAGCTAGCGTCACCCCCGCTAGTGCCACCCAAGCTAGCGTCACACTAGCTAGCGTCACCCCAGCTAGCGTCACCCCAGCTAGCGTCACCCCAGCTAGGGTCACCTCAGCTAGCGTCACCCCAGCTAGCATCACCCCAGCTAGCGTCACCCTACCTAGCGTCACCCCAGCTAGCATCACCCCAGCTAGCGTCACCCCAGCTAGCGTCAGCCCCGCTAGAGCCACCCCAGATAGCGTCACCCCAGCTAGCGTCACCCCAGCTAGCGTCACCCCAGCTGGCGTCCCCCCAGCTAGCGTCACCCCCGCTAGTGCCACCCAAGCTAGCGTCACCCTAGCTAGCGTCACGCCCGCTAGCGTCACCCCAGCTAGCGGCACCCCAGCTAGCGTCACCCTAGCTAGCGTCACCCTAGCTAGCATCACCCCAGCTAGCGTCACCACAGCTAGCGTCGCGTCACCCTAGCTAGCATCACCCCAGCTAGCGTCACCACAGCTAGCGTCGCGTCACCCTAGTTAGCATCACCCCAGCTTGGGTCACTCCAGCTAGCGTCACCCTAGCTAGCATCACCCTAGCTAGCATCACCCCGCTAGCGTCACCCCAGCTAGCGTCACCCCGCTAGCGTCACCCCAGCTAGCGTCACCCCAGCTAGCGTCACCCCAGCTGGCGTCACCCCAGCTAGCGTCACCCCCGCTAGTGCCACCCAAGCTAGCGTCACACTAGCTAGCGTCACCCCAGCTAGCGTCACCCCAGCTAGCGTCACCCCAGCTAGCGTCACCTCAGCTAGCGTCACCTTAGCTAGCGTCACCCCAGCTAGCGTCACCCTACCTAGCGTCACCCCAGCTAGCATCACCCCAGCTAGCGTCACCCCAGCTAGCGTCAGCCCCGCTAGAGCCACCCCAGATAGCGTCACCCCAGCTAGCGTCACCCCAGCTAGCGTCACCCCAGCTAGCGTCACCCCAGTTGGCGTCCCCCCAGCTAGCGTCACCCCCGCTAGTGCCACCCAAGCTAGCGTCACCCTGGCTAGCGTCACCCCAGCTAGTGCCACCCAAGCTAGCGTCACCCCAGCTAGCGTCACCCCAGCTGGCGTCCCCCAAGCTAGCGTCACCCCAGCTAGCGTCACCCCAGCTAGCGTCACCCCAGCTAGCGTCACCCCAGCTAGTCACCCCGCTAGCGTCACCCCAGCTAGTCACCCCAGCTAGAGTCCCCCCGCTAGCGTCACCCCAGCTAGAGTCCCCCCGCTAGCGTCACCCCAGCTAGTCACCCCAGCTAGAGTCACCCCGCTAGCGCCATCCCAGCTAGCGTCACCCCAGCTAGCGTCACCCCAGCTAGCGTCCCGCGGGTTTCGGTTGTTGGGGTCGCTTACCGTCGCTCCAGGCGCCGTCGTCAACGTGCTGCGGGGTGGTCGTCAAGGCAGGAGCGGTGGCGGGTGAGGGGAGTACGGAGGTTGTCCAGGCCTTGGTAGCACTCCCCGGACGTGAACCCTGGGGTGGGGTACCCTGGGGTGAGGAGCGGGGGGTGAGCTGTAGTGTGGGCGGGGTAACCGGGGGCCGTGAGGCGGGTGCGGCGGCCATTCTCGGGCTACGGTTCGGCCCCTGAGGGGTCCTGGGTTGTGGTTGAGGGGTACGTGGAGACGGGGTGTGGCTGTTGGCATGGCGACTTGAGTTGTGCCCCATGGCGGGCTGCTGCGGAGTCCTGGGCGGTGGCGCCATCTGCTGGCGGAGTGGCAAGGCTGAATATTTCCCCGGCGTCTTAAAGACGGGATTGTTCATCCGGGGCGCGGCGCTCCCGACCCCGGGGCTGCCCCACCCCCCCGGGGCAGGCGTCCTAGGTGACGGGCCGCCCCCCCGGGGTCCAGCCGGCCTCCCGTGAGGGGAGACCCCCGGCGTCGGTCCTCGTGAAGGAGTCACCGGCAGCCCGCGAGCGCCCCCTTGCGGAGATCCCCAGGCTGGTCTCGGTGAGGACACCCTGTGCGTCGGGGCGTTGGTAGCGCTCCACAGCGGCGACCCTCCCCTCCCGGCCTCGCTCGGCCCGGCCTGGTCGGCCGGCTCACCACCCGGGGGCGGGGGTCGCGGGCTGGGCACGGGGCGGGGCACCCTGTAGTCCTCAGCGGTGAAGGCGCCTAGCCTGCGGACCTCGGCCCCCGCGCCCGGCCGGGGGTACAGCCGCACCAGGTTACTAGGCGTCACGTTCAGGTAGTGACTGCGGCAGGAAGGGCTGAACACCCCCACCTGATGGAGAACAACGTACATACATAAGGGGTGAGACGATTCCTATAGTCTATCGTAGTTAAATCAAGACTTTAGTGTCATAGATTTCACGAAGAAGTCTTGTTTCCATACTAATTTACGTCAACACGTATGGAAATTGTAATGATTTACACGATCAATTTGTTATTTTTGTTGTACCATGTAACGAGTTACTCCGTAAATATATCGTCTATTTGATACTATTAGTACTACTATATACCTCCTCTCTCCTCAACCTGTCTCCTTTTAGACGCCATAACCCTGGAGCTTAATTGTAAGCGCCGTTTGACCCCGAATATATCCAAATGATGTCTATATGATACAATAAACTCGACAACGACCGTGTCCACACTTGCCGCCCACCTGTCTGAGGACCATGATGGTGCCCACGGCCAGCTCCTCGGGGAACTCCTTCACCACCTGGCGGTGCACGGTCCCCTTCATCACCCCTGGCGGAGGAAACAGCCACGCGTGAGGGTCATATGTGGAAGGTCATCAATGGAAGGGGGTGGGGGGGAGGGAGGACGGGGAGGTCATATGTGGAAGGTCATCAATGGGAGGGCTCATATGTGGAAGGTCACCAATGGGAGGGGTCATATGTAAAAGGTCATCAATGGGAGGGGTCATATGTGGAAGGTCACCAATGGGAGGGGTCATATGTGGAAGGTCATCAATGGGAGGGGTCATATGTGGAAGGTCACCAATGGGAGGGGTCATATGTGGAAGGTCATCAATGGGAGGGGTCACATGTGGAAGGTCATCAATGGGAGGGGTCATATGTGGAAGGTCACCAATGGGAGGGGTCATATGTGGAAGGTCATCAATGGGAGGGGTCATATGTGGAAGGTCATCAATAGGAGGGGTCATATGTGGAAGGTCACCAATGGGAGGGGTCATATGTGGAAGGTCATCAATGGGAGGGGTCATATGTGAAAGGTCATCAATGGGAGGGGTCATATGTGGAAGGACATCAATGGGGAGGGGTCATATGCGGAAGGTCATCAATAGAAGTGGGGGGAGGACAGGGTCATATGTGGAAGGTCATATAATTAATATATGGAAGGTCATCCATGGAAGGACTGGGTGTCATATGTGGAAGGTCATCAATGGGAGGACGGGGGTCATATGTGGAAGCTCACCAATGGAAGGGAGGGGGTCACATGTGGACCGTCACACATGGGGGGCTCACCAAGAGGGGATGGAGTGCCAACAACTGCGCTCCACAGGACCCGCATTTCCTGCGATTTTAAATTCTGCCTCAACTACAACATTCGGGCCCAGTGTGTGTGCGGTTCATGGGTAGGCAGTAATACATATACAAATAGGCTCCTGATGTTCCGACTGTCCGACAAGCGTTAAAGGTTTAAAGTCTTATAACTTCTGCACATACACGGACGCACGCTGAAAACGTACTCCATTATTAAATCTGCACGGGTAGACAGCATCAGAACGATCTGTCCTCACTGTATGCGGAGTATATTTTAATCTTTGGACTTTCCGATTGAACTGACCACAGTGTCGGCAGTGTCCTGGAGACTAACCTGACGGATCCTGGAGAACTGACCACAGTGTCGGCAGTGTCCTGGAGACTAACCTGACGGATCCCGGAGAACTGACCACAGTGTCGGCAGTGTCCTGGAGACTAACCTGACGGATCCCGGAGAACGACGCTGGCTTCTGCGTTCTGGATACTGAGGCTGTCGATGAGGACACAGACCACGGGGACCTTGCCACGTGGCAGCTGTTTCTTGCTGGCCTGGCGAGACACAGGTCATATAGTGTCAAATACGTATGATACTTGTCACCTTGCTGGCCTGGCGGGACACAGGTCATATATAGTCAAATACGTATGATACTTGTCACCTTGCTGGCCTCGCGGGACACAGGTCATATAGCGTCAAATAGTAGGATACTTGCCACCTTACCATATTAACAAGTTTAAAGATCTGTACCCATGTGAGGACCGTGATTATAGGTTTTAAGGTCTGTACCCATGTGAGGACCGTGATTATAAGTTTAAAGGTCTGTACCCATGTGAGGACCGTGATTATAACTTTAAAGGTCTGTCCCCATGTGAGGACCGTGATTATAGGTTTTAAGGTCTGTACACATGTGAGGACCGTGATTATAAGTTTAAAGATCTGTACCCATGTGAGGACCGTGATTATAAGTTTAAAGGTCTGTCTCCATGTGAGGACCGTGATTATAAGTTTAAAGGTCTGTCCCCATGTGAGGACCGTGATTATAAGTTTAAAGGTCTGTCTCCATGTGAGGACCGTGATTATAAGTTTAAAGGTCTGTCCCCATGTGAGGACCGTGATTATAAGTTTAAAGGTCTGTCTCCATGTGAGGACCGTGATTATAAGTTTAAAGATCTGTACCCATGTGAGGACCGTGATTATAACTTTAAAGGTCTGTACCCATGTGAGGACCGTGAATATAAGTTTAAAGGTCTGTAATCATGTGAGGACCGTGATTATAAGTTTAAAGATCTGTACCCATGTGAGGACCGTGATTATAACTTTAAAGGTCTGTCTCCATGTGAGGACCGTGATTATAAGTTTAAAGGTCTGTCCCCATGTGAGGACCGTGATTATAAGTTTAAAGGTCTGTCTCCATGTGAGGACCGTGATTATAAGTTTAAAGATCTGTACCCATGTGAGGACCGTGATTATAACTTTAAAGGTCTGTACCCATGTGAGGACCGTGAATATAAGCTTAAAGGTCTGTAATCATGTGAGGACCGTGATTATAAGTTTAAAGATCTGTACCCATGTGAGGACCGTGATTATAACTTTAAAGGTCTGTCCCCATGTGAGGACCGTGATTATAACTTTAAAGGTCTGTCCCCATGTGAGGACCGTGATTATAGGTTTTAAGATCTGTACCCATGTGAGGACCGTGATTATAAGTTTAAAGGTCTGTACCCATGTGAGGACCGTGATTATAAGTTTAAAGATCTGTACCCATGTTAGGACCGTGATTATAGGTTTTAAGGTCTGTACCCATGTGAGGACCGTGATTATAAGTTTAAAGATCTGTACCCATGTTAGGACCGTGATTATAGGTTTTAAGGTCTGTACCCATGTGAGGACCGTGATTATAAGTTTAAAGATCTGTACCCATGTTAGGACCGTGATTATAGGTTTAAAGGTCTGTCCCCATGTGAGGACCGTGATTATAAGTTTAAGGGTCTGTACCCATGTGAGGACCGTGATTATAAGTTTCAAGGTCTGTCCCCATGTGAGGGCCGTGATTATAATTTTAAAGGTCTGTACCCATGTGAGGACCGTGATTATAGGTTTTAAGGTCTGTACCTATGTGAGGACCGTGATTATAAGTTTAAAGATCTGTACCCATGTGAGGACCGTGATTATAAGTTTAAAGGTCTGTACCCATGTGAGGACCGTGATTATAAGTTTAAAGATCTGTACCCATGTTAGGACCGTGATTATAGGTTTTAAGGTCTGTACCCATGTGAGGACCGTGATTATAAGTTTAAGGGTCTGTACCCATGTGAGAACCGTGATTATAATTTTAAAGGTCTGTACCCATGTGAGGACCGTGATTATAGGTTTTAAGGTCTGTAATCATGTGAGGACCGTGATTATAAGTTTAAAGATCTGTACCCATGTGAGGACCGTGATTATAAGTTTAAAGATCTGTACCCATGTGAGGACCGTGATTATAACTTTAAAGGTCTGTCCCCATGTGAGGACCGTGATTATAGGTTTTAAGGTCTGTACCCATGTGAGGACCGTGATTATAAGTTTAAAGATCTGTACCCATGTGAGGACCGTGATCATAAGTTTAAAGATCTGTACCCATGTGAGGACCGTGATTATAACTTTAAAGGTCTGTCCCCATGTGAGGACCGTGATTATAGGTTTTAAGATCTGTACCCATGTGAGGACCGTGATTATAAGTTTAAAGGTCTGTACCCATGTGAGGACCGTGATTATAAGTTTAAAGATCTGTACCCATGTTAGGACCGTGATTATAGGTTTTAAGGTCTGTACCCATGTGAAGACCGTGATTATAAGTTTAAGGGTGTGTACCCATGTGAGAACCGTGATTATAATTTTAAAGGTCTGTACCCATGTGAGGACCGTGATTATAGGTTTTAAGGTCTGTACCCATGTGAGGACCGTGATTATAATTTTAAAGGTCTGTACCCATGTGAGGACCGTGATTATAGGTTTTAAGGTCTGTACCCATGTGAGGACCGTGATTATAATTTTAAAGGTCTGTACCCATGTGAGGACCGTGATTATAGGTTTTAAGGTCTGTACCCATGTGAGGACCGTGATTATAAGTTTAAAGATCTGTACCCATGTGAGGACCGTGATTATAATTTCAAAGGTCTGTACCCATGTGAGGACCGTGATTATAGGTTTTAAGGTCTGTACCCATGTGAGGACCGTGATTATAATTTTAAAGGTCTGTACCCATGTGAGGACCGTGATTATAGGTTTTAAGGTCTGTACCCATGTGAGAACCGTGATTATAATTTTAAAGGTCTGTACCCATGTGAGGACCGTGATTATAGGTTTTAAGGTCTGTACCCATGTGAGGACCGTGATTATAAGTTTAAAGATCTGTACCCATGTGAGGACCGTGATTATAAGTTTAAAGGTCTGTACCCATGTGAGGACCGTGATTATAAGTTTAAAGGTCTGTCCCCATGTGAGGACCGTGATTATAAGTTTAAAGGTCTGTCTCCATGTGAGGACCGTGATTATAAGTTTAAAGATCTGTACCCATGTGAGGACCGTGATTATAACTTTAAAGGTCTGTACCCATGTGAGGACCGTGATTATAAGTTTAAAGGTCTGTACCCATGTGAGGACCGTGATTATAAGTTTAAAGGTCTGTCTCCATGTGGGGACCGTGATTATAAGTTTAAAGATCTGTACCCATGTGAGGACCGTGATTATAACTTTAAAGGTCTGTACCCATGTGAGGACCGTGAATATAAGTTTAAAGGTCTGTAATCATGTGAGGACCGTGATTATAAGTTTAAAGATCTGTACCCATGTGAGGACCGTGATTATAACTTTAAAGGTCTGTCCCCATGTGAGGACCGTGATTATAACTTTAAAGGTCTGTCCCCATGTGAGGACCGTGATTATAGGTTTTAAGATCTGTACCCATGTGAGGACCGTGATTATAAGTTTAAAGGTCTGTACCCATGTTAGGACCGTGATTATAGGTTTTAAGGTCTGTACCCATGTGAGGACCGTGATTATAAGTTTAAGGGTCTGTACCCATGTGAGAACCGTGATTATAATTTTAAAGGTCTGTACCCATGTGAGGACCGTTTTTATAGGTTTTAAGGTCTGTACCCATGTGAGGACCGTGATTATAAGTTTAAAGATCTGTACCCATGTGAGGACCGTGATTATAACTTTAAAGGTCTGTACCTATGTGAGGACCGTGATTATAAGTTTAAAGGTCTGTCCCCATGTGAGGACCGGGATTATAAGTTTAAAGGTCTGTACCCATGTGAGGACCGTGATTATAAGTTTAAAGGTCTGTACCCATGTGAGGACCGTGATTATAGGTTTTAAGGTCTGTACCCATGTGAGGACCGTGATTATAAGTTTAAAGGTCTGTACCCATGTGAGGACCGTGATTATAGGTTTTAAGGTCTGTACCCATGTGAGGACCGTGATTATAAGTTTAAAGGTCTGTACCCATGTGAGGACCGTGATTATAAGTTTAAAGGTCTGTCCCCATGTGAGGACCGTGATTATACGTTTAAAGGTCTGTCCCCATGTGAGGACCGTGATTATGACTTTAAAGGTCTGTCCCCATGTGAGGACCGTGATTATAAGTTTACAGGTCTGTACCCATGTGAGGACCGTGATTATAAGTTTAAAGGTCTGTACCCATGTGAGGACCGTGATTATAAGTTTAAAGGTCTGTACCCATGTGAGGACCGTGATTATAGGTTTTAAGGTCTGTACCCATGTGAGGACCGTGATTATAAGTTTAGAGGTCTGTACCCATGTGAGGACCGTGATTATAAGTTTAAAGGTCTGTCCCCATGTGAGGACCGTGATTATAGGTTTTAAGGTCTGTACCCATGTGAGGACCGTGATTATAAGTTTGAAGGTCTGTACCCATGTGAGGACCGTGATTATAAGTTTTAAGGTCTGTACCCATGTGAGGACCGTGATTATAAGTTTAAAGGTCTGTCCCCATGTGAGGGCCGTGATTATAAGTTTAAAGGTCTGTCCCCATGTGAGGACCGTGATTATAAGTTTAAAGGTCTGTCCCCATGTGGGGGCCGTGATTATAACTTTAAAGGTCTGTACCCATGTGAGGACCGTGATTATAAGTTTAAAGGTCTGTCCCCATGTGGGGGCCGTGATTATAACTTTAAAGATCTGTACCCATGTGAGGACCGTGATTATAAGTTTAAAGGTCTGTCCCCATGTGAGGGCCGTGATTATAAGTTTAAAGGTCTGTACCCATGTGAGGACCGTGGCCAGGTTGAGCTGCTGTGTGGCCCGCCTGGCTGGTGGCTCCAGCTCTCGCAGCATACTCTGCCATAGTCCCTCTGAGAACGGGTCATCCGTGGTCTGGCTACAGCCCAGGTCGGCATTCAAGCGCTGCAAAACACATGGCTCCTGGTGAGCATCACTCACATCTGCATGATATTTGCAGGAACGAATCCTTCAAGGTAAACTGTTGTAATCTTGATACTAACTCAAGATACTGAAGTTAAGTTCTAACCTAGTTTTCATTAATCACAACAAAACACGACAATGAAACATAGGTCTTTACATGGTACTTACCTGACTTAGTGGTATCGGCCTGGGAGATGCAGGTTTGAACTTGTTCATGTCCTCCATGGACAAATTAGGCCTCTGGAATCAAGGAAGTGAACACTTAGCATGAAATATAAATAGAGACAAGCGAAAATACATGGCGGCGGGTATCTGACTGCATCTGTTGCTGGACAATGGCAGGAAAACACTGAATATGTGAGGAAGAATGAACTACGAACATGATGAAGTCAATTGTATGTTGACCCTATATTGTATTTATGTTAAACGTTATTATGATAATAACAATTAAAATCGCTTCATTCCAAAGTGTCCTGAACGTTATAGGCCCGATGTAACACTATACAAGCACAATAAAATCCTTAACTTCTCACCAAAGTTAACACATGATGGAACACGTGCAGGTCAAAGTAAGCGATATTCCCACCAACGCGATCGTCATGGCAACACGGCTCACCAGCTTTGGCAGAACTCCCGCCGGCCCCGGGAACTTGCGCTTCCGTTTCCCTGACGACGACGACGACGACGATGGGGTGACGGATCTCATTGAAGACGTGGGCGTTGCCATGGTGACACTACCCGCGACCGGCCTGAACGCGGGCTCTGGCGTTACCATGGAGACACTGCGCGTGACTTGCCGACTAGAAAGCGGGGTCAAGGGGCCAGTCAGTACGGGATTCCGACCAATCACGGAGATAGGCTTCGGTGGACCACTCTTCACCAGAGAACCAACCGGAGCAGTGGTTACCCTTAGGTCAGAATTGGGCGGGGATGGCTGGTCTCTGGCATTGTTCATCACGTTTGTCTTGTTACAGGAGAGAGACTTCGGCATTCTTGGCAGACCAGCTGGGGTCCGTAATGAATTAAGGCATGTACCACTGAGTTCTGGCAACTTTGACCCTTCTTTCTCCGATGGTCTGACTGACTCGGATCTTGTCGAGGTTACCGTGGTCGGGCGTAGGGCGAGAGGTTCGCGAGACTGTCGCCCAATGGAGCTGCCTACCGCATCACCACCAGAAGGGGACACCGCTGCCCGGTTACATTGCGCACTACCAACAATGAGTGCCACAGTCTTGGCACGGCCGACGTTATGTCTATCACCAGGTGAAGGAGTCTTACAAAGACTTGGCGCCCCCTGCTGATTAGATTCGCTATAGTTTTGTTTACTAGACTGCAATCCGGGCACCGCCAGACCGGGCGCCACCAGACCGGCCGCCTCAACGTCGCCGGGCCTCCACAGACCTGGATCCTCCAGACTGAGGTCCAGATCAGAGTCCCAACTGTCGGGATCAACACTGGGGATTGCCGCTGGCAACTCCTCCTCTCCACGTCCAGCAACGGAAGTCACGCCAGGGGTCAAGCTCGGAGCAGACGTCACGTGACCACCGCCAACGCGAGCACCACTGGCACCAGGAACAGAAGTCACGTGATCAACAGCGACATCGGCCAGGCAGACCTTCATAGTAGCGTCCGCTGTATCGGCGTAGATCCATTTATTATTGTTATTGTTAATGACGTCACTCCCAGATCCTGGTGTCTGCTCTGCCCGTCCACGCAAACAATTCTTTAAGTCCATTCGGTTCAATTCTCTTCCATGACAGTCAGAGTTCGCTCTCTCTGGATCTGGCGGCAAAGACTTATCAGACCTGAAGACAAACTTTTTCATCTGTGCCACTGCCGAAGCTCTGGCAGTGGGTGGGACAGGCGCCGATTTGGCCCCGAAGTCAGGGGGAAAGTCCTGCGCTGGGCGCCCGGAGGGTTTCACGGTCGCCGAAAGTCCCACAGTAGAGACGCCAAGGCGGGGCTGGAGGCCGGGTGCAGAGGTCTGGGCGACAACAGGCTCACCACAATGGCTGGCATTAGCCTCACCTGCAGAGAAAAATTCAGCAAGTTCAGCAGTTAACGGCACAGGTAACATGTGGATTACAATAAATGCGCAAGGTAATTTACCATGGAATGCTATCTGTATCTAAGCAATCCTACAGAAGTTAATCCATTAAAAGACATTTCTAGGAGGTAGCAGGAATTTACCAATAAATCTGATAATGATGAACAAGTCATATAAATGATGCCCTATATTGCAGGAATGTAGTACCAGCCTATACTACACTGATGAATACTATGGGCTAACCAAACCTTCTTGTGAGTCTAGATGTAAATCAAATGATCGGCGCTTGGTTGTAGGCAGGCCACTTGGACTCATGCCTGGCAGTTGACCAGCTACACAAGGCCCACATAGGAGTTGTTCTGTGTGTAACGCTGCCTCAAGGAGATCAGCCTGAACAAAATGCAACAACTTGAAAGTTAGTAATATGGCATATGACAGAAAAAACAGAAATGGATAAGAGTACAAAGACTCCGTGACAAACGCCTCTATCACAAGAAACCGTTGTGAGAAGAAAGTAATTTCACAGAGCCTCTATCACAACAAACCGTTGTGAGAAGAAAGTAATTTCACAGAGATCGTTGTCTGTAAGTCATGTCTTGGAGTAGAGGAGGTTTTGTTTCATTCTGCAACAGCTTTCAGACCTGGTTAAAGAATGCTGTATACAGGGCCACTTACCTCCTCATCTAATTCAAAGCTATCATCCATGGCTGCTCTGTGATCAACCAAATGAATTCATGTCCTGACAAGAATAAAAACAAATGTTATTTCAAGAATCAACCATAAATCAATTTGCATAGTATATATAGAAAAAGAAACAGTTTTTTTCTTAAATAACTGTAAAAAACATTGTCATTGTCCTTTCAGCTTAATCATTAAAATGGTTTGTTTGCACCACATTACCAACAGTAATGTCAACTACCGGTAGCTTTTGGAAGATGCATACATATTAAATGCTGCACCCCACCTTTGGTATTGTTGGAAGACTGTCTAGGGACAGATATAGAAGGGGGGTTAGGAAGGTTGCAACTTGAGGGAACTTGAGCATACACTGCAAAAAGTCAGGCTTACAGACTAAATACATCGCAAAGTTAAATTTTGTGGATGCAAACCAGTGAATGCCCATGCACTGACACAAACACTTTCATGGGCCTACTTCTTTTAACCAATGAAAGCACAGTAATATGACCTTCACCTTATAGTGTCATAAAAACGGGGCTGTCAACACACTGCCATCTGCTATACTTTATGCTGGAGACTATGGTATTGCGCTGTTATAAAATAAGATACACTTTCAAGTTAAAATTACAAGGGTCTTGTGTAATGGAGTACATAAATGCATAAATCGTAGCTGCAAATGGTGCCAGATATTAAACATGCAGAGTATAGATCATATCATTATCTGTGATTTGGTCTATAGTAATTTTTAGAGTAGTCATGGGAAATTCTGGGAAACTATTGGCCGAAATGTCATTCTACAGCATCTATGAATTTGACATTATGCTGTGTGGGTAGCCATGATTCCATGACTATGGTTAAAGAATCATAGCCATCTAGCATTTTATAGTGAAAAATCGACTTCACATGACAAATTGAATTGTCTAAGTATAGCTTTCATCATTAGTTTCAACAATTTAAAAGCACTTTACTACTGTAAACTGCCTTTTTGAAGCCGCAGCTACTATTAGGAAGTTGCATGATGCACTTTCTGGGTTTGACCGCAAAGTCATGGTGCTGCTTTAAATACAGCATTTTGCTGATTTCAAGGCTCCAGGCAAGCCCACTTCTCTAGGGGCACAACGGTAACAATGTTAAAATCCTTTGACGTTAGTAGGGAATCGACTGTAGCTTTTATTATAATGTGTGCTCGAACAATCATAGTGTTTACGTATTCTATATACCTTGTTCTATCATCTGACATCAATAAAGTGTGTCAACACTAGGTTGTTTCGGTTATGTTTTCGCAAAAAAATGTTGGGAGCACACAACTGTTCCCAACCAGCCATCCGCCATATTCTTATTTGGCGAATGCCGGTACCTGTGAATGCGACTTGGTTCCTCCTCTCCGTTAGCATATGACTCTCCGCTAGAGGGCCTTGTCAGTCGCTTACTTTAAACTTAAGGATAACAGCAGCGCCCTCTTTCACAGGTCATTGACTGTTACAAAGTTTGGGACCCAGGCTACAAATGGTTCAAATGGTGGCGGGACTCGCCAGGTGGTGCTGCATACGAATGGTGGTTTGTAGGGAAAAGTTGCATGCTCCAACATTTGTTCGCGAAAATATGACTGCAACAATCTAGTATTGACACACTTTCTTGATGTCAGAAGATAGAACAAGGTATATATTATACGTAAGCACTATTATTATACGCGCCCACACTATAATCAAAGCTACAGTCGATTCCTTACTAACGTCAAAGGATTTTAACATTCTGGGCTCGCGCTCGGATATTTTTTTCATTAGCCAATTTGGCTAATTCCGTGGAAAAACATTAGCCAAAATTAGCCAAATATATTGGTTATAAATTGGTTATGTGTTTGTAGTTGAAATTTTGTATTCGCCATTTTGGCGATTGTCCAGGAAGTTCTTATCGCCAAATCCCGAATTTTCTCGCCAAATGTCTATTGGCGAATGCTAACGCGAGCCCAGACATTGTTACCATTGTGCCCCTAGAGAAGTGGGCTTGCCTGGGGGTACTTGCGCCAACTTAAAGCCTAGCCTGAAAACAAGACGTCTTATTTTAAGGCTAATTAGAGCCAAGCCAGACTCCCCTGCTAATTAAAGTCTAGGCTATAGTATAGCGCATAGAGCAGATAATCAAATTTTACAATTACAGATATAGAAGGTAGACAAGTGTTGTAGCGGGTATATAGACGTAACGGCCGTACTACCACAACGGCCGTGTGAGTTAGGGTGGGTGGGGTGGCGGTCTATAGGGGTGGGGGGGGGAACGTGGTGGGGGCGCGTGAAGCGTGGTGGGGGCGCGTGAAGCACACAGCCGGGTCGATTGGGTTGGAGGCAGGGGTGCGCGAAGCGATTAGCGGGCCGTGTGCATCAAGCGTGCCGTGTGCAATGACGCAAGGAATGGGTGATGGCTAGCCCTGGTACATGCCTCTCTGACCACGCCCGTAAACAGAGCTAGTGTGAGAGCCATGCCGCTGAAACGGCCGAAAACAAGAAATCGGCAGAAATCGCGGACTGGTGGCTCAAGTTGAAGTTCATAACAGAAAAAATATACAGTGCCTACCCGCCAATGTACGCCACGACGTTCCTAAAGCTTTTTGGACTTTCGTCGCACTTTCATTTCTTTGCTTGGTAACGTATTTTCTTGTAATCCGGGCGATTGTTTTCATCTCTCGCTTCGTTTTGAATGTTCCGCCGCTCGCCGGAAGTAAACAAACTTAGCGTGAGCACTCGCTGCCAGGCGGCGTTTGTTGACTTCCGGTGAGCGGCGGAGCATTTAAAACGAAGCGAGAGGTGAAAAAAATCACCCGGATTACAAGAAAATTCGTTACCAAGCAAAGAAATGAAAGTGCGACGAAAGTCCAAAAAGCTTTAGGAACGTCGTGGCGCACATTGGCGGGTAGGCACTGTATATTTTTTCTGTTATGAACTTCAACTTGAGCCACCGGTCCGCGATTTCTGCTGATTTCTTGTTTTCGGCCGTGTCAGCGACATGGCTCTCACACTAGCTCTGTTTACGGGCGTGGTCAGAGAGGCATGTACCAGGGCTAGGTGATGGCGTGGTGTGAAGATGGCCTTCTTTGATAATAACTCGACAACAAAAGACAACTAAGTTAATGATCTATAATGGGAATAATTAATAGGGATGCCATATTTTTTGGATGTTTACAATGATTTTTACAACTATTTACAATTGTAGCGACCATAGACTGTCAGTATTTACATCAGTATTTACGCAGGTTGCCAGGTAGGCTACCACACGAGATGCATTATTTTATTTGTATGAAATTCTGTCAAAACTTTTACCAGACAGATGCCTTCATAACCAGCTACCTTGACATCTATTTTGTAACATTCCAAGTAATCTGCATTTTATTTTAACCATCTTTTGCAGTGCTCAATCACACTGATCCTGACACAGTGACAGTGTCTCTGCCACTGACCAGCTGACCTAGCCCTGAGAGACCCCGATTGGTAGCCATCCTATAGAACTGAGAAACTGTTCCTGGGGTCCCTTAACTGCTTAAGGCCTTAGGCAGTGTGTTAGGCTTGGGGCTACCACCCTGTGGGCTGTGGCACTGCCACTGGCACTGCCTGGTCTCCCAATCAGTCGTGAGCAATCGACTGTTTTGATTTTTTGATTTTACACGTTTGTGATTAGGGAATGCTTTAAAAGATTTTGGTGAAAGATGATTACCGTGGTCTATCATGCCTAAATAAATCACAACAGGCCATAACCATCAGGGTAGGTTTCACAGTGTTTCAGAAGAGTAGATCCTCCTACAAATCTTCCGCCAGAATGTAGTCACGTTCCAAATCTCGTCAAGTATGAGACTTCGGAAACTACGGAAACATTCATCTTGGATTTGCAATTTCGATCGAAACCAAATCTGGAGCCTAAATAACGTTGTTGAGTGAGTAAAACAGTGAAAACAGGAGGGAGTAACTCAGTATGCGAGAGCTAGGCTGGCACTATCTGAATATAGTTACGGATCGCCTCCTCGATCTGCTATGCGAGATATATGTCGATAACTCCCCAGATATATCTCTACTGCCTATTGGGCCTATATCTTGCACGACCTGCATGGCAGAATGCCTCAATTACCACCCTGTGACAAAGATATATAAGCTTAGGTTGTGTGATGCAAATTGTCAAGCTTTTTGCTGATCCGACCACCGTATGTCAGAACTGCCAGTTAGTCAGTACTCCAAGCCCAGGCCCTCCTAGCCCTGTTTATGGCTGTTAATGTGGGAAAAATCTGACAGGCCGCTATTACCTCCTTGCGAGCGGACAAGCCTGGAGGCCATAAACAGGGCTAAGGCCCTCCCTGCTTGTCAATTAAAATGGTGTTTGTAGGTTGTATATGGCCTATATATTGGCCTATCTGATATACGCCAATGGGCTGGGGCACTACATATAGTTAGCATGGGTGTGTCCAGGGGGGAGGGGGGTACAGAGGGCACATATGCCCCTGCTTTCGTACCCTAAAGTATATCTGTGACCCCCCTTTCAGTCCCTAAAGTATATCTGTACCCTCCTCTTTCAGACCCTAAAGGATATCTGTGCCCCCTGGCCCACCCCCAGTCGTCAAAAAAATTTGTCGGAATTTTTCTTTTCCAAAATTGCACCTCGATTGATCAATTTTGGCTATATAGGCCTATATATATTCCAGTTGATATCAAAAGTGTTCCAATAATTATTCTAAATAACTTGATATACTCTGCCATGACTGGGTCTAAGCACAAGGTCTTTTAATGATTGCCTACATATATATTTGAGGTAACTACAACGTTGGATCAACATATTCATGCAGAGTCAAGTTTTCCTTTGTTGGATTCTGGGCTTGCATTGTGAAATTTGCATGTGCAATATTCTTTGCTTTGTCGGTTCACCATATGTCCCTGGGACCGGTTTCATGTAGCAGTCATAAGGCAGTGCAGTTTACGAACGGGCATGGTCATAGCGCCAAATCTCTGTTTTATGTATTGGTCATAGCCGCTTACACTTAGTAAATTGTTCATAGTAGCTAGCGGTCTTAACTTATGACAGCTACCCCCCAGTCTTAACGGTGCTATGCCAGTTACCAGTTGTTAACATGTACAAGTATGTATTAACTGGAATATTGCAGGATCACGATGCAAATAAAATGGTTATGCACATATTAGGGCAAAAGTAAAAGTCAACAATGTATTTTAATAGTGTGCCATTTAATGCAAAGCCATATCCCAGCAACCAGAGCTATAGCCCGACGCCCGGAGCCATATCCCGACGCCCGGAGCCTTACCCCGGCGCCCGGACCCATAGCCCGGCGCCCGGAGCCATAGCCCAGCGCCCGGACCCATAGCCCGACTCCCGGAGCCATAGCCCGACGCCCGGAGCCTTACCCCGGCGCCCGGAACTTTACGCCGGCGCCCGGAGCTTTACGCCGGCGCCCGGAGCTTTACGCCGGTGCCCGGAGCCTTACCCCGGTGCCCGGAGCCTTACGCCGACGCTCGGAGCCTTAAACCGGGGACTGCAGCCATAGCCCGGCTTCCGTGGCCTTACCCCGGCGTCCGGAGCCATATCCCGGAGCGATAGCCCTGCGACCGCTCGGAGCCATAGCCAGGCGCTCGAAGCCATAGCCCGGCGTCCGGAGGCATAGCCCGGCGTTCAGAGCCATAGCCTGGCGCTCGAAGCCGTAGCCCGGCGCTCGGATTCATAGCCAGGCGACCGGAGCCATAGCCCAGAGCCACAGCCCGGAGCCATAGCCCGAAGCCGTAGCCCGGAACCATAGCCATGCGACCGCTCGGAGCCATAGCCCGGCGCTCGGAACCATAGCCCGGCGTTCAGAGCCATAGCCGAGGTAAGGCTAGCCATATCCGGCGCCCGGAGCCTTACACCGGGGACTGGAGCCATAGCCCGCCTTCCGTGGCCTTACCCCGGCGCTCGGAGTCATAGCCAGGCGACCGGAACCATAGCCCAGCGTTCAGAGCCATAGCCCGGCGCTCGGAGCCGTAGCCCGGCGCTCGGAGTCATAGCCAGGCAACCGGAGCCATAGCTCGAAGCCACAGCCCGAAGCATAGCCCGGAGCCATAGGCCGGCGCCTAGAGCTATTGCCCGGAGACATAGCCCGGAGCCACAGCCTGGAGCCATATTCAAGAGCCATAGCCAGGAGCTATAGCCCGGAGCCATAGCCCGGAGCCATATCCCGGAGTTATAGCCCGGAGGCATAGCCCGGAGCCATATCCAGGAGTTATATCCCGGAGCCATAGCCCGGAGCAATTGCCCGGGGCCATAGCCCGGAGCCACATCCCGGAGTTATATCCCCGACCCATAACCTGGAGCCACAGCCCGGAACCATAGGCCGGAGACGTAGCCCGGAGTTTCATCCCGGAGTCATAGCCCGGAGCCGTAGCCATGGCCCAGCGCTCCGAGCCATATTCAGGCGGTAGAAGCCATAGCCCGGCAACCGGAGAGATAGCTCGGAGTTATAGCCCGGAACCGTAGCCCGGATTTATATCCCGGAGCCGTAGCCCAGAGTCACATCCCGGAAATATAGCCCGGAGCCATAGCCCGAAGCATAGCCCGGAACTATAGTCCGCGCTTGGACCCATAGCCAAGCGCCCAGGGCTATAGTCGAGCTTCGGGAAGCGATGGCGAGATCGCGAGAACGCGAGAGGAAGATTGCCAGGGTGAGATCGCGAGTGGCACAAAAATGCCACCATGTCTAAAAATAGATGGTTCCGGGCTCAGTGCCCACCGGCAGCTTTTTTGCTTAGGAAACGCGGTTGGTCTTAGTTTATGACTGAGTCGTTAGTATGAATAATTTAGAGTCTAATTAGCGCTATGTCCGGTCATATGTTAAGACCATTCTTCATGAAACCGGCCCTGCTTACGATTGATTCTTGCAGAATCTATCAATTCTTTACTCGGGACCCGGCCGTAATTAATATACGTTTTAATAATAATTTATTGCGGGATAGGAGTAGGATGGTTAAAAATTGAGACAATTACTGAGTTCGCCAAATATAGCTTACCCGATCTATGAATATTTTCTACAAACAACACCCACTCATATCTCGATCCAACAGCTAGGCTAGAGGTTAAAGATATCAATGGCGGAGGGAGCTGCGACCCACAAACATTACCACCGTGCCTACATGAAGCTGGCCGCGGCCTGTGTGGACCGGGGTCTGTGCGACCAGCTGTCAGACAGCGGCTGGCAGAACCCTGTCCAGAGGCTCACGGTGCCCGCCAGGAGCGGCCTCGCCTGGGAGCTCAAGGCCGGGCAGACGTGTCGGGTCCTCACCAGCTACGGGTCACAGGTAGGCGTATGTACTACGTGTATGTCGGCTTGATATATACGCTGGCAAATATGTATATATTGTCATGCGAAAGTATGATTAAACACTCTTAAGTAAACACTAAATAATGGCAGATCCATCGGATGCATTTAACTATAGTTTAGGCCCACTACCAAGTTCAAGCCGCTGCCCCCCCCCCCCCCCCACCATGTCTCGGATGTTGTTGGAACCCTATGCGAACCCCCCCCCCCCACACACCGGTCGTCCATCGACTAAGAATCTCTTTCTTTCGCCATGATGAGGTTGGCGACGTCAACATATGGAATCTGCACGACTTCTCCGAGCGCTTTTACTCCGGTAAGACCCGCCAGATCCACCGCAGCCACCTGTCCACCTACGATCGGCTGTGGTCGTGCATGCCGTACGAGCGCCCCCTGGCGACCGTTACTAAGGACTCGCTGCACTACGGCTTCGACGCGGACGGCCTCTCGGTGCATGACGTCATCGGCACGCGCTGCGACCCTTACATCCATCGCCTGATGACCGGGTCGCTAGGGGAGAGCACCTGTCACCAGAACCTGCGCGACGCCATCTTGCCCTGGGGACTGGCCGAAACCGACGTGCACGATGTCTTCAACATCTTCATGTGCAGCGGCTTCCTGCGCGACACCGGGGAGTACGTCATCCGGGGCAGTCCCGCAGTGGCTGGGGATTACATAGAGTGGGTGGCCGACGCGGACCTGTTGGTGGCCATCAGCGCTTGTCCATATGGAGACGTGTCCACAGTCTGCGGACAGCCAGTCCCCAGCGAGATCTGCCACCCTCTCGACGTTGTCATTGGGCAACCAGACGACACTCTCGTCCAAAGCTGGCTCAGCAAACATGGCCGCCCTTCGTCTACGGCTTGAAGATCACGTGCTGCCGGACGAGACTCGTCTAAAGCTGGCTCAGCAAACATGGCCGCCCTACAGCTTGAAGATCACGCGCTGCCGAACGAGATTTTCGTCCAAAGCTGGCTCAGCAAACATGGCCGCCCGTCGTATACGGCTTGAGGACCACGTGCTCCCGGGCGACACTCTCGTCTAAAGCTGGCACCGCAAACAATATGGCCGCCAGTCGTCTACGGAATGAGCAGCTGTCTAATATACGAAAGAACTTTTTTCATGAAAACAAATTTATTTAAGAACATTCTGAACATAAATCAGATTCATTTGAAACAAATATTCAAAGATTTGTTGTTGCTTTGCCTTAGCGGTCCGCAGGTCCCCGTGGCAGACAGAACTCCTGTATGCATCATGCATGTTTTGCCGCCAAAAAAAAAAAAAAAAAAAAAATAGACAAAAAAACATATACTGTTTACAAACACAAACTGTCTGCCTTACTGACGGGCAATTCTGGGCTGATGTAGGCGAGACAGAATAGCTGACTAGGAAAACACATGACACACATACACAACCAATTTGTTTATCTTGTGCAGAGCTAAACTGTAAGTTAATCTAAATTACAATTTCTTTCTTTGCCACAGTAACATTTGATTATGATTACGTAATGAATAGTATGAAACATAACCATTGTTACTTGACACAGATAAAAATAACAATAAATGTAAAAAAAAATTAAATGCCTTTCGTATTACGTGGAACCAACTTGCGGTTACTCTGATTGGAATGGATTTATTTGTTATTTGAATGGATTTATTTGTTATTCATATGAAGTGATCTACCGATGTGAATGGCGTTCGGGAAGCTGATTGGTTGATGTCATGCGAGGTAAGTGGCAACATCTACGTAAAAACCCGGAAGATCCAGTCATTTACAAGTTCTAGATCTCCATCGAGACCGCAGTACGGGGTCAATATATCGTTAGGATAATCCAAATCGCGGACGCCCGAAACTCCTGTGTATGATGGGCTGGTCTTTCCAATATCTACGACCATGTAGATATTGGAAACGTTATCAACAAGGAGGCTCTCGAGGACCCCCGCCCCCCCCCCCCCCCTTTGGCCATAAGTTTTTGAAAGTGACCGGCGGCCTCCCAACGGACCAATTCCTGTATCCTCTTCGGATTCATTGGGATATATGATACATGATTCGGACACGAATACTACGACCATATCCCAACTCTTAACATTCGCAGTTGTCTGTCTGCCTCACTCCTAAAAAAGGAACATTTTTGTAGGTTAAATATATACCATAACACTTGAAGCATTTATGAAAAAAATATAATTCCCTTAGCACTTCAGATACGCCAAGCATATCTCAGTTTCAAGAATGAAATCTCATGCAAGTAATCTCATACAAGTAATCTCTTACTAAAGTTATCGGGCATAAAAAATCTGGAGTAAATCTGGCGCCTCACAGAAATCTCTGGAGCTACCGGGAAGGGATGGGCGCCCTATATGACGTCATATCTTTATGCTGCCGTTGACCAAGGCCACTGATCTCCCTCCTTGGGGCTGTCCTCTGAAGATCACATAGAGGTCACAGGATAGTGCAGCCGCAGCAGCACTGTTGCGGGTAATCCGGGGCGTAGACCTGTCTCTCTTTTCCATAGATCCAGAATCGAGTCTTCGTGTCCTTGAACTTGAAGTGTACCTCCGTCACTGGGACAGCTCGCAGTCGATGTCGCTGGGACAGAGAGACGAAAGGAACGGTTATAACGTTAACTTACACATTTATTTTCTGAGGTTTGAACCAACGAATTCACAAACCTCGGTGAGGGTGTAACGTTAGGCCACTATTTCTCATTACAACAAAATGACGCACGGAAACAAGCCAGGCGGAAACGAACGGCGGCGGAACCAACGCAACGCGGCGTTTTTGCAGTTCACACCCGGTTGGCGCTTCCGGTTCCGTAATTACGCCGTTTATTTCTGAATGAATGTTCAAATTGATATCTACTTGCGGACGTTCATATGGCTATAAAGTCTCGTTCGCCAAGACTTCCGGTTTACTTATTTTGGGGACAAACAAACGAAGCATGTGTTCGGAAAGAGTTTAGAATCTCTGCGCACATTGGTATTCTGACTATCTGTGACGTAGGCGTGACGTATATGTTGCGCAAAGACAGATAGGGAACCAGATGTCCTGCACACCAGCCAGGTACCGAGGGGTGGGTCCATTGCGGCAGGCCTAGTTATATGATTAAGAATATTTAAGAAATATAGCTGCACAAAACGGATAGACGACATATTTTCATTCATTTGCGCCAGCACAATGACGAATATTTGTTACGACGGGACAACACGGCTGAGAAACTAACGTTTTTTTTTGCATTTTCTACGAAAACGAGGCTTTATGACGTTACACGGATTCTCCCCGGTCACAACGTGGGCGCAACGCTTCAAACAGAAACTTACAAATAATGAAGAAACTTTATCTTTTCGTAATCCAAAAATGATACGAAAACATCCCACTGGTCTTATTTTACATTTACCATATGGTTTAATGACGCATCCGTGTGTTGTTACTCCATGCACTGCACATTTTGACAGCGGAATGGTTAAGTTGATCATTTGCTCTCGCCAATTTTGTTACCGCGGAGGCACGTGAGACTGTGACGTCACTCGCTGTTTGGGGCACTCGCGAAAGCCCGGGCGCAGGGCTAAATTTAGAACGCTATTTTTAGCTTTCGAGTGTTTTGAAGACGGATTTTCCCTTGTATATTCTGAAAGTTCTGCGCTTCATCGCCTCCAAATATGTTAACGTATACCTCCCATAGCCATGTTTAGCGAAATGGGACTCATAGACTTTAGAATTAACCTGGAAAGAAATTGACATATAGCTGCCTATACTTCAACAAGGAGCACGTGTGTTTGTTTGTCCCCAAAACTAAAGTCTCGCGGCCTGATCGCGAGAACTGTATAGCCCTATAGTAAACGCGTGAACTTTGCGGCGCATGTCGTTTCCTGGAATCCGCAGCACCAGATATGCTTCCGGGGGGGGGGGCACTGTTACACGAATCTGGCGGGGGGGGGGGGATCCGCGGGTGCCCCTAGATGCCTGAGGGAGCGGACATTTGTGATGAAAAAGATACCCCTAGAGAGCGGACATTTATGAGGAAAAAGATACCATTATATAGCGGAGATTTGTGATGAAAAAGATACCCCAAAAGAGCGGACAATTGTGATGAAAAAGATACCCTTATAGAGCGGACATGTGTGATGAAAAAAATACCCCTATTGACTGGACATTTATGATGCGACCGGGGGGGTGGGGGGGTGAAAAAGTTCGTTCATTGAGGGGGTTGCCGCAAAAAAATAACCCTTCCGAGCGGATTTTGGCCGTAAAAGGTCCCGACCGAGCGGATTTTGGCGGTGAAAAAGGGGGGGGGGGGCTTTACCGCGGACCCCCCCCCCCCCAATAAATACCAATTTGTTTATGATTGGCTGAAATGTCGATAGCCTGGCGACCGACGATAAGCCAAGAACTAGAAGGTTGCTCGATCAATGAGTGTTGTATACCTCCACTCCACTCGGCTCCCCGTTGTCATACCCTTTCGCTTCGAAAACGTCCTACTTAACAAAGAAACAACACATCCCATCCCATGCGTTGAACGCATAATGATTACCGGCCTCAATATTACAGGTGTGAGCGTGAAAACAGCTTCGTTAAAAACACGCAATTAAACATACGTTTCAAGCGTCACAAACTGGCGTGAATTACCTGGTTCAGCTTGCGCTCGTCTTGCCAGGACTTGTGGTGCTCGTGCACCAAGCGCTGAGAGTTGTCGTTGATGTCCTGGACCGGGAAAGCCACAATAGGCCAGACCTAGAACATTCAAATGATTATTCTAATAAGACGAGCAAATGAAAATTGATCAATGATTTGTTTAGAATCACCACCACAACAGGTCAAGTTGTTACCCATTGTCATAGTTATATAATACGGTGTATAAACAAGTTTTCGATTACTGACCTTTCTGACACACTAACCTGAGGAAGAACCTGTTCGAATATCTGTTCTCCGGTGACACCACGCACCAGTTTGTCTGGCATGTCAGTCTTCTCGATAATGTGATCATTCACATGGTTGATGCTGGCACAAAAATGAATGCGAGACAGGCAACTATAGAGACTGTCGTAGGCACAACAATGAACCAGTTAAACGTTTTTTTGACGTTCCGATAGTAAGCTGTATCCCTGTATATCATTGATACATTGAGCCATAACATAAACACCAGCTGTATTTTCTCCTACCAATGGTATACCAATATGAAATATAACGATATTCTCGGGGGATCACTTAACCTGCATTCCTTTTATGAGACATTTTCTGGAAAACGACACCGCTTTCTACGGCAACGCTGGAGGACCATCAAGTCTAATCGTGACTGTTGAAAACTTTCAATGCGAAAACCAATTTACCTAATTGTGATTCGTGCGCGGGAAGTGTCTAATAACCGCCGACGGGCATTCTATCGTTCCAATATCAGGCCTAACAACTAAATTTCCTCTGGAATGTTATACAACGAAATATATGTAAACAAATACTTGTCCCGTGATGTCTGCACTTACAATGTGACTGTCAGCTGGATGTAGCAGCGGAGTTGGCCGAAACCCTCACATGTGTGGCAGCGCACACGGCCATCCCCATGGCACGTCAGACAGCTACACGGACAACAGAAAGGATATGGCACGTCAGACAGCTACAGGGACAACAGAAAGGACATGGCACGTCAGACAGATACAGGAACAACGGAAAGGACATGGCACGTCAGACAGCCACAAGAACAACAGAAAAGATATGGCACGTCAGACAGCTACAGGGGCAACAGAAAGGACATGGCACGTCAGACAGCTACAGGGACAACAGAAAGGACATGGCCCGTCAGACAGCCACAAGAACAACAGAAAAGATATGGCACGTCAGACAGCTACAGGGGCAACAGAAAGGACACGGCACGTCAGGCAGCTACAGGGACAACAGAAAGGACATGGCACGTCAGACAGCTACAGGGGCAACAGAAAGGACATGGCACGTCAGACAGCCACAAGAACAACAGAAAAGATATGGCACGTCAGACAGCTACAGGGGCAACAGAAAGGACATGGCACGTCAGACAGCTACAGGGACAACAGAAAGGACATGGCACGTCAGACAGCCACAAGAACAACAGAAAAGATATGGCACGTCAGACAGCTACAGGGACAACAGAAAGGATATGGCACGTCAGACAGCTACAGGGACAACAGAAAGGACATGGCACGTCAGACAGCTACAGGGACAACAGAAAGGACATGGCACGTCAGACAGCCACAAGAACAACAGAAAGGATATGGCACGTCAGACAGCTACAGGGACAACAGAAAGGACATGGCACGTCAGACAGCTACAGGGGCAACAGAAAGGATATGGCACGTCAGACAGCTACAGGGACAACAGAAAGGACATGGCACGTCAGACAGCTACAGGGACAACAGAAAGGACATGGCACGTCAGACAGCTACAGGGACAACAGAAAGGACATGGCACGTCAGACAGCTACAGGGACAACAGAAAGGACATGGCACGTCAGACAGCTACAGGGGCAACAGAAAGGACATGGCACGTCAGACAGCTACAGGGACAACAGAAAGGACATGGCACGTCACACAGCTACAAGGACAACAGAAAGGACATGGCACGTCAGACAGCTACAGGGACAACAGAAAGGATATGGCACGTAAGACAGCTACAGGGGCAACAGAAAGGACATGGCACGTCAGACAGCTACAGGGACAACAGAAAGGACATGGCACGTCAGACAGCTACAGGGACAACAGAAAGGACATGGCACGTCAGACGGCTACAGGGACAACAGAAAGGACATGGCACGTCAGACAGCCACAGGAACAACAGAAAGGATATGGCACGTCAGACAGCCACAAGAACAACAGAAAGGATATGGCACGTAAGACAGCTACAGGGACAACAGAAAGGACATGGCACGTCAGACAGCTACAGGGACAACGGAAAGGACATGGCACGTCACACAGCCACAGGAACAACAGAAAGGATATGGCACGTCAGACAGCTACAGGGACAACAGAAAGGACATGGCACGTCAGACAGCTACAGGGACAACAGAAAGGACATGGCACGTCAGACAGCTACAGGGACAACAGAAAGGACATGGCACGTCAGACAGCTACAGGGACAACAGAAAGGACATGGCACGTCAGACAGCTACAGGGACAACAGAAAGGACATGGCACGTCAGACAGCTACAGGGACAACATAAAGGACATGGCACGTCAGACAGCTACAGAGACAACAGAAAGGACATGGCACGTCAGACAGCTACAGGGACAACAGAAAGGACATGGCACGTCAGACAGCTACAGGGACAACAGAAAGGACATGGCACGTCAGACAGCTACAGGGGCAACAGAAAGGATATGGCACGTCAGACAGCTACAGGGACAACAGAAAGGACATGGCACGTCAGACAGCTACAGGAACAACGGAAAGGACATGGCACGTCAGAAAAGCTACAGGGACAACAGAAAGGACATGGCACGTCAGACAGCCACAAGAACAACAGAAAAGATATGGCACGTCAGACAGCTACAGGGACAACATAAAGGACATGGCACGTCAGACAGCTACAGGGGCAACAGAAAGGACATGGCACGTCAGACAGCTACAGGGACAACAGAAAGGACATGGCACGTCAGACAGCCACAAGAACAACAGAAAGGATATGGCACGTAAGACAGCTACAGGGACAACATAAAGGACATGGCACGTCAGACAGCTACAGGGACAACAGAAAGGACATGGCACGTCAGACAGCTACAGGGACAACAGAAAGGACATGACACGTCAGACAGCTACAGGGACAACAGAAAGGACATGGCACGTCAGACAGCTACAGGGACAACAGAAAGGACATGGCACGTCAGACAGCTACAGGGACAACATAAAGGACATGGCACGTCAGACAGTTACAGGGACAACAGAAAGGACATGGCACGTCAGACAGCTACAGGGACAACAGAAAGGATATGGCACGTCAGACAGCTACAGGGACAACAGAAAGGACATGGCACGTCAGACAGCTACAGGGACAACAGAAAGGACATGGTACGTCAGACAGCTACAGGGACAACAGAAAGGACATGGCACGTCAGACAGCTACAGGGACAACAGAAAGGACATGGCACGTCAGACAGCTACAGGGACAACATAAAGGACATGGCACGTCAGACAGCTACAGGGACAACAGAAAGGACATGGCACGTCAGACAGCTACAGGGACAACAGAAAGGACATGGCACGTCAGACAGCTACAGGGACAACATAAAGGACATGGCACGTCAGACAGCTACAGGGACAACAGAAAGGACATGGCACGTCAGACAGCTACAGGGACAACAGAAAGGATATGGCACGTCAGACAGCTACAGGGACAACAGAAAGGACATGGCACGTCAGACAGCTACAGGGACAACAGAAAGGACATGGTACGTCAGACAGCTACAGGGACAACAGAAAGGACATGGCACGTCAGACAGTTACAGGGACAACAGAAAGGACATGGCACGTCAGACAGCTACAGGGACAACAGAAAGGACATGGCACGTCAGACAGCTACAGGGACAACAGAAAGGACATGGCACGTCAGACAGCTACAGGGACAACAGAAAGGACATGGCACGTCAGACAGCTACAGGGACAACAGAAAGGACATGGCACGTCACACAGCTACAAGGACAACAGAAAGGACATGGCACGTCAGACAGCTACAGGGACAACATAAAGGATATGGCACGTCAGACAGCTACAGGGACAACAGAAAGGACATGGCACGTCAGACAGCTACAGGGACAACAGAAAGGACATGGTACGTCAGACAGCTACAGGGACAACAGAAAGGACATGGCACGTCAGACAGCTACAGGGACAACAGAAAGGACATGGCACGTCAGACAGCTACAGGGACAACATAAAGGACATGGCACGTCAGACAGCTACAGGGACAACAGAAAGGACATGGCACGTCAGACAGCTACAGGGACAACAGAAAGGACATGGCACGTCAGACAGCTACAGGGACAACATAAAGGACATGGCACGTCAGACAGCTACAGGGACAACAGAAAGGACATGGCACGTCAGACAGCTACAGGGACAACAGAAAGGATATGGCACGTCAGACAGCTACAGGGACAACAAAAAGGACATGGCACGTCAGACAGCTACAGGGACAACAGAAAGGACATGGTACGTCAGACAGCTACAGGGACAACAGAAAGGACATGGCACGTCAGACAGCTACAGGGACAACAGAAAGGACATGGCACGTCAGACAGCTACAGGGACAACAGAAAGGACATGGCACGTCAGACAGCTACAGGGACAACAGAAAGGACATGGCACGTCAGACAGCTACAGGGACAACAGAAAGGACATGGCACGTCAGACAGCTACAGGGACAACAGAAAGGACATGGCACGTCACACAGCTACAAGGACAACAGAAAGGACATGGCACGTCAGACAGCTACAGGGACAACATAAAGGATATGGCACGTCAGACAGCTACAGGGACAACAGAAAGGACATGGCACGTCAGATAGCTACAGGGACAACAGAAATGACATGGCACGTCAGACAGCTACAAGGACAACAGAAAGGACATGGCACGTCACACAGCTACAGGGACAACAGAAAGGACATGGCACGTCACACAGCTACAAGGACAACAGAAAGGACATGGCACGTCAGACAGCTACAGGGACAACAGAAAGGACATGGCACGTCAGACAGCTACAGGAACAACGGGAAGGACATGGCACGTCAGACAGCTACAGAGGCAACAGAAAGGACATGGCACGTCACACAGCTACAAGGACAACAGAAAGGACATGGCACGTCAGACAGCTACAGGGACAACAGAAAGGACATGGCACGTCACACAGCTACAAGGACAACAGAAAGGACATGGCACGTCAGACAGCTACAGGGACAACAGAAAGGACATGGCACGTCAGACAGCTACAGGAACAACGGGAAGGACATGGCACGTCAGACAGCTACAGAGGCAACAGAAAGGACATGGCACGTCAGGAAATTACTTGAAATTACAAGTCAGACAAAGGAAATGACATAAGATGACACGTCAAACAGAGACAAAGGAAATGACATACGATGACGTCAAACATAGACAAAGGAAACGACATACGATGACGTCAAACATAGACAAAGGAAATGGCATACGATGACGTCAAACAGAGACAAAGGAAATGACATACGATGACGTCAAACAGAGACAAAGGAAATGCCATACGATGACGTCAAACAGGGACAAAGGAAATGAGGCGTACCTACGATGAGGCGTTAGACAGCCACGGGGACAAAGGTAAGGACAGGTTGGTTGGTGTTCAATGCCATTATTGTGCACACGATAAATTGTGCCACGTAGTCTGCGTGGACATTATTGGGGTTCAATGAAACAGGCCTCAGATATGCAGGTAGAATCCAGGCATTATTACATTATCATGGTGAGGGTCCCGATAGGGTTAAGACGCATTAATTTCTTAATAGTTTCAGCGTCTAAACTAAAAGCGGGAAATAAGCTTGTTAATTCTGGCCTTACGGTATATGCCACTGACCGTTTCCGCCCATCTCCGCCACACGTGTGGCAGTTCTCTGTGTGTCTGTGGCCCTCGGCGTCCGTGCGAGTGACGCGGCCGTCACCAAGGCAATGACTGCACCGGACGTGGCCCATGCCATGGCAACGGTGGCAGCGCAGGAAGCCTCGGCCGTAACATCCGCTGCATTGCTTGTAGGTGTAGACAAGAACAAGCGTTCACAAGTGGAAACAGGACAGTCCAGCAAGGACATGCTATCGCAGCCTAGGACATGCTATCGCAGCCTAGGACAGTCCAACAAGGACATGCTATCGCAGCCTAGGACAGTCCAGCAAGGACATGCTATCGCAGCCTAGGACAGTCCAGCAAGGACATGCTATCGCAGCCTAGGACAGTCCAGCAAGGACATGCTATCGCAGCCTAGGACAGTCCAGCAAGGACATGCTATCGCAGCCTAGGACAGCCCAGCAAGGACATGCTATCGCAGCCTAGGACAGTCCAGCAAGGACATGCTATCGCAGCCTAGGACAGTCCAGCAAGGACATGCTATCGCAGCCTAGGACAGTCCAGCAAGGACATGCTATCGCAGCCTAGGACAGTCCAGCAAGGACATGCTATCGCAGCCTAGGACAGTCCAGCAAGGACATGCTATCGCAACCTAGGACAGTCCAGCAAGGACATGCTATCGCAGCCTAGGACAGTCCAGCAAGGACATGCTATCGCAGCCTAGGACAGTCCAGCAAGGACATGCTATCGCAGCCTAGGACAGTCCAGCAAGGACATGCTATCGCAGCCTAGGACAGTCCAGCAAGGACATGCTATCGCAGCCTAGGACAGTCCAGCAAGGACATGCTATCGCAGCCTAGGCCAGTCCAGCAAGGACATGCTATCACAGCCTAGGACAGTCCAGCAAGGACATGCTATCGCAGCCTAGGACAGTCCAGCGAGGACATGCTATCGCAGCCTAGGACAGTCCAGCAAGGACATGCTATCGCAGCCTAGGACAGTCCAGCAAGGACATGCTATCGCAGCCTAGGACAGTCCAGCAAGGACATGCTATCGCAGCCTAGGAGAGTCCAGCAAGGAAATGTTATCGCAACCTAGGACAGTCCAGCAAGGACATGCTATCGCAGCCTAGGACAGTCCAGCAAGGACATGCTATCGCAGCCTAGGACAGTCCAGCAAGGACATGCTATCGCAGCCTAGGACAGTCCAGCAAGGACATGCTATCGCAGCCTAGGACAGTCCAGCAAGGACATGCTATCGCAGCCTAGGACAGTCCAGCAAGGACATGCTATCGCAGCCTAGGACAGTCCAGCAAGGACATGCTATCGCAGCCTAGGACAGCCCAGCAAGGACATGCTATCGCAGCCTAGGACAGTCCAGCAAGGACATGCTATCGCAGCCTAGGACAGTCCAGCAAGGACATGCTATCGCAGCCTAGGACAGTCCAGCAAGGACATGCTATCGCAGCCTAGGACAGTCCAGCAAGGACATGCTATCGCAGCCTAGGACAGTCCAGCAAGGACATGCTATCGCAACCTAGGACAGTCCAGCAAGGACATGCTATCGCAGCCTAGGACAGTCCAGCAAGGACATGCTATCGCAGCCTAGGACAGTCCAGCAAGGACATGCTATCGCAGCCTAGGACAGTCCAGCAAGGACATGCTATCGCAGCCTAGGACAGTCCAGCAAGGACATGCTATCGCAGCCTAGGACAGTCCAGCAAGGACATGCTATCGCAGCCTAGGCCAGTCCAGCAAGGACATGCTATCACAGCCTAGGACAGTCCAGCAAGGACATGCTATCGCAGCCTAGGACAGTCCAGCGAGGACATGCTATCGCAGCCTAGGACAGTCCAGCAAGGACATGCTATCGCAGCCTAGGACAGTCCAGCAAGGACATGCTATCGCAGCCTAGGACAGTCCAGCAAGGACATGCTATCGCAGCCTAGGAGAGTCCAGCAAGGAAATGTTATCGCAACCTAGGACAGTCCAGCAAGGACATGCTATCGCAGCCTAGGACAGTCCAGCAAGGACATGCTATCGCAGCCTAGGACAGTCCAGCAAGGACATGCTATCGCAGCCTAGGACAGTCCAGCAAGGACATGCTATCGCAGCCTAGGACAGTCCAGCAAGGACATGCTATCGCAGCCTAGGACAGTCCAGCAAGGACATGCTATCGCAGCCTAGGCCAGTCCAGCAAGGACATGCTATCACAGCCTAGGACAGTCCAGCAAGGACATGCTATCGCAGCCTAGGACAGTCCAGCGAGGACATGCTATCGCAGCCTATGACAGTCCAGCGAGGACATGCTATCGCAGCTTGCCCCAATTTAACATCTAAAGTTATTGAATTTAATTTGTTTGGGTAGTAGATGGAGCCCACGCCGTGGAGGCCCAGTGATCATTCCAGGCTTCAGTAATAGATTGCTATATGACTATTATAATACGCAACTGAAATATTTCTCAACATAACACAAAGCGTCGAAATAATGTATATCAACGTGACTTATACAAATAACTTTGTAATTAAATACAAAATTGGCCAAACGGATCTTTCTAAACAGCTTTATACCTGGACGTTGCTGGTGTGAGGTACTTCAAACTTGAACTCGTGGGGGCTGAAATGGTTTTTGGGGTTGCAGGGTATGTCCCAGGGCGGGGGTGGCTGGCCGTTGTTAGGGCCATCGACCGGACCCCCGCGGTACGGCTCGTGCGCGTACCCGGTCTTCCGACTCTCGCTGAAGGTCTCCAGCGTGTACTGAAAGCAGGTCAATGCACGTCCGTAGAGCAATGCACGTCAATGGAGCAATGTACGTCAGTGGAGCAATGTACATCAGTGGAGCAATGTACGTCAGTGGAGCAATGTACGTCAGTGGATCAATGTACGTCAGTGGAGGAATGTACGTCAGTGGAGGAATGTACGTCAGTGCAGCAATGTACGTCAGTGGATCAATGTACGTCAGTGGATCAATGTACGTCAGTGGAGCAATGTACGTCAGTGGAGCAATGTACGTCAGTGGGGCAATGTACATCAGTGGAGGAGTGTACGTCAGTGCAGCAATGTACGTCAGTGGAGGAATGTACGTCAGTGGAGGAATGTACGTCAGTGGATCAATGTACGTCAGTGGAGCAATGTACGTCAGTGGAGCAATGTACGTCAGTGGAGCAATGTACATCAGTGGAGGAGTGTACGTCAGTGCAGCAATGTACGTCAGTGGAGGAATGTACGTCAGTGGAGGAATGTACGTCAGTGGAGCAATGTACGTCAGTGGAGGAATGTACGTCAGAGGAGCAATGTACGTCAGTGGAGCAATGTACGTCAGTGGAGCAATGTACGTCAGTGGATCAATGTACGTCAGTGGATCAATGTACGTCAGTGGAGCAATGTACGTCAGTGGAGCAATGTACATCAGTGGAGGAATGTACGTCTGTGGAGCAATGTACGTCAGTGGAGGAATGTACGTCAGTGCAGCAATGTACGTCAGTGGAGAAATGTACGTCAGTGGAGCAATGTACGTCAGTGGAGGAATGTACGTCAGTGGAGCAATGTACGTCAGTGGAGGAATGTACGTCAGTGGAGGAATGTACGTCAGTGGAGCAATGTACGTCAGTGGATCAATGTACGTCAGTGGAGCAATGTACGTCAGTAGAGCAATGTACATCAGTGGAGGAATGTACGTCTGTGGAGCAATGTACGTCAGTGGAGGAATGTACGTCAGTGCAGCAATGTACGTCAGTGCAGCAATGTACGTCAGTGGAGGAATGTACGTCAGTGGAGCAATGTACGTCAGTGGAGGAATGTACGTCAGTGGAGGAATGTACGTCAGTGCAGCAATGTACGTCAGTGGAGGAATGTACGTCAGTGGAGGAATGTACGTCAGTGGAGCAATGTACGTCAATGGAGCAATGTACGTCAGTGGAGGAATGTACGTCAGCAGAGGAATGTACGTCAGTGGAGCAATGTACGTCAGTGGAGGAATGTACGTCAGTGCAGCATAATACGTCAGTACGTCAGTGGAGCAATGGACGTCAGTGGAGCAATGTACGTCAGTGGAGGAATGTACGTCAGTGGATCAATGTACGTCAATGGAGAAATATACGTCAGTGGAACAATGTACGTCAGTGGAGGAATGTTCGTTAGTGCAGAATGTACGTCAGCAGAGGAATGTACATCAATGGAGTAATGTACGTCAGTGGAGCAATGTACATCAGTGGAGTATGTACGTCAGGGGAACACTGTACGTCAGTGGAGGAATGTACGTCAGTGGAGCAATGTACGTCAATGGAACAATATACGTCAGTGGAGGAATGTACGTTAGTGGAGCAATGTACGTCAGTGGAGGAATGTACGTCAATGGAGCAATGTACGTCAGTGGAGGAATGTACGTCAGTGGAGGAATGTACGTCTGTGGAGGAATGTACGTCAGTGGAGGAATGTACGTCAGTGGAGGAATGTACGTCAATGGAGCAATGTACGTCAGTGGAGCAATGTACGTCAGTGGAGCAATGTACGTCAGTGGAGGAATGTACGTCAGTGGAGGAATGTACGTCAGTGGAGGAATGTACGTCAGTGGAGGAATGTACGAACGTTAGTTTCGTGTGCAAAAGCATTGTGTACATGACTTCCATACTTTCATAAACGCCTAATATAAAATCGCCCGTCAATGGATTTTAGGCGAAACGAGAATGAAACTTGGAAGAATCGTTTTGTTTTAATGACGCCAAAGAACACAAGCGAATTTGTTGTGGGCGAAGGACGGGGCCAGCGCCCTCTGTCGTCAAGAGATTTGCGAGGGAGCAGACGTACGTGTAGGGCCGTGGAGGGTTCGACCTCCGTGACTTCCATCTCCTTGGCTGCCCCCTTGCCGAAGCAGCAGTGCTGGCTGACGTACTCCAACAGGGCTTCTCGACACTCCTCGTCCGTCATCTTGGTGAAGCTGTGTAAGACAGGAATCGAGCAGTGTGAAAGCCGTGAACATTTGGAGCATGGACCCCTCCCTTTCCCGCCTGGGAATCATTATCTCAACCTCTGTCATTGGTTTTCGGAGCCCATTTTCTGATCTCATTGTCTGGCATTAGTCCGGCCTAGCCCATGTGTACACACGTGTGGCCTAAAACACCATCTCACACTCCACCGTCTTCATTTTGATTTCAATGATGAAGCTATGGAGATGAAGACGAGCTAGTGAAACATCCTTTGAGTAGTACTAGAATACATTAAAGTTTCGGGAAATCAATAATGAGACAAGTCACTTGGGTGATCACTCGAAAGAAAGTATGCGTAAAAATTAATTGTGTAAATCTAATCCACAACGATAATGACACCTACACATCACCAAGGGAACGGCATTATGAACTAGTGACATTGAACGAGAAAGGTAACGTATTACATGTATTAGAAGTTCCCAATTAAATACAATAATGATGTAAGTAATTAGGATGCGCATATGAAAATGGATTGTCAAGAAGAGGCATTCAATTGAGAAAAAAGTAATTCGGATAGAAAATGCAATTAATAATGTACATATTACTTAAGGTCCTGCATGTTGTGATATTATGTAATGATATACCAAAATAGAAACTGTTACAGTCTCCTAACAACAGACTGTTGGTCAGTGGTGAGCTTAACTGACCTGTCGAACTCCATGGGCGGAGCGGTTCCCGAGGGGAGGGGCGGGGGTGGGGGAGGCGGTAAGGGGGCCACTGGAATAAGAACGCAAACATTGGCGAACATGGCACACCAGGCAAGGTGACAACTTGTAATGAAAGTACTTGTAAGATAATGTAAGTACATGCGTGCCTCGATTCTGTTACGACATTGTATATATATGTAGCCTACCTTAATAACCTAACGCTGGAGCGACCTCTACTAGGAGATCGCCTAACAACTTTAGGGTCCTGAAGTTAACCGTCCCTATCGAGGTCCGTCACCAATGACAGATGCACATGAATGTTTCGAATATAATACAGATCTTCAACCCGTTCGATTTATTAAAATATTTATAACGACTATAGTTCCCACATAACTAACATTTCGATATCTTTATGTGATACATGACAACTATAATAAATTGGTCCTAAAAATGTTTTGTAATGTCGGACGAAGGGTCATATAGACTAATTAATTTCCTATACTTACTACCGCCAAACCCCGCCACTCCTTCATAGCCGTTGTAGCGTTGAAATCCATCGATGGAAGGGGGTTGGAACGGGGGTGGCTCGGCAGAAGGGTTGTCGTCAAGCGGTTTTTGAGGGAGGTTGTCCCATTGGTGGGGTCCACCCTGACCTGGCTGCCACGCTGTTAAGACACATACGTCATGTTACCATGGTAATTACAGAAACGCGAAGGGCCTACATGTACCGCTAATTTCATCACGTTTTGAAAATAATCCTATTGCAGTAATATCCTAGCTGAGCATACATCAACGAAAGGTCACGGGAAGTCCGAGTGGTGCGACAAATTTTCTGCATGCCTTCTTCCTAAGAGAGGTGGACCCAGGAATATAAAAAGTCCACTGAAAATTCGGGGGGGGGGGGGGGGGGGGCAATCTAGCTCGACAATCAATGGTCACCCCGGCAAAGATTATCATCACGCTTTGAAATGTACACCTATGTCCACTCCTCGCCATTCAGTTGCCAGGTTTCATAGTTTGCGCAAAAGACAGTAGATCTATATAGGCTAGTATAGGCCTATATAGGCCTTACTATATATATCAGCTTCGGCTTAGCGATAGTGACCGCAATATATTACACATTAATATAACTAAGTTAAATAAGGTGTTTCGGCCCGGGGATCGAAAGGTCGTGGGTTCGCGCTCTTTATAAGGAATGTTGCACAGTGGAACGCATGATTTGCGTAGTTTACCAGTGGCGCCCCCTGCCACCCACGTCATCTAAACATGTATAAATCTCATGGGGAATCTACAGGTAGACGCACGATGTATGGATACTTGTAGAAAGTATCCAAACTCACTTCTGGACAACAAATCCAACCTACTTTTAAATTCCGTCTCCATCTCCAAAAATGGCGCCAAACTCCGCGTGGGTCTATTTTGGGACGGTTATTTAATGTAGCACACCACGAATTCGCTCAACGAAAATCGTTTCCCCCAAGAAACATGCATGGAAGGCCACCGTTCATCACTTTTACGCGAACGTTTCTGGGTGAGCCCAACACCCACTCGTTGTTGTTTTGAGAAATCAACCCATAATTAGGGGTCGAGCATCCTATAAAGAGAGAGCTCGGGAAAAGCCTGCTATTGAAGTAAAACCGTATCTACATGTAGTTAGGGCTCTTTCTATAGTCGGTGTCCAAATTAGTTGAATCACTTTGTCAGAAACTTACTATCGGCTGTAGACTATATATATATGCCATGCTTAAAATTTTATCAAGTTACCCAACCACAACTCTAGCCTGTCGGGCTACGTAGGCTATATGCGTGACCCGCGAGGAGGAAGCCCATGATATTTGAACAGCAAATCTGCAAGACTTATGGGGGAGGGGGGCTATAAAATTAGACTAAGCGACAACAAATGCACAGAGAGATGTAAGTGAACCACAAATAAGACGACACCAAAGACTGCATTTGAGGCTGTGCATTCTGAAGACATATTGGTATACTGTTGGAGATCTCCAGATGATATATTCGTTCCTAAACAACTTAAAGTAACACCCGAAGGGTCGCACCTGCCCTGTCTTATAACAATGATACTAACCACGGCTACGGTAGCCTTACTGACCTGTACCTACATTAGTGTTCTGGAAAGTACAAATATCTCAACATATGCTGCAAGCATCAAATGATCGATAATGATTATACCATGAAATAAACATAGAAAAAAGGGTTACCCTACCTGGGTATGTCTCGTACATATTGTATGTGATAACTAACGCAGTTACAGAGGAAAGCACGAGGAGATGAAGCTTTCCAGTCGACCTGTGTATTCCTTCTCGTATGCAGCTGTCAAACCGAACAGATCAGCGCTGACAAGGAAATCTCCGCGATGTGTGTTGCACAGGTGGTTATAGGTGTCAGGTGAGGGATACAACACCAGCCTCAGTCAGTCGCATATATATATATATATATAACGTGGAGAGGAGTAGGCTCGGTGTTTACCTCCGGCCTTTACCACCACTGCAAGCCAACCACACGCTACGTCGATCCGACCATCCCTGGATCATTGCCGCCTCACCCCTCTTATCTCATTCCGGGTCTCTATACTTTCCGTAACTTGTGGTAACCCCCCTCTTCACCCTCTTTCTCTCCCCCTGCATAACACAGGCATCGACCACCGCCTCTCCCTCCCTCCGCGAAATGGGATCGTCACTGTCAGGTTCCGTTGGAAGAAGGCAGCTGCGATCTGAAGAGTTTCTCTTGCTACACCCCACGGCCCCGCGGGTTACCAGTGATCATCACACTGACAGCGCACCAACTGGGAAGGAATGGTGGAGTCCGAACTAAAGTAAAGGGCCGTCCAGGTGTGGCATCTGGATTACTCAAGTCATGGGATAGGAGTAGGGCATAGATACTTGGGTTATGGAAGGTAGGGGCTAGGGGATGCAGGGTAGAGGTTAGGGTCTAGTGGGGAGGGGTTGCATGATAGCGGGTATAGGGTAGGAGATAGAGTGTATGGGGTAAGGAATGGATGGTAGGAGTTATAACCGGTAGGGGTAAGAATATAGGTAAGTAAATGTAGCTGAGAGAGGGTAGGGGAAGGGGGATAGAGGGTAGAGATTACACGATGTATGAGGAGGGGCTGGGGCCAGGGGCAGGTAGTTCCATGGTTCAGGTAGTCCCATCTCAGAAACCTAGAAGCTCTGCCATGGCGTAGCTTTAGGCGTAGCTTCAAGGTTTCGAGATGCAAGTAAGGGGTAAAGGTTGCATGAATTGTAGACGACCCGATAGGATTTCTGCATCATTCTGTATCAAATAGCTTAATCACTGAGGCTTATATCCTTTTCACTCAAACCCAAAATATCTCCTCTGGATGAGACACAACAACATGCCCAGACTGGCCCCACCGAGATAAAAATGAAAGTGTTGGCACATTGCAAAGAGCAAGAAAATGCCTTAACAAAACATTGAGGCTTTCTCTTACTTATCTTACTTATTTGGTATTTGGTTTTTGTACCTGGCGAGCTAGGGCATCTGTTTAGCATTGTTACTATCTGGAAAATGCACCAGGTGAAAAATTCAGCTGCTCCGGACAAAGTTGTGCTACTTTTGGCAAGTGATAATTAGGCAATGTTATCCACATCGTTGAGGATGAGACGAGTAATACTCACGTGTTCCAGGGCCTGGAGGCCCCATTGTGGGCCCCATAGGGGGCCCCATAGGGGGGCCCCCGGGTGGCCCGCCTGGGTGGTGACCCCCACCCCCGTATCCTGGGCCTGGGTAGCCGGCTCCTGGGGGGTGACCTGGTGGGAGTCCCCCTCCCTGCGGACCCTGGGGAGGAAACCCCCCTCCCTGATGCCCTGGGGCAGGGTACCCCCCTCCCTGATGGCCTGGGGGAGGGTATCCCCCTCCCTGGTGCCCAGGGGCATGGTACCCCCCTCCCTGATGGCCTGGGGGAGGGTATCCTCCACCCTGCGGCGGGTAGCCCCCTCCCTGTGGACCAGGGCCCCCATAGCCCTGTGGCTGGTAGGGTGGCTGGGCCATGGCAACGAGGTCGGTCGGCGGTCAGTCAGCTGAGTCACTCAGTCAGCCAATCACTCCAGTTCAGTAGTGAACAGGCGCAGCAATCACTGTGTGTAACAGTGTATCGCCGCTCTCTAACTGCCGGTAACCGCGGTATAATGAGAGCCAGCTCTCACCGTGGCACCTGCTCACACCGACCGCCAAGAGGGATGCGATCCGGACTCAAAGATGGCCGATGAGGCCTAGATTGCTCCTCAGGTCAGATGAACTAAGCGGACCCACATAAATTTGTCCCGCCTTCTGTGTGAGGTGTGCCCCGCCCGGGCTGACCCAGTTAAGAGGCTGGCTGATCAGACGGAAGAAGCCAATGTTCCACACTATATTTATGTGCGTTTTCCTTGATCCGGTATCTCAATCCAGGCACAGATGCACGGATCCGTTACATGATCTCGAACGAGGATGACCAGCTCCAGACTGTCTGTTATCTGGCGGACAGTCAACATGGTGCAGGCTTGTCAGCTGGCATGGCTCAGTCAGGGGGCATGCTGGGAAAAAAGGGACTCCACAGACGGGACAGGGGCAGGCTGGCTGTGTGGCTGTGCGAGCCCGCGGCACTCCGCAGCATACGCGCCAAGGGTCCGCACACACACAGACGCCAGCTCGCTATACGTACATTGATTTTCTCCCCCGTATGAGGTTGTGTACCACGCCGCTATGTTGTGGTCTGCGAGCGGTGAAGGTAACCTAGCGCCCCGGCCTAGCGCGCTGTGCTTGAGGCGGGTGCGTGTTTACCTAAGATACAACAAGGGGAGCGACACGGCAGTATGGAGGGAGGTAACCTAGCGCCCCGGCCTAGCGCGCTGTGCTTGAGGCGGGTGCGTGTTTACGTTAGATACAACAAGGGGAGCGACACGGCAGTATGGAGAGAGGAGTTTCTGGTGTTTCAGGGCGCTTTCGTGCACACAAGGACTAATGGAGACCAAGGAATCTCCCTGGGACCATGAATGAGGAATGGATGAACATGCCCCAGATCAGTATAGCCCCCACAGTATAGCCCCCACAGTGGAGCCCCCGCAGTATAGCCACCACAGTATAGCCCCCACAGTATAGCCCCCACAGTGGAGCCCCCACAGTATAGCCCCCACAGTATAGTCCCCGCAGTATAGCCCCCACAGTATGGTCCCCACAGTATAGCCCCCACAGTGTAGCCCCCACAGTATGGCCCCCACATGCAGTATAGCCCCCCCAAGTATGGCCCCCACAGTATGGCCCCCACAGTATAGCCCGGAAAGAACGAAGGGTTACATAGCAGTGGCGGATCCAGCGGGGGGCTACTGCGGCTATAGCCCCCCCACCCCCTGGTCAAGCCGCAGAAGCCCCCCCCCCACCACCGACAGGTTTAGTCCCCGAGAATAAAGCAGCCTATCGCCGTCCACGAGCAGCAAACTAATGCTGGAGAAAGACCAATGCCCCCCACTTCCGCCGCCTATGCACTGTTAGCTCGAAATTCAAGCCCCCTAGGGGCTGATCTAGGGGGTTGGGGTTAGGGGGGTCGCAACCCCCTCCCTTAGGAACCTGAACATACACTGTTAAAGTCGGCTTCTCCGAGCAGCCCCCCCCCACCCCCCCGGTCGCAAGTTTTCAGAGAGGCCACCCCCTCGTTGGGAACCTGATCACACACTGTTAAAGTCGGCTTCGCCGAACACCCCCCCCCCCCCCTACCCCTCGGGCGCAAGTTTTTCAGAGAGCACACCCCACACCCCCAGTCGGAAGTTTTCAGAGAGCAACCCCCCCTTGGCAAATTCCTAGATCCGCCCGTGCCCCCCGATCCGCTAAAGTCTGGATTCGCACCTGTAGTATGCCCTGTAATCGCGAAATTCAACCCTCCCCACCCTCTAAAGTCTGAATCCGCCCCTGCATAGGCACCACGCGATAAGTGGTATTTACCCGATAGAATGAAGAAAGAAACAAACATAGGCCGATATCCTGTCTTGAGACATCCCAATCACCCATGGACGGATCCAGATTTGTCAAGTCATATACATATAAGAACGCCAAAATTTCCCACAAGAGGTGCACCATTCTCATAGACATATCCTGCTATTTATTGCTTACCGTATTTTGGTATTTATGGTTGGTTGGTTATTCAAGACGCTTTAACCACCTTTGGTCATATCGCGTCATTGGGAGAAGGAAGGGAGAGTGGAGCTATGTCCCCGGGGGTAACCCCCTACTCTTCACGAAGAAAGACATGCAATCTTTATCCTGCGTCACACAGACATGCATGGCCACAGCAGGACTCGAATCACCGATCCACGTGCCGTTAGGCTCTCAGATGGCCAGAGCACTCAATGCGAGCCCACTGAGCTATCGCGCCAGCCCTTGGTATCTATGCGACACGGCCCTAAATATATCATTTCCATTGAAAACGCTTGAAAGTTTGATCGCGGAAATATAGGAGTAACTTTGACCTTTATACCTAGTTTAATAGATTTTGCGATGGCTGTTCTTGCGTCTGCAAATTTAGAATAGCGGTGAGCTCGAAATGTCTTGAATGCCAACACTGACGAATCATAATATATACTACTCACATTTTGCTATGGATCACCTCTATTGCAGAGATATCTGAGTGTATAACAGGTGACTGTGTAATTCTACTATAATACAGATAAACCTTCCCCAATCTGTGTCCAATCTGTTACTCGTGTACCACCATGCATGGTAAAGGCAAACGTCTTTTGTATAATAGTAGAATTACACAGTCACCTGTTATACACTTAGATATCTCTGCATAGAGGTGATCCTTAGCAAATTGTGAGCAGTATACATTGTCTTCTGTGTTTGCCCCTAGACAGAACGCAATCCGTATCGTCTCGTGGCAGCGGTGTAGTATGTAATGTAAAAATAATTAGAACAGACCTGTTATCGAATCGAGAATAGGGTCGTCCCTCTAAATTTGGTGCGCGTGGGTGGTATGGTAAAGCGGGTGGGGTGGGCGGGAGGGGGGGGGGGGAGGGTGGAGTCCTCGATATCCAGGTAGAGCTAGGACGCTCCGCTAGCGCTATATAGTCCCTCTGTTCCGTGTAGTTCAACCACCAAACGTGTCCTTTCTACAGCCGACATACATTATTAGTTTTCCATCAGGCATATTGCAGCTGTGTTGCCGCATGTATCACGGACAAAATAAGTATCCCTTTTTATGTGGCGGCATGAAGCGCTTTTAATGGTTCGACTCCCGCTTTAATCATCTTTCTAACTGAGGCAATTACGGTTATGGTCGCAATATAACGGAACGCGCAATCGTGTACAATGTGGGATTCGACGAGAGACCAGTGGAAGCTAGGTGATGGCGTGTGGGCGGGTTAAAGGTAGGGCCAGGGAGGTGCTAGCCGGAATCTCATCTCAATACGCACGCATGGCCAGGATCACGAGTTACGAGGGAGGAGGAGGGGCCGGAGTAGTGTTTCCATATCACGAAGGATAAATTTCTTCCGGGTCACTATGAATTCTTCCCGCATACAATGGACGGATACATTATACAGAACTATGTTTTTCATTCCCAGTTTACCGTGAAATGATTAGCCCATTCCCGAGGATACCCCTTGACCCCCCCCCCACCCCCCTAATTGAATGTTATCCATGCTAAGTTAACGACTGTTCGACTGTTAGCGATGACCAGTTGGGCGCGGTTGTGCATAGAGCATTACAGGGGAACGCTATGATCCATTACTTCCACCCCCCCCCCCCCCTCATAAAACAACACGCACACACACCTATCCCCGCCCCTTCCCAGCCCCTCTCCCCGCACACAAGCTCTTCAACTCCTGCTGGCACCGCTGAAATGGTTGCCAGCAATGTGCATCAGGATACGTCGGTATTCATGGCCTGGCACTCAGCATCTGTAGCTACATGTACACGGTGTCGCTCTGGGCTGTCCTTAGTAATCCATACTTCCCGTTTCTACCCGACATACAGCCATTGAATCAGAAGCATCATTAAGACAATCAATGACATGTCGTTTTCATGATGTCTGATTTTTCAGGTAACGTTGTTCTAACGTTGTGACAACGTCCACTCCCGACTTCTCACCATTTTGTATTTATAACAACTGCTACACGCAGCCAATTTTTATTACACACGACACACGGCAAAGGTTTAATTTTTATAGAATATAGACTAGACAATATCAGTTCAATGTTTGCGACAAACGGTGTAACAACGTTGTCCTGATGTTAACCTTTGAGATGACAACCAAGAACCAACGTTGTGCGAACGTTGTGTGGTTGCTGGGCCTGGACACCTTCAACATCAAATACGTACAGTTGGTTCAGGGTCACCTTGGCGGCTACTCGAGCCAGTATTACTGGCGTAGGGATACTATATGTAACCTTTCCACTCGATATGAGTCACTGTATACATGAACGTGAAGCATGCATCTACAGATATTTCACTGAACAAGGCGCTGATAGAGTTAGTTGAATGCATGAGGATGAAATATATAGGTGCGCTTGCCCCAGAACCTAATGTACCAATGAGCGTTGTTCAATATAAATCGTTCAGCAAAACTTAGCATGTCAGTATATTATTGATTCAAAAGTCGACAAGGGACCTGCCCTAGCCCAATGGGCAGGCAGGAAGGCTGAGGGGCAGATCATGGCAGGTCGTGGCGTCGCTCCCTGACACATCCATCGGGGGCATGTTCATTCCAGCATACTTATAGTTTGGTTGTGCCGTGATGTTTCTTTGTTTAGCGTTTTTTTTGCACAGAGTAGGTGGTAAAAGATCGACTGTCACAGTTTCCAAACTCACATTGATCGAAAAGACGACACATGAAAAACTGACACATTTCTCCTGGGTACATGTAGTACATGTCAAAGTGTTAATCAACAGCTTGCTGCACAACAAAGGGATTAGCATCCCGGTGCAATGGGATCGAGTAATTAACTGCCTTCGGGGCGGTTCGGCTCAAGGTTACGATGCTGTCTACATCATGCTTCTTATGGCGAAATGCCAGTAGCGAGTGGGCGATATTTGGGGCACCCTCTGCCGCACATAGGGGCGTCCTACAAGCTCCGTTAATCCCACAGTGTTTGTAGACAAAAGTAAAAATCGCATCTGAAAACATATGTATCTTCATCTAATTCGACAGATGATGTGAATGATTCGTGATTCCGAGTTTAGTGTAGTTGACTTATTCGGCCGCTGATTGGGGGTGACCGTACTTCCATGTCAGCTTCATGCCCCGTGGAACATTTTGAACGCGGTTTTCGGCTGAAATACACGATTTTTAACGATGTCACCAGTACTTTCATTTTCACGAGAAATAAAATGTGGAAGGAGATACAGTGAAGCTATACTTTCCCTTCTTCGGAGGGAGGGATCGAGCAGAGGGTATTTAGTATGATCCACTGATGTAAAGCGAAAATAGCTCAACATTTTACCACTTTGATATGGGACATGGAATAATCGAGAGATCACTGGTCGCAAAATTAGTATAACGCTACATGTGAATAAGTAATCACATGTGCATTTGACGTATGCAGAAATGACACCAATTTCGTCCCAGCGACTAACAAGCTGGCGATTATATAGGAAATCAATCATTAAAACTTGTTCACTCCAGTAGCCGATACCTGCGAGTGGGAGGCGAGGCCGGCCGGAATGTATAGTCCTACTTCACCACACTGGACACCCCCGTGGACACCTTACCTTTGTTGCCGGCTTTCAGGGACCATTGCTCCTTGATTTGAATGGCGGTGAGCGACGCGGCGTTGCCGGTCTCGCTTCCTGTCCACGAGTTCCGGTCTCGTTCACTTCCCGCGCGTCTGTCTCGAGAGTTGCCGTCGCCTGCCACCTGGGCGGCGCCGCTCAGCCCTGAGGACCCACCGCACACGTCAAACCCCGCCCCCTGGCTGCCCGAGTTTGTGGTCTGGTGAGTCCCCCAGGGTGGATGGGTGTAGGGGTCCGCTGTGACCGGGGTGAGTCTGCGGCGTGGCTCACGGGGCGGTGAGGCCCGCAACGTGGTCAGACCACCGCCGAAGGCGACGCTATCCGAGGCAGGGGGTCCGTAAAATTGGCAGGAACTGGGACTTCCGGCGACGTAAGGCAGTCCGAAGTATACGCTGTCTGCAAAGAGAAAAATAACGTTCATGATATTTGGCTCGCTACGCATAAATAAATACATAAATTGATTAACTTGAACCACGCTCTCACATCCACAATCCCAACAACCAGGTTAACGCCATGAGAACGTCGACACAATGTTATTTTTTGTTGCGATAACGTGAAAATTTGTTTTTTTGGACGTTGCCCGAACGTTTTCAGATAACGTTGTGAGACATTCAGTCCAGCATTGAAATTGTACCTTCTGTGAGAAACAAATGCTTATATGATGAACTAATCAGAAGCATGATTGTCAAATACAATCATTTCATGTTGTTTTCATGATGTCTGATTTTTCAGGTAACGTTGTCCCAACGTTTTGAAAACATCTACTCCGGACTTCTCACCAGTTTGTATTTATAACTGTGCAATTGCTACACGCAGCCAATGTTTATTAGTCACTGCACATGACAAAGATTTAATGGGATGACCCTGAAGCCAAACGCCAATCGTACGCCGGGCAGCCTATGGCGGTACCGGACAGCCTTTGACGGTACTGGACAGCCTATGGCGGTACCTGACAGCCTATGACGGTACCGGACAGCCTATGACGGTGCCAGACAGCCTATGACGGTACCGGACAACCTATGACGGTACCGGACAGCCTATGACGGTGCCAGACAGCCTATGACGGTACCGGACAGCCTATGACGGTGCCAGACAGCCTATGACGGTACCGGACAGCCTATGACGGTACCGGACAGCCTATGACGGTGCCAGACAGCCTATGACGGTACCGGACAGCCTATGACGGTGCCAGACAGCCTATGACGGTACCGGACAGCCTATGACGGTACCAGACAGCCTATGACGGTGTGGGACAGCCTATGACGGTGCCAGCCAGTCTATGACGGTGCCAGACAGCCTATGACGGTGCCGGACAGCCTATGACGGTACCGGACAGCCTATGACGGTGCCAGACAGCCTATGACGGTACCGGACAGCCTATGACGGTGCCAGACAGCCTATGACGGTACCGGACAGCCTATGACGGTACCAGACAGCCTATGACGGTCTCGGACAGCCTATGACGGTACCAGACAGCCTATGACGGTGTCGGACAGCCTATGACGGTACCAGACAGCCTATGACGGTGCCAGACAGCCTATGACGATATCGGACAGCCTATGACGGTGCCAGACAACCTATGACGGTACCGGACAGCCTATGACGGTACCGGACAGCCTATGACGGTGCCAGACAGCCTATGACGGTACCGGACAGCCTATGACGGTGCCAGACAGCCTATGACGGTACCGGACAGCCTATGACGGTACCAGACAGCCTATGACGGTGTCGGACAGCCTATGACGGTGCCAGACAGCCTATGACGGTGCCAGACAGCCTATGACGGTACCGGACAGCCTATGACGGTACCGGACAGCCTATGACGGTGCCAGACAGCCTATGACGGTACCGGACAGCCTATGACGGTGTAAGACAGCCTATGACGGTACCGGACAGCCTATGACGGTACCAGACAGCCTATGACGGTGTCGGACAGCCTATGACGGTGCCAGCCAGTCTATGACGGTGCCAGACAGCTTATGACGGTGCCGGACAGCCTATGACGGTATAGGCCAGCCTATGACGGTGCCGGACAGCCTATGACGGTGTCGGACAGCCCATGACGGTGTCGGACAGCCTATGACGGTGTCGGACAGCCTATGACGGTACCGGACAGCCTATGACGGTGTCAGACAGCCTATGACGGTACCGGACAGCCTATGACGGTACCAGACAGCCTATGACGGTGTCGGACAGCCTATGACGGTGCCAGCCAGTCTATGACGGTGCCAGACAGCTTATGACGGTGCCGGACAGCCTATGACGGTGTCGGACAGCCTATGACGGTATAGGCCAGCCTATGACGGTGCCGGACAGCCTATGACGGTGTCGGACAGCCCATGACGGTGTCGGACAGCCTATGACGGTGTCGGACAGCCTATGACGGTACCGGACAGCCTATGACGGTACCGGGCAGCCTATGACGGTGCCGGACAGCCTATGACGGTACCGGACAGCCTATGACGGTACCGGGCAGCCTATGACGGTACCGGACAGCCTATGACGGTCCCAGACAGCCTATGACGGTGCCAGACAGCCTATGACGGTGCCAGACAGTCTATGACGGTGCCAGACAGCCTATGACGGTACCGGACAGCCTATGACGGTACCGGGCAGCCTATGACGGTGCCAGACAGCCTATGACGGTGCCAGACAGCCTATGACGGTGCCAGACAGTCTATGACGGTGCCAGCCAGTCTATGACGGTGCCGGACAGCCTATGACGGTGTCGGACAGCCTGTGACGGTACGGGACAGCCTATGACGGTACCGGACAGCCTATGACGGTACTGGACAGCCTATGACGGTATAGGCCAGCCTATGACGGTACCGGACAGCCTATGACGGTACCGGACAGCCTATGACGGTACCGGACAGCCTATGACGGTATAGGACAGCATATGACGGTATAGGATAGCCTATGACGGTACCAGACAGCCTATGACGGTGCCGGACAGCCTATGACGGTGCCAGACAGCCTATGACGGTACCGGACAGCCTATGACGGTACCGGACAGCCTATGACGGTACCGGATATCCTATGACGGTACCGGCCAGTCTATGACGGTACCGGACAGCCTATGACGGTACCGGACAGTCTATGACAGTAGCGGACAGCCTATGACGGTACCGGACAGCCTATAACGGTATAGGACAGCCTATGACGGTACCGGACAGTCTATGACGGTACCGGACAGCCTATGGCGGTACCGGACAGCCTATGACGGTATAGGACAGCCTATGGCGGTACCGGACAGCCTATGACGGTACCGGACAGTCTATGACGGTACCGGACAGTCTATGACGGTACCGGACAGTCTATGACGGTACGGGACAGCCTATGACAGTGCCGGACAGCTTATGACAGTGCCGGACAGTCTATGACAGTGCCAGACAGTCTATGACGGTGCCGGACAGCCTATGACGGTGTCGGACAGCCTATGACGGTGTCGGACAGCCTATGACGGTGCCAGACAGCCTATGACGGTACCGGACAGCCTATGACGGTGCCGGACAGCCTATGACGGTGCCAGACAGTCTATGACGGTGCCAGACAGCCTATGACGGTGCCAGACAGCCTATGACGGTGCCAGACAGTCTATGACGGTGTCGGACAGCCTATGACGGTACCGGACAGCCTATGACGGTGCCGGACAGCCTATGACGGTACCGGACAGCCTATGACGGTACCGGACAGCCTATGACCGTATAGGCCAGCCTATGACGGTACCGGACAGCCTATGACGGTGTCGGACAGCCTATGACGGTGTCGGACAGCCTATGACGGTACCGGACAGCCTATGACGGTACCGGACAGCCTATGACGGTGTCGGACAGCCTATGACGGTGTCGGACAGCCTATGACGGTGTCGGACAGCCTATGACGGTGCCGGACAGTCTATGACGGTGCCAGACAGCCTATGACGGTACCGGACAGCCTATGACGGTACCGGACAGCCTATGACGGTACCGGACAGCCTATGACGGTATAGGCCAGCCTATGACGGTACCGGACAGCCTATGACGGTGTCGGACAGCCTATGACGGTGCCGGACAGCCTATGACGGTACCGGACAGCCTATGACGGTGCCAGACAGTCTATGACGGTGCCAGACAGCCTATGACGGTGCCAGACAGCCTATGACGGTACCAGCCAGTCTATGACGGTGCCAGACAGCCTATGACGGTGCCGGACAGCCTATGACGGTGTCGGACAGCCTATGACGGTACCGGACAGCCTATGACGGTACCGGACAGCCTATGACGGTATAGGCCAGCCTATGACGGTGTCGGACAGCCTTTTATGGTGCCGGACAGCCTATATGTGTGATGAGAAGATAATGTCTGGGGCAGTCAGGTGAATGGCACTAATGAACGCCTTCAAAAACTGAACATGACAGCATTGTCATCCTAAATGTTTGCAATCGCGTATCCGGCGCGTGTGACAATAAAAACTTCCCTCGTCACTGGAATACCACCGGCTATGCCATGCTACAAAGGCAAATATTCATGAACTGGCATTTCCATGCATCGTTGTCCCATCAGTCATATAGTTGATGACACGCCGTTATTGAGTCACTTGCAACATGTTGGTTCGCATAAAACTTTATTACACGATGTTCCAACATCTAGGGCCACATTACTGATGAAAAAGAATTAAATATCCTGCTGGCGTGTCAGAGAGTTACAGGCAGTTATAATGCGATTAGTAATTACCATATGCTGGTAATGACTTTCCATGTCAGTGAATAAGAATTTTAATTGGTTGTTTTATTTTATTATATCTTGGGGGAGATCGAAGGAGTGAATTGAAAGCCAACTACTAACTGCTATGCTTGACGATGTTTCTTCCATGGATCCGTAACTATAGGAAATACTCTCTGTTTATTGTGCAGTTAATGAAACCAGATCTTTCCCATTATATTTGTCAAAGCCAATAAATAAAAGGCATAAGTTTTTTTTCCTCTTATTTAAGTTATAAATGAAAGTCATATTTTAATGGCACAACACAAGACCACGTAAGAGCTGCAGTAGGCCGCTCACGCTCGCCACATAGTATAACAACCACTGCACACTGTACCTGTTATATACAATCCTATAACGCCCAATCACAGAGCTCGTTACATGACTCGTGTGACGTTCATGGCGTCATCCACTACGGGCTAATAAGTTTCGGTTTTATACGATGATTTTGCAAGTACCAGTGAGGGGAGCCGAGGGGAGGAAGCGATGGGTATCAATAAGAGGTAAACATTGGACTATAAATTGGCGTCCTGCCTTCACCAACAACCGTGGCTCTGCTTCGCCCGATACAGAGACAGAGCGAACACGATAGCCAGAGACAAAGGAAGAACTCGTCCAGCATACACGATAGTCGGAAACAAACGGAAAGCTCGTCCAGCATACACGATAGCCAGAAACAAAGGAAGAACTCGTCCAGCAAACACGATAGTCAGAAACAGACGGAAAGCTCGTCCAGCATACACGATAGCCAGAAACAGACGATAAGCTCCTCCAGCATACGGCGGCATCCCTCAGTCGGACACGAGAATGGTACAATGTGGACGGTTGTGAGCCAGAATAGTTTGAAAGACGATCGGAAGAATCCGGTACGAGATTGTCGACAATATCTATAAATTCCAATAATAAGATAATAAGTTCGTATTGAAATTATATTGAGTGAAATCTTAAATGCAATAAAATAATTATTTCAATACATTAACGCACAATGATCAATATATCTTATTATATAAATTATACATAATGTTAATAATATTTTTCTTTGAATAATATCAATAATAGGGGAGACCGGGGCAAGTAGGCCCTCGGGGTACGTTAGCCCACATCGATTTTTTCGACTTTACACCCCTAAAGCACCAAGTTGTGTCATGTGATGCGGTCATGTGATGAATGTTTTACGTCCCAGAATTTTTTCATCAAGATCGAGCTGCGCGACGAACAGTTTGTCGGGAAATTAACTTTTTCTGCCAGGTAAGTAAATAACAGTTCCGCCATGTGTTCTTCGCTTTTCAAGTATGTCCTGTAGAGTTAGAAAATGAATAATGTACCGAAAGTCATGTACTATATGCGCCTAATTTTGATTACAAATTGAAGACTCTAACTTCTAGTCCAATTCATATTTCTTGCATCCAAATAGCCTATAGCAGACACGTTTTGGGCACATCCACCCGCTTGTGTCGGGGCAAGTTGGCCCACTGGGCGAACATGCCCCGGTCGCCTGGTCTAATGTACCCCATATGCATAACATGGAGCATCTATACAACGTTCACACAATGGAAAGGTGGCCCTAACATAAGACTGACAGCCCTACCTGATGCAGACACTGCTTTATACATGACCCCAAAGATCTTCAACAATAAGTTACAGCCCTTGCTGCAAGACTCGTCCGCAACACAGACGTAATAATGAGGGATAGGGATTCTACATATAGTAATATGATGGGACAGCTTACTATTCAATTCAGATTTAAGATTCAATTACCAATTAATATTGATATTAGTATAAACACCTTGTAAGTCAATCATAAAGGCGAGTTATATAGTAGCCTATATATAGACATACCTAGTTTGATTTTGCAGGATGGTCCGGAATTATGTACCGAAAAGCACATAATAACACTATTTCTTAGTGGTGACGGTGTCGCAGCACACTACGCTGCAATTGTTCCTACTCCCTCCGTTTGAGAGCCTGCTACTATCATTTCAAAGCCTGATCTCATCGTCACCAAGCCTGCTAAAGTGTCTTAAGGACCAACCGGATCTTCGCGAAGACCGTTTTGCGCAGCAGAGCGGAAATTAATTCTCGCCCATTGTTCAGCCTCATCCTAAGGCTCCGCACAGGAAGTTAACGACCAAGAGTAGAAAACAAAGACGAGCTGCAATCCTAACCGATACACCAGAAAAAGAAGCTATCGAAGCCGAAACACGCAAAAGAAACAAAAGGCAAAGGAAACTTATCGGTGTTACAAAAGAAAAGACTAAATCAAAAACAGGTGACGAACCCAAAGCAAAGAGAAGAAACAGAATAAAGCGAAGAAGAAGCCATTTGTCTAGTGATGATTCCTCTGAATATTTCTGTCTTGTGTGTCTATCACCATGGTCAGAAAGCAGGAAAGGAGAGGTGTGGGTGCAATGCGCATCATGTAACGACTGGTCTCACAGAGAATGTACATGGATGGAGTCCCCTCTTTACGTATGCCACAATTGCAACTCTGATCACGGTTCGATTTATACCAAGTAATTCCGAGTAACTTGTAGCGATCCAAGTGTTTTGTTAAAGCAATATGCTTACATGCGCCATCTTAGATTTTTTACATTTTAGAATCAAGACTAAAGTATCTCAAAATCTATGATGCATATGTTTTTATATCGCTTTGAGTCTGTAAAACAAACATTTCAACATAAAACTGCGAGGTTTATTTTTATCCCGCGCGGACGTGATAGCGAGCCGCGGTCGACATCACACACAAAATAGCGAACTGCGAACAGGCGCGTAGGGATATAAAGCCGGCCACCAACTTCTGCTCCGTTGAACAAAGTGCTTCTCTCCGGATAGCCCGCAGGGTTTCAGGATTTAAACTCAAGACAGAGTGTACGTATTTGACATGGAGAAGAGGTTGGTCATACGAAAAAATACGGAATATATTGCTTTAAAGATTTCGTTGGTTGTGTCTAGATTGTTTAAGATAACGTTGTATTACTAATAAAAAAAAGGGTGTAAGACGGACGAATTATTTGCGTTTTGTACCAAGGGCGTACTTGCCCCGCGGGTTGGGTCTACGTGCCCCGTCACGGGGCACATTCGCCCTTGTCGGGTGCCTCTGCTAAACTGCAAACTACAGGAAAAACAATTGACGGAAACAAACTAAACAGGGTCCAAAATACAGCTACATAATACAGCTGTCACCTAACAAAAAATCAGACAACATGCTTTAACCTTAGCGCATCTATGGGCCTTAATGTAAAAATGGAGCGAACGTGCCCCGGTCTCCCCTAATATTCTGACCTTGACCCGTAGTCAGATCGGTTACTATATTGGTTACCTTCAGGGTTAATCCACTGCCTCCTGGCGGAGACTACGGCGCTCGTGATCATGGTGAGCAGCAGGCACTGGAACCAGCCTTCTCTTTTCTCAGTCTCCAATTCGCTGGTGGGGCGGAAGACTGAAATATGATTAAAAAAAAATTGTTATGCTAACCAGCGGCCGCCATGCTTTTTGTAGACCTCGTGGGCAGCTCTAAATACCGCAACGCGTCTTGCCTCAAGCCGTCAATCCGTATCGATGTCGGTTTTTCAGATCTTCAGTGTCGGAACTCTTCCCCTGACAAAGCCTGCTATCTACCGTTTATTGGGGTGAACACGTCCCAATGCTCGGAGTATTGGGCTGGATGCTGCACATATATATAGCTTAACATACGGGTGTTATCACTTAAGTTTAATAGCTAGGGAAATGTTTCACTGTGGAGCATCTCTCTAGCCGTCTGGTACTTGTCACACGAGTGGAAAAGTGCTTTACAATATCCACATGCTGAGTTTAATTCTTTATAAAGAGTCTTTTTTTTATTAATATTGTGTCGTTTTTTTTATTAATATTAGTATTGAGTTTAATCAGAAGAAACCACCCGGAACAATGAAATGGGTCAGGGTAAAAAATCCCAGAGACACAGGTGTCACGGTGCGAGCCCAAGACCATCAGCAAGATGAATCCCGGTCACTGTGCCCCCCCCCCCCCCCGCGGTCCTCCCCTCCTTCCGCTGCTACCCCCGCCACGTTTCCCTAGAGTAATTGAGATGGCGGTCATTAATCAGCGTTCATGCACCCACCAGGGTGCCCACATTAGTGTATGCTGGAGACAGGAATCACACAACTCCTTAGCTAACCTATCTGGCATCGCTGCCACGACACTAATGCAAGGGCCATCGCTGCCACGACACTAATTCATGGGCCATCGCTGCCACGACACTAATGTAAGGGCCATTGCTGCCACGACACTAATTCATGGGCCATCGCTGCCACGACACTAATGCAAGGGCCATCGCTGCCACGACACTAATGCAAGGGCCATCGCTGCCACGACACTAATTCATGGGCCATCGCTGCCATGACACTAATTCATGGGCCATCGCTGCCACGACACTAATGCAAGGGCCATCGCTGCCACGACACTAATTCATGGGCCATCGCTGCCACGACACTAATGCAAGGGCCATCGCTGCCACGACACTAATGCAAGGGCCATCGCTGCCACGACACTAATTCATGGGCCATCGCTGCCACGACACTAATTCATGGGCCATCGCTGCCACGACACTAATTCATGGGCCATCTGTGCCACGACACTAATTCATGGGCCATCGCTGCCACGACACTAATTCATGGGCCATCTGTGCCATGACACTAATTCATGGGCCATCTGTGCCACGACACTAATTCATGGGCCATCGCTGCCACGACACTAATTCATGGGCCATCGTTGCCACGACACTAATTCATGGCCCTTCGCTGCCACAACACTAATCTGTCAAAGTCTGAATGTATTTGTCACAGCCTAAAATCATATTTCATTGCTGCCATAGTTTAAATCCATATTTCATTGCTGCCATAGTTTAAATCCATCTTTCATTGCTGCCATAGTTTAAATCCATCTTTCATTGCTGCCATAGTTTAAATTCATCTTTCATTGCTGCCATAGTTTAAATCCATCTTTCATTGCTGCCATAGTTTAAATCCATCTTTCATTGCTGCCATAGTTCAAATCCATCTTTCATTGCTGCCATAGGTTAAATCCATCTTTCATTGCTGCCATAGTTTAAATCCATCTTTCATTGCTGCCATAGTTTAAATCCATCTTTCATTGCTGCCATAGTTTAAATCCATCTTGCATTGCTGCCATAGTATAAATCTATCTTTCATTGCTGCCATAGTTTAAATCCGTCTTTCATTGCTGCCATAGTTTAAATTCATCTTTCATTGCTGCCATAGTTTAAATCCATCTTTCATTGCTGGCATAGTTTAAATCCATCTTTCATTGCTGCCATAGTTCAAATCCATCTTTCATTGCTGCCATAGTTTAAATCCATCTTTCATTGCTGCCATAGTTTAAATCCATCTTTTATTGCTGCCATAGTTTAAATCCATCTTCCATTGCTGCCATAGTTTAAATCCATCTTTCGCTGCTGCCATAGTTTAAATCCATCTTTCATTGCTGCCATAGTTTAAATCCATCTTTCATTGCTGCCATAGTTTAAATCCATCTTTCATTGCTGCCATAGTTTAAATCCATCTTTTATTGCTGCCATAGTTTAAATCCATCTTCCATTGCTGCCATAGTTTAAATTCATCTTTCATTGCTGCCATAGTTTAAATCCATCTTTCATTGCTGGCATAGTTTAAATCCATCTTTCATTGCTGCCATAGTTCAAATCCATCTTTCATTGCTGCCATAGTTTAAATCCATCTTTCATTGCTGCCATAGTTTAAATCCATCTTTTATTGCTGCCATAGTTTAAATCCATCTTCCATTGCTGCCATAGTTTAAATCCATCTTTCGCTGCTGCCATAGTTTAAATCCATCTTTCATTGCTGCCATAGTTTAAATCCATCTTTCATTGCTGCCATAGTTTAAATCCATCTTTCATTGCTGCCATAGTTCAAATCCATCTTTCATTGCTGCCATAGGTTAAATCCATCTTTCATTGCTGCCATAGTTTAAATCCATCTTTCATTGCTGCCATAGTTTAAATCCATCTTTCATTGCTGCCATAGTTTAAATCCATCTTGCATTGCTGCCATAGTATAAATCTATCTTTCATTGCTGCCATAGTTTAAATCCGTCTTTCATTGCTGCCATAGTTTAAATTCATCTTTCATTACTGCCATAGTTTAAATCCATCTTTCATTGCTGGCATAGTTTAAATCCATCTTTCATTGCTGCCATAGTTCAAATCCATCTTTCATTGCTGCCATAGTTTAAATCCATCTTTCATTGCTGCCATAGTTTAAATCCATCTTTTATTGCTGCCATAGTTTAAATCCATCTTCCATTGCTGCCATAGTTTAAATCCATCTTTCGCTGCTGCCATAGTTTAAATCCATCTTTCAGTGCTGCCATAGTTTAAATACATCTTTCACTGCTGCCGTAGGCTAGGGTGTGTGTGTGGAGGAGGGGGGGGGGGGTCACGGCCCACTCTCTGCCTTTGAGTGCGGAGGTACGTTTTTAGAGCAGCCTTTCACCCAGCTGTCTTTAATGTTCCACTTTCACTATGGTAGGGACCACCCAGGCACCGTCAGTTTTTCGCGAGCGCACTCGTACCCCCCCCGCCCCCCCGCCCCCTCCGCTTCTCGTTTACAATCTTTGATTCGCGCTTGTAGCAGCATCAGCCATAGCCTGTTACATGTATAATGTAATTTCTTCCATAGCCTAAAGTCATCAACTGCCATTGATGCCCCAGCGTCAAATAATCGGGCATTACTACTAACACAACCAAATGTTATGTCATTTCATCAACAATTTAAAATCATCTGCCATTGGCACCACAGCCTAAACTCATTTGACATCACTGCTGTGGACTGGTCTAAAATTTGGTCGCCCTGGCCTTGGCTGCTTACGGCGACACTCACCTCATTGCTCACGGCTCTAGTCGCGAGCTGGTTGTGGTCCGGCTTTCACTTACCGGCGAGCACAATCAAGCCTTCCTGGTCTCAGGTAAACCTTGCTTTCCGATAGCATAGCCTGGCGACACCGAGTGGAATTCATCCATCCAGGCGCTCTGTGCTGCTTGTCACTGTCTGCTGGCTATCGCTGGGCACCCGAGGCCTGGCACAGGAGGGCTGGCTGGCCGGCCCGGGTGGCCGGCTGGTGGCTCGGCTGGTGGGTCGCGTAATCGGGGAGGCAGGGTGATTGCTGGCCGGCTGGCCAGGCTTGACCGGCAGCTGAGGGTGTGGCTACGGAGGGCTGACAGGAGTTGTGAGGACGGTGGAGTCAGACAATGAAGCTGTAGCGTCAGACGGTTAAACTATTCAGCTGAACGATGGAGCTATTACACTAGACGGTATCGCTATGCCGCTAGGCGGTGGCGCGGTTCCGCTAGACGGTGGCGTTGCTCCGCTAGACGGTGGCGCTGCTCCGCTAGACGGTGGCGTTGCTCCGCTAGACGGTGGCGCTGTTCCGCTAGACGGTGACGCTGTTCCGCTAGACGGTGGCGCTGGTCCGCTAGACGGTGACGCTGTTCCGCTAGACGGTGACGCTGTTCCGCCAGACGGTGGCGCTGTTCCGCTAGACGGTGGCACTGTTCCGCTACACGGTGGCACTGCTCCGCTAGACGGTGGCGCTGTTCCGCTAGACGGTGGCACTGCTCCGCTAGACGGTGGCACTGCTCCGCTAGACGGTGGCGCTGTTCCGCCAGACGGTGGCCCTGCTCCGCTAGACGGTGGCGCTGTTCCGCTAGACGGTGGCGCTGCTCCGCTAGACGGTGGCGCTGCTCCGCTAGACGGTGGCGCTGTTCCGCTAGACGGTGGCGCTGTTCCGCTAGATTGTGGTCCTGTTCCGCAACGCAGCACCGCGCCGACTCGCAGCAGCAGAACGACCGCTTCCGTCGCGCAGGGGGAGCCGGGACCGCGCAATGTTCAGCAGCACACACTGGCGCCCCCTACCGGCCTGCGCCGCGTCCTGGTAACCCGTCTTGTGCCATAGCGTGGACCAGGTGAGAAGGGAAGAGCGCGAACAAGCGGTGATCAAAGAGCCAGATACCCCGACAACTAAAGGATTCACCTAATAACTGCACACACCTGTCCTCGACCGTCATACCACTACCCCCTCCCCACTCCCCCCTCCACCCTCCCCATTCTGCTTCCTGTCTCCCATGGCGCACACAATATCGTGGGTGAGGCCGTTGTATGGCGCTCGCTGCGACAGACGCAACGACGTTTCAAGTTGCAGGCATGCCAGGAGAGGCGTGGGTGGAGGCTGTGAGGTGGGAGACCACCCCCATCGGTGTCGCCGAGCACTGGATGGACGGGCCAGCAGGGGGAGTCAAATCGGATGGAAGCAGCGGCCAAGGAGGTTTGACCGGTTTGCCGAGTGGATGTTTGCATGGTCCTCCTCATTTCTTTGGCGACGTCGCTCACGTATTGCTTACTCTCGCGGGCCCGAGGCACCGCGGCGAGGTGCCATGCTCTTGTCTTGCTGGAGGTCGTCCCACACAGGCGGATGAACCGGGCAGCCTGGAGGCGTATGCCCCTCCCCCCACCCCCCACCCCACCATGCATAGATATATGATATAAAAGACGGGTGGGGTGGGGGTGGGTCGCCTTAACAGTTGAAGGAAGCCGCCAGCCTGGCCTCTAACGCTGCTTTACCGATTCATATAATACCCAAGTGTCTATCCTCCAAATTACAAAACTATCCGTCCTGTCTGTAGCTCACAACAAAATTTAGAAGTGACCGCCAGCCACGATTTCGCCGCTTAACCAGGCGGCAGCCCCTTTTGAAGGTGTGTAATTTCTATTCCAACCAGAAATGACGCCTACTGTGTGAGCAAAACACGAGCGCGTGGTCATCTCTAATATAAATAGCTGCAATTTTAACTGCAATCATGGCTTTTTGTACGGAGACAATTGTTGCAAGACGTATATCAATTAGTTTGGATGTTATTTTCCATGAAACACTAAGATCATGGTCCACAGCGCGGGTTGGAACTGTCGCAATTCATCCGTAAATCGCGGCCCTGATCTCTCGTTTCACTCGTTTCCGCTGAAGGGCACCTCCACTGTGAAGAGTTCCCTCCGCGATATATAACTACCAGTTATAACGTAAGGCGGCGCCACAGGAAGGGTTACAATACACGTCACTAGCTCCGGCAACATGGCGCGCTGCTCGACATTGATTGCCTTATTTTATTCTCCTTACCAAACGGCCGAAACGAAGCGTGACCATTCGCCGATTTAAAGTTGCATGTGAAGCTCTTTCCCGCCAAAACTAAAGAGGTCAAAATACAAATAAGAATCAGTCCTTGAATCATTCAAGATTGGTTTTGTCTATACTCCACCCATGCCAGACTGCCAAATAGTGTCTCTGAGCCTTCACGTCATCAGTTTGTGTGCTTCGCGATGCTTTGTTATAAGTAGCAGTGCCGCGACAGAGTGCTGTGGTGTCGCGGGATAGACAGGTTTGCCACACCACAGCCGAAACGGCGAAGTTCGTCAGGTTTCTAAATTTATGGAATGGAACAATCGACTTTTCTGCAAATTTTGATATAAATTTCGCCTGGACTTAGTTTTTGCGGGAAAGAACTCGACATGCAACTTTAACTTTAAGGTGTAAACTTTTGGTGCAGATCGTAATTAGATCAGATTGGACACCCGCTTTAACATCCCCTTCCTTGAGTGTATGTGGAGGTGTGTGTGTGGATCTACAAGATGTCACCTTTGCGACATTTACAGTGATTTGGTGCTTTGGTTCTCAAGGGTTGCAACCCCCCAGATCCGCCCCTGTTCTTATCTAAGCTTGCATATGCGTATATAATATATACATGTATTTGTAAGCAAGAACGCTACGCACGTGATGTTTACATCGCCTTTGATTGAGAGTCCCCGGTCTTTGGTTGCATCGCCAGCTTAAGGTGGGCTACCTCAGCCCACCAGCTCTCAGACCTCAGCCCTTCGCTCTCAGCCCCTCAGCAGACAGTGCGCCCACCACGCAAGCTGATATTGCATCTCCCTCGACGATGTTTCCATGGCACCGGTGTGTGTCCAGCTACTACCGAGGCGACAGCCAAGAGGCAGCTGGTAAACAGCTGGGCTCCTCGCCACACCTAACGATATGTGGGATTATCCGACGATTGCCTGAAAGGACGGACCGTCACAACGCTTCTGGTGGTCGTAAACAAGGAAGGCAAGGTGCTTGGCGCAAACACAAGGTGCGAGCGGGGAAGGGGAAGCGCCAGGTATAGCCTTGTCCGAGATCTAAGATAAGGATGTCACAGGATGTCACATGAGTGTCACAAGGGTGTAACAAGGGTGTCGATGTGTCAAAAGTGTTGATGTGACAAGGGTGTCACAAGGGTGTAGGTGTCACAAAGGTGTAGGTGTCACAAGGGTGTCACATATGTGTCACCATGGTAACATAGGACCTATAAGGCCCTTTTCTTTGGCGGACATGGGGGTGTGATGTCATTATATCCGAAAACACTTTCTCCGCATACCATAGAGAAAGTCAATTACACAGTGCGCTACTTCTCTTTGACTATATGACTATATATTTATGTGTCTAACGGAGCCATCCATCCGCACGAGCGCCATCGGAACCATCCATCAGCGCCAGTGTCATCGGAACCATCCATCAACACCAGTGCCATCGGAACCATCCATCAGCACCAGTGTCATCGGAACCATCCATCAACACCAGTGCCATCGGAACCATCCATCAGCACCAGTGCCATCGGAACCATCCATCAGCACCAGTGCCATCGGAACCATCAATCAGCACCAGTGCCATCGGAACCTTCCATCAGCACCAGTGCCATCGGAACCATCCATCAGCACCAGTGCCATCGGAACCATCCATCAGCACCAGTGCCATCGGAACCATCCATCAGCACTAGTGTCATCGGAACCATCCATCAGCACCAGCGTCATCGGAACCATCCAGCGGCACCAGCGCCATTGTCATCCGACTCTACTCGTTCTTTAACCTCCCTCCAACCCCCCCCCCCCCCCGCTCACCGCGTCGCTTCGGGTTTGTCTGCCAGGTGTGCAAATGGTTGTTCTGCGACGAACCCCACTGGTCCCCGCAGATCAGACGGTGGGTGTGGGTAATGGGTGTGGGTAATGGGTGTGGGTAATGGGTGTGGGTAAGGAGCAGTAAGGAGGCTGGGCGGGGGTGGAATGGGGTGGAGTCAGGTATATAGGAGCTGTTACCAAAGGGACACGCGTGACCCGCTTGCGACTAAACCCTTTGTTTGTTAATAGAACCTTTGGGGTCTAGGGATCTATTAGGCACGGCGGTCGGTACCAGACTATCCATGAATAGATGAATAGAGTGGGTGAGAAGGTCTCCCAGCCCCAGGGGGCGCCACTGATGAGGGAACCCGACATCGTCGTTAAAATCAGAACCGGGTTGTCACCACCAGAGCAAGTCGACCACCCAGGAGGTTCCATGGACTGGCTCCTGTGTGCACAAAGAGGGGGTTGGGGGGGGGGGGGAGGGGATTAAAATAACCAGCAATCTCAATTAAACAAACGTGTAATTCGATTTTCTTCATAAAATGGCCACACAATTACATACTGCGGTGATTCGAATTAAAAAATAACTCGCTTTCATTGGGCAAATAATTGACCATCATTTCGTCCTCAGGTTATCGTGGTGCTCGTCGGTCGCGCTATACGTGGGAGCCGGCCCCCCCCCCCCTCCCCCCTCCCGCCCCCGCAAAGGACGGATATCCTGACATAGCCGACTGCGTCAACAGTCAGCATATAGCGATCGCATCCATTACAAATTATTTGTAAGACTAACGCGAGACGGAATAGTTCGCTTCGTTTCTTAGTGTCACGTGCTACATGTATTCTGACAACCTGAATATAGGCACGAAATGAAGCACATATACACAACAATCCCTTCTTGTTACGTTACGGTTACAGTTACATACCTGTTGTACCTATATGACGCGGCACCTCCAGCACATGTGCACCTCCCAGGCCCTCCCAATGTGGTCGTCACAGAGAAAAGAGGCAAGGGAGCTCCCGTCAAGGCGTGTACTTTGCGTCACCCAATCCTATGGCACACCGTTTGGAACTTCTTATTTGCTTCGGCTACTTTTCATTTTGTTCGCCTAAACCATCGTTCGCCTGGGCAAAAAGTTTTTCCCACACATCTAGATTAAACGCCCTAGATGTCCTAGATATTTCGACTAACATTGCAGGTCAGTTATATAAATATACTCTCGATCTATTCGGGAATTTAATTAAATCGTACATATTATGAGGGATTTCATGTTTCTGACAAGTGCGATATTCATCCTTAAAATTAAATTGATAAGAGAAGCTGATGTATATAAAAAAAATGGTTATTACGTTTTATAATCAACAATTCGAATTCTGATGATTTTGATTTCTTTTTCATGATCATTTTGCGTATACTTTGGTCGATACATAGACCACCATCAATTATGACATTAAGCCCGCGAGCAGGTGTATTGTGAAAAAATGTAAACAAACGTCACGGGCTTCCACAGTACCCGAGTACGGATTTATCATCGGCAAGACGGGAAGTCTTCACAGCTCTACCGCAGCGGGATGGATTTGTGTCAAACAAATTGGGATCCCGCACCGTGCACCCACAAGCGGCACTGGCAAACAGCATTATGCCAGTGAATAGAACGGAATTGGCGAACAGAATGACTTTTTGCCGATAGGATCGATGGTTTAGGCGAACAAAATGAGAATTAGCCAAAGGAAATACAATTTTAAGAAATAATCCCTAACGGCTTGCCATACAACCCAGCTTTTGCTTCCCGTCAATAAATAAATAGCGGTAGGATACGTATGGCTGTCTGTATTTGTGTATGGACGAATGGGGGGGGGGGGGGGGGGGGTTGAGGGGCGGTATATATACATACCAAAAAGAAGATTAGTGCCATCACATCCGCCCCGCCTCCACCACCTATGTTGTGGACAGGCTATGAGGGTTCACGTTATATCCCTGGTGAGGCCGCTCATGGAGAGATGAATAGGAAGGTGAGAGAGGCAGGGATATTGTTTTCGTCACTGCACAGGATGACACTTCCGCCCGCACATTTGCCTTCCTCTGTCGTTCTTTGATTCGCCATGGTCTCCAGAGTAATTAACTGTCCGGCCTTGATTAGATACATTTGCCAGCGGTCCTTGATTTTTTTTAGCTAATTGTCGGTCGTCCTGGTGACGAGACGCATGCGATAAACAGGGGCGGATCCAGAAAATCTGGATAGGGGGGGCCGGTTTCAGGGTCGGATCCAGATATGCTGGATAGGGAGGGTGGGGGTCTTCATATACTAAATGGTATGAATTTCGGCCCGAAAAGTCGGGGCCGGGGCCGGGTCGGCCCCCTCCTGGATCTGCCCCTGGTACGTACAAGCCGGGCGCCCATCACTCCCATCCTCGCACACGAAGACGCTTGTGACGACGCTTGTGACGACGCTTGTGACGAGGCTTGTGACGACGCTTGTGACGGCGGCTGCCTCACAGACATATGCATATTCGGCGCTACTAATCAGTCTTGTGAATTCGAGAGTTGAATGTGAGCGCTGCCTTCAGCAGTTCATAGCCTGCCACAGACAATGTTCCCGATGATTAATGTGATTTATTGTCCGTCACGCCACGTATCTGATTGAGGCCGAAAAATACCGTCTTTACATTCATCTTCACCCCGAGCACCGTTCTCCTTCCACCCCCACATTCACTCCCACCTCTCCGCCAGTAAACGCCCCCCCCCCTCCCCCCACTTCCACCTGGTAATATTGTTGTCATATTTATTGCCATCCATGCCAATACAGTCTGTCCATATTCTCACCCTCACCCTCACCAGCCCCCTACAGTCAATCCATACCCCACCCCTACAGCCACTCCATACCTCACCCCCTATACAGTCACTCCAAACCCCCACCCCCCTGCAGTCACTCCATGCCCCCACCCCCTAGTCACTCCATACCCGCACCCCCTACTCTCACTCCATACCCCCACCTCCTACAGTCACTCCATACCTAACCCCCTATACAGTCACTCCAAACCCCCACCCCCCTGCAGTCACTCCATACCCCCACCCCCTAGTCACTCCATACCCGCACCCCCTACACTCACTCCATACCCCCACCTCCTACAGTCACTCCATACCCCCACCCCTACAGTCACTCCATACCTCGCCCCCTATGCAGTCACACCGTACCCCCACCCCTAGTTACTCCATACCCCACCCCTATACAGTAACACCATACCCCCACCCCCCTGCAGTCACTCCATACCCCCACCCCCAACAGGCGATCGGTCCCTGGCGACGCCAAATCTATCTTCACCCCTCATCCAAACTGGATATTGTGGCTCCTGATATTACTTCATTGAACCACCTATCATTCCCCTGTACTCTACTTGGCCCCCACCCTTCACCCACCCTCTGTACCGCTGTTGTTGTCGTCACATTCACCCCCCCCCCCCGTCCTTACCCTTAGCCCTCTCTGCCGCCCCCCCCCACCTCTACTTGGTGAAGCTGTCGTTGTCGTGTTCATGCGCCCATCCCCTCTTCCATTTCCCATACAGTAATTCCATAGGGTGTCGGTACCTGGCGACGCCAACGCTGTCGTCGCATTCACCCTCATCCATACTGGGTATTGTTACTAGGGGTATATTACCTTCACACCGCTTGCCTCGCCCCCTCATTTCCTTCTCCACCCACTCCTCCTCCGCCCCTCTCATCATGCATCCCCCTCCCCAAACACACACAAACAACCTCCCCCTTCCACCCCCACCCCCACCCCCCCGACCCCTCTCCCCGGCAGAACCACTCCGCCCACCGACAGTTATAGTATCTAACGTGTTCTTCGTGCGACGTCAAAGGAGCGGTTCAAGGGCGGTCCAGTCGACAGGCCCTGTCAACACCTTCATCGGAATGGACTGCCCCCAGCCCCCATACAGGCAGCTCTTCCACAACCCCCGAGCAAACGCGCGAATATGATGCCATAAACACAGAAATGGATATTCCCTCGGCGAGGTTGCGAGATGTCGCCGAGAACGGACCAATGGAGCCGGAAGTACAATTTCTGGTTATCGCGTGGCAGCGTTGTTCTGCTACAGGCCTGCCCTAGCCACTTCGGCCGAGCACAAGGGAAAATATTTTTAGGGCGGAAATTGCTTCTACGTTGTCCACCAATCATACAGCACCAACGATGGAAATGACAACAATTCGTACAAAGTGAACGACCTTGAGTTGGGCAAGGCTGGCTGCATAGCGTTATATATTACCCAGTTATTACATTTTATCTTCTTTCTGACCAGTCTGGTCTATTATATTACATCGGCCATATGCGTGTGACATGTGTAAGACCAGTCTGGTCTATTTTATTACATCGGCCATATGCGTGTGACATGTGTAAGACCAGTCTGGTCCATTTTATTACATCGGCCATATGCATGTGACATGTGTAAGACCAGTCTGGTCTATTATATTACATCGGCAATATGCGTGTGACATGTGTAAGACCAGTCTGGTCTATTTTATTACATCGGCCATATGCGTGCGACATGTGTAATGGGTAAAAAAAAAGCTTACTGGTGGCACCCCAGCTATGCTATTTTTTTCCATCTCCTTCGATGTCAGTCTTGTGACCCAATAATGGGTTCGTATATATTTATGTTGATATATGGACATCAAACTAAATTACAGCCTATGGCCAATATAAGGCGCGTGTATACAAATATCTCTCTTCCTCGGAAAACCTTTCGATTTTTCAATCACGTGGGTCGAAAAATTGCTGATTTCCGAATCAGTCACGAGGATAACCTTCCACTGTTCCCATAAATCCCATAGAAAAGACCCATCACGAGGAACGAGATTACCCCCCTCCCTAAATTACCCCACACCCCACCCATAATGAGGGAATTAACAGCTCTCGTGTGCAAAAGTACGGTGATTATTACCCTAGTCGTTTTCCTTACTTAAAAAATTGTGTGACGTTACGCCTTTGTCTTAAGTGTTCATTATCTTGAAGAATGGATCGAAAAACAGACCCAGCCGTGTTGTATTAACGTAAGTGTGCATTATTCAAATAAAGAACGGTAAAACAGTGCTTTATTTTAATAATGATCGGAAACACTGTGCATTATCTAGATAAAGAACAGTTGTTAATATTGACTCGTCAAGTGTCACGGTAAAATCAGTCGAGCTGAGCTGAGCGGAGCCGAGTTGGCTGGTGTGGACAGAACTTGCCAATTTCAAGACAATGGAATGCATAAGTCAATGTTAAACACCAAAGGGGCGGGGGTTAGATCAGAAATCTCAAAATATGTGGAAATTCCACATGCAGTTATCGATTGCATACATTTCTCATTATATCCGTCTTATCGCCTTTCAGGGGGCGATGTTTTCACGAAACTAAGAAGCAATGACTTTCAAAATGTGTACTTCATCCACGCCTCCCCCCCCCCCCCCCCCACTACCCTCCCCGCTGGGGCTTCACAATGACGAACCGTTGTTTCCACAATGTGCCTCATGTATTCGTCGGGTAGTGCAATTGACACAATAATCAATTCCTGTGTCCAAACGTGAGCACATGTCATGCCTTGTTATAACAATTTTATAAGTACGTTCAAGAACTCACTGTCGTGCATTCTCCAAATAAAGCACTCGACGCTATCGCGTCTCGTGCTTTATTTTGGTGAATGCACTGCAGCTCGTTCTTTAACTAGTAAATACACTGTTCATGTGTACTACTCAAACGCAAGACCTGTCAGAATGGGGAACGGTTGCGTCATGACTGCCACACTGTATCTTGATAATGTGTGCACAATGATCACATGTGATAACTATATGTCTCTCTTTCATGATATCCCGTATCCGAACCTTAGGGGAACATGGGGCAAAATGACCCATGGGGGTCAAATGGCCCACCACAATCTCGCGCATTTGCGGTGCTGCCACCTGTAATGAAGCGTTTTATATTTGTTCCTGTTTGTTACGTGATACCTTAACAAATCTACATGGGCGCTGAAGCAGACAGCTGACCTTCGTTACCGAAGTAAACGATTCTGGGCTGTTGCCATCTATGGTAAACACTGGAAGAAAGTAGAACTCAGTGGATACTGGCTTTGGGGAAAATTTTGATAAATTAACACGATCAAAGATAAGTCCAAGTCAAGCCCCAAACGTAATTCAGATGCGGAATATACTGCGCCGTATTTTTCATACGGCGGTCAAATGTTAAGGTGACTAACAGGGGCCAAATGACCCACGCTGCTTGAGGCAAAATGACCCAGTGGGCCGTTTTACCCACATCCAGTTTAATATGTATACTTTAACAGAAACGATTATCTTCAGCAAACTGGATGATATGTCCACTGAATCGGAACATCTTTGATGATCACGAATATGCTTGAAGAAGAAAAAGATGTGCGTCACAGGGAGCTTGAATAGGGAAGCCGGAAACGTTGATTGAGGCAGAGCCAGGCGGCACGCGACATCGTTTCTCCATTCGATACATGCGCACTCCCAAAAGCTATTAGACTTCCAGTTAGAAAGACAAAGCCAAGTAACAGGTAATGTCCCGCTACGGTTCCCACCAACAAAAAGAGTGTGGCAAGGCCCGGCTGATTTCGAAAAATCAGAAACCTCGGAGAAACTAAGGGTCATTCCTTCCAGCAGCTCGTCAGGATAAGACGCAGATGGGGAGGGGGGGGGGCACTATTATACAAATCTGGTGGGGAGGTTCCGCGGGTGCCTTGATGCCTGATAAAAAAGATACCCCTATAGAGCGGACATTTATGATGAAAGAGATACCAATATAGAGCGGACATTTATGATGAAGATACCCCTATAGAGCGAATATTTTAAAACTTGCGATCGTGGGGAGAGGAGGAGGGGGGTTGAAAATGTGCGTTTATAGAGCGGATTTTGGCGGTGAAAAAAGGGGGGGGGGCTTTACCCCGGAACCCCCCAAACCCAGTAATGTACTATTTACCCCCCCTCCCTAAATCCGGGGGGCCGGTTTCAGGGTCGGATTTCACCTGCCGTATTTCCTATCTGTCCCGCATCTAACATCGCGAAAGACAGGGAAGAGAATTCTGAAAGTATCTGAAGCTAACCCAGAATTAATGTCAATGTTTAAAAACAAAGTAGGTTCAATGGCAATTCATACTCTATTGAATACAGATATTGGCAATAATCCAAATGAGAGCTATGACATCCTTGAGGCCGCTCTCTCTCTAGCAAAGCAAAAACATCTTCCCGATAAAGCAGTTAAATTCTGTAAATACAAGCATAAGGCCAACCCGTGGATAACTCGTGGCATCATCAAATCTATTAAGTTCCGAGATCAAATGTATAAAACATTTAAGGGAACCCCACAGCTCAGCCCGTTGTATGAGACGCTTAAAATCAATCTCAGAACTTATAATCGCATTCTTAAGCGAAGTATTTATCTTACTAAACGTCAATATTACCATGATCGATTCATGAGCTGTAAAAATAACATAAAACGCACATGGAGTACCCTGAAAGATGTGCTTAACCTCTCAAAAGATAAAAGGACCTTCCACGCGCATATTAAAATAGGTGACAATGAAATATTTGACCGTTTGACTATATCCAACAAGTTTAATAAATTCTTCGCGCAGGCTGGGCTGGACCTTGTGAAAGCGGTCTCTTCCAATCCCCCACATCAATTCCATGAATATTTAAATCCTAAACCGACCACTAAATTCAAATTTGATCTCGTCACCTCAGAGACCGTAATGGATGCCATTAATAGTTTAAAGCCCAAAAACAGCAAAGGTATAGATTCCTTCTCAGTGAAGCTTATCCAGTCAATTAAGGGTGAAATCGTGGAGGCTCTCACTCTGGTAGTGAACCAAACACTAACTACGGGTATATTTCCCACTAAATTAAAAATAGCGAAGGTCGTACCGGTCTTTAAAAAAGGAGATAAAGATGACATCAATAATTATCGTCCTATATCCATTCTACCTGCTCTCTCAAAGGTACTAGAAAGAATTATGGCAAATCAAATGCATACATTTTTTTATGAAAACAACTTATTTGTAAATAGTCAATATGGGTTTCGCCCCAAACATTCAACTGATACGGTTGTCTTGGAAATAGTGGATCGTACCCTTATGGCGATGGATAAAAATGAATGTCCCATTAACATCTATCTTGATCTTTCCAAGGCCTTCGATACAATAGATCATGGTATATTGTCAAAAAAACTACATCACTATGGTATACAAGGGGTGGCACTAGACTTGTTTAACAATTATCTTTCGGATCGCAAACAATATGTGGATATCGATGGCACTGCCTCAAACCTTTGTAACATAACCACTGGGGTTCCGCAAGGGTCCATTCTTTGCCCTCTTCTCTTTATCATTTATATCAACGACATACCATCTGCTAGTGATTTCTTTGAATATATAATTTATGCTGATGATAGGACACTTTTTTTCTCAATAAGCCCCCTCACAACAGGTTTGTCGTCTCCCAATATAAACTTAGAACTTCGCAAAATCAGCCACTGCAGGATAGACGCCAACAGACTTGTCCTTAATGTGCAAAAGTCTTGAGATTAATAATCAACAAATAGAATGTGTAGACAATTTTAACTTACTGGGTATCACTTTGAACAAACACATGAAGTGGCGTACTCAGATTCAGAAAATTGCAACACGAGTCACTAGGGCGATTGGGGTCATAAACCGGTTAAAATACACGCTTCATCAACATATACTGTTAACGTTGTACAACACGCTTATCTTACCGCACATCACATATGGAATCATGGTTTGGGGATATGACAATGCCCGCCTCTTTAAACTTCAGAAAAAGGCAATGAGAGTCATTACATTTAGTAAATACAATGCACATTCGGAACCCCTATCTAAGCAATTAAGATGTCTTAAACTCCCTGACATTCACAAAATTCAATTACTAAAATTTTACTACAAACTGAAGAAAGATACGCTACCGAAATATTTTCTAAGTATACCGCTTCTTTAACGAAGAGATGTTCATCATTATAATACCCGTCGTAAGTTTCAGGTCTTTACTAGCAGAGTCCAACATTCATTTGCGCTTCAATGCATCCGCCACAGTATTGTTTATTTGATTAATAATGAGCCTTCAACCACTCTCGAGAAAATTATATCACACAGTATTCTTGGCTTCTCCAACTACATAAAATCTTCGATATTGGAGTCATATACATATGTATGTACCGTGGTTAATTGTTATACTTGTCTTAACTGAGCAATATATAAAAAAACACATTGACATACCTCTTATAGCACTTGTTTAGCATATAAATGTGGGTGGGGGTGTAAAAAAAAAGGGGGATTTTTTTTTTAATTTTTTTTTTATTTGGTTTCGTGTATTTATTTTTAATGGGAGTTTGTGTTAAACTGTGAACTGTAAGCCTTTATATTGGTTCGAGCCTGATATCATATTCGTTTATTCCAAGCGTATGTTCCGCCTCTTGTTATTACGTCATACTTATTTCTGACCCTCAGGTGGTCCAGGCGACAGCGACCTCTGGTCTTAGCCTGGATCTCCTAACCCATACGATTATAGCCTCCAGTCGTTTATCTGTATATTCTATGTCATGCATTGGTTAAGTAAATGAAATGAATCCTGAATCCAGATGTGCTGGATAGGGGGGCCGGTTAATGGTATCAATTATATACATTTCCGCCCTAAAAAGGGGGGCCGGGGCCGGGTCGGCCCTCCTTGGATCCGCCCCTGCCCCGGGTCTGTTCAACAGTAGGACTTCGCACTGAAAAATGGCAAAAGGCGGGGGAAGGGGGTTCCCCCCACCCCGCCTGATCCGCCTCTGCTGACGTAAAGGTCTTCTTAGGCTGTTCAGTTCACTCATTAACATGCTGAAATAATGTGCTGACCATTTTGCCCCTTTAGGGGGGCAAAATGACCCACTGTGACATAACACTTTTTTTTTGTGCTAGTACAAATTTTGTTCGTGTCACTCGCATGTAGCCAAGCTATGTTATTCACAATGCTACTGTTGTCAGTTTACCAAAATTTGGCTCTTTTTATAGCACTGCTTGTGCTCCAAAAAATACAAATAAAGTTAAGGTGGTCATTTTGCCCCATGTTCCCCTACATAGCGATATAAAGACTGGCGAGTGGGTTGATGCCGCCTAACCTCTCAATGATTTGTACCCGCCAATTTGCGAATAACGGTGACGGTGGGCAGGGACACGGGCAGATCTAGTGGGGTGGGGGGGAGATGTTAAGGACTTTAATTGTCCTTAACCTTTTTGCCAATGACCCTTATTGAGGAAGAATGTCGTTTTCCCATGCCAAATCAAGGCCATCTAAGGTGCAAACCCCCCAAAACCGGTCATAAAAAAACGGTGGGCCCCCCCCCGGTCATTTTCACCTCCCCCCCGCCCGGTCGTACGTTTTCAGATAGCAGAGATCTAGAGCGCCTCCCCACCTTAAGAACACCCCCACCCCTTTTCAGTGCCTAGATCCGACCCAGGTGGGGCGCGTATCACTATGGGAAACCCTGGTAGTTGAGACATGCATCATATCTTATATTTACTGATCATTACACAACGCACCTGATGCTTTCGGATGGTTTACATTCTGGGCACAACGTCCGCACAACGTTCACACAACGTCCACACAACGTTCACACAACGTCCACACAACGTCCACACACCGTCCACACAGTCCACACAACGTCCACCCACCGTCCACAAGACGTCCATACACCGCCCACACATCGTCCACACAACGCCCACACAACGTTCACATATCCTCAACCCAACGTTCACACATCCTCCACACAACGTCCACACAACATCCACACGCCGTCCACACATCGTCCCCACAACGTCCACACAAAGTCTACACACCGTCCACACAGTCCACACAACGTCCATCCACCGTCCACACACCGTCCACAAAACGTCCATACACCGCCCACACATCGTCCACACAACGTTCACATATCCTCAATCCAACGTTCACACATCCTCCACACAACGTCCACACAACATCCACACGCCGTCCACACATCGTCCGCACAACGTCCACACAAAGTCTACACAAAGTCGGCCTTCAGCAGCCATTAACGGTTAGTTGGCTTACTGGGCCAACATATAAGTTACAGAATTAATCTGATATGCTCTTTATTTGAAGCGAACGATGATCAGCGATAACATGTTAATGGGTATAGGGCTATAAAGTCTCGTTCGCTTAGACTTCCGGTTTACTCATTTTGGGGACAAACAAACGAAGCACGTGTTCGGAACGAGTTTAGAAGCTCTGCGCACACTGGTATGCTGACTATCTGTGACGTAGGCGTGACGTGTATGTTACGCAAAGAGAGAGACCGGGAACCAGACTACCTGCGCAAGAGTCAGGCGCCGAGGGGTGGGTCCATTGCGGAAGGCCTAGCGATATGATTCAGAATATTTAAGAAATATAGCTTAACAAAACGGATAGACGACATATTTGTTATTCGTTCGCGCCATCACAATGACGAATATTTGTTACTACGGGACAATACGACTGAGAAACTAACGTTTTTTTGCATTTCCTACGAAAACGAGGCATTATGACGTCACACGGATTCTCCCCGAGTGACAACGTTGGCGCAACGCTTCAAACAGAAAACTTACAGAAATGAAGAAACTTGGTCTTTTCGTGATCCAAAAGTGATACGAAAACATCCAACTGGTCTTGTTTTATCTTTACCATGTGGTTTAATGACGCATCCGTGTGCTGTTACTCCATGCACTGCACATTTTGACAGCGGAATGGTTAAGTCGATCACTTGCTCTCGCCATTTTGTTACCGCGGAGGCACGCGAAACTCTGTGACGTCACTCGCTGTGTGGTGAACTTGCGAAAGCCCGGGTGCAGGGCTAAATTTAGAACGTTATTTTTAGCTTTCGAGTATTTTGAAGACGGATTTTTTCTTGTATATTCCCAAAGTTCTGCGCCTCATCGCCTCCAAATATTTTAACGTATATCTCTCATAGCCATGTTTAGTGAAATGGTATTCATAGTCTTTAGAATAAACCTGGAAAGAAATTGACTTATAGCTGCCTATACTTCAACATGGAGCACGTGTGTTTGTTTGTCCCCAAAACTGAAGTCTCGCGGCCCGATCGCGAGAACTGCATAGCCCTATTGGGGGACATAAAAGTAAAGCGTTTGCAGCTAGGGTGTCGCACGAGAATGTTCTACCAACATTAGCCATTACAGAATTTATACCAGACATGGAACATTGAACAGCAACAAAATGGCTAAATCCGAATTTTCCGTGTATCACTTATAGGGGAACATGGGGCAAAATGACCCATCGGGGTCAAATGGCCCACCACAATATCGCGCAATTGCGGTGCTGCCATCTGTATTGAAGCGTTTTATATTTGTTCCTGTTTGTTACGTGATACATTAACAAATCTAAATGGGCGCTGAAGCAGACAGCTAGCTGTCCCGTGTTACCGAAGTAAAATTGTCTGGGCTGTTGCCATCTATGGTAAATACTGGAAGAAAGTAGAGCTTAGTGGATACTAGCTTGGAGGAAAATTTTGATAAATTAACACGATCAAATATAAGTCCAAGTCAAGCCCCAAACGTAATTCAGATGCGGAATATACTGCGCCGTATTTTTCATACGGCGGTCAAATGTTAAGGTTACTAACAGGGGCAAAATGACCCACGCTGCTTGGGGCAAAATGACCCAGTGGGCCGTTTTACCCACATCCAGTTTACTATGTATACTCTAACAGAAACGATTATCTTTAGCAAACTAGATGATATGTCCATTGAATCGGAACATCTTTGATGATCACGAATATGCTTGAAGACGAAAACGATATGCGTCACAGGACCGAGCTTGAAGAAGGGAGAGTTGTGCGCCCCTGGGAGCCGGAAGCGTTGATTGAGGCAGAGCCAGGCGGCACATGACATCGTGTCTCCATTCGATACATGCGCACTCCCAAAAGCTACTAGACTTCCAGTTAGAAAGCCAAGTAACAGGCAATGTCCCGCTACGGTCCCCACCAACAGAAAGAGTGTGGCAAGTCAGAAACGTCGCGGAGAAACTAAGGGTCATACCTTCCAGCAGCTCGTCAGGATAAGACGCTCGTCAGGATAAGTGAAATCCTCGGGGGGGAGGCACTATTATACGAATCTGGTGGGGGAGGGGGGGTTCCGCGGGTGCCTTGATGCCTGAGAGAGCGGATATTTATGATGAAAAAGATACCCCTATAGAGCGGACATTTATGATGAAAAAGATACCCCTACAGAGCGAATATTTTAAAAACTTGCGCTCGTGGGGGGGGGGGGCGCTTTGAAGATGCGCGTTCATAGAGCGGCGGTGAAAAAGGGGGTGGGGGGCTTGACCCCGGAACCCCCCAAACCCAGCAATGTATGACTAACCCCCCCCCTCCTCCCTAAAACCGGGGGGGGGGGGGGCGGTTTCAGGGTCGGATCCAGATATGCTGGATAGGGGGGGCCGGTAAATGGTATAAATTATATGAATTTCCGCCCTAAAAAGAGGGGCCGGGGCCGGGTCGGCCTCCCTTGGATCCGCCCCTGCCCCGGGTCTGTTGAACAGTAGGACTTTGCAAGAAAGCTGAGTTCTGCGCCTCAGATGGCCTAAATTTTGAACCGAAAAATGGCAAAAAATGGGGGAGGGGGCCGGGTGTCCCCCCCCCCCTCGCCCGATCCGCCTCTGCTGACGTAACCGTTATTTGTAATTTCTGTATGTGGTCCTTAATTCTGGGTGAAACTGTTCCAGAGAGTTAGGGGTTCCAATAGTTTGCCTTGTTAGGCTGTTCAGTTCACTTATTAACATGCTGAAATAATGTGCCATTTTGACCATTTTGCCCCATTGTTCGTGTCACTCGCATGTATCCAAGCTATGTTATTCACAATACTACTGTTGTCAGTTTATACCAACATTTGGCTCTTTTTATACCAATTGTAATTGTCCCCGAAAAAAAACAAATAAAGTTAAGGTGGTCATTTTGCCCCATGTTCCCCTATACTAGGCCTACATACATATAGCTATGGCATCCTGCACAAAATGTCACCGTTGACCATTCATTCGATATCTTGTCAGATGTGAAATCTGCGTCGGTCTATATGGATCAAAATACACTGACTGCCCCCCGAAAGCGGCATAAACTGATAAACTAAACTGTTCCCAGTGTCCTTTGCTTTTCGGAAACCGAAGTAGGCCGTAGTATTCATGAGATGAATATCAATGAGCGAGATGCGACGGACGGACGGGAGCCAGCAAGTAGGACTGGCAAGTGGATGGGTCTGACTTCGACCTGGGTTTAATTTCGGTGTGGCGAGTATTTTGCAATCATGTCGGACGACAAGCAGATCTCTGAAGATGTGGAGAAGGACAAAGCGAGATTTAGATCGCTCTTTGAGAAACTAGACGTTAACAAAGATGGTAAAGTTGAAGTTAGTGAGTTAGCGGCCGGACTGCAGTCTCTGCGTGGAGGCGTGGTTACGAAAGATATGACAGGACAGGCAAAGGTAGGTACCGCAGGCGGAGTTATCTTTCGATCTAAATCTAGATCTAATCGGATTATATAAATTTCGTGAAAAGTGTCACATAGGTTCGGTATATTTGCACAAACTGTCACATGGCTTAATTATTAAACTGTTTCATAAAATAAGCTGCATGAACATGATGAAGTTTGTTTTTAAAGTAGATCTATAAAGCCTGGTCAATATTTGTTATTTGTATATAATCATAATGTCATGACATTGTCAATGATAGACCAAGACTGCAGATCTAATTCTTATCTATATTATCAGGATAGCACATCATACAGGTAAATGCTAAAGGGTAGCCATGAATCCATGGCTATGGTTGAAGAATCATATAGCCATGTAGGCATTCTATAGTGAAAAATCAACTTCACATGACAAATTGAATTGTTTAAGTATAGCTGTCACAATTAGTTTCAACAATGTAAAAGTCCTTTTCTATATATAATTACTGATGTATGAACGCTTCCAAAGTACGTAACGTCTTCAAAAGGAGCTATGATTGCCTACTGGCATAAAAATAGACAACAACATGCCACCATTTTTTTTACAGGAAGTTGTTCACACTTACAGCACATGTGCAAGGTCATCACTAGCCCTGATACATGACTCTCATACGCGCTGGTACCCGACGCGCGAGAGAGTCATGAAGTACAACCCGCATGAGACCAGGAATTGGTGGGGGTGCATGTGCATCATGTAGCTATTTGCCTTTGTCACTAGATACCCTACCACCAAAAGTGATGGAAAGTATATCTACAAGTGTTAAACTTTTCTTTCGTGGCTTCACATTCAATGTCAGCCTTTTATACATGCACTAAATAGCAAGTTTACGCAAACTCACTCCGTCACTTTAAGAATCTCGCAACGGAAGATAAGCCAAAATGGCGGAGCGAGTGTCGAGAAAAATGTGTTGTTTATGGCAGTAATGACACTTTTTTAAATCCCCCCAGCGAATATAAGACAACGAAAGAAAAGTTCAACAATTGTGGAACTACCTTTTATCGCTTTGGAAGGTAGACGATTTATTGATAAGGGCAAAAGCCTAGAAGATGTGTGATATCTCGGCCCAGGTCCGGTGGATGAAAGACACCAAGCGCCTCGGGCCAAATGGGAAGTTCCCTTTGGCCTAACGCGTAAGGTGTTCGCTCGGGATGCGAAAGGTCGCCGGTTCGAAACCCGCCTCTGCGGGTAGAACTTTCGGCGTCCATTCGGGCCTGGGACCAGAAATACTACATTTGGTGCCGATGGAGACAAGGCTGGGTTGTCGGAACCACCCGGAGCCACAGGATATGGCCAGCGTCCGGTTTGACGGCGTGGCGCATGGTGGCGGTCACTGCGAGGTCGCAGTCCATTGGGGAAAGGGGTGGAGTGTGATATCTCGGCCCAGGTCCGGTGGATGAAAGACACCAAGCGCCTCGGGCCAAATGGGAAGTTCCCTTTGGCCTAACGCGTAAGGTGTTCGCTCGGGATGCGAAAGGTCGCCGGTTCGAAACCCGCCTCTGCGGGTAGAACTTTCGGCGTCCATTCGGGCCTGGGACCAGAAATACTACAGATGCACAAACACCCCCACCAATTCCTGGCCTCATGTGGGGTGCACTTCATGGCTCTCTCGCGCGTCGGGTACCAGCGCGTATGAGCAGCCATGTATCAGGGCTAGGTCATCACATGATATTATAAGCCATGCTAATTGGTTCATTGTTTAGGGACCCAGTCATTGGGTCAGTGAAAACACATGTTTTCATGTGAATTTCTTGTGACAGACTGGACTATTTTTGCCTTTCAAGTAAAGGTTACTTATGTGATTAGTCATTACTCGTCAGGAAGTAAAAAGAAAAGGATTAGGGTTTGTTTCTGTTATAAAACTTTTCCCACAGCAAAGGAGAATCAGAGCTACACTTGGTCAAAGTCAAACAACCCTGAAATGGGGTTGTTCGAGACCAGAATTTTACTATGGAATGCGACTAGGCTGTGTTTCAGCCCACACAGCCTAGGGTTCTGGGCTAGCTAAAGGGGCTGACTTCCAATTTAAATGATATATGCCTTCATTTAGACAAATTCGAGAATAATTAGAAATTAATTAAGGGCCATATATCTATATAAGGCAATGTGGGCTAATCTCGATCCTTGGGTAACCTCGACCCCCATGTGCTATTTTTATTGATAATGTCACCAATCCAAGTTTTTTCGCCGATTTGATTTTTCGATAACAATCTTAGAGATCCCCCTGGTAACTAGACACAGAGACGCTGGATTATAGATACGTAGTTTTTTTATCCAAGTTGAATTAAATACGTCATGTAACCCTACCCTTATACATACTTTTGCCGCTTATCTCAAAAGTTAAGATACATGAGTTTCAAAAGCAAGCAGTATGCCTGATTAACACTGAGGATGATAATTTATTAAGTAAAAAAGAGTGACAGCAGATGATGTTTACAACATGTGTGACATCATGACAGTTCTTCCCCAGATCGACCTTGACCTTGTGAGAGATCGAGGTTACCCCACCCTTTTCACGACCGTGGTCTAACCTCGATCCCCTCTTTAATTTAACGTCATTTTCTAACAATATGTTATAAAAATATATCATGTTTTAGCAGTGGATGGTCACAATTACATGCAACAGTAACTGTCCGGCCCTGCTTCCCCATATTCTGACGTTGACTAATATTTAAATGTATTGTAACATAAATGAGTTATTTTGGCTTCGTAAATGACATTCCCTTGGCATGATGGCCCATGAAGTATTCTAACTTTGCGTTATGACTACCCGTGTAATAAGACTAATAAATATAGTTTTAAGCGATTGCTTTATCTATCGTTGGGCATAAGAGGCACAGTTATGTGAATTAATATTGTTGCTTTCGCACACTAAGAATCACGATATGCAGATTAAATCACCCACCCATCCCACGAGGTCGAGGTTAGACCAGGGGGGTCGAGGTTCGACCATGGCCCCCACTGCCTTTCAGAAAATGAGCACTCCCCCCAATCTGTCCAGGTTTTCGTTTTTTCTATAACATCATATTATTTGAATACCATGGTTTACTGTTTGAACAAAAAATATGTTCATTTCATATTATTAAAGAAAATAGACGTTTTCTTGTCTTAAGGGGTCAAGATTAGCCCACTTTGCCTTATGAGCTTATAAGTTTAGAAATTAGTTTTTTAACTATAAAATAGCTCTGATTTACAGATAGTTATTATCAATAAAACTTCCTTCAGGCACCATTAAGGAAGGGTTGACATATCTTATGGCTAAAGACGTAAATAAATACATATCTAAAATATATCCTTTACCGTAAACGACCTATTAGAAGCCGCATACATATTAAAAGCCGCACCCCAACTTTGCCCTAAAAACCAGGTTGGCCGACGCCCAGAACCATTTCCAGAAAAATACATATTATAAGCCGCACCCCAACTTTGGCCTTCCGACCCCCCCCCCCCCCCCCACCGGCCTGCCCTCCGCCCTGTATTCCTGCTTAATCCATCCGGCCAACCAAGCAACCAAGCCACTTAATTGTTTATACAAGCAGTCGCGACCACTAACAGCATTGGCCTCTCCCTCTCCGATCGCTGCTCTTATCAAGTGTCACACCAGTGGAATTTGTGGATGATGGAAAGCGACAAGGCCTACAACGCTGGAGCAAAAAATCAAACCACCGACCAGAAATATGGTGGTTCAGTGGGTGGCTGAATCCTGGGCGGCCATCCCCAGGGATATGATTTCCCACAGCTTTAAGAAATGCTCTATCACCAACACACTTGATGACAGCAAGGACGACTCTCTGTTCAGCGAACTTGTTGCAACAAGTACGCCAACTGACAGTTCTGGAAGCGGGGATGAAGATGTTCCTGGCGTGCCAGATGATCTCTTTGATTCCGATGATGAAGATTTCTGAGGGTTTATGGAGGGAACGGACTTGACATTTGAAATGGATGATCTCCCAACTTGTTGACGCGTATGACATTGTGATGCATTATGATGCAATATATGTTTTGTTGAATCGTATGACGTTATGATGCAATAAATTATTTTAGCAACATCGGTAATTTTCGCATTACTCCCCCCCCCCCCCCCCACCCCGCCTTGTCCTGCCACGCTCACTTGAAATCGGCAAAAGGCCCTATTATAAGCCGCACCCTGACTTCCGACTAAAACCCGGGAATTTGACCCTCCAACTTCCTAATATAAGCCGCGGCTTCTAATAGGTCGTTTACGGTATTTCAGATTTTATAATATATTAAAAATATATATACTTTATTTTTTCTAGATGTTGTGAAATTATTTATCATTCTATTGTAGTTTTTCACCTTGTTTTATTGAAGGACATCATAGCTAAAGGTGACAAAGATGCCAACATGGAGTTGGACTTTGCAGAATTCATGAAATATATGGAAAATCATGAAAAACAACTACGGCTGGCATTTTCTGACCTTGATAAAAACCAAGATGGTAAGAATATCTTTAAATGTATTGCAGCTATCATTTTATTTATATATAAACCATTTTTTGCTGGTATTGGTACCTAAGCTAATTGGCTTACCAGTATATATAATATTATGGTAAGGAATATCATGAAAGTCATTTTTGTCCTTTATCAGCTGTTGCCTGAAGTATTTTCCATTGCAGTTCTCTACAATTCCTTTTTTTTCACTTACTTTGCTGTCTTTTCAAATAATAGAATAGAAATAATAGAAATTGTCTGCTGAAGATATGCCACAAAAGTTATTTGTATGTGCATGTATGATAACTGTTCATTTAAAAAAATAACCAATTGCATGTTAATTCTTGTGGATATATTGATGTACAGGTGTTGTGGAGCCAGCAGAAGTAAAGGCTGCCCTGGGAAAGCTGGGGCTTGACATTGGCATGGCTGAAGCAGAAAAACTGACAAGCAAGTAAGTTAAAAAGTGGCTAGTAGCATTACATTGAGCGAATACCTCTGTTGCACAGTTGAAGGGCCTCCCTGACTGATTTGGTAAGCAGGTTGAGCTGCAGATCTACAGGTTGTGGCTTCCACCTGGGTATCTGCAGCTGGGGCATCTGTCATCACATACATTGTCATTTTCCTGAGAGGCCCAATTTAGTCTTCAAATGCACAATAGTGACCTAACCATAAAAGGTTAATTGTCCTTTGAACTAGCACATGTATTGAATACTGGTGTGTAGATGTGTAACAATGTCTACATGATTGGCTTCTGTTTGGTATTTGTAACACTAAGGCAGAGTCAATGTAATTGATCATTAATGGTACATGGTAGTGCCTTTTTTTCTTCAATATTTTTTCAGTATTTTCTGTGTTGGTTATCGTTCATAGTTTAATTACAAAACTGGATCTTGTTCATGATTTTGTCAACATTATATATCAATTATTGTGAGCTCACATACAATTTTATCCAGCAAAAAGCCTCCAGGAAACTGTCTGTGTTTGCATAATATGAGTTGTATTTTAATCTTTAAATCAACTTGGTCTTTGTCACCAATATGTTTTTTTCCTATGTTATTTTTGGCTCTGGTATGCTGTATGATAATACACTGTATGTTACAATGTATATATGAATCCTATAGCATTACAGGTGGCTTTGGTCTTTGACATGTGTCTTTTTGTTGAAGGCTGAATGAGAATTTATTTGGGTATTAATTTATTAAGATATTAATTTGATCAATGTTTTATAGCATTGATCCATTTATGTTAGCCAAGTGTTATCATTAAAAGACCTAACAAACTGTTACAGTATGCAAGTTTGCCTAAAATTTGTAGTCTTCTAATGGTCATTCTTGGAAACTGTTTATTTATAAAATATTGCCTTATCAGGTACTTATTTTTTACACAAACAATCTCCCACAAACAAATTCATTGAGTCATTTATTAACAACAACAAATATGTTTGTGTAGCTATATATAAAAAATACAATAATATGATAATTAGAAAGAACCAGAAATCAAGATAACTTTATTTGGATAAATATAAATAAATACATGTACAATAAATATAGTAATTATAAATAAATAAAAATCAAGATATAAATATAATATATAAAGTAAATAAAATATACAATTACTTCCTTTACGTTTTAAAATTCCAAGTTCGATTTTATAGTTCCCCAAACATGGGTCTCTTTATCAAAACCTACCAATAAGTAGGAATAAGTTACTTAGGCATTCATGAATTTGAATCACCAATAACAAATGCCACGCAAATTTACCTTAACTATCCAAAAGTTAAAGTTTGACGAATTAAATTTGTAAACCAAGGGAAAGTTGAGATTACATTACTGTGAGCATTGTGATGATTGAGTTGCTCTGCCTGGCAGAATTGACCGGGATGGAAGCTTGTCAATAGATTGGGAGGAGTGGCGTGACTTCTTTGAGTTCAGCGCCAGTGAATCACTGGATGAAATTGTCCAATACTGGAGACATTCCGTTGTAAGTATCGCACAGGCCCCACACAGAACTGCCATCATGTGGTGAAGGTGGTAGGCCTGTACTGGAGAATATGAATATCTTTTTCTTCTTTTTTGCTCTTTATTTTTACACTTGGTGTTTTTTCTCTTCATCTTACTTTTGACTTTTCTATGGGCAATGAAAGTGGTGTGTATACTATATATTAGTTATGTCATACATAATAATATATAAGAGGAAGCTACCAAGATTTTCTATATCTCGATCGCGTATTTAGGCTAAACCAATATATATCCTGCTTTACCGAATGTGGCATCCATATTGGCCATACAGCTAATTAAGCTATGCTTGCACAGTAACTTACCATGGGTAGCTCTAGAGTTATTTGTATTTAGCTTTATTAATAATACCAGTGGAACTAGGGAGATAAAGAAAGTAATCAGTGATTCCATACACATTGTCATCCTACTTGGCGAAATCCTGTCAGGGAACGTTTTGATAGGCATCAAATTGCACTTGATACCAGTAGTTAAACCATGTGAGACATATTTTTGTGTCTTCAATTTGTAATCAACATAATTCAGTCCCTGGTCTACTACATTGTATTTGATTTGCAACCTTGCAGTAGCACTACAACACCCATGTATTTAAACCCATGCACCACTCATTAAATTACATACTACCGGTAGTTAATGTCCTATTAACTGATATATTAAGATCACATGTTATGCAAAATTTGAGCCTTAAATATTACTATAGGCTGATGATGTGAACCAATTTAAGCATTTGCCAAAGTATATCAAGCATGCAAGATAGATCAGCTGGCCAGAGCCGATTACAAAGAAGAAAAAAGCAAAATTAACATTGAAATACACAGCATAAATGTTCATGACTGCCGCTACTCTGTGCCTACTGTTGCCATGGCAACTGGCTGGACCGACTGGACTTCCTACATGGACACAACCGGTGTGGCTTATATATTTTAAATTTAATAAATAGATTTACGACTTTTTTGCAGTGTATTGATGGAGAGTTTATATCTACTTACATAACTCTAACATTGCTAACACTTCTCACATCATTGGTAAATTAGGGGTGTAAGGTTATAATTACCAGCCATTTTTGAGTGTTCAACAGATAATTTATTTTCTGCTTACTGATTCAGCTTTATCATGAAGAAAGTAATCATGCATGAGCCTCTTGTGGAATAATGGTAATACAGCATTTATGATGATGAGTTCGTGAAGTTTACCGTCCTGTGGTGAAGTGATACCAATGTTTGCAGTGGGTACCAATACATGAATAAGTTACTTTGCCTCATTTCTTCCCCAATCTTTGTTATTTCGTATGTGTTTGCCAGTTCGTTCTCTTCCAGTCTGCCGCCAGCATTGAACGCCATGCTTCCAAAAGTCACAATAATTTTGACATCAGTTCTGTTTCGGCTGGTCTAAAGCGAGATTACCGGTATATTACAGGTTGATGTACACTTTCATGCTGGTGTACGCTGCAGGTTGATGTACACTTCCATGCTGGTGTACACTGCACTTTGATGTACACTTTCATGCTGGTGTACACTGCAGTTTGATCTACACTTCCATGCTGGTGTACACTGCAGGTTGATGTACACTTTCATGCTGGTGTACACTGCATGTTTATGTACACTTCCATGCTGGTGTACACTGCAGGTTGATGTACACTTTCATGCTGGTGTACACTACAGGTTGATGTACACTTTCATGCTGGTGTACACTACAGGTTGATGTACACTTTCATGCTGGTGTACACTACAGGTTGATGTACACTTCCATGCTGGTGTACACTACAGGTTGATGTACACTTTCCTGCTGGTGTACACTGCAGGTTGATGTACACTTCCATGCTGGTGTACACTACAGGTTGATGTACACTTCCATGCTGGTGTACACTGCAGGTTGATGTACACTTTTATGCTGGTGTACACTGCAGTTTGATCTACACTTCCATGCTGGTGTACACTGCAGGCTGATGTACACTTTTATGCTGGTGTACACTGCAGGTTGATGTACACTTTCATGCTGGTGTACACTGCATGTTTATGTACACTTCCATGCTGGTGTACACTACAGGTTGATGTACACTTTCCTGCTGGTGTACACTGCAGGTTGATGTACACTTTCATGCTGGTGTACACTACAGGTTGATATACACTTTCCTGCTGGTGTACACTACAGGTTGATGTACACTTCCATGCTGGTGTACACTGCAGGTTGATGTACACTTTTATGCTGGTGTACACTGCAGTTTGATCTACACTTCCATGCTGGTGTACACTGCAGGTTGATGTACACTTTCATGCTGGTGTACACTGCATGTTTATGTACACTTCCATGCTGGTGTACACTGCAGGTTGATGTACACTTTCATGCTGGTGTACACTGCAGGTTGATGTACACTTCCATGCTGGTGTACACTGCAGGTTGATGTACACTTTCATGCTGGTGTACACTACAGGTTGATGTACACTTTCATGCTGGTGTACACTGCAGGTTGATGTACACTTTCATGCTGGTGTACACTGCAGGTTGATGTACACTTTCATGCTGGTGTACGCTGCAGGTTGATGTACACTTCCATGCTGGTGTACACTGCAGGTTGATGTACACTTTCATGCTGGTGTACACTACAGGTTGATGTACACTTCCATGCTGGTGTACACTGCAGGTTGATGTACACGTTCATGCTGGTGTACACTGCAGGTTGATGTACACTTTCATGCTGGTGTACGCTGCAGGTTGATGTACACTTCCATGCTGGTGTACACTGCAGGTTGATGTACACTTTCATGCTGGTGTACACTACAGGTTGATGTACACTTCCATGCTGGTGTACACTACAGGTTGATGTACACTTCCATGCTGGTGTACACTACAGGTTTATGTGCACTACGGTTTGCTGTGCCCTACCATTTGGTGTACACTTCCGTGCTGGCGTGCGCTGCAGGTTGGTGTACACTTCCGTGCTGGCGTGCGCTGCAGGTTGGTGTGCACTGCAGTTTGGTGTACACTTCCGTGCTGGCGTGCACTACAGGTTGGCGTGCGCTGCAGGTTGGTGTGCACTGCAGTTTGGTGTACACTTCCGTGCTGGCGTGCGCTGCAGGTTGGTGTGCACTGCAGGTTGGTGTGCACTGCAGTTTGGTGTACACTTCCGTGCTGGCGTGCGCTGCAGGTTGGTGTGCACTGCAGGTTGGTGTGCACTGCAGTTTGGTGTACACTTCCGTGCTGGCGTGCGCTGCAGGTTGGTGTGCACTGCAGTTTGGTGTACACTTCCGTGCTGGCGTGCGCTGCAGGTTGGTGTGCACTGCAGTTTGGTGTACACTTCCGTGCTGGCGTGCACTACAGGTTGGCGTGCGCTGCAGGTTGGTGTGCACTGCAGTTTGGTGTACACTTCCGTGCTGGCGTGCGCTGCAGGTTGGTGTGCACTGCAGGTTGGTGTACACTTCCGTGCTGGCGTGCGCTGCAGGTTGGTGTGCACTGCAGGTTGGTGTGCACTGCAGTTTGGTGTACACTTCCGTGCTGGCGTGCGCTGCAGGTTGGTGTGCACTGCAGTTTGGTGTACACTTCCGTGCTGGCGTGCGCTGCAGGTTGGTGTACACTTTAGCTGTTGATGAAACCCTTGTGTCCTTGCCCATGCTTTTTGTCCAATCGGCAGCGAGAGCAAGAAATCGGTGTCGGCTTTAACATATTTCTGTATGTCTGAAACCTCGTGGTCCACACCGCACTCTGAATGTCTGATGGTCCTCTGTGGCCCTTAGGATTGACAAAGATGGCAGCTTGTCAGTGGACTGGAATGAGTGGAGGAGCTTCTTCGAGCTCTACCCCGGGGGCAGTCTGGAGGAAATGATTCAGTACTGGCGACAGAGCCTTGTGAGTAACAGTGTGTGCGGCTGACAACAGCAGTGTTCTACTATCCCTAGTTTACCCTTTGCCCAAACTTCAACCGCAGCCTGGGGCTGACCGCCCACAGTACTTCACTATCCGCTGGCGCTGACCGCCCACAATACTTTTTTTACTAGCCACTGACACTGACTGCCCACAATACTTTACTAGCCGCTGACACTGACCACCCCCAATACTTTACTATCCGCTGGCACTGACCGCCCACAATACTCTTCTAGCGACACAACGTGACAGACCGTTAGCAGTTGTTCACTAAGGCCCGTGCTTTGTGCTCCGGCCCGTGCTTTGTGCTCCGGCCCGTGCTTTGTGCTCCGGCCCGTGCTTTGTGCTCCGGCCCGTGCTTTGTGCTCCGGCCCGTGCTTTGTGCTCCGGCCCCTCGCCCACTTGTGTCTGACCTCCAGTGCACCTTGTATGAATGACGCCCGTTCACCTTTGTAGGAATGACGCCCGTTCGACCGATCGTGTAAGAGAGCGTCTAAATCCTCCCGAGTAGCCATGGATACTCATGATTATTTAGTATCCGGATCGATACCCGACCTCCTCACCTAGCGACGGATGTTTGGCTCAAAGAGAGGTCCCGGGTTAAACTATGCAGCCTATGATAGAGCCAAAGCAAAAGCCAGTTTTATAAATGATGATATTAATTAGTGTATATGCTTATTATGACTCATTGCCCTACCTGTGCCCTTGTCCCTAACACCACCTTTATTATGATACTTCGCCTTGACTTAAGACTAATCCACAGTAGCCCTGGGTTATTTAATGGATGAACACTTTAGTGAAAGACAACGTATGCAAAGGGGCTGTAGCGATTTACATCACCATAGCGCATATGGTGTTCGGACGCACTAGTTTGGCTTGAACCGACAGGCGTTCTGCTTGGCTCTGAACAGACGGGCTTTCTGCTTGCCTGTGAACAGACAGGCTTTCTGCTTGGCTCTGAACAGACAGGCTTTTTGCTTGCCTACTTTCAGCTGGAGGTCGCCTGCAGTCCAGCATTACGTATTATGCTCCAGAGATGATATCTTCCGAGAGTCCGCTTAGCAATTGTAGTTTGATGTTTCTCCTTTGCAATTTTGCAAGAATTTACCTTTCTTATTAATGTTATTGTATTTATAGTCGTTTTTGTTTCTTTTTCTTTCGTGTTTTTATACATAAGGCCTTCATATTGTCATATTTCAAATATAGATTAAAACCATTTACATCATTACCTTTGAGTACAAAGCATTGGTAGTGTTATTTGCGATGAAGTGGTAGGATATTGTAATTTATTACTGATGTGTTAAAACATTTTCCCCGAGTGTAAGGACCATAGCAACATTTCTGGCAATAACATATTGTAAAAATCGGTTATTCATGTTGATATAATGTACTGCTAGTTTAGCAGTAGTTGTGTGATATCTCGGCTCAGTCCTGGTGGATAAAACACACCAAGCACCTCGTGCCAAACGGGAAAGTCCCTTGTCTGTAGTACATATATCCACCCTTTGAGTTAAGCAATTGTTCTCGCTGTGTCTTATTATTGCCACTAATTACCTCCATTATGCATGCTCTCAGATGACTAGCTTCAGGCAAAGGATTTCACTGACGAGTGGGCGGTTTCCTTTCAGATGATTGACATCGGTGAGTTGACCACGTGTCCGCCTGAGTTCACGAAGAAGGAGAAGAAGTCTGGGATGTGGTGGAAGCACTTGGTGGCCGGGGGCATGGCGGGGGCCGTGTCCAGAACGTGCACGGCGCCCCTGGACAGACTGAAGATCATGCTTCAGGTGAGTGACGCACTTGGTGGCCGGGGGCATGGCGGGGGCCGTGTCCAGAACGTGCACGGCGCCCCTGGACAGACTGAAGATCATGCTTCAGGTGAGTGACGCACTTGGTGGCCGGGGGCATGGCGGGGGCCGTGTCCAGAACGTGCACGGCGCCCCTGGACAGACTGAAGATCATGCTTCAGGTGAGTGACGCACTTGGTGGCCGGGGGCATGGCGGGGGCCGTGTCCAGAACGTGCACGGCGCCCCTGGACAGACTGAAGATCATGCTTCAGGTGAGTGACGCACTTGGTGGCCGGGGGCATGGCGGGGGCCGTGTCCAGAACGTGCACGGCGCCCCTGGACAGACTGAAGATCATGCTTCAGGTGAGTGACGCACTTGGTGGCCGGGGGCATGGCGGGGGCCGTGTCCAGAACGTGCACGGCGCCCCTGGACAGACTGAAGATCATGCTTCAGGTGAGTGACGCACTTGGTGGCCGGGGCCATGGCGGGGGCGGTGTCCAGAACGTGCACGGCGCCCCTGGACAGACTGAAGATCATGCTTCAGGTGAGTGACGCACTTGGTGGCCGGGGCCATGGCGGGGGCCGTGTCCAGAACGTGCACGGCGCCCCTGGACAGACTGAAGATCATGCTTCAGGTGAGTGACGCACTTGGTGGCCGGGGCCATGGCGGGGGTGGTGTCCAGAACGTGCACGGCGCCCCTGGACAGACTGAAGATCATGCTTCAGGTGAGTGACGCACTTGGTGGCCGGGGGCATGGCGGGGGCCGTGTCCAGAACGTGCACGGCGCCCCTGGACAGACTGAAGATCATGCTTCAGGTGAGTGACGCACTTGGTGGCCGGGGGCATGGCGGGGGCCGTGTCCAGAACGTGCACGGCGCCCCTGGACAGACTGAAGATCATGCTTCAGGTGAGTGACGCACTTGGTGGCCGGGGCCATGGCGGGGGCGGTGTCCAGAACGTGCACGGCGCCCCTGGACAGACTGAAGATCATGCTTCAGGTGAGTGACGCACTTGGTGGCCGGGGCCATGGCGGGGGCCGTGTCCAGAACGTGCACGGCGCCCCTGGACAGACTGAAGATCATGCTTCAGGTGAGTGACGCACTTGGTGGCCGGGGCCATGGCGGGGGTGGTGTCCAGAACGTGCACGGCGCCCCTGGACAGACTGAAGATCATGCTTCAGGTGAGTGACGCACTTGGTGGCCGGGGGCATGGCGGGGGCCGTGTCCAGAACGTGCACGGCGCCCCTGGACAGACTGAAGATCATGCTTCAGGTGAGTGACGCACTTGGTGGCCGGGGGCATGGCGGGGGCCGTGTCCAGAACGTGCACGGCGCCCCTGGACAGACTAAAGATCATGCTTCAGGTGAGTGACGCACTTGGTGGACGTGGGCATGGCGGGGGCCGTGTCCAGAACGTGCACGGCGCCCCTGGACAGACTGAAGATCATGCTTCAGGTGAGTGACGCACTTGGTGGCCGGGGGCATGGCGGGGGCCGTGTCCAGAACGTGCACGGCGCCCCTGGACAGACTGAAGATCATGCTTCAGGTGAGTGACGCACTTGGTGGCCGGGGGCATGGCGGGGACCGTGTCCAGAACGTGCACGGCGCCCCTGGACAGACTAAAGATCATGCTTCAGGTGAGTCACGAAGGCTGGATGGATGCTGATATTAATTGTATTATAGGTGTATAATGGCTGAGATAAGATAAGATATAAGATCGCGGCGTTGTGTGCACTCGCGACAGGTAGCATAGCCGCCCTCCTCTTTGAAGAAATGATAATTCGTGTCAGTATTTTGCTTTTACTTTCCTGTCACATTTTGGCCTCATTTGGTTTGTTTTTTATTGATTGTAAATTGTCTCAATTTGTCACTTGCACTCACAAATATTGAATAATCCGAATACAGACATTAATGCTGTTGTCATCGTGAAGTGCAGAGCATGCACCATGCATGCAGAGGCGTCCCTTCCTTGCACTGTGCCAAGGTCCGTCATCTGTTCCAGGTACACGGCTCTCAGAGCAACCTGGGCATCGTGAGCGGCTTCAAGCACATGTTAAAGGAGGGCGGAGTCAAGTCCTTGTGGCGGGGCAACGGCACCAACGTCCTCAAGATCGCGCCCGAGTCCGCCATAAAGTTCGCTGCCTACGAACAGGTGAGTGTGGCTGGCCGGGGCCGGTGCTGGGTCCTGGGTCCTGGAAGGCTTGCACGCTACATCAGGTGATCTCTCGGGATGTCCGGACAGGCTGCAGCGGCTCATTCCTCAAGTCAACATTCCTATATCGCTTCTTTTCCTGTTCATTCTCGATGTACAAGAATTAATCGCTCGTGCCTCGTACTTTCAGAAAGATACCATTGCTTTGTCTTTTTGAGGTGGCTCATGTTCTCGACTGATAAGTCTTAATGGGAGTCTTCTGAACGAATGGCGGGGGCCTCCCTGGTGTAGTGGTTAGCGCACTAGACCGCAGATCAATAGGTCCTGGGTTCGAATCCGGGCTCGGGCACCTAATCTGGGGCATGTTTCATTCCTTCATCCTTCATCGTCTCGGGAGGTTCCTTGGCCCAATTTAGCCTGTATGTGCACAAAAGTGGCCTAAAACACCAACATTCCATTCTGAACGAATGGCAATTGTTTGTTTTTCAGTTCATCCCACTGTATTTGTTTATTGGCATGTTAAAATAATTATATTCGTGATCCCTTGATCAGATCAAGAAGTTCGTAGGCAGCGAAACTGGCCAGACGACGATTATCCAGAGGTTCGCTGCCGGCTCTATGGCGGGAGCGTTTGCTCAAACTTGTATCTACCCGTTGGAGGTCAGTTCAAACTTCACCCCACTCTCAATTCATGAATACGGAATACATAAATGTCTTGGGAGCACAAGATAAAGATATTTATAAATGGTAAATCAAGGAGCAGACTGAGATAGCGGGATCGAATGTGAGGTGGGGATTTGTTGGTCTGAACCTCAGCGTTTTAGACTAAAATAGGGCGGTTCTTCTGACTTCAAGATACATGTGTTCAAGTTGTATATAAAGCTATTCAGAATAAAGTGATCTTATTGATCCGTCTTTTCGTTCCGTTCAATCCATCACTCCTTCTGTCGTTTGTTTTATCATATTGTTTGATGATTTTTCTCTCATTTTGTTTTGACACAATACTTGTAACTTGCCTCTACGTCGTCTAACAACTTTGGGAGATTTTGTGCCTTTGATTAATACGATAAAAGCGATCAAGACCGCGTTCGTGCATTGTCGATTAATAAAGCGATATTGCTACTAATTTGGGTGGTGTCTCCTACATGACAATTGAAGGTTGTGTGTGTCTTGTCGTCACCAGGTGATTAAGACTCGCCTGGCGGTCATGTCGACTGGCAGGTACAAAGGGATCCTCGACTGCGGTGTGAAGATCGTTCAGCAGGAGGGTCCCCGGGCACTGTTCAAGGGCTACCTGCCCAACCTGCTCGGCATCATACCCTACGCCGGCATAGACCTCACCATCTACGAGGTGCGTGGCCCACACGTCGCAGTTTACTATAGGTTCTGTTGCATCCAACATATACTGTCTGGGGTTATTAATGGGTAGATATGTTTTATCGATTTATGCATACGGAATGTAAGTTCGATGCGTGGTTTTCTGGCAGTAACCGCCAGCTCCCCGTCTCTTTGGGGGGTTTGCTCCGCACGAATTTTTGCAGGACATCTGCCAGTGTTTTTTTCAGTTTATCGAACCACATGATACCTTAGTTGCTTTCATACAGTTCAACTAGATGTGCATAACGTTTTATCACTTAGCTGTTCTCGATAAAAATCTGTGACCGAAGTTCCGTTTTCGCTGTTTGGTCTTGCAATATTATCGCGTGATTTTTCGCTGATAAGTAAATTTGCTCAGCCCACTTTCCTCATAACGCCGTTACTTGTGTTACAATGTGATGAGATACATGTAGACAATGTGATGAGTTACATGTTGACAATGTGATGAGTTACATGTAGACAATGTGATGAGTTACATGTAGACAATGTGATGAGTTACATGTTGACAATGTGATGAGTTACATGTAGACAATGTGATGAGTTACATGTAGACAGGGTCATTAGTTACATGTAGACAATGTGATGAGTTACATGTAGACAATGTGATGAGTTACATGTTGACAATGTGATGAGTTACATGTAGACAATGTGATGAGTTACATGTAGACAGGGTCATTAGTTACATGTAGACAATGTGATGAGTTACATGTTGACAGTGTCATTAGTTACATGTAGACAATGTGATGAGTTACATGTAGACAATGTGATGAGTTACATGTAGACAGTGTCATTAGTTACATGTAGACAATGTGATGAGTTACATGTAGACAGTGTCATTAGTTACATGTAGACAATGTGATGAGTTACATGTAGACAATGTGATGAGTTACATGTTGACAATGTGATGATTTACATGTAGACAATGTGATGAGTTACATGTAGACAGTGTCATTAGTTACATGTAGACAATGTGATGAGTTACATGTAGACAGTGTCATTAGTTACATGTTGACAATGTGATGAGTTACATGTAGACAATGTGATGAGTTACATGTAGACAGTGTCATTAGTTACATGTAGACAATGTGATGAGTTACATGTAGACAATGTCATGAGTTACATGTAGACAGTGTCATTAGTTACATGTAGACAATGTGATGAGTTACATGTAGACAATGTGATGAGTTACATGTTGACAATGTGATGAGTTACATGTAGACAATGTGATGAGTTACATGTAGACAGTGTCATTAGTTACATGTAGACAATGTGATGAGTTACATGTAGACAGTGTCATTAGTTACATGTTGACAATGTGATGAGTTACATGTAGACAATGTGATGAGTTACATGTAGACAGTGTCATTAGTTACATGTAGACAATGTGATGAGTTACATGTAGACAATGTCATGAGTTACATGTAGACAGTGTCATTAGTTACATGTAGACAATGTGATGAGTTACATGTAGACAGTGTCATTAGTTACATGTAGACAGTGTCATTAGTTACATGTAGACAATGTGATGAGTTACATGTAGACAGTGTCATTAGTTACATGTAGACAATGTGATGAGTTACATGTAGACAATGTCATGAGTTACATGTAGACAGTGTCATTAGTTACATGTAGACAATGTGATGAGTTACATGTAGACAATGTGTTGAGTTACATGTAGAGAGTGTATTTTTTTCCTGGCGGCCTCAGACCCTGAAGCAGAAGTGGCTGGCGCAGAACCCGGACAAGCGTGACCCTGGCGTGATGACCTTGCTGGCCTGTGGCACGGTCAGCAGCACGTGTGGTCAGCTGGCCAGCTACCCTCTGGCCCTGGTGCGGACCCGTCTCCAGGCCGGCGGTGAGTAAACCCAACCCCACCCAGCTACCCTCTGGCCCTGGCGCGGACCCGTCTCGAGGCCGGCGGTGAGTAAACCCAACCCCCCCAGCTACCCTCTGGCCCTGGTGTGGACCCGTCTCCAGGCCGGCGGTGAGTAAACCCAACCCCCCCAGCTACCCTCTGGCCCTGGTGCGGACCCGTCTCCAGGCCGGCGGTGAGTAAACCCAACCCCACCCAGCTACCCTCTGGCCCTGGTGCGGACCCGTCTCCAGGCCGGCGGTGAGTAAACCCAACCCCCCAGCTACCCTCTGGCCCTGGTGCGGACCCGTCTCCAGGCCGGCGGTGAGTAAACCCAACCCCCCCAGCTACCCTCTGGCCCTGGTGCGGACCCGTCTCCAGGCCGGCGGTGAGTAAACCCAACCCCCCCAGCTACCCTCTGGCCCTGGTGCGGACCCGTCTCCAGGCCGGCGGTGGGTAAACCCAACCCCCACGGCTACCCTCTGGCCCTGGTGCGGACCTGTCTCCAGGCCGGCGGTGAGTAAACCCAACCCCCCCAGCTACCCCCTGGCCCGGGTGCGGAGCCGTCTACAGGCCGGCTGTGAGTGCCCCCCCCCCCCCAGCTACCCTCTGGCCTTTCTGCGGAACGGTCTCCTGGCAGGCGGTGAGTAACCCCCCCCCACCCCCCCCCCCAGCTACCCTTCTGTAATACAAGCGTACAGGCCGGCGCCTGTTCTGCTATGCTAGCGTACAGGCCAGCGCCTGTTCTGCAATAGAGATACAGTAAAACCACTCTACCCGACCACCTCCCTAACCCGATCGCCTCTCTAACTGGATCGATTTTTTTCTAGTCCCGACGGTCGGCCTGTGTCTTAGCATTGCAACAGTATTTTTTAAACCGGCCGCCTCCCTACTCGGTATATAATATACTGTGACACGTGTGTTTGTGGTATACGTTTGGCCTGATGGTGTTGATGATGGGGTTCCGCTCTCCTCACAGCCACGGAGGAGGCACGTGCCGGTTTCGTGTCGCTCACCAAGTCCATCGTGAAGAAAGAAGGTTTTCGGGGCCTCTACCGCGGCATCGCTCCCAACTTCATGAAGGTGCTACCAGCTGTTAGCATCAGTTACGTCATCTACGAGAAAGCCAAGACCAGACTGGGCGTCTCCAAATAGAGGACCATGGATCACGTAGTCCGTCATCTCCAGCAAGGCCCGAGGCCCAGTTAGGCGTATATCTAGTAGAGGGCGCTGTATCGCAGTCATAAGTGATGCCATCAATAAGAAGCTTGGCGTCTTTATGTAGAGGGCGCTGTGTCGCATTCATAAGTGACGTCATTTATGAGAAGCGTGGCGTCTTTATGTAGAGGGCGCTGGATCACGTCATCAAGAGTCCTCAAAAACCCTGGCGTGTCGTGTCGATGCGTCCGATATACCGAGTGACCCTATGGTCTTGAGAAAGTCATGCACCTTGTCGCTTTGATTACTATAGCACAAACCCAACAATGGTAGTTCCATAGGGCCAGTGATAGTTCCATAGGAGTGCTTTTAGACGAAAATGGCGGGCGTGCTTGAATTTACGTTTGAGGTGATCTGATCATGCTACAAAAAACATTAGGTTATGTAATATAAAATGAGATTTCTAGCGAGGAAGATGAAATGATAAAAATCAGTGTGTGAATAGTGACATCCAGAAAGTCCTATCGTTGTATGATGTAAACGTTACGTGTATTGGCGCCCTTCACACCATTGCTGTGTTTGCCTTAGGCTTCCTGCTGCGGAATGTGCTGAGATACGGAAGTTCTTCCAGTCTGGAGTGGAGAATTCAATACGAAATGATCAATGTCTTTATACACAAAAACCAAAGAAACAATAACAAATTGAGTCCGTAGTATACAAAAAGGCAACGAATTACTTTGCTTCGTGAGAGATATAAGCCCTACCTGTAAATTTCGGGGATTCCATAAAGAGGTTGCCATAGCGACCTGCCCTGCTGATAGGATAGTGATGAAGATTGGTGGGCCACGCCCCCGTTGATCTGCCACCTGTGCTGTGGCTGGCAGGCAGCACGCCATGGAATCCACAGTATTATTGTTGACATGGTATTGTGTATGAAAGGATAGTGTGCCATAATTATAATGCAGTCGGCGGTTGTATGTGAACATTGGCGTACTTAACATACTTGACGCAAAACTGATAAATGAATGAATTCTTACTAGAGGTCCAGCTTCACGAGTAATACGTAAGCTGTGCTGAAACAGTGGTTCGCACAAACATAGAAGAACCGGGCTGATAACCACTTGGAGGTTATAACCTGATGTCCAGGTCATCATCCTCTTTATTTCGTTTGACTAAAGTGGATTTGATACAAGCATATATCCCCACATTTACCTAACGCAGGGATGTGAAGTGTTCGGTTTAACCTGGATATGCACACAGAATCTGCACACAGAATCTGCACACAGAATCTGCACACAGAGTCTGCACACAGAATCTGCACACAGAATCTGCACACAGAATCTGCACACATCACCTGCGACCGCACTCCACGACAATGCACGATATCGCAGACTGAAATTTGTCTTAGATGTTTTTGTTATCTGCGGCAAATTGGGATCTTCGACAACATACATTATTCGAGAGGACGAACCCAGTTGTTGAGAGATGTGGTGTTGCGCCCAGCTCTCTCCATGACGATAGTGAGAGTGGTTTGCGGTACCGCTTGGATAGCAACCTATACCTCCTGCTTCAAATTAATTTATTGTTAGCTCTGCATTTATCATATTACACCAGTTTCAGTTCTCGCTCATGCACGGTGCCTTTTCATTATGCATTGGTGGCGTATATAATGTGTACAGATGATATTGACACCAAGTCATGTTTTGCATCGAGCAGAAACCAGGAAAGCAGTATTTACAAATACAACTGTTCAGTTGAACTAACCTCAATCAACGAAGAGTTCATATGTTGATGGGATTTACACGAGCCGACATAGAAGGTCTCGGCAGCAAAGTCTCCACAGGGTGCAATTGTTACTGGAACATTGTCTAATGCGTTATCGGGTAATCTTAAACTTTTGCACATACTGTATGATGCTGCAAAGCATCATTTCTGATAAGAGTGTTGCTGACTGGTAAGTTTTTCTATTAATATACCTAGCTTGTTGCGGAATAGAATATATAATCATTTACGCAGGTCGATGAAATGGTGGTGAAATGAATATAAAGCTGTGTTTGTTCATATATGTTGCCTTATATAAAACATGTCGCATTGTAATCCTACCTTTTTTAAAATATAAAATTTGTTTATTTGATTCTTTGTTTTTTTATTTGTTTGCAACTCGAGTACCGATATACAAGTTTATAGGAACTTGCCCATGCAATGCCACTGTAGACATGCACGTGCATGGCCCCCCCACCACCCCACCGTGAAATTCCCAAATCTGTATCTATTATATTTACAATGTAATCGCGCTATGCCAGGTCGGTAGGCCTGCCGAGATTGAATAAATATTTAAAATAACGTTCCCTTTCATGAGTGGATCACTCGCTGTTTATTTAAAGGTATTCGAACAGTCGCCAATTTAAAACAATCTGCATAGTACATTGTGAAAGCTTAACATTCACATTTAGCAAAACTGTAACATTGACTTAAATCTGTATGGGTAGTCCTGACAAAGCAAAGTTCTCTGCATGACAAGTGACCGTAATTTGGATACTATGTGAACTACGTCATAGATTTGCGTGTAATTCATGAGTTTATTGCATCATTTTGGAGATGCTGCACAGGCGGGAAACAACTGTTCGAATAGCTTTAAAGCAGCCTACTTACATGCGCCACCTTTCCGACTTTCAGGATTTAAATTAAAGACAGAATATGCTTATTTGACATGGAGAAGAGATTGGTAATATAAAAATTACAGCATATTGCTTTTAAAATTCATATGTCTGAGTGCATCATCGTTGCGAGGATGGCCCGGTGTAACATAATAACCTGTCCGGCCGTGATAACCTGTCCGGCCACGCTTCTTTCATGCCACTAAGCCTAACCAGAACCTTAATACTAACCCTAACCCTAACCCTGGCCCTAACCTAATCCTATCCCAACCCTAAACCTAACATACACGGGCTATTTACATAACAACCCCATTTGCTGCGCATGCGCACACGCCAGCCGGACACTTTATCACGGCGGACAGGTTATCATGCTACACCGGATAGCTTATAAAAAAAGATACCCTTACAAAACTGATTTTGCACAACTGAAAATCAGAAACAGAACAGACATAAATTATTAACTTTACCGGCTAGAACTGATATTCCACATAATGTAAATCAACACCAGATTGATAGAGGACGACAGTGAAATTCTGGTTTGAACCTGGGAGCACACAAAGTTGTCATGGCCATCGCCATCGGGATTGACACCCATGAGGAGATGCCCCTCCCCCCACCACCCCCGAATCTATCATAATGTCACCGTATAAACACATAGAGAGCGGAGAGGATTACCAGACCTGTCTCCACCCCACTGCACGAATCCATCAAGAGTTGGCCAGACAAGCCTAGTATAATGGTATGTGGCACAGGTCTTGCCCCGGTACCATTACCACATGGCAGTGCCATTACCACAGTGCCATTACCACAGGCTGTGGTCTGCCATGCATAGGGTCTGGGTCCCAGGGATGAAAGGCTGAGATTATGCTGCGCCCTCTTTCGGCAGAGGTTGAAATATGTGCGGATATGACGTCACGATCGAATCTCCCCAACAACCGGGGACGCCGTGGTTGACGGGCACCTGTCAAGAGTCAGAGAGTATCTCTCCATCCCTGACTGCATGTCTCTTGTCACCAAATGTTGGAACATGTTCATCTTGACACCAGCCGTGTAGTAAGTCATTCAGCTTGCGTGAAGTGTTTTGTCCTTGCGAATGTCTCATTTTGTTGTTGGATATGTAGCGCTTGCCTAAGTCCAAGACCCGGTAAACTGTGTAGTGTGCTCTTGGTGGGGCGGGAGGGGCAAGGTTGTGTTCCCAGATCATGAAGAAAAAATGTCTTTATTCCCAGGTCATGATGAATTCTCTGCATGCAATGAAAGGGCAGATACACGATACTAAATTGACATTTGCCCAGATTCAGGGTTATTTAATATTAAAATTCCAAATTCATGATTAATGAAAATCCTTGATCATGATGGTTGGCTAATACCTTATTCCCTGTTCATGAAAAAATATTTTGCTAATTCCCAGTTCACGGTGAAATGAAAAGGCCATGCAATCCCGAGGAATGCAAATACCCTTTGCCCACCATCCCCTTCGCTTGGTTAACTCTCTCAGGTTCAAGCTGTTGGTAATCACAGGCCGTGACAGGGGATCAGATTTGTTGACAGTAATCAGTAAAACCAGTGGCACTATTGCAGGGGTCTGGGCTGGATGTTTGGCAAGGGGCTGGGTGGCGGTCTGAGCTGGGCTGGATGTCTGGCAAGGTGCTGGGTGGGGGCCTGCACTAGATGTCTGGTGAGGTGCTGGGTGGGGGTCTGGGCTGGATATCTGGTGAGGTGCTGGGTGGAGGTCTGGGCTGGATGTCTGGCAAGGTGCCGGATGGGGGTCTGAGCTGGGCTGGATGTCTTGCAAGGTGCTGGGTGGGGGCCTGTGCTGAATGTCTGGTGAGGTGCTGGGTGGGGGTCTGGGCTGGATGTCTGGTGAGGTGCTGGGTGGGGGTCTGGGCTGGATGTCTGGTGAGGAGCTGGGTGGGGGTCTGGGCTGGATGTCTGGCAAGGTGCCGGCTGGGGGTCTGAGCTGGGCTGGATGTCTGGCAAGGTGCTGGGTGGGGGCCTGTGCTGAATGTCTGGTGAGGTGCTGGGTGGGGGTCTGGGCTGGATGTCTGGCAAGGTGCCGGCTGGGGGTCTGAGCTGGGCTGGATGTCTGGCAAGGTGCTGGGTGGGGGCCTGTGCTGAATGTCTGGTGAGGTGCTGGGTGGGGGTCTGGGCTGGATGTCTGGTGAGGTGCTGGGTGGGGGTCTGGGCTGGATATCTGGTGAGGTGCTGGGTAAGGGTCTGGGCTCAATGTTTGGTGAGGGGCTGGGTGGGGGTCTAGGCTGGATGTCTGGCGAGGTGCCGGGTGGGGGTCTGGGCTGGACGCCTGGTGAGGTGCTGGGTGGGGGTCTGGGCTGGATACCTGGTGAGGTGCTGGGTGGGGGTCTGGGCTGGACGTCAGTTGAGGTTCCCGGGCTGGGGGTCTGGGCTAGTTGTCTGTTGAAGTGCTGGGTAGGGGTCTGGGCTGGATTTCTGACCATGTGCCAGGTGGAGATATATATATTTTATGTCAACGTACAAAGACAAGGAGTGGTTTAACGAGGTCTGAAGCTATTACGTCATTCTGTAATAATATCGATGGTTGTTACCATGTAACCCCAGACTCCCAGGGAGTCCCATAGTGATGGTGACTGGCCCCACCCCCTATGAGCCGGTTTGAATCTGTGTCAGTATATCTGTCCACGTCCCGCTTCCCGGTGCTTAACATGGCGCCACACACGGATCACGTTACTGTATACCAGTATGTCTCATTACATAGTCAAAGGCCTTCGTCGACCGTTAGCGGCCCTCGGCGATCGTGAGACTTCCTCGGTGGCCTTCAGCGGCCCTGCCTACGTAACCATGGTCGGCCCTGCCTACGTAACCATGGGCGGCCCTGCCTACGTAACCATGGGCGGCCCTGCCTACGTAACCATGGGCGGCCCTGGTAGACCCTGGTGGAGGCCCTGGGAGGGCATTGAATTCCCTGGGAAGCTCTGACAGGCGCATGGCGGCCCTGGGTGGCCCTTGACGACTCAGCAAGGGCATTGAAGGCCCCGGGCGGCCCTGAGTGGCCATGGGTTGCCCTGGGTGGCCCTGGATGGCCTTTGGTGGCGCTAGGTGGCCCTGGATGGCCCTGGGCGGACATGGATGGCCTTTGGTGGCGCTAGGTGGCCCTGGATGGCCCTGGGCGGACATGGATGGCCCTGGGCAGCGCTGAGCGGCCATCAATGGCCCTGGGTGGCCCTGGGTGGCGCTGGGTGGCACTGGGCGACTCTGGGTGACCTCGTGTGGCCCTGGAAGGCTCCGTGTGGCCCTTTGGGGGCCCGGGGTGGCCCTTCATCTACCATCTACACAAAATGGATTACTGCAGTAGGTGGTATGCGTGAGTCCCTTGCGGAGAGAATAGTTCTCCCCAACATGGAGGAACGATCGTGGCCCTGGGGGGCCTCGGGTGTCCTTGGCAACCCTGAATATGCATAGACGCCTATGGCTATGCGGCGGCACCGCCCGGTGGGCGTCCTGGTGGCGCATCGGCCGCGGTAAAAACAGGGGCAGACCGTACCCTATTACTTCACTGCGGCACTGAACCCCAGCAAACAGAACGCTGCAGCCACTGGCGGTAACCAGACGAGTCGGTCCCACGTACCTGAAACCCACCAGTTGTTGGGGCGGCTGTGGTCCACCAGGGAATCCACCAAGGAATTCAGGGATTGAGCGAGGATATCGGCATCTGCCATGGCCATGAGGTGTGCCACTACGGAGTGACTTTAGTTAAAGACTGGTCCAAAACTGTATGAAGACGCGGCGGACTGTCTGGTTACACCGGGGTGGTGGACTGTCTGGTTACACTGTGGCGATGAACTGCCTGGTTACACCGGGGTGGTGGACTGTCTGGTTACACTGTGGCGATGAACTGCCTGGTTACACCGGGGTGGTGGACTGTCTGGTTACACTGTGGCGATGAACTGCCTGGTTACACCGTGGTGGTGGTCTGTCTGGTTACACCGTGGCGATGGACTGTGGTTACACCGTGGCGGTGGACTGTCTGGTTACACCGTGGCGGTGGACTGTCTGGTTACACCGTGGTGGTGGACTGTCTGGTTACACCGTGGCGGTGGACTGTTTGGTTACACCGCGATGGCGGACTGTCTGGTTACACCGTGGCGGTGGACTGTCTGGTTACACCGTGGCGGTGGACTGTCTGGTTACACCGTGGTGGTGGACTGTCTGGTTACACCGTGGCGGTGGACTGTCTGGTTACACCGGGGTGGTGGACTGTCTGGTTACACTGTGGCGATGAACTGCCTGGTTACACCGGGGTGGTGGACTGTCTGGTTACACTGTGGCGATGAACTGCCTGGTTACACCGGGGTGGTGGACTGTCTGGTTACACTGTGGCGATGAACTGCCTGGTTACACCGTGGTGGTGGTCTGTCTGGTTACACCGTGGCGATGGACTGTGGTTACACCGTGGCGGTGGACTGTCTGGTTACACCGTGGCGTTGGACTGTCTGGTTACACCGTGGTGGTGGACTGTCTGGTTACACCGTGGCGGTGGACTGTTTGGTTACACCGCGATGGCGGACTGTCTGGTTACACCGTGGCGGTGGACTGTCTGGTTACACCGTGGCGGTGGACTGTCTGGTTACACCGTGGTGGTGGACTGTCTGGTTACACCGTGGTGGTGGACTGTCTGGTTACACCGTGGCGGTGGACTGTTTGGTTACACCGCGGTGGCGGACTGTCTGGTTACACCGTGGCGGTGGACTGTCTGGTTACACCGTGGCGGTGGACTGTCTGGTTACACCGTGGCGGTGGACTGTCTGGTTACACCGTGGTGGTGGACTGTCTGGTTACACCGTGGCGGTGGACTGTCTGGTTACACCGTGGCGGTGGACTGTCTGGTTACACCGTGGTGGCGGACTGTCTGGTTACACCGTGGCGGTGGACTGTCAGGTTACACCGTGGCGGTGGACTGTCTGGTTACACCGTGGCGGTGGACTGTCTGGTTACACCGCGGTGGTGGACTGTCTGGTTACACCGTGGTGGTGGTCTGTCTGGTTACACCGTGGCGGTGGACTGTCTGGTTACACCGTGGTGGTGGACTGTTTGGTTACACCGTGGTGGTGGACTGTCTAGTTACACCGTGGTGGTGGACTGTCTGGTTACACCGTGGCGGTGGACTGTCTGGTTACACCGTGGTGGTGGACTGCCTGCTTACACCGTAGGGGTGGACTGTCTGGTTACACCGTGGTGGTGGACTGTCTGGTTAAACCGTGGCGTTGGAATGTCTGGTTACACCGTGGTGGTGGACTGTCTGCTTACACCGTAGGGGTGGACTGTCTGGTTACACCATGGTGGTGGACTGTCTGGTTACACCGTGATGGTTGACTGTCTGGTTACACCGTGGCGTTGGACTGTCTGGTTACACTGTGGCGGTGGACTGTCTGGTTACACCGTGGTGGTGGTCTGTCTGGTTACACCGTGGCGGTGGACTGTCTGGTTACACCGTGGTGGTGGACTGTCTGGTTACACCGTAGGTGTGGACTCTCTGGTTACACCGTGGCGGTGGACTGTCTGGTTACACCGTAGGGGTGGACTGTCTGGTTACACCGTGATGGTTGACTGTCTGGTTACACCGTGATGGTTGACTGTCTGGTTACACCGTGGCGGTGGACTGTCTGGTTACACTGTGGCGGTGGACTGTCTGGTTACACCGTAGGGGTGGACTGTCTGGTTACACCGTGGCGGTGGACTGTCTGGTTACACCGTGGCGGTGGACTGTCTGGTTACACCGTAGGGGTGGACTGTCTGGTTACACCGTGGCGGTGGACTGTCTGGTTACACCGTGGTGGTGGACTGTCTGGTTACACCGTGGTGGTGGACTGTCTGCTTACACCGTAGGGGTGGACTGTCTGGTTACACCATGGTGGTGGACTGTCTGGTTACACCGTGATGGTTGACTGTCTGGTTACACCGTGGCGGTGGACTGTCTGCTTACACCGTAGGGGTGGACTGTCTGGTTACACCGTGGTGGTGGACTGTCTGGTTACACCGTAGGGGTGGACTCTCTGGTTACACCGTGGCGGTGGACTGTCTGGTTACACCGTGGCGGTGGACTGTCTGGTTACACCGTAGGGGTGGACTGTCTGGTTACACCGTGGCGGTGGACTGTCTGGTTACACCGTGGTGGTGGACTGTCTGGTTACACCGTGGTGGTGGACTGTCTGCTTACACCGTAGGGGTGGACTGTCTGGTTACACCATGGTGGTGGACTGTCTGGTTACACCGTGATGGTTGACTGTCTGGTTACACCGTGGCGGTGGACTGTCTGCTTACACCGTAGGGGTGGACTGTCTGGTTACACCGTGATGGTTGACTGTCTGGTTACACCGTGGCGGTGGACTGTCTGCTTACACCGTAGGGGTGGACTGTCTGGTTACACCGTGGCGGTGGACTATCTGGTTACACCGTGGCGGTGGACTGTCTGGTTACACCGTGGCTGTGGACTGTCTGGTTACACCGTGGTGGTGGACTGTCAGGTTACACCGTGGTGGTGGACTGTCTGGTTACACCGTGGCGGTGGACTGTCTGCTTACACCGTGGCGGTGGACTGTCTGGTTACACCGTGGTGGTGGACTGTCTGGTTACACCGTGGCGGTGGACTGTCTGCTTACACCGTGGCGGTGGACTGTCTGGTTACACCGTGGCGGTGGACTGTCTGCTTACACCGTGGCGGTGGACTGTCTGGTTACACTATGGCGGTGGACTGTCTGGTTACACCGTGGCGGTGGACTGTCTGGTTGCGCCGTGGTGGTGGACTGTCTGGTTACACCGTGGCGGTGGACTGTCTGCTTACACCGTGGCGGTGGACTGTCTGGTTACACTGTGGCGGTGGACTGTCTGGTTACACCGTGGCGGTGGACTGTCTAGTTACACCGTGGAGGTGAACTGTCTGGTTACACTGTGGCGGTGGACTGTCTGTTTACACCGTGGTGGTGGACTGTCTGGTTACACCGTGGAGGTGAACTGTCTGGTTACACCGTGGCGGTGGACTGTCTGGTTACACCGTGGCGGTGGACTGTCTGGTTACACCGTGGTGGCGGACTGTCTGGTTACACTGTGGCGGTGGACTGTCTGGTTACACCGTAGGGGTGGACTGTCTGGTTACACCGTGGTGGTGGACTGTCTGGTTACACCGTGGAGGTGAACTGTCTGGTTACACCGTGGCGGTGGACTGTCTGGTTACACCGTGGCGGTGGACTGTCTGGTTACACCGTAGGGGTGGACTGTCTGGTTACACCGTGGTGGTGGACTGTCTGGTTACACCGTGGAGGTGAACTGTCTGGTTACACCGTGGCGGTGGACTGTCTGGCTACACCGTAGGGGTGGACTGTCTGGTTACACCGTGGCGGTGGACTGTCTGGTTACACCGTGGCGGTGGACTGTCTGGTTACACCGCGGTGGTGGACTGTCTGGTTACACCGTGGTGGTGGACTGTCTGGTTACACCGTGGCGGTGGACTGTCTGGTTACACCGTGGCGGTGGACTGTCTGGTTACACCGTGGCGGTGGACTGTCTGGTTACACCGTAGGGGTGGACTGTCTGGTTACACCGTGGTGGTGGACTGTCTGGTTACACCGTGGAGGTGAACTGTCTGGTTACACCGTGGCGGTGGACTGTCTGGCTACACCGTAGGGGTGGACTGTCTGGTTACACCTTGGCGGTGGACTGTCTGGCTACACCGTAGGGGTGGACTGTCTGGTTACACCGTGGCGGTGGACTGTCTGGTTACACCGTGGCGGTGGACTGTCTGGTTACACCGTGGTGGTGGACTGTCTGGTTACACCGTGGTGGTGGACTGTCTGGTTACACCGTGGCGGTGGACTGTCTGGTTACACCGTGGCGGTGGACTGTCTGGTTACACCGTAGGGGTGGACTGTCTGGTTACACCGTGGTGGTGGACTGTCTGGTTACACCGTGGAGGTGAACTGTCTGGTTACACCGTGGCGGTGGACTGTCTGGCTACACCGTAGGGGTGGACTGTCTGGTTACACCGTGGCGGTGGACTGTCTGGTTACACCGTGGCGGTGGACTGTCTGGTTACACCGTGGCGGTGGACTGTCTGGTTACACCGTGGTGGTGGACTGTCTGGTTACACCGTGGTGGTGGACTGTCTGGTTACACCGTGGCGGTGGACTGTCTGGTTACACCGTGGTGGTGGACTGTCTGGTTACACCGTGGTGGTGGACTGTCTGGTTACACCGTGGCGGTGGACTGTCTGGTTACACCGTGGTGGTGGACTGTCTGGTTACACCGTGGTGGTGGACTGTCTGGTTACACCGTGGCGGTGGACTGTCTGGTTACACCGTGGCGGTGGACTGTCTGGTTACACCGTGGCGGTGGACTGTCTGGTTACACCGTAGGGGTGGACTGTCTGGTTACACCGTGGTGGTGGACTGTCTGGTTACACCGTGGAGGTGAACTGTCTGGTTACACCGTGGCGGTGGACTGTCTGGCTACACCGTAGGGGTGGACTGTCTGGTTACACCTTGGCGGTGGACTGTCTGGCTACACCGTAGGGGTGGACTGTCTGGTTACACCGTGGCGGTGGACTGTCTGGTTACACCGTGGCGGTGGACTGTCTGGTTACACCGTGGTGGTGGACTGTCTGGTTACACCGTGGTGGTGGACTGTCTGGTTACACCGTGGCGGTGGACTGTCTGGTTACACCGTGGCGGTGGACTGTCTGGTTACACCGTAGGGGTGGACTGTCTGGTTACACCGTGGTGGTGGACTGTCTGGTTACACCGTGGAGGTGAACTGTCTGGTTACACCGTGGCGGTGGACTGTCTGGCTACACCGTAGGGGTGGACTGTCTGGTTACACCGTGGCGGTGGACTGTCTGGTTACACCGTGGCGGTGGACTGTCTGGTTACACCGTGGCGGTGGACTGTCTGGTTACACCGTGGTGGTGGACTGTCTGGTTACACCGTGGTGGTGGACTGTCTGGTTACACCGTGGCGGTGGACTGTCTGGTTACACCGTGGCGGTGGACTGTCTGGTTACACCGTGGCGGTGGACTGTCTGGTTACACTGTGGTGGTGGACTGTCTGGTTACACCGTGGCGGTGGACTGTCTGGTTACACCATGGCGGTGGACTGTCTGGTTACACCGTGGCGGTGGACTGTCTGGTTACACTGTGGTGGTGGACTGTCTGGTTACACCGTGGTGGTGGACTGTCTGGTTACACCGTGGCGGTGGACTGTCTGGTTACACCGTGGCGGTGGACTGTCTGGTTACACTGTGGCGGTGGACTGGCTGGTTACACCGTGGCGGTGGACTGTCAGGTTACACCGTGGTGGTGGACTGTCTGGTTACACCGCGGTGGTGGACTGTCTGGTTACACCGTGGTGGTGGACTGTCTGGTTACACCGCGGTGGTGGACTGTCTGGTTACACCGTGGTGGTGGACTGTCTGGTTACACCGTGGCGGTGGACTGTCTGGTTACACCGTGGTGGTGGACTGTCTGGTTACACCGTAGGGGTGGACTGTTTGGTTACACCGTGGCGGTAGACTGTCAGGTTACACCGTGGCGGTGGACTGTGGTTACACCGTGGCGGTGGACTGTCAGTTTACACCGTGATGGTTGACTGTCTGGTTACACCGGGGTGGTTGACTGTCTGGTTACACCGTGGGGGACCGTCTCTACGGTAACACATGGACAGTCTAAGATCCAGACAGTACATCGCTCCTTCTGTGTTTGCCATCTTACTAAGTTGATCCATTGCTGGTCGCATATAAGGCTGAAACCATCACTAATAGTGACACTAATTGCAGGTTTGCAGACTTATCCCGAGAGGAGCAGCTGCTTGCTTACGAGAGTAAGATAGCTGCCATGAGGCGGCTGGACGAGCTAGGTCGCGGGGGTACTGGTGATCCGATAGACCGACTGGGGGCGCGCAGCAGCAGGCGACAGCACCAGCAGCAAAGAGTGTACAGCGGGCGCCCCCAAGCGGACGTGCGAGATGATCGCCTGGCCCAGCACAACGCAAAGCTCCTGATGCGCATGTATGAGAAGCGAACCAAGGAAGGTAGGAGCTGCTCCACGTCTGTCCAGCGTGGGTACTCGATAACCCAGTTATGCATTCAGGTATTTGCCCTAAATAGCTTGATGCAAAGTATAGTAGAATGAATGACTAACAGAAAACAGAACTGTACTGTAACATTCAGAGAGTCTTGGTAAATACTCCTGAGGGCAAGTACTTGTTGCTTGACAATGACAACTGACCATTAGTTGGAAGCTTTTTGTACTATGTCACAGATTTATGTCCAGTACGTCCTAAGTTATATGGCAAACTTTAAACATGTAGGGATGCTTAGCCTGCCCAAGGCAATGAAGTTTAGTAACAAGAATATATCATTCGTAAACCAAGCCGGCCATTATTAAATTGACGGGAAAGACTGTTTCAACTGATTGCTGATAAATGTTGATAGCTGTCACATTATTGAAAAGTCGGTTTTATCATAAATATCTGGCAACCATTAATAAGCTAAGAATCAGGTCAGATACAAATTGCATCAAGATGGTTGCATACAAATGGTGCCCCTCTCTAACCACTTTAGTCGAGCACTGACATTGACATGTAACCGGTAGGATTACGTGTTCGCTGCCGTCTGAGTGAAGTCCAGTGCCCCCTTCAGTGCTGTTCGGGTCGAGTTTCTCTCTGGCAGACAGCCAGCCCATTCGGCTCATTCCGCATTCCGTATCACGAAACGTGATTCCATGTTTAATTACGATTTGGTCCATTCACTTTGAAACATTGAGTACTAAGTCGATCTGCGTCAATACCATAGTAATGGTGACTCTTAGATCACCAAGCTTGGCTGTATTAGAGTGAGGGCATATCTTTACTGATCCCTGCGATTGACCTCACGGAATTTAGAGTCGTGGAATCTTTGGAGATTTTTTTGGGCATTATTATTTTCATAATTTTTGGTTTAACTCGCATACCCTTTACAGTTTGCTTATGTATATACCACACAGAAACGTAACTGATCCATCGATTACGTGTTATTATGTCAACTTGTAGTGCTGTTTGCATTTCGCCTTTTATTCAGCCGAGGACCGGAGCCGCCAGTTGGAGGAGGATCTCGAGGAGACTCGGAGCCTGGCGCGCCGCTACCGCCACCTCTACCTGGCCGAGAGGGACGGCGGGGGCGGGGGCGGGGGGTCCAGCCGCCCGGCCACGAGGCTCGGTGCCACCAAACAAACCGACGCCAGCCCGGGCCTTGTGAGCGGTGGCGGGGTGGCCAGAACCCCTGGCGGCGGCGGTGGTGACCTTGGCGCCGACACACACCCTCACAGGGTGCCAAGTCCACAGGACGGGGGCCGACCGCAGCGCCAACATCCCAGCCACCAGGTGGCGCCACTCGAGAGCGCGAGCGGTCGTCGCGCGTCGCCGCGCGGAGCCGCCGAGGGGGAGCTCGGCCGACGCGGGGAGGGGGAGGGCGACGGGGATCTAGGGGAGGGGGGCCAGGCGGACAGGAGGCCGCCGCCGCCGCCCGCCGACCAGGAGGACAGCCTGAACGAGGATGACCTGGATGACGACCGGGCTCAGTTCGCCAGACACATGCTGCGAGTGGCCGAGAGCAAGGCCATGATAACGACCTCCCCTATCCGAGTGGTCGACGTCATCAGGAAGAACGAGGTACGTCTGTCTGCGGCCTTAGTTAGGGGTAAACGGGCGATTCCCGTACTTTTGTGGCAAAAATTGCCCTACTTCATCGATATTTTTTTTGTCAGGGGATAATCACAGGCCTGACATCTGAATGTTTAAACGTTCGTGAGTGAGAAAATGCCTAGAAACAATTAATGGCATTGATTTGGGTCACACGGATTGGTAATTGATATAGGCATGTTAGAAGCTTTAATTGAATTGGTATTATTGATCCAAGCTGTGACCTATGGCGTAGTGTGGTTGTTAAGGTGCTGCTGCGTGAAAACGAGGCTCTGAAGAGAGACGTGCAGCGGTTGAAGTGGGACAACGCGCAGATGGTGAAGCAAGTGAAACACACCACGGATAACCAGTACCAGATCATGGTAACTATAGTTTGTCCTTTTCATAATCACGGTAACTACAGTATGTCCTCTGCCAGATTGTGGTCCCTATAGCGTGTCCTCTGCCAGATCATGGTAACTATAGTGTGTCCTTTACATGATCATGATAAATACAGTGTGTCCTCCACCAGATCATGGTCCCTATAGTGTGTCCTCTACCAGATCATGCTCCCTATAGTGTTTCCTCTACCAGATCATGGTCCCTATAGTGTGCCTGTCCTCCACCAGATCATGGCAACTACAATGTGTCCTCCACCAGATCATAGTCCCTATAGTGTGTCCTCTACCAGATCATGGTAACTATAGTGTGTCCTCCATCAGATCATGGTAACTATGGTATGTCCTCCGCCGGATCATGGTCCCTATAGCATGTCCTATACCAGATCATGGTCCCTGTAGTGTGTCCTCTACCAGATCATGGTCCCTAAAGTGTGTCCTCTACCAGATCATGGTCCCTATAGTGTGCCCTCTACCAGGTCATGGTCCCCATAGCTTGTCTTCTACCATATCATGGCAGCTATAGTGTGTCCTCGACCAGATCATGGTCCCTATAGTGTGTCCTCTACCAGGTCATGGTCCCTATAGCATGTCCTCTACCAAATCATGGTAATTAAAGTGTGTCCTCTACCAGATCATGGTCCCTATAGTGTGTCCTCTACCAGGTCATGGTCCCTATAGCATGTCCTCTACCAGATCATTGCAGCTATAGTGTGTCCTCTACCAGATCATAGTAACTACAGTATGTCTTCTACCAGATCATGGTAAATACAGTATGTTCTCTACAAGATCATGGTCCCTGTAGTGTGTCCTCCACCTGATCATCGTAACTACGGTACGTCCTTTACATGCTCATGGTAACAAAATAGGGGATCCGTAAACGCGGATTCTGCTTACTTTACCATTATTCCAAGCTGAGTGTGTGACTTAACCTTAGTCCTGGCTGTCGTCACACAATGTTCATCTTGTGTGGCAGGCAAATATCGCGGCCAGCGAGACGGCGCGAGACGAGCTTCACCGGCGGCTGGAGCGAGAGCAGCGTCAGGTGCGTGTGTGTGTGGCGGGGGTGGGGGGCAGCTGTGTGTGTGTGTGTGTGGGGGGGGGGGCAAGTCTATGTGGGGGTGACGTCAGGTGTGTGTGGGGGGGAGTGGCAGATGTGTTTGTGGGGGGGGGGGGCAAGTGTATATGGGGGTGATGTCAGGTGTGTGGGGGAGGGGCGGGGCAGTTGTGTGTGTAGGGGGGGAGGGCAAGTGTGTGTGTGGGGGAGGGGGTGACATCAGGTGTGTGGGCGGTCAGGTGTGTGTGGAGGGAGGGGGGGCAAGTGTATGTGAGGGGTGACGACAGGTGTGTGTGGGGGGGGGCAGGTGTGGGGGCAAGTGTGTGTGGGGGGTGACGTCAGGTGTGTGTGTGGGGGGTAACGCCAGGTGTGTGAGAGTGACGTCAGGTGTGTTGGCGTCAGATGTGTGATGGTGACGTCAGGTGTGTGGGAGTGGCGTCAGGTGTGTGGGGGTGACGTCAGGTGTGTGGGGGTGACGTCAGGATGTGGGGGTGACGTAAGGTGTGTGGGGGTGACGTCAGATGTGCGGAGATGACGTCAGATATGTCGGGGTGACGTCAGGTGTGTGGGGATGACGTCGGGTGTTTGATGGTGACGTCAGGTGTTTGATGGTGACGTCAGGTCTGTAGTGGTCACGTGAGGTATGTGGGGGTGACGTTAGGTCTGTGGGGGTGACGTCGGGTCTGTGGGGGTGACGTTGGGTCTGTGGGGGTGACGTGAGGTCTGTGGGGGTGACGTGAGGTCTGTAGGGGTGACGTGAGATCTGTGGGGGTGACGTTAGGTCTGTGGGGGTGACGTCGGGTCTGTGGGGGTGACGTTGGGTCTGTGGGGGTGACGTTGGGTCTGTGGGGGTGACGTGAAATCTTATGGGTGGCGTATAGACCTGTATGGGTGACCTTAAATCTGTATGGGCGACGTTAAATTTGTATGGCATAGAAGTGAAATCTTTATGGGTGACGTAAAATATATAGGGGTGACGTTAGATCTGTACGGATGACGTTAAATCTATATGGTGACGTTAAGTCTGTATGTGCGTAGTTAAAGCTGTATGGCTGACATTCAATCTGTACGGGCGACGTTTAATCTGTACGGGCCACGCCAATCCAGTATGGCTGACATCAGGTCCCTGTAATGGTCTAAGATCAAATAGAATATAGAGACGATTGGTATACACGAAGACCGTAATTCATCCCTAGTGTAATGTTACTTATTTCGACCACCCATATAGTGGTATCGTATTTTAACCCGTATATGTCTTGCCCTTCGTTCAGCATCAGCGGTTGTCGCGCAGTATGACGAGACAGGCTTCAGACTGGATCCAGGCGCGAAAGGAACTCCAGGAACAGGACACACAGCGTCGCTTCAACGAGGTCGGTGCTCTATGACGTCAAATACTTTCAACCAGTATCATCAGTTGGCTTTAATTAACGATTGTGTGTGCATCGAAACTAAAGCGTTTTCACTTCGAGATTGTATTACCACGAAAAGTAATATCACTATCACATACAGTATTAGGTTTGGATACTTATATAGAGGGATTCTCAAAGTGGCGACAATAAATAAATGAAAGATCGCAAGCAGCAAGCGCTGCCGTCGCTAAGATGAAGTATATATCCTCTAATATCGTCAGAGCTATATATAGCCATTTAGCAGCGTAAGAGAAAGTAGACGTAAGCGATGCTCATGTTACATGGTTATTGCAGCTATAAATAACAACATTTTATACGTCTTGAGGGGCAGGATGGGTGAGTGCAATTCATAAGGATAGCTATGTATTGTGTTACCTCACTTTGTAGGTCTGTGTGGGTCCCAGAGGGTAAGTGATTGCAGCCGGTGTATCGGCGTGTCTTGCTGTGACTCTTCACCTTTTGTCTTAACCTGTTCATGCCTGGCTTACACACTGCGTCTCTGTTTAATGTATGTCGACTGATAAATCTAGACTGAAAAGTTGTGTGGTGTCTGGTCTCCGGCTAGGGACGTAATATTAATGAGCTTTTATATTATTACATATTTACCAAGAAATTGAAGTTGGCCCAAACGAGGAAAAAAACGGGCTAAACATATGCCACATGAATTAAAGCGTGGCGGCTGACCTTCAGAAGGCTTGCCAGTGGTTGACCTTCAGAAGGCTTGCCAGTGGTTAACCTTCATCTGCGGGTCCTTGTCTTTAATCTGAGGCCGGTTAGGGTCATGTTTGGTGCAGGGGTAGAGGTAGGTGCAAGGTTAGGGTCATGTTTGGTGCAGGGGTATAGGTAAGTGCAAGGTTAGTGTCATGTTTGGTGCAGGGGTAGAGGTAGATGCAAGGTTAGGGTCCTGTTTGGTGCAGGGGTGGAGGTAGGTGCAAGGTTAGGGTCATGTTTGGTGCAGGGGTAGGGGTAGGTGCAAGGTTCGGGTCATGTTTGGTGCAGGGGTAAAAATAGGTGCAAGGTTAAGGTCATGTTTGGTGCAGGGGTAGAGGCAAGAGTAGCTGAACGAGACCGTGTCCGCTTTTACCCGTCCTACAGCCGTATATAACTAGGGCAATGCCATGGGTATTGGCGGCTGTTATCTCTTGGCGAAGCTGGTGCCCAGATCTACGTACCCCTGCATTGCATTTGGAACTGTTGCTTCTATTCAGGAAACAGCGGCTGTGTGCTGGACAGTGTCGGTAACTTATTAATTCGTCTAGTTCTTGCGTTAATGACATGGTTCTGTTTGCTATGTGTTAACCCATGGGCCATGGCGTGGCTCGATCGATCATCAACACTTATTGTATATCCCCCTCCGTCATCTTCTCTGTCAGTCTTACATTACTTCCCATATAGTTTGACTTTACTTCTGGCATCGCCATGTTATTGTATTGTATTGACTCAATTTAAGTGAGAAATGTTCCCGACGTGGCCGTATACGCAGGCTTAAGTAACTATCAATTAAGAAATGGGACACGTACGTACTCCATGGATGTCACCGACTGCAGCTAACGATCGAGACGGCCGTATTAACAGGAATCTTTGTTAGAGAATGAGAGAACACACGGGGCTAGAAACTAGTGGTCGTAATCATTGGCGTGGGTGATCGAATTTGCAGGGTGTTTGTAAAATGGGATTCCGCTCGAGGCCCAAATATACGTATATATATAGAGAGAGAGAAAGACTTAAATCCAGATCATGCACAAAAAATGGTAACGGTAACCGTTCAGGCTAAGGGATTTAATTCATTTCGTTAAAAGAAATTCTGAAAACGTTTTCTGCATTTTTTATTATTTTTATGTACTTCTCGTGTTTCAGCTCAGCCCGTTATCGCCCTGGGACGCCGAAGAGAGAAGCGTCAGCCACGCGGTGAAGAAAAACGTCTACTTACCGAGGAAAATGTTTGCGGTCGAGCAATACGCGCAAGCTGATAAGAAAATATAGTTCATTGATGTTTAATTCGCTTAATATACAAATACTCAACTTGCGAATTATATGTTGTATCCAGATACAAGATTGGCTTAAGCGGAGTGACTATATAGAGACCTTGATAACATGTGTGATAAGTTGATTTGTTGCCATCACCGTAATCGTACAATAACTTAAAATAATAATTAAACCTCTGACTGGCATGCTGCAAATGCATCGTTGGACTTAGGCGAACCGATGCAAAACAAGAATCCTACCAAAGAATATGTGATAATGAGATTCACATTCAGTATCGTATCTCGTGATACAAGAATAGTTGCTGAAGTGCTATTTATACATATTCCCGTTATGGCCATCCACATTTCACTGTAATTTCACTGTTGTTTGTTTATCAGATTTTAAAGATTATAACCAATTTCACAATAATAAAAATAATTACACAAACGTTCAATTAATGAAACTTCTTTAGACCACAATCTATGTAACAGCACGTTAATGATGATTGGTCGTATTTGGAAGCTAAATGTCTTCTTTTTCGTTTTTGATATTATGAGGGTCAAATGCAATATGTTGCCTAACAAGTCCACCAAAATGAACAGTATTATACGTGTCAGTATTACAGTGAATTCCAGTCAAACAGTTTGACCTATAATTATGACTAATGATTGCATATCATTTAACGCATGAATGGTGTTGGAAACCGTTTATCGCCGATTTTATTGTAACCGTTTACAATTTTTTTTTTTAATTTATTGTCCCTATTTTGAAATCATTGTAATGATTTTTCATTATGCATGTACCATAGTAACATTAGTATATTGTAGTGCTCGATTGCAGCAACAGGTGTCCTCACTTGTCGCATTCGTGTGTCTTGGGGAATCTGACGCAAAATATGGATCTATTCTATTCCGGATATGCTGTTGTTTTATCAATAATGCCAAATAAATTAGCTTGTCTTTGTGCCAAATGTACAAATTTTATATGAATATTCTATCCTTAAAAGGTATTGTATTCGACTCACATGTTATGCTTTATAATTTTTTCTACCCGAAATTCATTGTGGAATGTCTCATGCAAATTTGCGGGATATATGTTTTCCCTTTATTGTGTGAATCACAAGAAATAAAATAGTACTCAATACTTTGCGTTGTCGTCTTACTAATGTTATTAGTTTAGTCATGCAACGAGAAAATTTGAACCATGCCCCGGGATGGCGTCTCTTTGTTGGACAGATCATGCAAGTGCAACAAACTAAGACATTTAGCGCACTGGGGAACCCGCAAGGAAAATGATGGCACCAGATTGCGCCCCCTGTTGGATCCGCGATAAAATAACCTTTTGGAATGAGGTTTCACACAGCGCGTGGACAATTCACAGTACATGACTAGTAATCGCCGGTGTTCTAAGTAGACCCGTTATAGTGACCGGGCTGTGGAATTATTCCTTTCCAGCCCGGGCTAAGAGCTAGCGTGTGTTGTGGCCGAAAACGTCTTTGGTAGATGTTAGTGTGTTACACAGAAGAAACTAAGTTACATTTGACGTCTCAATCCTGCATAATCTGCCCATATGAACCCGCGATACGCTCGTTTTGACTTTTGCAGCTCGTATAGACAGCGATGTACAAACAACATTCATGAGAAGTAAAAGGGGGGGGGGGGGAGGGGCGGACGGATGAGTTTAAGTCTGGGGGCAGTGCGCAGTGCGGTACGAAAAAAATCGTTAGCAGTACTTTACAGCCTTAATTGGGCTCTTTGTGCCTATTTATCTACCCATTAAAGCAATATTTATGCGTACAAAATGGGGATTCTTGGGATATATTTATTCTTTGATCAATGCTCGATCGTGTTTGTATCTAACTGTGCAATATGTTATAGGTGTAAAAGTCGGACAATCGCGGGTTCGCGCCAATGGGAGAAAGAAGGGAGGGTGGATCCATGTCCCCGGGTGCCGGGGTCACCCCTGTTCTTTGCGAGGAAGGACACGGGATCTTTATCGCGTGCGACCACACAGGCATGGCCACAGCGGGGCGCGAACCACCGATCCACGTGCCGTTATCTATATATAGGCTCTCAGCTGGCCAGGCGAGCGCTCCTAACCCACTGAGCTATCGGGCCGTCCCCCCTTTCGGAATGAGCCGGGGCCGATATATCAGACGCCGAGCACACCTTAGCCTACTGACACACGACCAAGTATATCTGTCCTGAAACTCAAGTCTCGATATGCTACCTTGTTATAGTCATTGAATCTTACATGTCTATATCGTTTAATTGTCTCTCTAGGGAACTGAAAAATTGACGAAGAAACCAACTGTTCACAGTATTTGTCAGAGGATTGGTAAATATTAGTAACTACAGCTTTACATAAATAATCAGTTGCTCGAGAAATACACGCTGGTATAAAACCGGGGGACTCTCAATTCAAAGTTTTTCATGTATTTATCAGAGCAGGCTATTAAAGCCGTATATATGTCAAGTTTAACTAGTAAAGTGAGTGTCTGAGATGATTCATCGGGCCTGTGGAATTTTAAAATTATTAATTTATTTGTCGTCTTTTTTTAGTCATGGCCAGGAAACTGTTATGATTCCGGGCTTATAATATAAACGTATGACAATATGCCTGTTTTGTACAGAGTTAACGTTCACACAGTCAGAAAATACTTGTAAAAAATCTTTTATAAAATCATGATGTAGAGGGAAAATTGCTGTATGAGCAGCTTTAACAGATTCCAAAGTAAATATTAGAGATAAGTATTTGTATATCAACGGGTTTGCTTCATTCGGTAATACGTTTCAGTTGTTGACAGTCGGTGTTTTCGGTATTCAGCATACCGGCAACAACATGGCGGCGGGGATGCCGACGCGCGATACTATGAACGAAATTATTGGACATTTTGTGCACAAGGAAGCCAAACATAGGTGATATGTTTATGTAAACTTGTCGATGGCTATTTATGTGACTGCCTGCACTAAAGATTATGCAACTGCGACGCAATATTGAGACTAAACCTGCAGTTGCTGTTGCTTGTTTACCTTTGCCATAGCCTGAATGTTCAGACGTTACAGTTTGACAGTCTGATGCTGACTGTAACGTCTAAACTCATCGCGTAGAATTGCTGTTCAGCCGCAAATTTTCGCCTTCAGCACAAATACTCACATAAATAAAAAAAAAATGATGTCCTAAACTTGTTCTATGGTAACTTCTTTAGTTCCGTGAGATATGGATTCGTGTGCCAACTCGTCGCCAATTTTGTATAGACGACAAGTTTTTATTCTGTCACAAAACTGTTTTGCCGCTCGCCGCCATGTTGATGTGTCGTTCATACCCTCAGCGCCGCTTGTGAGCGACAGCGGAGTTATAATTCTAGAGGTCATCGTACTCTCTCTACTCGGTCGTTCAAAAATTACGACTTAAAATGTCTTTTACGATCATTTCTCGGACAAATTTAACCACGATTTCCATTTAGGGGTACCAAAGTCTTTCACAACACGTTCTTTTGTCGGCACGATTTTGTTCAAAAACCGCTTCAATAATGTATTATTTATTTAGCTATGGTTTCTTTTATATATTTATTTTTGTAAAACCACAGCTATTCTTTTTGTTGTCATAGTAACGGCTCAACGTGCATGCTGGAAAACAGCGTGGTCTTCACTAGGTCTTCACGTGGTCTTTGCACATGTCCGGGAAAGTAGCGTGGTTTTCCATGTAATATGTCTGGGAAAGTGTACGTCGTCTGCTCAGACGAGTTTGAGAGACAGGCTACTGGCTACATATTTTCTAAGTATGCAAAAGGACAATTCCCCAGTACCGTAAATTTAAGAGACATAACCGAAATGTCTATTTATGAGACACTGATCGGAAGCTAATGTTTATTCCTGATTCTACTTCCACATGCCAATGATCGTATCTGATGAAATGTTTTCTATATCCAATACACCACGCCCTGCGCGCAATGCCAAAACTCGATTTTAAAATCGTATACTATGTATATCTACGGGTATAACTATGTTGTATTTACAAATTTGTGTGTGCCACTGTGTAGTGAGTGAAAGTTGCTTGTCGAGCTTTATCCGCCAAATCTAAGCCCAGGCAACATACAATAAGCAGAAACTCTATCAATTAATATCAGTAATACTCATCGCCATTTTGACTGTGATATGGCAACCGTGTTTATCCGGTGACACTATGGAACTCTATTGCGGCACTGTTACTTAACCAAAATTGATGACCTTCACTATAAACTTGAATACTTGTTTTGGCGGGAAAGAGCTCTATGTAACTTAAAAAAATTGCAATGTCGTACCTTGTGCCGTCAACCCCCCCCCCCCCACCCCACCCGCACACACAAGTGATGACACCCTTCGCCAAGGCTCCCATCCCTTGCGATCAGTCGCAGTTTCTACACAGCTTGACATTGGTTCATTAGCGTTTTAATCAATTTATTTGTTTTGCCCCTTGCACGACTGAAACCTCTCATGTGACTTTTGTCTCATTTTACAATTCGGATGCACAAGAAGACTGTTACTTGTGTCAGCTAGTGCCCGCCCATCCACCCCGCTCGCTATCCGCCCCGGGCACGTTAGATAACACCAATCCACTTAATTCACCCTTCGCTCCTACCCCTGTTGTTTTTACATGTAAAATCAGCGGGGAGTTTCCATAGCTCAGTTGATATCGCGCTGGGCTTTAGATCAATAGGTCCCAGGTTTGACAATGGGCTCCGGGCACCTGCTCTACTGGCTTCCTCAATCCCTCATCTGTGTCAATCGTCTCGCGAGGCTCCTTGGCCATCGTATTCCTGAAAATGGGCCCAGCAAAAACAATCATTCTATCTCCCATGTCTTTCTGCGCAAAGAGTACAGGGTTACCCCCGCTCCACATTGTGCACATACGGCAGCCGCAATGCTTCTGAAACTTTTTTTACGAGGTGCATCTTACACGTGGTGTATTCAGGTCTGCAACATATTGCTTACTGATGTCAATGCTGAACGTACAAAACTATACTAAAAAGTTACCTCTAACATCGCTTTGGGCCGTGGCGCCAACTTCAGGGCATCAACATGGCGGCAAGATGCAAAACAGTTTTGTGACAGAATAAAAACTTCTCGTTTATACAAAATTGGCGACGAGTTGGCACGAATTCATATCTCACGGAACTAAAGAAGTTACCATAGAACAAGTTTAGGAAATCATTTTTTTTTTATTCACGTGAGTATTTGTGCTGAAGGAGAAAATTTGCGGCTGAAAAGCAATTCTACTCGATGAGTTCAGACGTTACAGTCAGCATCAGACTGTCAAACTGTAACGTCTGAACATTCAGGCTACCTTTGCCAAAGCTTTGGCTTTGCCTTTCAGCCTTTGGCTTTGCCAGGCTTTGGCTTTGCTTTTGGCAAGCCTTCGGGTTCGCATTGCCATAGCTAGTCCCATATGAGACAGTTGTTGCTCCGCACAACAGTCTCATATCCTTTAGGATTGACGAAATGTGGGGGGAAGATTTGTTTGTGTGGGAGACTAAGTGTTTTGAATGGTTCTGAATGGCACGATTCATCAAACCATCGTCATTTTGTACTATGATAGTTGTTTTGACGACATGTGCGCATGCGAAAAATAATAAACGTTATCGTCATAATAATGAAGACTTGAACCAAAATAATAAAGTAAGTTGATAGATATATACTTCCAGAAAATATTCCCATACCCCAAAAAGTTCTTGCCATCAGCACTGCTTCTTGCCACGCGTGTTTGTAAAGTGCCATACAGGATTTGATGGTTAGGACATGTGGCATTGTTTCCCAACAACGTCACATGGGGCTATGCCATAGCTAGCCTGAAACTAGCCCTGTTTGATGGCATTAATGGTTATGGCAGACTGTTCAGCCGTCCTTACCTCCACGGCGTCAGTCAGCACTTTTATTGTCGAGATCGGTGATAAGTCCACCTTACAAGTTGCTGGAGGTTTTGACACCAAACACTCACCTCTAATTTTGGGGTTACATCTAATTACCAAAGGTCGCTGGAAGGGGCCTCGAATTTACCAGAGGGGGCTGAGATTCACTAAAGGGGGTTTATTCCTTCAATTTATACCGAAGGGAGCTGCATGGAAGGGGCCGGGATTTACTGAAGGGGGCTCGATAGAGGGGGTTGATGCTTAAATGAAAGAGGCGTACAGGTACTTTGGATTATAAATAAATGGCAAATCATTCATTTATTTATTCTTTCAATTTACCGAAGGGGGCTGGGATTTACCAAGGGGGCCTCGACGATGGAGGTTAATGGTTAAATGAAAGGGGCTTGAATTCAAAATCATTATCCTCAAGGAATATCTGACTGAAATAAGTTTGATGTAAGTAATACTAAGCTTAGCCAAACTCTTTCATTTTGTTCACAAACAAGTTTTGCCAGTTTCTTTTTCTGTCTTGTTGCTTTCTCTTGCCATACCAGATGTCGCTTATCCTTTCTATAAATGCCTTCTAGCAAGCTGGCTCCACATTCCCAAGCTTTATTCATTACCTGGTTCTGACCCTTTCCATTTGTCAACAGCCATCTAAGACAGGGTCAGAATCTGATCAAAGCTTGGGAATGGGCTGCCACCTCGCTAGAGGGCATTTATCAGAATGAATGAGTGATATCTGGTGGTCATTTAGGATGACAAAACAGCCACATGAGCAGGCAATACTTGTTAGTGGACAACATGAAAGAATTAAAGGAAAATGCCAGGCCAATAGCATTTACATTTCCAGTTAAATAGGGAATTAACTAAACATTGCACAACCATCTAACTTGCCATGGGCACCCACCTCAGTGCACTGATGATGACGTCAACCGGCAATGAAGCGACAGTAAGTTTAGCCGACAACTACCACCGGAAGCTAATAACTTCTAGCTAGTCGGACGAAGAAGTAAACACCAAATTTACACCAACTGATGATTTAATCAGGGACCAGTTTTGAACCTGTAGAGGTTGACGATGATGGATTAGGCATTGTTTATACAGGTAATTGACGACTCATTGGGTGGTCAGTGAAGCTGTGTTGCATTGGGAGGGGGGATTGGGTGGCCCAATTTTGACTCGTAGAGTGATGGGTTCAGGACGCGGCAGCTCGGGGGGGGTGGGGGGGCACTACATTACTACAGTGGCAGGGGAGTGCTGCCCACGCCATAGGGCAGATTTGGAGAGTGAGAGTAAAGTGCCCAACTTTGTAGTCACTGAAAGATAGTTTTTTGGTTAAAAATTACATCCAAAATAGATACTGACCAAATGTTGGTTAAAAAGGCATAAAATTGACAATGACAAAAATGTGTGGTTAAATAGGCATCTAAAATAGACACTGACAAAAATTTGTGCTGAAAAAGGCATCTTAAATAGACACTGACATTTATGACAAAGTGTCTGGAGGATACTTATGCACCATTTTGTTCTAAATGCATCGATGTTTCAAATTTATGAGTCAAATTTGCTTGTCACTATTGACGAGAGGTGTTAGGCCGACAGCTTATTCCAAAGAAGCACCTCTCGCATGTAAACAAAGTTTTGGTTAAGCAGAAGGTAGTCGTCAGTGACATCAATGCCTTGCGTATGATTGGCTAACTCTGGTCACGTGTTGACACCCGCCTGATGGGGGAAAAAATCTGTATTTAATACTGTCGATAATGCTTTCTTTTTAAACAGAATGATTAATGTCAAATAGATTTTATACCAACAGAGTTTTATTTTTATATCACATTGCACCCCCCTGGTATTTTCTTTTAAGCAAGTATTAGTTGCAGCATGCATCTTTTCCCAACCAACTGCTATTCTAATGTGTAGCGCCACCTGGCAACCCAGCCACTGGCCTGGTACATGCCTCTCTGACCACGCTTGTAAATGGAGCAAGGGTCCCTTGCTCTGTTTACGAGTGTGGTCAGAGAGGCATGTACCAGGACTACCCAGCCACCATTTGCACCATGGGAAGAAACTGATGGTCCTGAATCTGAAGCTCTATTATTCACCTCCAGTATTCTATGTGCATGTTTGCGTTTGTGACCTAAGGCAAAGGTAAACAACGAACAGCAACAGTAAATGGGAAATCAGAGTATGGATAGCGAATAGGGAGATGTACAATCCAACAGTAAGAACCTTTTTTGAAATATCATTAATCTCATTTACTTTTCTTTACAGAAGAATACTACCGACCTGTGCAATAGATAGTGATGACGGAGAGGCTGCCACTGACTTATATGACAGTGATTATGATTCCTTTCTTGAAAGACTGCATTCGTTTAACATATCCTTGACTTGCAACTCATGAACAGAGCTCAACATTAATGCTTGTCCAGGCCAAGTGATTTTGTGTTCACTTATCCGATGGGCAACCTGCAAGTGTTTGCTGATGAAGATATGTTACCAGTGCTTGACAACATATATGTTATGTATATTTAAATTCTATATTGCTATTCAACAAAACCGGGTCATGGATACTGATGTAGACTTGTCATCTGAATTTGTCTTAATGTGTTAAATTGATCTGCATATACTTTGTTGCATTCTCTCAATAATAGCTGTGGCTGTGACTGTCATGTGCATTCCAAGATGTTATTGCGAAATATCAGTGTGCAGACTTTTCCTTAATGTGTCACTCGCTGACCTGGTGTGGTAAGCCTGCCGGACTGACACCGCCTGAGTGTGCTCGGTATGGCTGGAAGTGTGTGGGCGCCGACACCTTGAGGTGCATCAGTTGTGGAGCATACCTCGCTGGCAGAATGCCCATGGCCTGGCAAACCAAAGTCTGTGAGTAACATGACAAGTTATTTTTGTGTTTGTGGTGATTTTATTTTGAAATCATCAGGGTGGTAGTAGCCATTTGTGAGGAATGTACTTTATTGTAACTGTGCAAATCTTTGTGGCTTAATGCAATTTTACACGTTTTTTTGTTTTTTTAATCCATAGCTGTTATGTCGCATAAAAGGTGTGGCTAAAAATGACTTAGTTTCACAGCTAATGTACTTATGTATTATATAGTATGCACACTACATGGTAGTCATCCATCGCTTTAAAGTAACTCTGGTGAAGACCTTACTCGTAATGATAAGAGTGATATTGTGCAGTAATTCTTAACACTGATGTTTACACTACTGTTGCTTAAGCAGAACCAATTTGTATACCCTCGCTAACTAGTTAACCTTCACAGATAATGCTTGCTGTGCGAAGCTTGTCGAGGCACTGAGAAATGGACACAAAGAATGTTGTCCTTGGACCTTTAATCCTAGCCCAGGTACAGTCAAAAGTTTTATGAAATTATGGTGATGCATATACGGTTTAATAAGCAGAGAACAATGTGAATCTGAGGAGTTGCGGCTTTTGTAACTGTTAAATCTTGTTATTATTTCCATGTGAGCTGTGCCGCTTTTAGTGATGTCTGGGGACCTCTTATAAATACATTTAAGTTATAAATGTGCATGGACTTGTATTTATTATATCGGCACCATGCACGGAAATTTAGTAATGTATGTAATATATTTTCAGAGAGCTTTACATCAGTGTTCCTAAAGGGCAGACGGAATACAGTCGTCGCCTTTAAAGCCACCACAGAGCAGATTCACTCCAGGGGGGAGAGAACGACCTTGGTATCTTCGGAAAAAATCGACTGCATGGTGAGTCGAGTTGCCAAAAATTATGCCTATCACATCTAGGGGCAGATAACGGTCCAGATTGAAACTTGCAAAATGCAAGAGAAACACACTTTCCCTTGACAACTGTAATACCTGTGCGAAAATTTATGGCATCATAGAATCTGGTATATAGTTTATAAAAAAAATATGTTCGATATATTTGAACTTACATACCTTTATTTTAGATATCTGTTCATGGTGCTAACGCGGATCCGTACGTCACTCTTTGCAGGGCTTAAGTTTATCAGATCGCTGTCGACTCCTGGGTGACCTGGATGGTGTTGAAGAGACGCCCAGTGGCCATTTGGAGGCGCCCCTGGCTCTACCTGGCGGAGAGACGAGGGAGTCAGCCGCCATCATTGCCCTCTGTGGCTGGAAAGTCAAGTAAGTCCGCATCGAACACAACGTCGGGTCCACGATATCAGCAGGGTTGATCAGTCTCAGCGCTAATGACGTTTTCCTGCTTGTACTTTACGAGAGCAATGCTTCGTCAGGTCAGTCACGCCATTCTATGTCCAGTCAGTGGACTCTCCGCCTATTGTGGTTCTGCATATATATATCTAGGCTTTTCCTCAGGGCGAAATCGCAAGACATCCTGCACTGTGACTTCTGCAACCGAGACTTGGGGATGTGGAACTACCACTCGCCGGCCTCCCTAGCACTTCCGGTGTCTGAAAGCGAGGACGAGGGAGACACTGGGACGAGTATGACGTCATCAGCTCCTAGCTCGCCGATAGCACAGCTGGAATCTGTTGGGGGTCCTGGAGATCCCTCCGCGAATGGCTTGCTATCCACTGGCCCAGCGTTTACAATAGAGGTTTGTGGTCCAAGCGATGGCGAAGCCGCCTCGACAGCAGTTACCGGTATTACCGACGGAGAAACTCTGGCCTCCACAGAAGTGTGTGATCTGCCCGATGCCGATACCATGGACTCAACTAATGTTTATGATCCTGCCGATGGCGATACTATGGCTGAACCCAAAGTCGTGTCTGATTCTGTCAATGGAGAAACCTTGGACTCCGCAGAAGGGTGTGATCTAGCCGATGGTAGTTGCACTCCGATTGAGAGCGAAACGGCGGCTGCAACAGAACTTTGTGATCCGGCTGACAGCGAGACGACTTCAACAGAATTTTGTGGTTCGGCTGACAGCGAGATGACTTCAACAGAAGTGTGTGGTTCGGCTGACAGCGAGATGACTTCAACAGAAGTGTGTGGTTCGGCTGACAGCGAGATGACTTCAACAGAAGTGTGTGGTTCGGCTGACAGCGAGATGACTTCAACAGAAGTGTGTGGTTCGGCTGACAGCGAGATGACTTCAACAGAAGTTTGTGGTCCGGCTGACAGCGAGATGACTTCAACAGAAGTGTGTGGTTCGGCTGACAGCGAGATGACTTCAACAGAAGTTTGTGGTTCGGCTGACAGCGAGACGACCTCAACAGAAGTTTGTGGTCCGGCCGAGGTTTCAGCTGAGCCTGTAGTAATGGACACAGCCTCAGCTGGGCACGAAGAAGTTAACCCGGGAGAGGGCGGCAATGCGGACTACGGCGACAGGACTGATAGGGACATTAATCCGGTGGCTTCGCAACCTGAATCTGCAGTAGTACACGACGTCGCAAGCGAGCTGGTCGAAGCGGATACGGCTAGTACGGTGGGACCGGTTGAGGTAGAAAGCGCCGCGTCGCAATCTTCACCCTTGCAGCCAGAGGAGGTGAAGCCAGCTACGGACAGCGAGGGAGATAAGGTTGATGTGACCGTTTCCACTATGGACGTGGTGTCTCACATAGTCGATATATCTCAAACTGATGGCGGCTTAAGCTCGTCTGTATTGGCCGAAGCTGTGGCTATGGAGACTGATCCCCAGGAGGCCTGCCGTGAGATCCCTGAGAGGGGTGAGGTGTCGCAGGTTAGGGTGGACTCAGTGCCGGCCAGTGGACCGACGGGCAAGAAGCTGGAGCGGCTAGTGCTACGGCTGGCCGAGAAGGTGGGCTCCCCATCCAAAGAGGGCACAACCGATAACGACGTGGACCGAAAGACAGTCGGACTTGGTGAGCTGTCACCGCCGGGTCTGGAGCTCAGGTCCGGAGCAGAGGTTGAGGAGACGGTCCGCCAGTCCGTGGTCGGCCCGCCTGAACAGGAAGACCACAGGGCAGAGGTTAAGGAGGCGGCCCGCCAGTCCGTGGCCGGCCCGCCTGAACAGGAAGACCACAGGGCAGAGGTTGAGGAGGCGACCCGCCAGTCCGTGGCCGGCCCGACTGAACAGGAAGACCACAGGGCAGAGGTTGATGAGGCGGCCCACCAGTCCGTGACCGGCCCGCCTGAACAGGAAGACCACAGGGCAGAGGTTGAGGAGACGGCCCGCCAGTCCGTGGCCGGCCCGCCTGAACAGGAAGACCACAGGGCAGAGGTTGAGGTGACGGCCCGCCAGTCCGTGGCCGGCCCGCCTGAACAGGAAGACCACAGGGCAGAGGTTGAGGAGGCGGCCCGCCAGTCCGTGGCCGGCCCGCCTGAACAGGAAGACCACAGGGCAGAGGTTGAGGAGGCGACCCGCCAGTCCGTGGCCGGCCCGACTGAACAGGAAGACCACAGGGCAGAGGTTGATGAGGCGGCCCACCAGTCCGTGACCGGCCCGCCTGAACAGGAAGACCACAGGGCAGAGGTTGAGGAGACGGCCCGCCAGTCCGTGGCCGGCCCGCCTGAACAGGAAGACCACAGGGCAGAGGTTGAGGTGACGACCCGCCAGTCCGTGGCCGGCCCGCCTGAACAGGAAGACCACAGGGCAGAGGTTGAGGAGGCGGTCCGCCAGTCCGTGACCGGCCCGCCTGAACAGGAAGACCACAGGGCAGAGGTTGAGGAGGCGGCCCGCCAGTCCATGGCCGGCCCGCCCGAACAGGGAGACCACAGGGCAGAGGTTGAGGAGGCGGTCCGCCAGTCCGTGGCCGGCCCACCTGAACAGGGAGACTACACAGGGAAGGCCGGCTCGCCTGAAATTGGGGACATTACCGTGTCTACACATACGGAAGAGACTTCTCTAGATGGGAAGGGTCTCCATGGCAACAGCGTCGTCGCGGAGTGTCTCCATGGCGACAGCGCCGTCGCGGAGTGTCTCCATAGCATAATTCAGGAATGTCTGATTGCCGATCACGCTGCCTATGATGTGACCCTGAGTGACCCCCTGAAGCCCAGTGAGGGCACCGTCCACCCTGGGGCGCCTACGACGGGCCCGGGTCAAGCCACTGAGACAGACGGCGTGGTTCGCAGCGGCAAGAGGCGGCAAGACGACTCGCAGGAATCCAGACCAAAAAGGAAGAAAATCAAGGTATTATTGAATACTGCAGTTTGTGAAGACTCTTAAAGTATTTGTGTGTGCTTGGTTTGAGACTGACAGTTTACCGTTTGAGGTCATCTCTCGTTAGTGTGAGGGATGAAAGGAAGGGTCAGGTCTTTGTTGTCTTAGTTTAATTATATGGGCTCAGATTAAAATTCCTGGTTGATCGTTGAAATATTATTATATGTTAGACAACACACACTGCATGATCACATAAAGGTGTTCACAATTGGATGTGACTGTACATCCTTAAAGTGTGTATAACGGTATCAGTATGTATATATATATGATGTTTCTGACTTCTTAAATTATGAAAGGAAGAAACTAATGAGCGTTTATTTATCACCCGTTTCGTGACTTTTGTTTCACCTGCAGATCGCCCGCAGTTACCTGGACCCCGTAGCTGAACACCACCCCTGGTGCGCCTGGAGTGCTGGGACAAACTCCACGGAGGGCGAGGCTCGCGAGGGTGACTGGCGGCGGCATCTGCAGGTCCTGTTGGCAGCGGAAACACCGCCCAGAGAGAATCGCGCGGCCCGCCTGGCCAGAATGGTGGGTGGTCTCACTGCTCCCACGGCCTCCTAGGCCAAGGGCCTTCCTACTAACCCCCTGCTGAGCGTTAGCGAGACAGCTGACAGCATTTTTATATGATAAGGAGGAATTTTTGTTTTGTGTTGCAGTGCAGTGCACTCGTGTAAGTGAGGCTGACTATCATAGTGTTGTCTACACGACATGGCATGTTTTATCGGAAACTTACAAACATTAATGCATATTTAGTACGTCAATGACTTGTGTAAACATGTTTTTCATCTCATCATCTTGCTTTGTAGACGCAGCCATGTGAGAGTCTCAGGAACATACGACAGATCTTCCAGGACTGGGTGTCTCCAGTGGTCAGGTCCCCAGAGGCCAAAGCCCCCGTGGCCAGCTCCCCAGTTACCAGCTGATGTCTGCCAGAGCCAAATCTCAGTAGCAGATAGAGTATCAAAGTAGCTACAAGGACCCGCAGCGTATCCATGCGGTTCTTAGTGCCTGTCTTGTCTTTAATACGTTCGCTGACACCACGTCGATGTGTGCTCGATTCTCGTATCGCAGAAAAATAAAACGTGGCCATGTGACATGTATGACTTGTGTTCTGTGTTTCAAACTCAACAGACATGTTAAAAACCCCTTTTTGCCCATGAAGCCCCATCGTTTAACGCGTGCAAGATAACCATAACTTTCGAAAAGTGGTTGGGGTCACCGCTCAGGGACATGGGTCGGCCTTTGAGCCTAGCCGTTAAAGCGATGAGACCTGTATAGATTATTCTGTCCTTCTCAAAACAAATGTCTAATGACACACCTGGGAAACCTGGACCGTTATCTCAAGTGAAATGCAAATCGCCCCCTTCCTCCCACCACATGCCCGGCCTGTTTGCTTCCCCCTGCCCTTCCCCACCCCTACACTCTACACCAAGTCCATAGCGTATCTTAAAGTAAAGTATTTTAGGGCGACCCTTGACACGCGCGATATTAACCTACGGAATAATCTGTGATGGGGCATAGGCTTACAATTAATACGGATAACCACTGAGGGACTACACGTATAAAGTAATATTTTGTTAATTCGGCTGTTTTCATAAGCTGTCTTATGTTATCTGCGAAGTCAGCAATTGTGTATAGCATATATCCATGCCAAGCCGCCTCGTGGCAGAGCGGGTTAATACGGCGAATTTGTGTTCAACAAAATACCAGCGACGCACGATTGCATTGCCAAGGAGATAAAGAAGGATGTGTTGTTAGCCGACGCGAAGGCGGGATATATATTATCGCTCACCGACTTCCACCCCTTCCCCATCCCCTTGACGCCCACACATCGCAATTATGCCAAAAAGCTTAGGCCAGGTAGAGATTCAGGTCTTGTTAACCTGTCATGTATTATCTTAATGAGGCAAATGTGTGTGTGGGAAGGGGGGACGGGGGCAATGTTCGAGATATGGGGGCCGTTCGTTTTCTCCAGCGGTATGCATGTATATCCATAATGGGGGACGGGGAGGGGGGTGGGGGGGGGGGGTCGATGTTCGAGATCAGTAGCAAGATCAGGATTCAGGATCCCGATCTGAGAAAAAAAAATAACTTACTAGAGAAGAGAAGGAGAAGGTGGGTGGGGGGGGGGGATTTAAACTATATGACCTCTGGCATTCTGACATAAAAATCGAATGGGGTAGTTCGGCATATTGCTTTGGGTAGGTACACAAGTATACTCTTCCAAAATGATTATTTAGAAAAGCTATGCCCCCCGCTCCCACACGTACCCCATGATTTAAATGACCGCAAAATGCTAGTTAGACGTCTAATAATATTTAACGAATGAGTGTTGTATATCGTGACACGTCCTAACCGACGTTTCATATTTATCGTAATTACACGTAATCTGATATAAGCTTATTTATAAATTATCAATGTTAGAATAATATTGGCACGAAGCCAATCGACCTACGGAAAAAAAATGGTGTATATCTGCGGCCAACTTTAGGTGCTAGTTTTACACATGCGCATAATATATATATACGGTCATATATATATACGTAAATGCTGTTATGGGCGGTGTGTCATCACATCGATACAACAGGACGAATCAGCCAATGGAGCTCGTTGGTTTCGATAGGTAACGATGAGGTAGCAAAGCCTCCATGACAACTGCATCATACGTGAGGGGCTGTGATAATTAGCATATGCAACGGGACATTTCTTCCGGCGCAACTAACAGACGAATGCGGGCGAGTTAAGATCGGTTGTGACACGTAGGGGATTTTCGTCTCCAAGGTACATTGTAGACCTGGTAATAGGCTCGCGTTATTCAAATATAGGGGACATGCATATGCATGAGACCCTCGATGGTTGTTGTTTATTTTGGGCGAGCAGGCATGTGCATTTGTTTATATCTAACAGCTGATAGATCACGTGGTACTCAGTGTCCTTGACCTAGCCATTCACTGGGTGCAGTCATTTAATTAAAACACATTTTTGCACGGTCGTATTATTATTTATATACATCATGTCTCACTGAATAACATTTCGATGGTGGCAAACATTGCTCTGACAGAATTTTATTTCTAGAGCTCCAAATATTCCCAGAGCAGAAGGCATGTACTTATTTGGACACGTGACCACAACGTCACAGATACTCACAGAATCCGCCATCATTGTTGTTATTTTGTTCAGCGAGAGCTTACGTCTGGAAGGGTGAAGCTACAATCGAGCAAAAATGTCCTCCCCAAGTCCTGGAAAAAGACGGATGGATACAGATGTCGTCAAACTGTATCCTTTCTTTGCATTTTCCGATAGTTTGAAGTCCAATTTGTCTGCCCAAAGGCTTGTAAGAGCCCGCAAGGTTTTGTTTGGATTACGCCCAGTTGTTGCCAAAATGACCTCAGCTTGTCGTCGAGAATTCATGGTGTGGACTAAAATAGTGATGACGCACTTTTGCAACTTATCTTCATGGTAAAATTAGCAATGAATGAACAATTTAACTGAATGAACGACTAAATATTACTAATAATTTGATGTATCCTGTTACTGGTAAGTTTGTATTTTCCCCCAAAGCTTTCTTCTCTTGTAAATATGATTTTTATTATGAAGATTGGCCATTGCAATAACAACGATGCAACACGGGGTCACGACTGATTCCATGCGGGTAAAATGAACCTTTTCAACGTTATGCATGTCATTTGTTTAATGGCACATTCATTCTTTAACACTAAGTTATATGTCATGTATGTGTAAAGGTTCATTAGGTAAACTTATATAGGATCTAAACTGAAGTTTTTTCTGTATGTTCATGAAGCCATTTTTCAATACCATCTGTGCTTCCTTGTCAATCTTTTATATCAGCAAAATAGATCTACCTATTCTATTGCTGTCAATTAATTATCAAATTGTGACAATGATATAACTTAAAAATTATATTAAATGTTGAAATTACTCAGGCAGCCAGTTTTCCTCTGATAAATACTTTTAATCTCTTATATAGAAATGATATATTTATAGTCAAATTTATTAATGCCGTTCATACTGTTTTTAGCCAATATTTTTGTTAAAATTGAAGTGAGCCCTTAGAAATTTACAGACCAGCTGCAAGACCTAGAGACCTAGATATTTCAATCATACTTTCCCTTCTGTGGCAATCTATTCATCCTATATTATCCAAAGTAATTTTGCACATGATTAAGCTCCATTCACCACAAATGTCTGCCTCAAAATAAGCTAAAAGAAGGAGCATTTGCCTGTTATAAGGTCTATTTTATCCATTGTCTCAATTGCATACAATGGCAACAATTGCTAGGCAATGTTGTGTGCATGTTCCTTCTTTTAGTCTGTTTAATGGCTGATGTTTGTGGTCAATGGAGTTTCATCATGTGAAGATCACTTTGGATATGATCGGAAAAATATGTTGGCACATAAATGAAAGTAAGATGGAATTGGTTGGGTGTCTGGGTTCTGCAGCCTGTCCATAAATTTTGAGCACTCACTCCAAGTTAAAAAAAAATAACGGCCAAAAACAGAGCGAACAGCATTAGTGAATTTGACTATAGGTCTTTATTGCATAAAGTCTACAGATATGTAATGTGCAATCAATAAAATGATATATTATAAGGGTCCTTTTTTTTACCAGAATCTTGCGGAAAAGTGTAGTTTTCATATAAGCTAACCTGAAGCCTTGTGCCTCACAGGCTAACCCGAAGCCTTGTACCTCACAGATTAACCTGACACATTGCACCTCACAAACTAACCTGAAGCCTTAATTGTGCCTCACAGACTAACATCATCAACAGTTGAAGTTTTCTTTTTATATACTGTATCATCATAACTTGGATATGATTGCTATTTGAGCTTTTAAAGATTAATAATGCATATATTATTCACTAAGTTAATTTTAGCTAAATTATATTATTTGTATATAGAACAGTAATAAGACTAGGGAAAAATTTCTTGATAGCTGAAGAGTAGACATGTCAGCTTAGTGAAAAAATAGTTATATAAGTACATTCTGGGCTTGTTCAAGATACGTAGCTAAGGTCTGTAAATATTTGGAAGGGGCTAGAATATCATTCATTAATAAAGGAAGGAGTTTTCATTATCTAGGATAAACCATATACAGGTTGAGACATTCGCCCGCCATGCTAAGTTTATACTTTGATGATAGGGTGCTCTCTGAAAAGTTGCAATTTGTGGGGGGCCTGTCTGAAAACTTACAACCGGTGGGGAAGGGGGAGGGCATTCTTCCTCAATAAGGGTCAATAATCATCTTTATCAGTCCTTAACATTCCCTTGCATCAGGGGCTAAGAAATACTTGCTAATTCTAATCAAATCCACAGGCAGTCTTCCAGGACAAGATGTTACTTATCATGGATTGCTGGATAAGTTTAGTCATTGGGAAAGGGCATTAATACATATTTTGATTTGTTAATACATAATTTCTTTTGTATAAGGTGAATTAAACCATTCATTATCATTCTAAATAATTGCGTATGGAGTAAGAAGAATGGTAGAGGATACACATCACATCATCTGAGCAGATTTCATGTGTAATAGTACTTGCCTTGGCATCCACCTCCCATATGTTGGTTGTATATTCAGGATGCTTTAAACCAATTCTGGTCATTTCACATCAATGGGAGAAAGAAGGGAAGTTGTGGAGCCATGTCCCTTGGGCAGCTCCCTACTCTTTGCAAAGAAGGCCTTGGGATCTTTATTCTGCGACCACACAGACATAACCACATCCTTTTTGTCTTGATGTAGTTTACACTGATAAATGTAAGGTGCTATTAAGTACAACAAATGTGATAGAAGAGGGTTTCGCCGGTTCTGAGGCAGGAGCATTTAAATGTGACTGATCACTATGAAGCCTGGTTGATTCAGCCAGGAGAGCATCCAACCATTGATTGTAGATAAAAAAATTGCAGGTTTACTATAGTAAACTAATTTCTCTGATATTTCTCTTTCCTCACCTTTTTTTACAAAAATTAACTATATATACCAATTGTAATTTTTCAATTATGATGCAACGGTCAATTTGATGTACAACTATATGCTAACATTTCTTATGCGCTTAAAAATGTTGCTGACATTTTGTGTGCTTCATTTTTGTCCTTGACGATATCTCAGCATTGAGAGTAAGCATGAGGTGACAATATTAGGTGGTTTGAATGAGTTCATAGTCAAGTTCTATGGACCTCCGAACAGTAAGTACTATGTTACGTAATTCAAGTGATCAGTTTATGTAATGATATTGCTTATTACTGGGACTTGGTTTATTTTATTATCTGTTATTTACAAATATGTCACTGTGTATACATCAAAATGTTCATTTACCGATACAGAGCTATGAGCTTTTATATATGAAGTTTGGGTGACTTTCCCGTTTGCCCACTTTGTATCTATATAATTGGGGTAATCTTAAAGTCTTAAAGATATTGATTGTATCCTATGTATGTTTGTAGCCCCCTATGATGGTGGTGTGTGGAAGGTGCGTGTGGACCTCCCAGACAAATACCCATTCAAGTCACCCTCAATAGGTTAGTGCAAACCCTAATTTACATATAGATGCCAGTTGTGTCCAGCATATGAGACTAGCTAAAATATAATGTTAGAAGTCTCCGCAACGAATGAGGCAGATTAGGTGTATAAGATCTTACATACTGGTATGTGTGCCATGTCCGTGTATGTTGTTCACAAATTGTTTAAGTTACTTTTTATTTGACCGAAAAGGGAAGAAAGTGAGAATAATCTGTTTCATTCTTTCATTTCATTTCATTCCAGGTTTCATGAACAGGATATATCATCCCAACATAGACGAAGTGTGGGTATTGAAACTGCAGTCACCAGCAAAATAGAATTAGTCATCTTCATATAATGTAAACTTACTAGTATTTTTTGTGACTTGTTTGCACTATTCCGGGATATATCAACTTTAATACTGGTAAAGCTTTTGATATTCCTGTAAGGAACAGACATTATTGATATTTAGCTAATGATGACTAATAATGACTTGTATTTGCAGTTCGGGTACTGTGTGCTTGGACGTTATAAACCAAGCCTGGACCGCTCTCTATGGTAAGCATTAGTCCTTGTTTCATGTCCGTACGTAACACTTGGGGGGAACCACTCACTTTACCGCTAGGTAGCTCCGTTGGTAGCATAACATTTCAGACTAAATTTTCTTTAGATCGTCTTTTGATCCCGACAGAACTGTGTTTACATCTATTTGCTCAGGGATCTGTTTGCATCGATTTGCTCAGGGATCTGTTTACGTCTATTTGCTCAGGGATCTGTTTACATCTATTTTTCAGGGACTTGTTTACATCTATTTTCTCAGGGATTTGTTTGCATCTATTTGCTTCTTTTTGTTTCACAGATTTGTCCAATATCTTCGAGTCGTTTCTTCCGCAACTGTTGACATATCCCAATCCGATAGACCCGCTGAACGGTGACGCGGCAGCCCTGTACCTCCACAAGCCAGAGGACTACAAGAGGAAGGTGTCAGGTCAGTGACCCCCCCCCCTCCCATGTGTCGAATTTTGCTTATAATTGGTTCAAAATTGGACTGGCCCCCATCTAATGTTGGTGATACACTCAGATAATTGTTGGAAGAGAAACTTACATCGTGGTGGAATTACTATTTGTAATATATTTGTTGTCGCAGTGTCGATACTTCCATCATGGCGCCCGTGTTTTTTCTCTGTAGACTACGTGAAGAAGTACGCGACCGAGGAGGCTCTGCGCGAGCAGGAGGAGATGGAGTCGTCCAGCGAAAGCTCAATGAGTGACTTTTCCGAGGATGAGGCGCAGGATATGGAACTATAACAGCACGCCCCTGGTGCTAAAGGCGCATTCTAACTGACGGTCAAAGACTCTTGTAGCCAGTCCTTTTGATAGATTCTGCCATTATCGTCATGATCGTGTCTGCGACGACTTTTCATCCCCAAGAAGCCGACAGCGTTGTAAGATAGGCCGATAGCGGCGTGAGACAAGCCGAGAGCGACGAGAGAAGGGCCGAGAGCGGTGATAGATGGGCGGAGAGCGGTGTGAGATAAGCCATGAGCCGCGAGAAATGGCCTGAGAGGGGTAAGAGAAGGGCCGAGAGCGGTGTGAGATAAGCCGAGAACGGGGCGAGATAAGCCGAGAGCGGCGAGAGACTGACCGAGGTTGCCGAGAGCGGCGATGGATTGGCAAAACGCGGCGAGAAAGAAACAGGCCGAGAGAGACAATAGGCTGAGAGCGGCGAGAGAGATTTGAGGTAGCGATCGGCGAGAAATGCTGGAACTGACGTTAGATGCTGGGATCAGCGAGAGAGGAGCCAAGGCGATGTAAAAAGGACCTCCCAGCGCGACAGACCCAGACCTGCATGAGATGGGCTCAGAGTGGCGAGATGTCGAGAGCGAGGATAGCTGGGCCACGAGATCTAGATTCTACGAGGGAAGAACCCAGGATACATGTGGGTTATGATGGTTGGCTCTTCAGCTCGCCCCTTCGCTTAGTTTCCCCATGGCTGTTTCTTTAATCTTAACAGATACTAATAATAACTATGAAGATAATGGTCTGTTTCTTATCGCTCTGTACGCAGCCTACGTTTACAATCATGTAGAGCTGCTATTCACCCTACAACTGAAGCCTCCCAGCTCTCACGACGCAGGCCTGTGGACGCACGCCGACGGCGACTACGTCATCATTACGTCATCACTACGTCATCATCAACATCAATGATTGTTGATTTTATAAGTCACACCCTCATCAATGTGTATCAAAGGAATATTAACCCCCGTATATTTTGACGGGAGCCAGAGGCTCATCTTTTTACAACTAACGTAGAAGTATGCCTCTTATGTAGACAGTTTTATCTCGTGTATAGCAGGTAGCGGCTTAAGTGTCGAGAGTGTTTTACTAATATCGCCATCGTTGTGCAACGGATCCGGTTGTTAAGGTTTTAACAGAAAGGAGTCGCTTTGATTGGGACAATACACCATTGTCCTCCCGGCACCAAAGTCATTTTGGACTTAATCTGCCATCTGAAAAACACATTTAAAGACACCCCGACTCTAAACAAGAACCAAGTTGTTGCTGAGCATCATAATGGGTTTATTGTAGTGTTGTCACTGCTGGCCAGTTTGTCATAAGGGTGTCTTGTATGTCGCCTCAACAGTCGTGCGACGTGAGCGCCTCAAACCCCCAGTTCATGTTGCTACGGTAACGGTAATAAATATCAGATATATGACTAAAAATTCAAATATTTTTTATCGTATTCGAAGATCTGAAGGTTTATTCCTAGATAATTTAGGCCAGTCCGAATGTATTGGGGGCACCAGATAGACATTTGCGAAGCTGTTTGTGTTTAACCGAATACATTTATGCCATAGTTCTGCTAACGATGGCAGATAATCCGCCCATTAATGGCAAACCTTGTATGTCCTTGACCCTCATGGAAGCTATGTGATGTTAATGTTAACACTTTCGGGGTCCGGAAAATACTAATGAGCCATTGCCTGGAAATGGAATCTGAATAGACCTAATTACATTAGTGTCTCATTACCCTGCTTTGTATGTTAAAGAAAGTGTGTTATTGTATGACAACGGCTTTTGGGAGAGGTGGGGGGGGGGGGGACAAAGCAAGACAGGAGTGAGTGGACGCACGTCAGGTAACCTACAGTGTAAACAAACGAATATTGTGTCCGATAATGTTCTATTCGCGATACATGTTCTGCATATTTGCTAATTTTAGTTTAATATTATTCAAATGATGATGGAAGTTGTTTAATTTTCGAGACGGTAAAGATAATAACCTCTCTGTATGAAACATGTGCCTCGTCCCTAGTAGCCTGTTTGTTTTCTTGTCCCGGTACTTGGCTTGTAGTGATGCTAGATTTACGCGTAGCTTTCTTTCTAGAGGGGAGCGTTAAGAGTGAATCCGGTGATAAAAACTCTACTGATTCGTCGAATGATGATGACTGACTTGAGTTGGTGACCTACTCCACCCACCCCACTCCACTCTGACCTCCGACCTCCACCCGGCCCCGTTTGTGATATATTACATACCCCCTGCACTTGTGATTTTCCTGTTTGTTTCTCGTACGACGTAGGCTACGTACCGTTTGTTATTTGCTAGATGTAGTAAAGGTAGCGCAAAAGGCAGTCGACGCCTTGGGTTGCGTGGAAAAGTGATGTTCATGTTTTACTTTTCTGGATAGCTTCACAGGCGCTCGGAACATTAAAAGTGAATGTGAAACGTGTAAAGAAGCGATGAATCCTTTGGTTTACCGGGGGGGGGGGGGGGGGGGAGTTTTACTCCCACAGTCATAACTGATGCATCAGATACTGCCCACCAGGGTGTATTATTCCTTACATTTTGGTATAGCTTGGGTTTGTCCGTGGTATCTGTTTGGAAGAATCTGCTTTTATTTCAGTGTCATATTATTTACATAGACTTTTGTATGTATTGATTTATCTTGAAATATATTTGGTGTGAACTGTGACCCAGTTTGTGAAAAAAACTGTGTAGATTCAGGGTTAAGTACCCCCCGGCCCCCATTTTCAGAGGAACGCTTAGGAAATGAAGAAATTAGTCTGCCGGCCTGTGAATATCTATGTCCGTGCAGGATACGGAGCTGATGTCGTACGAAAGAACTGAGGGGTTAACCCCGGGACATAGCTCCGTCTACCCTTGATGGCGCGATACCAACTTTATAAGTTGAAGTCTGATTTATTCGACCTGCCCGTTTTGAGCATACGTTGTGAGGTTCTCGAGCGGTCGAGTCTTTGAAGACGTATGTACCCTGGTTGTACCACATGTTGTTCTTAGTGTCTTATCGAACAGTCCCGTTTATAGTGTTGTTGACGCGCACAAAGCCATTTCCTGGAGTGGTGACCCTGATACATGCTCGCCGTGCCGCCATCAGTCTACGTCATATCCGGCAAGATGGCGACCTCCTTCATCCTGGGCCGTGGATCCACTACCAGATGCTTTATGCCGCGTGGCCGACCTCCTTCATCCTGGGCCGTGGATCCACTACCGGATGCTTTATGGCTCGTGGCCCGCGTGTATTGCGACCTCATGCCTCCTGTTGTTGAGTTAGGGGCAATGTATAAGTTCTGGGATGTTTACAACTTTATTCGATGCCATAGATGTTTCTTAATTGTCGCTGTATTCGCGAACTCCTTGCAGTGTGTGTGTATTATCTGTGAAACCAGTAATTAACCGTGCCCACCCCAAGCCGTGGTACCCGCATCCATTATATACCTTAGTAAATAACCGTGTCTGTATTTACCATTCCTGCCTGCCAGTCATTTACCCATATCTCCCGATGTTGGGAAGTGCGTGGTGAACGCACGCACGTTCAACGCGCGAGTCTCTTGTGATCAACCTCAACTGGTGCAGTGAGACCCCACACCACGTAATACCACCCACCCCCCCCCCCCCCCGCCACACCAGCCTAATATGTCTCTGGGCCCACGATATTTTGGACATACAGGGCTGACCATACCCGTTCCTTTTTCGTTGGCCTTTTTGCTGTAAACTGAAGTGGTGTTTTTCATTATAACAAGTCAATAAATCTCCACGAGACAATATCTACTTTGAACTACTGGACCTGTACATAGTATGGACGGCCTTTAGCCGCTGGGACTCCGGGGGTTTACCGGTGGATGGCTATTCTCGACCGCCACTGACTGCTAATGCTTCTGATAATTAATATGCATGTCCTGAAATACATATAGTTATGTAGTTAAGTTATCCTTGTATTTGTAAATAAATGTCTTTACTTCGAATATAATAAATATATAGAGTTAAAAGTGTGTTACTGTTTACTTTTGTTTTACTGATGGATTTTCCATATGAATTATGGACCAGTAGATGTACAACTTTTAATGTTTTCATGCTGTTTAATGTCCGAACGTCCAAAGAAAAAATCCTACCCACAAAAGTAGTAACATTTTCTAAACTTAAGCATAAAAAATCGAAATGGATCTCCAGAGAGATTCTCAAGTCGATTAACTTTAGAGATAAGCTGTATAAAAGGCTGAAGACAACGCCGCAAGCGTCGCCTATATATGAAACTCTCAAAATAAATTTACATACATATAATGGAATACTGCGTCGTATGATAAACGAAGCCAAAAAGCAATATTATAATGCAATCTTCTCTAGATGTAAAAGTGACATGAAGCAAACATGGTCAGCAATTAAGGAGGTACTTTGTTTGTTTTGACCGTGAGCTTCTACCCGTAGCCGCACGAAATGTACATAGAGTTAAAGAGTTGTACTTGCATATCACTGCTTCTCGCCCGCACATCGCCTGGTTTTAACACCTGCTATATTTTCTCGCGTTCTCGTTTTGTTTTTCTTTGCAATCAACTTAAATTTCATACATGTACATTCACGAAGCGACCTACCGATGTCCTGTTACTATGTACTGCTGTATTTTACTCTCTCGTGTTCAACTCGATTTAGTCTTCTGCTCCTTATTTTTCCTTAGACTATGTGCGAGATGCCCGATGTAATGTGTCCGACCCAATGTGAGAAGCTGCTGGAACACGTGTCCTCTGTAAAAACGCGATTATGTTCGGGCGATATTGCCATGAATCCTGGTCCCTCCCCAGGTCGGGGTCCCAGAGTCCAGTCTGTCAGAGCTGTTTCTGTGTGTCATGCGAACGTGAACGGCTTGCACGACGATGAAATGAACTATATTACTACGAACTTTGTTGGTAGCCACGATATTATTTGCATAACTGAAACGCACTTAAATCCGGCTTCTATTGTCGATCTTAGTCATTCAGGTTACCAACAGCCCTTTCGCCGAGATCGAATAGCAGGGACCTGGGGCGGAGTTTTGGTATGGGTCTCTGATGGTACACTGGCCACACGTAGAACTGATCTTGAGGCAGGGGATATCGAGAGCATTTGGTTAGAATGTCTCATAGGCAATAACAAGTTCTTATTTTGTGGGATTTACAGACCACCAAGTTCTCCTGTCGGGTTTTGGGACACACTTCAAATCAACGTTGACAACGCCAAGAGCTATCTCGACTGTAACATTCTATTGACAGGTGATCTTAATGCAGACGAAGTAACAAACCCAAGTCATCATTTGCATATGCTCACTTTGGCAAACAATAATCACATGAAGATCCATGTAGACAAGCCTACGCGCGTTACCGCTCGTTCAAAGTCCATTTTAGACCAGTTTTTAAGCACCCCTACTGACCTGGTAAAGAATGTTGACATTCTCACACCAGTCACCACTAGTGACCACTCTGTGATTGTTTGTGAACTCAGTTTTAAATCGCATACGACTAAATGCTACAAACGCAAGGTTTGGTATTATGACAAAGCCGACTTTGATCAGTTTCGTGAAGCTCTGTCACATACGGACTGGAGCGAATGCTTTCTGTCCGGGGACCCAGATACTATGTGTGAGGCGTGGACGTCGCGGTTTCTTAGCTTCTGTACTGATTTCATTCCAAACAAGGTAGTTACTATTCGTCCGAAGGATAAACCTTTTTTTAATAAGGAACTTAGATGTAAAAAGAGGGCTCTTGACAGGCTTCATGGTAAAGCACGGAAGTCCAGTAGAGACACGGACTGGGCCGAGTACAGAAGACTGCGTAACGAATATATCACAAACTTAAGGGAGGCAAAAGCTACCTACTTGTATGATTTAGAATGTGTATTGAACGAATCAAGCTCTGTGATGCCAAAGAAATGGTGGCGCATCTCCAAACAAATGCTTGGCATAAATGATAGTTGCAGGTACCCAGTCTTACAGGCTGATGGTCGAGCTGAGTCCAATCCTCACACTAAAGCATCTATGTTTAATAACTACTTTTTATCCCATTCAACTCTCGATGTAAGTGAGCGCGTCAGCCTGGACACAGACGGTGATTGTATGCTCACGGGTTTAAATAACATCTCTGTTACACAGGACGAAGTAGTCGATCTGCTTAAATGCATAGATATAAAGAAAGCCTGTGGTCCTGATGGGATTAGCCCTCGAATGTTACGCGAAGCCGGCTCTTGTATAAGCGAGCCGCTCATGATATTGTTTAATGAATGCCTGAAGGATTGCAAGATGCCTCGTCTGTGGAAGCAAGCAAGCGTTATCCTCATATTCAAAAAAGGTAGTAGAAGCCTAGTCGACAACTATAGGCCAGTCTCGCTACTAAGCTGTACCGGGAAGCTGTCCGAAAGGATTATATTTAAACATACGTTTAACTATCTGCGTGACAATGAAATACTCTCTAGACTTCAGTCTGGGTTTATACCAGGCGACAGCACGGTTAACCAGCTTGTCCATCTATATCATATATTTAGTGAGGCTTTAGACAAACGCAAGATTGTCCGTGTTGTGTTCTGCGATATATCAAAGGCATTTGATCGTGTTTGGCACGTTGGTCTTATCCACAAACTTAAGCGTATTGGAATTACTGGCAGACTTCTGGACTGGTTTAAAAACTACCTCGATGACAGGTATCAGAGTGTGGTGATTGATGGCGCAGCGTCTCCTCTGGGTCATATCCAAGCGGGGGTTCCACATGGATCAGTCCTGGGTCCTCTTTTATTTTTAGTTTATATCAACGATATCGTCGACGGGTTACAGTAAAAAATTAGACTCTTCGCTGACGCTGACGCTGACTGTATATGTCATTGTAGACGATGATGATCAATTGGATGATGGAACTGATATGTTAAACTGTGATTTGCAAAAAATGGAGTCCTGGGCCTCGCAGTGGTTTGTAACGTTTAGCGCACCTAAGACAAAGTCTATGACCATATCCAATAAACCCATAACTGATTTACCGCCATTGCAAATGGGAGGCGAAGTTTTACAAAATACTACCCAACATAAACATCTTGGCGTAACCTTGAACTCTAAACTCACATGGTCATCTCATATCAGTGAAATGTGTCTTAAGGCGAGTAGAAGGGTCGATTTGTTGTCCAGACTGCGTTACAAGTTAAACCGAGGTACGCTAGATTTAATGTATAAAACCTTCGTGCGTCCCACTATGGAATATGCATGTGTCCTTTGGGATGGTTGCACACAGGCGGACGCTGACAGGCTAGGCGCCGTTCAGCGGAGAGCAGGCCGTCTTGTATCCGGGGCGATTAAACACACTAGTCACTCGCTTATCTATCAAGAACTCGGTTGGGAAACATTGAGTGCTCGTCGTAAAAGATTTCAATTGTTACTGTTTCACAAGATGTTTTATGGGAACGCCCCAAGTTATTTATGCGATATTTTACCTCAAAATGTAACACAAAGAACACACTACGCGCTTCGTAATGCTCTGCCTTTGAACGTCACGACCGTTAAGGCGCGACTTTCTTCTTATTACAACTCGTTTCTACCAAGTTTGATAAGGCTCTGGAATGAACTACCTATCAATATAAGATCCATGTGCGACCATAAAACTTTCAAACAGGCCTTAGTGAATAAGGATATTTGTCATAAGAGGGAGACCTCCAAGTTATTTAACTTTGGCCGGCGCGGCACGAACGTTGTACACTCGCGACTGAGAATGAATTGTAGTAAGTTAAGGGCTCATCTTTTTGATATGTGTATAATTAATGATCAACAATGTAATTGTGGCGCACCTCGTAAAGATACCACTCACTACTTTTTAGAATGCCCGATGTATACTATCATACGCGACAGATTATTGCAAAATGTAATGAAAATTACAAGTTTTACACTCGGAACCATTTTATTCGGGAATGCCAACTTAACTTTGCAAGAAAATTTAGAAATATTCAAAGCTGTACATGTGTATATTGAAAAGACAAGGCGTTTTAAGACCTAGTTTCGCTTGTTGGAACGCGTATATTTACGAACTCTCTTTCCTTTTGCCATACTACGACGCACAGAGAGAGCCAACAAATTCCATCGCAGTGTGTCATTTAGTGAACTAATTCTACAAGTTTATTAAGTTGATTGCCTGTAATATATGTTTCTTATTTTTCAAGTAATATATGTTTCTTATTTTTCAAGCAAGAGGAATTTGTATAGGCTTTGCCTGCTTTCCAATTGCCAAATAAAAATATGTTTAAACCAAGGAGGTACTTAATCGGAAAAAGGCAAAAAGAGACCGCCCAGATATGTTTAGGATAGGTGACCGAATGATAATTGATAAACAAAATATAGCAACCAAATTTAACGAATTTTTTGTTGGAATAGGACCTAGCCTTGCAACAGCAATGATCAGTCGTAACATTCATTATAAGACCTACTTAAACAATCCCAACCCACACTCATTGCAATTTGAGCTGACCGAGTCACGGGAAATAGTGGAGATAATTGATAAGTTAAAGCCAAAATCTAGCTGTGGCCATGACGGTGTATCAGTAAAATTACTGAAAGTGATCAAATTAGTAGCTAGAGCCTTGTCGCTGGTAATTACTCAAACACTAACTGCAGGGAAGCTCCCAGATAAATTAAAAATAGCTAAGGTTATTCCAGTCTACAAAAATGGTGACGAGAGCTCATTAAATAACTATAGACCAATATCATTATTACCAGCATTCTCCAAAGTATTTGAAAAGGCATTAGCGAACCAATTTCTTGACCACTTCCAACGCCATGAGCTCTTCAATAACAGTCAATATGGGTTTAGGGTCAAACATTCTACAGAATTGGCTAACCTTGAGCTAATTGACCGAACAATGCAACATATGGACAAATTCCTATAAATATCTATCTTGACCTGTCAAAAGCTTTTGATACAATAGACCACGAAATAATTCTATATAAATTGAGCCATTATGGCATACGTGGCTTAGCCCTGGAGGTGATGAGAGATTACTTACGAATCGTAAGCAATATGTCGAAATTGACAACTTTGAATCCGATTTAGCCATACTAACAACCGGGGTTCCCCTTTTCATCATTTATATGAACGACATAATTTCCTCCAGTGATTTCTTTCAATTTATATTGTATGCAGACGACACTACTTTGTTAGGCACTTTGAGCCCAGTAAGAACAGACACATCAACATCCTTCAGTACGTCATTAAATAAGGAACCTAATAAGAAAAGCAACTGGTTAAATGCCAATAAACTGTCGTTAAACCCTAGTAAGAGCAAATTCATGGTCTTTCACTTACCTGGTAATAAATTTCAATTGCCAAATCTTGTAATTAATAATGTTCAAGCTGAATGCGTGGATGAATTTAACATGTTGGGTCTACAAATTACTAAGCATATGAAATGGCATAGTCACATTGGTAGAATCTCCACTAAAATTCCTCTAAAAAAGACTCTGGGAATCATGAATAGACTGAAATATTCTGTACCAAAACATGCCCTCTTAACGATATATATACTCTAATTCTTCCGCATGTAGACTATGATATACTGGCTTGGGGATACTGTCCGTACCAATAGAGCACACCACGACCATGCACAAAATGCATTAGACACTCCCTAATTGAAATTGTGAACACAGAGCCCGCAAGTATCTTAGATCAATACACACAGCCTGATAGGATTTTCCAAGTATGTAAAAGATGATATCATAAGTAATTATTCCGAGCATTGCACTGTACAAAAGTGCTACTCGTGTCAAAGGTAAAGTAGTGCTCTCTCCCATGGTTGCAATGGCCCTTCAATTAAATTAAAATAACTGGATTGAAACGCTTACTCTCAATTGAGTTCTTATCTATCTGTTTCATTTATCACATATTTATGACACATATTGTTTGTTGTTGGAAACCTTTAGTTCTGTGTCTGTTCTGTTCCTTTCTGTTTCCGTTACTTACCATCATATAAAATTCTCTTTACCACAAATATAGGTGGCTCTGATGCTAGCGGTTCTCTTACCTTAATCAGAGTCTCCTGCGTCAAAGCAGTTTTTTCCCCATAATATTATCCTCATCTATGTACCAGTTTGCCTTGACGGAATAAATGACATTTAATCTTGAATCTTGAATCTTAATGGTCAAGTTATTTGCCAAATAATGGACCACAACCAGGTTATTTGCGCAGGACTAATAGCTGAATTATAAGGCTGGTGTTGGACCAGTTGTGCACCGGATACTAGCCATAACCATAACCATTTGGAAGATGCCGGACCACAAGTGCAAGACGCTATTACTTTTCATTATCTGTGCTCCAGATTTAATAAGCGATATCAAATCGTTTCCAGAAAAAATACACGGTGGTGTCGCTTCCAGTCTTTAGAACGGACCACCAGAACGTGTTGGTTTTTAAAGGGGACGTTATGAACCAGAAAAAGGGGTGTGTTGCTGTTTCATAACGTCCCCTGCTTAAATAAAGTGACCTTGATTGAAGTAAACGGTTCCTGCACCCTCGGACATCCTGCACAATGGACCATGGAGGTCCTGCAAACCTAGTTGTCCAAACTTGTCAAATGGTTTGATTATGAACGTCCTGCAATTGTGGGCCAGCATCTTCCAAATGGTTTGGATATTAACAGTGAATCAACATTAAGTAATGATTCAACATCTGCCAAATAGCCAGGCTAATAAAGTTCTGCAACCTAAGTGTTCCAACATCTCACGGATAGTTAGGATTTGCACGTCGAGTATTCGAATATTTGACAAATAGCCTGGCGATGAACATTATTGTCCAAAATCCGCAAAATATCTTGACGCTGAACGTCGTGTACAACTAGTGGTCAAACATCTGCCAATAACTTGGCGATAGACGTCCTGTGGTGGTGCGGCATCTGCTCATATAGCTGGGCTAATCCTGCACAACCAGGATCTGCAGCAAAGTAAATAGTACTATTGGACGTGGTACTGATACCGTGGGGGCCCCGTTATGTCAACGTCAGTGTTCGTTATCAGTTACACATGCCAAGGTTTGCCGCATGTCCTTTGATGATGTAATCTAAGACTAGTTAGCCAGCATAACGATTGGTGAGTAAGTATGGAGACTGGTGAGTAGGTAGAGAGACTGGTGAGTAGGTATGGAGACTGGTGAGTAGGTAGAGAGACTGGTGAGTAGGTATGGAGACTGGTGAGTAGGTATGGAGACTGGTGAGTAGGTATGGAGACTGGTGAGTAGGTATGGAGTCTGGTGAATAGGTATGGCGACTGGTGAGTGGGTATGGAGAGTGGTGGGTAGGTATGGAGACTGGTAAGTAGGTATGGAGACTGCATGGTGAGTAGGTATGGAGACTGGTGAGTAGGTATGGAGACTGGTGAGTAGTTATGGAGACTGGTGAGTAGGTATGGCGACTGGTGAGTAGGTATGAAGACTGGTGAGTAGGTATGAAGACTGGTGAGTAGGTATGGAGACTGGTGAGTAGGTATGGAGACTGCTGAGTAGGTATGGAGACTAGCGAGTTGGTATGGTGACTGGTGGGTAGTTATGGAGACTGGTGAGTAGTTATGGAGACTGGTGAGTATTTATGGAGACTGGCGAGTAGGTATGGAGACTGGTGAGTAGGTATGGAGACTGGTGAGTAGGTATCAAGAATGGCGAATCCAGTTTTAAAGAATTTATAAGGATGGTGAATTCAACCCTTTAATTTGACAAAAAATCGCTGTCACCACTCTATTCTAAGGAGTAACTCTTGCATAATTGACATGCTAGCGTCACTACCGGTACTGTTATAAAATGACCTCATAACTCTGTGCACAAGAATGCCTGCGTCATATGGATATTTACCTGATGACAGGTGAGGGAACAACGCTTGTTTGTTTGTAGCGGATGGGATCATGGTAAACACCGAACATAAAAGTGTTGTTGCCCTTAATGACAATTCCTCTGCGAAATGTTTGGGTGTGTGAACAACACTCAACAAGCCTATGGGCGATAGGAGTATGACGTTCATGTTCTCTGAAATAATGCTAACCACACCGAATGAATGGCCTATTCACAAGCCTGACGCACTCATGAGAGCGAAACTTGGCAGTCCACTTGAAGTTACGGCAAAAATGACAGTATGTGGCTCTCACTTCGACAATTAAATGGCGCTAGAGAAAAAAATCTTGCTCTTACAGTTGCGCGCCTGTAGAACGTTAACGTTATGTTTTTTTTGTTTAATAAACGTAATTATGGCAATTTTTTTTGGCCTTGGCCTGCCTGTAGCATTACCTGGAACACCGCCAGTGAAGTCAGGCGCGCTTTCATCGCTGCAGTATGGCTGCAGTCCGCCCCCCAGCCCCCCCCCCCCCAAGGTGTTGTCCTACCATGGGAGACTTCAACGCAGCAATAACGCCTCCACCCAACAATCATTTCGTACCATAGAAACAAAACTCGTCCACATCTGAGCTATTAAAATCGAATTTATTCCGCGCAGAGCCTCGGTGCCACGGCACTGCAGACATGGGTCGCGCAGTCACGTGTCAGTCGCTCACCCGCCGATGCTGTCCCAAAATGCCCCGCAGGGAAAACGCGAAAAATTACGCGGTTTTCGCCATTTTAGCGGACACTGTGTCGGTGACTGCGTCTGGTGGGATGGGTGTGTGGATCTGACCCGCCTGGCATGCCATCATAACTCGACAACGCACTCTTGCTGTGACATTTACGTGGGCTCTTCAACTATCGGTATGTGGCGAGTTGGTCATGGGCGGAACTTCTGACAGACTGGGCCAACTGATCTCTGCCTCGACCAAGTGAAAAGATTCCAGGTTTTACTCACCGACAACCTCTGTCCAGAGGATATATCATAAGGGATTGTTACATATGTAAAGGTGTATAGAAAGTGAGAAATATTTATGGTATACCAACACGTTTATTACGCGCCGTGTTACATGCTCGAAATGAACCTTTAAGTTTTTGAAATGGATTTAGTTTTTAAGGAATATTACAAATAAAATTAATGCCCTAGACGATGTACTGACCGTCTTTCTCCTGTGGCACTCGGATGTCACGTGTTTCCTGTTCTTAGATCCCGGATGACTAAAACTATCGATCGGCGTATCTGCACAGTGGTATTCCTGTTGTTATGGTTACCTAACCTGTCGTTATGCCAGAGACCCAGCCAACCAGGTAAGATCTATGATTAAAGGTCAAGGGAAATAAATGATTTTCGTCTGCTCTAGATGATCTAAAATGTTAAATGTCAAAAAAAAAAAAAAAAAAAAAATGTCATGGAAAGGCACAGCCGCCGAACGGTTTCACGCATAGGGATGAAATATCTTTGTTAAAATATTTTAAAAATGTTAATAATATTACGGATTATCCATAGATGTCCTTCGCTCAATTATTATGCAAGCTGAGCTGGAATCTTCTGCATTACAATTTCCCACGAGATTAGCGTTCTTGTGCACAAACGCTGCCCCAAAACACTAACATTTCTCTATAGATGAACGATTTGCTGAAAGTATTTTGTTTGTGGTTTTTGCAGGCATTGATGGGCCGCATGGCACAGGAGGACCCCCGGGGACAGGTGGCCCACCTGGCACTGGCGGCCCCCCAGGGACAGGGGGTCCCCCAGGCACAGGGGGACCCCCCGGCAACGACGGACCCCCGGGTAACCCAGGTGTCCAGGGTACTGGGGGTCCCCCAGGAACGGGAGGCCCCCCAGGTCCAGTAGGACCTCCGGGAACTGGGGGCAGCCCAGGGTCGCCGGGACCCCCGGGCACTGGGGGTCTCCAAGGTACCGGCGGTCCTCCCGGCACGGCGGGTCCCCCGGGCACAGGGGGTCCCCCTGGTACGGCTGGACCCCCGGGAACAGGGGGCCCACCAGGCACTGGCGGTCCTCCCGGCACTGGGGGTCCCCCGGGAACAGGGGGTCCCCCTGGGCTGGACGGACCCACTGGGACCGGCGGCACCCCAGGCACTGCTGGGCCCCCCGGGACTGCCGGACCCCAAGGTCCCCAAGGACCCACAGGCAGCGGAGGACCCACCGGAACGGGGGGGCCCCCTGGTATCCAAGGCCCGTCGGGTACGGGGGGTACGCCTGGTACTGGGGGTCCCCCGGGGGACACGGGGCCGACTGGTACTGGAGGCACCCCAGGCACGGGTGGTCCTCCAGGACCACCCGGCACTGTGGGTCCCATGGGGACGGGAGGGCCGCCTGGAACGGGCGGGCCCCCCGGGGCAGCGGGCCCCCCAGGCACTGGCGGCACCCCGGGCACTGGGGGTCCTCCAGGGAACGACGGCCCCCCTGGAACGGGAGGCGCCCAGGGTACGGGAGGTCCCCCTGGCAACGATGGTCCCACAGGCAACCCAGGGCCCCCTGGCACCGGTGGAACCCCAGGAAACCAAGGAACGGGGGGCACCCCGGGAACGGGCGGTCCCCCCGGGTTGGGTACCGGGGGCCCCCCTGGAACCGGGGGACCCCCAGGCAACACGGGGAACCCCGGGAACAAGGGGGCTCCGGGGCTGACGGGGCCCAGTGGTGCGACTGGTAACACTGGGGTGCCCGGCCTGAAGGGCATGAAGGGCGTGGTCATCTACCTGCCGGCCAGGAGCAGCTCACGCACAGGTCAGTCCAGCCACCCAGGTCTGCAATTCACAATATAGCGCTTTAACCTGCGAGGCTTCGTACCGAAGCTCTTAACAAAAGAAATACTATGCCCGTTTCATGCGCAATTCTTCAAAGGGGGTGGGGGGGGGGGGGGAGCACCATCAGGGATAATGGCCAATATTTCTTATAAAAAATAGCGGGTAGGTCTGTTCAATTTTGATGGCACAATATATTGGGATTTATATTTGAGAGTCCCTTTAGACACAGGAGCTGGACTTTGCTATGATATATATCACATGTTATTGCGCCGTAACTAGGCACTATACGGCCACGTGATACAGCTTTCATCACGCGAGGCCATGAGCATCGACTCTTCTCATCAACCTTTCATGGCCCAATTTAGCCTTCATGTACATAAATGTGACCTAATTAAAACTTCATTTCGTATCATCAGAACTCCCAGAACTATGTTGAAATATATAAATATCTACATGTGTGCGGCTACTTGCCTCAGCTAGACCTCAGCTACAAATATAGATTTGGTTTCAGTGGCCTGTAACTCGGAGGGGATCTTTCCCAGCAATGGTCCGGATTGCTCCCAGTTCTATGTTTGCTCAGCGGCCAACGGCGTCATGCAGCAGTTCCTCTTGACCTGCGCCCCAGGCCAATACTTCGACCCAGCTATCAGCGAGTGTGCGCGCTGCGCTCAGGACCCAACCATCTGCTGCAATAGTAAGTATGGAGTGTACGCCCTGCTCTCATGACCCAACCATCTGCTGCAACAGTAAGTATGGAGTGTACGCCCTGCTCTCAGGACCCAACCATCTGCTGCAGCAGTAAGTATGGAGTGTGCGCCCTGCTCTCAGCACACAACCATCTGCTGCAACAGTAAGTATGGAGTGTACGCCCTGCTCTCAGCACACAACCATCTGCCGCAACAGTAAGTATGGAGTGTACGCCCTGCTCTCAGCACACAACCATCTGCTGCAACAGTAAGAATGGAGTGTACGCCTTGCTGTCAGCACACAACCATCTGCTGCAGCAGTAGGTATGGAGTGTACGCCCTGCTCTCATGCCCTAACCATCTATTGCAACAGTAAGTGTGGAGTGTACACCCTGCTCTCATGACCCAACCATCTGCTGCAACAGTAAGTATGGAGTGTACGCCCTGCTCTCATGCCCTAACCATCTACTGCAACAGTAAGTGTGGAGTGTACACCCTGCTCTCATCACCCAACCATCTGCTGCAACAGTAAGTATGGAGTGTACGCCCTGCTCTCATGACCCAACCATCTGCTGCAACAGTAAATATGGAGTGTACGCCCTGCTATCATGACCCAACCATCTGCTGCAACAGTAAGTATGGAGTGTACGCCCTGCTCTCAGGACCCAACCATCTGCTGCAACAGTAAGTATGTAGTGTACGCCCTGCTCTCAGCACACAACCATCTGCTGCAGCAGTAAGTATGGAGTGTACGCCCTGCTCTCATGCCCTAACCATCTACTGCAACAGTAAGTGTGGAGTGTACACCCTGCTCTCATGACCCAACCATCTGCTGCAGCAGTAAGTATGGAGTGTACGCCCTGCTCTCATGCCCTAACCATCTACTGCAACAGTAAGTGTGGAGTGTACACCCTGCTCTCATGACCCAACCATCTGCTGCAACAGTAAGTATGGAGTGTACGCCCTGCTCTCATGCCCTAACCATCTACTGCAACAGTAAGTGTGGAGTGTACACCTTGCTCTCATCACCCAACCATCTGCTGCAACAGTAAGTATGGAGTGTACGCCCTGCTCTCATGACCCAACCATCTGCTGCAACAGTAAATATGGAGTGTACGCCCTGCTATCATGACCCAACCATCTGCTGCAACAGTAAGTATGGAGTGTACGCCCTGCTCTCAGCACACAACCATCTGCTGCAACAGTAAGTATGTAGTGTACGCCCTGCTCTCAGCACACAACCATCTGCTGCAGCAGTAAGTATGGAGTGTACGCCCTGCTCTCAGCACACAACCATCTGCTGCAACAGTAAGTATGGAGTGTGCGCCCTGCTCTCAGCACACAACCATCTGCTGCAGCAGTAAATATGGAGTGTACGCCCTGCTCCCAGCACACAACCATCTGCTGCAGCAGTAAATATGGAGTGTACGCCCTTCTCTCAGCACACAACCATCTGCTGCAACAGTAAGTATGGAGTGTACGCCCTGCTCTCAGCACACAACCATCTGCTGCAACAGTAAGTATGGAGTGTACGCCCTGCTCTCAGCACACAACCATCTGCTGCAACAGTAAGTATGGAGTGTACGCCCTGCTCTCAGGACCCAACCATCTGCTGCAGCAGTAAATATGGAGTGTACGCCCTGCTCTCAGCACACAACCATCTGCTGCAGCAGTAAATATGGAGTGTACGCCCTTCTCTCAGCACACAACCATCTGCTGCAACAGTAAGTATGGAGTGTACCTCCTGCTCTCAGCACACAACCATCTGCTGCAACAGTAAGTATGGAGTGTACGCCCTTCTCTCAGCACACAACCATCTGCTGCAACAGTAAATATGGAGTGTACGCCCTGCTCTCAGCACACAACCATCTGCTGCAGCAGTAAATATGGAGTGTACGCCCTTCTCTCAGCACACAACCATCTGCTGCAACAGTAAGTATGGAGTGTACCTCCTGCTCTCAGCACACAACCATCTGCTGCAACAGTAAGTATGGAGTGTACGCCCTTCTCTCAGCACACAACCATCTGCTGCAACAGTAAGTATGGAGTGTACGCCCTGCTCTCAGCACACAACCATCTGCTGCAACAGTAAGTATGGAGTGTACCTCCTGCTCTGCATGAGGACCCAACCATCTGCTGCAACAGTAAATATGGAGTGTACGCCCTGCTCTCAAGACACAACGATCTGCTGCAACAGTAAGAATGGAGTGTACGCCCTGCTCTGCTCTCAGCGCACAACCATCTGCTGCAGCAGTAAGTATGGAGTGTACGCCCTGCTCTGCTCTCAGCGCACAACCATCTGCTGCAGCAGTAAGTATGGAGTGTACGCCCTGCTCTGCTCTCAGCGCACAACCATCTGCTGCAGCAGTAAGTATGGAGTGTACGCCCTGCTCTCAGCACACAACCATCTGCTGCAACAGTAAGTGTGGAGTGTACGCCCTGCTCTCAGCACACAACCATCTGCCGCAACAGTAAGTATGGAGTGTACGCCCTGCTCTCAGCACACAACCATCTGCTGCAACAGTAAGTATGGAGTGTACGCCCTGCTCTCAGGACACAACGATCTGCTGCAGCAGTAAATATGGAGTGTACGCCCTGCTCTCAGCACACAACCATCTGCTGCAACAGTAAGTATGGAGTGTACGCCCTGCTCTCAGGACACAACGATCTGCTGCAACAGTAAGAATAGAGTGTACGCCCTGCTCTCCGATCCAACCATCTGCTGCAACAGTAAGTATGGACTGTACGCCCTGCTCTGCTCTCAGCGCACAACCATCTGCTGCAGCAGTAAGTATGGAGTGTGCGCCCTGCTCTCAGCACACAACCATCTGCTGCAACAGTAAGTATGGAGTGTACACCCTGCTCTCAGCACACAACCATCTGCTGCAACAGTAAGTATGGAGTGTACGCCCTGCTCTCCGACCCAACCATCTGCTGCAGCAGTAAGTATGGAGTGTACGCCCTGCTCTGCTCTCAGCGCACAACCATCTGCTGCAGCAGGAAGTATGGAGTGTGCGCCCTGCTCTCAGCACACAACCATCTGCTGCAACAGTAAGTATGGAGTGTACACCCTGCTCTCAGCACACAACCATCTGCTGCAACAGTAAGTATGGAGTGTACGCCCTGCTCTCAGCACACAACCATCTGCTGCAACAGTAAGTATGGAGTGTACGCCCTGCTCTCAGGACACAACCATCTGCTGCAATAGTAAGAATGGAGTGTACGCCCTGCTCTCAGGACACAACCATCTGCTGCAACAGTAAGTATGTAGTGTACGCCCTGCTCTCAGCACACAACCATCTGCTGCAACAGTAAGAATGGAGTGTACGCCTTGTTGTCAGCACACAACCATCTGCTGCAGCAGTAGGTATGGAGTGTACGCCCTGCTCTCAGCACACAACCATCTGCTGCAACAGTAAGTATGGAGTGTACGCCCTGCTTTCAGCACACAACCATCTGCTGCAACAGTAAGTATGGAGTGTACGCCCTGCTCTGCTCTCAGCGCACAACCATCTGCTGCAGCAGTAAGTATGGAGTGTACGCCCTGCTTTCAGCACACAACCATCTGCTGCAACAGTAAGTATGGAGTGTACGCCCTGCTCTGCTCTCAGCGCACAACCATCTGCTGCAGCAGTAAATATGGAGTGTATGGCCTGCTCTCAGGACACAACCATCTGCTGCAGCAGTAAATATGGAGTGTACGCCCTGCTCTCAGGACACAACCATCTGCTGTAACAGTAAGTATGGAGTGTACGCCCTGCTCTCAGCACACAACCATCTGCTGTAACAGTAAGTATGGAGTGTACGCCCTGCTCTCAGCACACAACCATCTGCTGCAGCAGTAAATATGGAGTGAACGCCCTGCTCTCAAGACACAACCATCTGCTGCAACTCAATCAAACGTGTAGACCGTGTAGTATTTAATATATAAATTGGAAACGTGGATTTGTAAAAGAGGGTCATGATCAACGTATAAAAACATCGGTTTTGTGTTTCAGTGTTCAACTCCAACCGCGTCTTGGTTGCCCTGGGTAACGGCCAAGGCATTGCGGCGCGTGCGTCCGCCCTGGTGCAGAGCGTGAGTGTGGTGGCCGACCCTCCCCAGACCCTGACCGCCCTCACTGCCCTGACCACCGGGCTGGCCCTGGCCTTCTGTCTGCTTACCGTTTGTCTCTGCCGCGTAAGGTACCAGATGGCGAGAGCGAAGACCGAGCTGCTGCCCTGCGTCCTGTCTCCCCGCGTGGTACAGGTCGCTACCTCAGAGGAGAGCCCCGTGGCCAACTGGACCCTCCGGCCGGCAGGGGGCGACAGCGTCAAGCATGACGGCCATGTCGACTGATGGAGTTAGCAGGAAAATTAACGTTCCTCCTGCTAATGATTGTACAGTTTGTGAATAAACGTTAAGTGATGTTCGTGCTAAAGAAGCTGATTGCAGTTTATGTTCGTATCTTTTGCTGTGACGCTATAGAATTTGTATGGTTAGCACGTGGAAGTGTCGTAATTTCCGAATCAACCACATCCCTGGGCCCTGGTGGAGATCCATGGTAGGGGGCAGTTCCTTGCGCTCCACTCGTCTTCCAATTCTCTGTGATTCATCAGTAAGCATTTCACCCGCCCCCCCCCCCCCCCCGTCGTTCATAACCTATGCATTTAACGGGTTGGTGAAATGGAGAGGGGGGCGGTGTTTGTGGGGGGGGGGGGGGTGAGGGATGGTTGGAGGTAGTAATATTTGAAAAGAAAGTAGGAATATGATATCACCCGGGCTCTTCCTTTTTTTAATTACACCCCCCCCCCCCACCCGTTGCGTCCCCGGTTTGTGACTCACTCAGGTTCCGTGTTGTTGGGGGAGACCCATCCTTCCCCTAACCACCATCCACCGCTTTACCCCCAACCCGCCTTGAAAGTCCTCTCCCCCCACCCCGCCCCCGCTTTATAAATACAAGTTTTCTTTGCCTCTCCCTGCTGCGGTCAGCTAGGTGACACACCCCATAGCCACCCCTGGTCTGTGCCTCTCCCTGATGCGGTCAGGTGACACATTCCATAGCCACCCCTGGTCTGTGCCTCTCCCTGATGCGGTCAGGTGACACACCCCATAGCCACCATCGGTCTGTGCCTCTCCTTGCTGCGGCCAGCTAGGTGACACACCCCATAGCCACCCCTGGTCTGTGCCTCTCCTTGCTGCGGCCAGCTAGGTGACGCACCCCATAGCCACCCCTGGTATTTCCCTCTTTCTGCTGCGGTCAGCTAGGTGACACACCCCATAGCCACCCCTGGTCTTTGCCTCTCCCTGCTGGGGTCAGCTAGGTGACACACCCCATAGCCACCCCTGGTCTGTGCCTCTCCTTCCTGCGGCCAGCTAGGTGATACACCCCAAAGCCACCCCTGGTCTTTGCCTCTCCCTGCTGGGCTCAGGTGACACACCCCATAGCCACCCCTGGTCTTTTTCTCTCCCTGCTGGGGTCAGGTGACACACCCCATAGCCACCCCTGGTCTTTGCTTCACCCTGCTGCGGCCAGCTAGGTGACGCACCCCATAGCCACCCATGGTCTTTGCCTCTCCCTGCTGGGGTCAGGTGACACACCCCATAGCCACCCCTGGTCTTTGCCTCTCCCTGCTGCGGTCAGCTAGATGACACCCCCCATAGCCACCCCTGGTCTGTGCCTCTCCTTTCTGCGGCCAGCTAGGTGACACACCCCATAGCCACCCCTGGTCTTTGCCTCTCCTTGCTGCGGCCAGCTAGGTGACGCACCCCATAGCCACCCATGGTCTTTGCCTCTCCCTGCTGGGGTCAGGTGTCACACCCCATAGCCACCCCTGGTCTGTGCCTCTCCTTCCTGCGGCCAGCTAGGTGACACACCCCATAGCCACCCCTGGTCTTTGCCTCGCCTTGCTGCGGCCAGCTAGGTGACACACCCCATAGCCACCCCTGGTCTTTCCCTCTTTTTGCTGCGGTCATGTGACACACCCCATAGCCGCCCCTGGTCTTTGCCTCTCCCCACTGGGGTCAGGTGACACACCCCATAGCCACCCATGGTCTTTGCCTCTCCCTGCTGGGGTCATGTGACACACCCCATAGCCACCCCTGATCTTTGCCTCTCAATGATGTGGTCAGGTGACACACTCCATAGCCACCCCTGGTCTGTGCCTCTTCCTACTGCGGTCAGCTAGGTGACACACCCCATAGCTACCCCTGGTATTTGCCTATCCCTGCTGGGGTCAGGTGACACACCCCATAGCCACCCCTGGTCAGTGCCTCTCCCTGCTGGGGTCAGGTGACGCATCCCATAGCCACCCCTGGTCTGTGCCTCTCCCTGCTGGGGTCAGGTGACACACCCCATAGCCACCCCTGGTCTTTGCCTCTCCTTGCTGCGGCCAGCTAGGTGACGCACCCCATAGCCACCCCTGGTCTTTCCCTCTTTCTGCTGCGGTCAGCTAGGTGACACACCCCATAGCCACCCATGGTCTTTGCCTCTCCCTGCTGGGGTCATGTGACACACCCCGTAGCCACACCTGGTCTTTGCCTCTCAATGATGTGGTCAGGTGACACACTCCATAGCCAATCCTGGTCTGTGCCTCTCCCTTCTGCGGTCAGCTAGGTGACACACCCCTTAGCGATCCCTGGTCTTTGCCTCTCCCTGCTAGGGTCAGGTGACACACCCCATAGCCACCCCGGGCCTTTTCCTCTCAATGATGTGGTCAGGTGACACACTCCATAGCCACCCTGGTCTTTGCCTCTCCCTGCTGCGGTCAGCTAGGTGACACACCCCATAGCCGCCCCTGGTCTTTGCCTCTCCCTGCTGGGTGGGGTCAGGTGAAACACCCCATAGCAACCCCTGGTCTTTACATCTCAATGCTGTGGTCAGGTGACACACTCCATAGCCACCCTGGTCTTGGCCTCTCCCTGCTGCGGCCAGCTAGGTGACACACCCAATAGCCACCCCTGGTCTGTGCCTCTCCCTGCTGCGGTCAGCTCGGTGACACACCCCATAGCCACCCCTAGTCTTTGCCTCTCCCTGCTGGGCTCAGGTGACACACCCCATAGCAAACCCTGGTATTTGCCTCTCCTTGCTGAGGTCAGGTGACACACCCCATAGCCACCCATGGTCTTTGCCTCTCCCTGCTGCGGTCAGCTAGGTGACACACCCCATAGCCACCCCTGGTCTGTGCCTCTCCCTGCTGGGGTCAGGTGACACACCCCATAGCCACCCCTGGTCTCTGCCTCTCCCTGCTGCGGTCAGCTAGGTGATACACCCCATAGCCACCCCTGGTCTTTGCCTCTCCCTGCTGGGGTCAGCTAGGTGACACACCCCATAGCCACCCCTAGTCTTTGCCTCTCCCTGCTGGGCTCAGGTGACACGCCCCATAGCAAACCCTGGTCTTTGCCTCTCCCTGCTGCGGTCAGCTAGGTGACACACACCATAGCCAACCCTGGTCTGTGCCTGTCCCTGCTGCGGTCAGCTAGGTGACACACCCCATAGCCACCCCTGGTCTGTGCCTCTCCCTGCTGCGGTCAGCTAGATGACACACCCCATAGCCACCCCTGGTCTGTGGCTCTTCCTGCTGTGGTCAAGTGACATACTCCATAGCCACCCCTGGTCTGTGCCTGTCCCTGCTGCGGTCAGCTAGGTGACACACCCTATAGCCACCCCTGGTCTTTGCCTCTCCCTGCTGGGGTCACGTGACACACCCCATAGCCACCCCTGGTCTTTGCCTCTCCCTGCTGCGGTCTGCTACGTGATACACCCCATAGCCACCCCTGGTCTTTGCCTCTCCCTGCTGGGGTCAGGTGACACACCCCATAGCCACCCCTGGTCTTTGCCTCTCAATGCTGGGGTCAGCTAGGTGACACACTCCATAGCCACCCCTGGTCTTTGCCTCTCCCTGCTGGGGTCAGGTGAAACACCCTATAGCCACCCCTGGTCTGTGCCTCTCCCTGCTGCGGCCAGCCAGATGACACACCCCATAGCCACCCCTGGTCTGTGCCTCTCAATGCTGCGGTCAGCTAGGTGACACACCCCATAGCCACCCCTGGTCCTTGCCTCTCCCTGCTGCGGTCAGCTAGGTGACACACCCCATAGCCACCCCTGGTCTGTGCTTCTCAATGCTGTGGTCAGGTGACACACTCCATAGCCACGCCTGGTCTTTGCCTCTTTCTGCTGGGGTCAGGTGACACACCCTATAGCCATCCCTGGTCTGTGCCTCTCCCTGCTGCGGCCAGCTAGATGACACACCCCATAGCCACCCCTGGTCTGTGCCTCTCCCTGCTGCGGTCAGCTAGGTGACACACCCCATAGCCACCCCTGGTCTGTGCTTCTCAATGCTGTGGTCAGGTGACACACTCCATAGCCACGCCTGGTCTTTGCCTCTTTTTGCTGGGGTCAGGTGACACACCCTATAGCCATCCCTGGTCTGTGCCTCTCCCTGCTGCGGTCAGCTAGGTGACACACCCCATAGCCACCCCTGGTCTTTCCCTCTCCCTGCTGCGGTCAGGTGACACACCCCAGAGCCACCCCTGGTCTTTGCCTCTCAATGCTGTAGTCAGGTGACACACTCCATAGCCACGCCTGGTCTTTGCCTCTTTTTGCTGGGGTCAGGTGACACACCCTATAGCCATCCCTGGTCTGTGCCTCTCCCTGCTGCGGTCAGCTAGGTGACACACCCCATAGCCACCCCTGGTCTTTCCCTCTCCCTGCTGCGGTCAGGTGACACACCCCAGAGCCACCCCTGGTCTTTGCCTCTCAATGCTGTAGTCAGGTGACACACTCCATAGCCACCCCTGGTCTTTGCCTCTCAATGCTGTGGTCAGGTGACACATTCCATCGCCACCCCTGGTCTGTGCCTCTCCCTGCTGGGGTCAGGTGACACACCCCATTGCCACCCCTGGTCTGTGCCTCTCCCTGCTGCGGTCAGCTAGATGACACACCCTATAGCCACCCCCGGTCTGTGGCTCTCCCTGCTGGGGTCAGGTGACACACCCCATAGCCGCCCCTGGTCTTTGCCTCTCCCTGCTGGGTCAGGTGACACACTCCATAGCCACCTCTGGTCTTTGCCTCTCAATGTTGTGGTCAGGTGACACACTCCATAGCCACCCCTGGTCTTTGCCTCTCCCGGCTGCGGTCAGCTAGGTGACACACCCCATAGCCACCCATGGTCTGTGCCTCTCCCTGCTGCGGTCAGCTAGATGACACACCCCATAGCCACCACTGGTCTGTGGCTCTCCCTGCTGGGGTCAGGTGACACACCCCATAGGCACCCCTGGTCTTTGCCTCTCTATGCTGTAGTCAGGTGACACACTCCATAGCCACCCCTGGTCTTTGCCTCTTTCTGCTGGGGTCAGGTGACACACCCCATAGCCACCCCTGGTATGTGCCTCTCCCTGCTTTTTTCAGGTGACACACCCTATAGCCACCCTTGGTCTGTGCCTCTCCCTGTTGCGGTCAGGTGACACACCCCATAGCCGCCCCTGGTCTTTGCCTCTTCCTGCTGGGGTCAGGCGACACATCCCATTGCCACCCCTGGTCTCTGCCTCTCCTTGTTGCGGCTAGCTAGGTGACACACCCCATAGCCACCCCTAGTCTGTGCCTCTCCTTGCTGCGGTCTGGTGACACACCCCATAGCCAACCCTGGTCTTTGCCTCTTCCTGCTGGGGTCAGGTGACACACCCCATAGCCACCCCTGGTCTTTGCCTCTCCCTGCTGGGGTCAGGTGACACACCCCATAGCCACCCCCGGTCTTTGCTTCTCAATGCTGTGGTCAGGTGACACATTCCATAGCCACCCCTGGGATTTGCCGCTTTCTGCTGGGGTCAGGTGACACACCCCATAACCACCCCTGGTCTTTGCCTCTCCTTGCTGCGGCTAGCTAGGTGACACACCACATAGCCACCCCTGGTCTTTGCCTCTCCCTGCTGCGGTCAGCTAGGTGACACACACTATAGCCAACCCTGGTCTGTGCCTGTCCCTGCTGCGGTCAGCTAGGTGACACACCCCATAGCCACCCCTGGTCTGTGCCTCTCCCTGCTGCGGTCAGCTAGATGACACACCCCATAGCCACCCCTGGTCTGTGGCTCTTCCTGCTGTGGTCAAGTGACATACTCCATAGCCACCCCTGGTCTGTGCCTGTCCCTGCTGCGGTCAGCTAGGTGACACACCCTATAGCCACCCCTGGTCTTTGCCTCTCCCTGCTGGGGTCAGGTGACACACCCCATAGCCACCCCTGGTCTTTGCCTCTCCCTGCTGCGGTCTGCTACGTGATACACCCCATAGCCACCCCTGGTCTTTGCCTCTCCCTGCTGGGGTCAGGTGACACACCCCATAGCCACCCCTGGTCTTTGCCTCTCAATGCTGGGGTCAGCTAGGTGACACACTCCATAGCCACCCCTGGTCTTTGCCTCTCCCTGCTGGGGTCAGGTGACACACCCCATAGCCACCCCTGGTCTGTGCCTCTCCCTGCTGCGGTCAGCTAGGTGACACACTCCATAGCCTTCCCTGGTCTTTGCCTCTCCCTGCTGGGGTCAGGTGACACACCCCATAGCCACCCCTGGTCTGTGCCTCTCAATGCTGTGGTCAGGTGACACATTCCATAGCCACCCCTGGTCTTTGCCTCTTGCTGCTGGGGTCAGGTGACTCACCCCATAGCCACCCCTGGTCTTTGCCTCTCCCTGCTGGGGTCAGGTGACACACCCCATTGCCACCCCTGGTCTGTGCCTCTCCCTGTTGCGGTCAGATAGGTGACACACCCCATAGCCACCCCTGGTCTTTGCCTCTCCCTGCTGGGGTCGGTGACACACCCCATAGCCACCCCTGGTCTGTGCCTCTCCCTTCTGGGGTCAGGTGACACACCCCATAGCCACCCCTGGTCTTTACCTCTCCCTGCTGCGGTCAGCTAAGTGATAAACCCATAGCCACCCCTGGTCTTTGAATCTCAATGCTGTGGTCAGGTGACAAACTCCATAGCCACCCGTGGTCTTTGCCTCTTTCTGCTGGGGTCAGGTGACACACCCCATAGCCACCCTTGGTCTTTGAATCTCAATGCTGTGGTCAGGTGACAAACTCCATAGCCACCCCTGATCTTTGCCTCTCCCTGCTGCGGTCAGCTAGGTGACACATCCCATAGCCACCCCTGGTCTGTGCCTCTCCCTGCTGGGGTCAGGTGACACACCCCATAGCCACCCCTGGTCTTTGCCTATCCCTGCTGCGGCCAGCTAGGTGACACACCCCATAGCCACCCCTGGTCTGTGCCTCTCCCTACTGCGGTCAGGTGACACACCCCATAGCCACCCCTGGTCTTTGCCTCTCAATGCTGTGGTCAGGTGACACACCCCATAGCCACCCCTGGTCTGTGCCTCCCCCTGCTGCGGCTAGCTAGGTGACACACCACATAGCCACCCCTCGTCTTTGCCTCTCCCTGATGCGGTCAGCTAGGTGACACACACCATAGCCACCCCTGGACTTTGCCTCTCCCTGCTACGGTCAGGGAGAAACCCAATGGTTTAATGGACCCCACAATGAAGCCGCCACTGACAAAAAACATCAACCAGTCAAGTATGAAATAAAAGATTTTTTAATAAACAGAAATGGTGGTAAACAAACGATCTGCAGTGTACAATGATGTGTACAGCGTGTGAGGAACTTTATGCGGTAGATATCTGGAGATTTCGGTGTTTAGCCGCGCGCACTGTTATCGTCATCGCCTCGCGGCGTGTATCACACACGTACGTCACGTGGTCAATAGGTCTCGCGCGATCTCCCCGGAGCACCCATTAGGGCGTCAAGGTCACTGTCCCAGCGTTTCAGCTTGTAGTGCCGGCGACACAGCCAGATGGCGCCAACAGTGGTTGCGATCACCATGGAGACGACGAGGACGCTGAGGACGTAGTACTGGATGGCGGCCACACGCGTGAGGAAGGAGGTCCGGAGGGGGCTGCTCGCCTGTACCACTGTAAACAACAACAACAACAACAACAATAATAACAATATTGCGATTAACCCTGGCGGAGTTGTGGATTTTATTTGTATTTTTCTGGTCAGGATTAACGAGTGAAGTGAACATGGAAATCAGGTTTAATCTCGCGTACTCTCTACCTTTAAAGTTCCGCAAGTGCAGATATGACGCCAGAAATAACAATAGTTCTTAATAATTATATGGCACAGCATAGATATAACAGCAACAGCGGCGGCAAAATAAAATATCCATAATGATTTCATCTGTATAACATTCTCTGAATGACCGAAAATTAGCTTCCACGGATCCGATGATGTGATTGCCAAAGTCGATTGGGGAGGACTGGGGGAGCTCACCTCTGGAGGGACACTGGTAGTCAAGGTCACAGCGACGCAGGGAGGGGTTGAACTGACCCTCGGCGCACTGCAATCTGAGATGAGGTGCGGCCGCCGACCCCCCGATCACCAGGAAGTTACACGAGTAGTAGAAGCGGCAGTCGGAGGGGTCGGGGTAGCGGGCCACCCCCCCGATACCATAGGGACGGTCCCGGCAGAACTCTGAAGGATGAAGGGGGGGTTGGGGGAAATATGAGTCAATGGTGATGCAACTCGACATGGATCTACATTCAGTAGTTTTATATATATATTCCATTCAGAATTTATGTACTTTTTTTTTAATAGACGTCATACGAAGTGATACTAATATTTTTTATACTAATTATAAATAAGATCACACGTATGAGCATAAAAATCAAATTCAGATTAAACAGAATCAAATAGGGATACGCCATTATGCCGTCGATATGTTATTCCCTATTTATTCGGGTCTTTATCAATATGTTAACAGGGGTGCTGCACTGTGGTGATGAGGAGAAGGGGTGGGGCTCTGTACTGACCGCTGGCCGGGATGGGTTCGCCGTCAGCGGTCGAGGCTCGGGACGAAAAGGAGATGAACGTAGATCCCGAATCTGATGATGTTCTGCTCCGGAACAGAATGAGCGGCGATCCAGGGGGGCCCCGGAACCCGATGTCCCCGGGGGGACCCAGGTTACCCGCATCTCCCATGGTGCCCACGTTCCCCGGGGGACCCATGCCGCCCGGGGGGCCGCCAGTGCCCGGCGTGCCGCCCGTCCCCGGGGGGCCTTGCGGACCCGCCGGCCCCGTCGGCCCGTTCTTGCCGGGCGGCCCGTCGGCACCTGGTGCTCCCTGCGGTCCCCCGGTACCCGGGGGGCCTCCCGTCCCCGGGGGGCCGCCGGTGCCCATTGGTCCGGCGTTACCCGGGGGACCCCCGGTGCCTGGCGTTCCACCAGTGCCGGGGGTGCCATCTAGCCCCGGGGGTCCCCCCGTACCAGGTGTCCCCCCTGTGCCCGGAGCGCCACCTGTGCCCGGGGGCCCGCCGGTACCCTGGGGGCCAGTGGGACCCCCCGTACCTGTAGGGCCATCTGCCCCCGGGGGTCCTCCAGTACCCTGAGGACCCTGCGTGCCAGTAGGCCCCGCCAGGCCGGTCGGACCCCCGGTCCCTTGAGGTCCACCCGTACCCGGGGGTCCCGTGTTGCCAGGGGTCCCTCCAGTTCCGGGGGGACCGGCGGTCCCTTGCGGACCGGCGGTGCCTACAGGTCCGTCTACCCCAGGGGGGCCACCGGTACCCGGGGTTCCACCGGTCCCAGGAGTGCCCCCTGTTCCGGTAGGGCCGCCGGCACCTTGGGGGCCGGCCGTGCCCGGGGGTCCCCCCGTCCCACCCGGCCCCGCAGTCCCCGGCGGACCGCCTGTCCCCGGTGCACCACCTGTTCCCGGAGGCCCCACTACCCCAGGCGGCCCCCCTGTGCCCGGTGGGCCAGCTACACCTTGGGGCCCCCCAGTGCCCGGGGGTCCCCCGGTGCCAGGGGTCCCCCCTGTGCCAGTCGGGCCATCAAAGCCCGGGGGTCCGCCTGTTCCGGGCGGTCCGCCCGTTCCCTGGGCACCCTGAGGTCCCGTGGGCCCTACTGTTCCTGGGGGTGCTCCCGTACCCGGGGTCCCCCCTGTGCCCTGAGGCCCACCAGTCCCCGGGATACCTGAAACCGATGACAAGGTATAAGGTGCGTGATTACGCTTATGCATTCAAGATGCGCCGTTATAGATTACAAGTTGTCTTCTACTTTGTTATATATAGGCCTATACGTGTCTCCTTGTTCATTTTGCAGGATTACAGGATTTGCCCGCCAACCCACCTGAGACCCAATCGGTGATCGATTTGAAATCAAATTTGTTTCTTTACCTTTTTATTTCGTTAAAGGGATCAAATATTGTGTCGTATAATACACGATTGACAATGCCACCCAACATACACTTTTGATCTGACGTTAATTAAACCCCAGTTTATATGACCGTAACATTTGAAAAGAATATGCTTTATCAGTGTCTTAATAATTTCGTTAGGCTTTCTACAAACATGTAAATATTAATGAGTAACATGGACACATGGTGACAGTCAAGAAACAACGCCGGCATTGCGGATAGTTAGTTGACCTTGAGAAGCCACTAGAGCGCAGCAGAGGGCAGTGACAGCCGTGACCCGTAGCAGACGACAGGTCAAGGTCAAGGTCGGCGCCTTCCTCGGAGGCCGTGACGTCAACTGTTAGGCAAGCAGACGAAAATTAAACGGGTTAAAATTACTGAACAGACTCACAAAATATAACATACATGTAAGTTTATTAATAGATGCCAAAATCCAACATAAGGCCACATGATAGACGAACACGGAATGCAACAGCTGAATGCAGAACGCTTTGAACGTAACGTCAGAAAATAAAACGTAACCTAAAAATGGGTAGTAACGGGAATGCACAAATCAAATACACATATTAGATCATATTACTGAACATATATCGATGAGGCAATGAAATCCTAATTATGATCTAATTATTAAATAAAACCAAAGAAATCTTTGTTTATTTAGATTAGGAGATATTAGCTTATGTTACGGATTCGCGGTCTTTTTCTTGGTCTGAAACACCTACATGAAGACCGGTCTGCAGAGGTTCTAGCATGCGATTCCCGACATATTTATGACATATTGTTTAGATATTTACATCATATCATGATGAATAGTTGCTTAGGCTGGATATGATAAACGCATATTTGCGATTAAGAAACTACGCGAAGACTTACCATTGAAAACGTTCACGTCGCGAACAAATGTCGGAGAATCGAACAAAGGAATCCTTCATCAGGATATCAAGGGACAGACAGATTGAGCTCGATCAGAATCGTATAGTGCGCACTGCGAACACTAGATGTCGCTGTAAGTCGCCAGAGCAACACGACCATTACCGGCGAACACGTTGTCAGGTCACTGTGGACCAGATTTTAATGACTGACCCGATGGGAATGGTCATCTGTTCTGGTGCATGCGCCGCTCGCCGACCTATGGGGGGAGGATGGGGGGGGGGGGGGGGGACGGGCCACCGCATGGAGAGTAGGAGAGGCGGGAAGAAGTCACGCGGCGGCCAACTTGGAGCGTTCGCCCCGTTTTGAGTCTCGTGCGGCGGGATTGCCGTCGTCGGCTGGAGGTGGTGACTGTATGAGGGGTCTGGGGGTCTGTTGGGGTTTGTAGGGGTGTCATCCGCCCCGGGGGTGACGCCCGGGGAGACACATGCCAGAACGTCGCGGCATGGTCGTGTTAGATTGCGAACTGATTGCCCTGTGGCGTACACTACGCACTATACAGCCTCATTAGGCCGGCGGTCTCTCGAAACGATCGAGCCAGTGAAAATATCTCCCTCACCTTACCGCCCTTATCCTCAATGCCCGAATACATACCGGTGCTTGTCCAACATTCAGATCCGAGAACAATGGTTCAACCCCTAAAATTAATTATGAAATATAACAGGCGCCCATCACGAGCATTATTTAGCACCTCCGCGTGAATCGGAGACTTCAGACTTCAGGTGTAGGTAGGATGCGGGATGGGGGTGCGGGGTGGGGGGTGGGGGGTGCGGGGCGGAGGATTGGGGGTGGGGCATACACCGACTCACAGTAATGGCCAGCAAAATTCAACCCATAAAATAGGTATGTGACTCTCGCTTGTACTGACATGCATTTTTTTAAATTCGTACATTTCAGTAATTTATATATTATGTAATGTAGGTTTACGGTGGAACTTCTGTTCGGCGCTCTGCACCAAAACTAGTCACATTTTGACAATGGAAAAGTCTGGTTTCCAACTGGGTAAAACTGTACACACTTTATCGTTTACACTCGCATCGTTCGCAGCAATTTCTCTCATGTTAAACATAGAGAATGTCCAATATACTTGTCTTTTAGGCCGCTCTGGCGCTTTCAAGGGATGAACTGGGCCAAATATGAAGAAAAAACAGCTCCTAAACCTCATTGTTTGATAGCGTCATGGGGCAATCACAACATGCAAGAAATGAGTGAAACCGCCCATGAATGAAACTTCAAGATATAAATAAAAATAGTCATTTCTGACTTCATCATGCCAAAAAAAATATCTTTTTTACAGAATTTCAAAGGAAATGTTCAAATAAACGGCTTGTCATTAGCTTTGAAATCCGAAATATAAAGTTTAAAGAGACGTGCAATGTTACAAGATATGAATGAAGCTTAATTGGATGCATTTTTTTTAAAGGCTAGACAATTTGATATAACAAGGTGAATTTGTGTTACATGAAAAAACGATAAATTCAAACTCTAGTTCAGCTATTCATCGTTAAAATTAGTCTGTTCAAATTTCGGACATAAAAGAAATATCTATCCAAGATATTTGTTAAGAAACGCTTTAACCGGGATTTCTTGGAACATAGACGAAAATGACGCTGTAGGCTATAATTGAAGACACGAGCTGTGTTGGAAAGTAATAATGAACAGTAATACAATTGCATTAGCAATGTGCAATCTAGTATGACTTTATATCGTTCAGTTGCGACGGCCCGGCCCCGTGACAGGAAGATCTCCAGGCTTCATAACGTCTTCGTGTATTGTGCACCAATTGTGCTCGCTTGATCCCAGTAAACGCATATCAAAACCACATATTCAGTCCTATAGCCCGTATGATAGATGCTTTCTGGAACGGTCTATTCCTGTGAAACGCGGTAGCCGTATACGTGTAATGCCACGTGTAAAGCCGCCAAATATAACACACCGGGTCTCTGTATAAGTCAAGGTTATCTACTGATAATGTGGTACCATTCATATGATGACATGATTAAGTCATTTCCTGTGCTGTTTTCTATGCCCGCATATTAACAGGCAGACAACCCAGGTAGAGGGACATTTAGTCCTGCCATCCGCATATGATCTGCATGCATCAGGTACTCAATGCCAGAAATCATGAAGGACACACATAACATATTAAGTAAAATTACAACTCATACTCTAAAGGGATAGTATATCAAAAAAAAACATCGTCGAAACATACACCTATGAATGTATCATACATAACTGCTATGTTTTTTCACAACATGTTTAGCTATAATGTGACACATATACCCAAGCCTTACGTTAAATGCCGTATGCTAAATGATTTGCGTTTCGTTATTTCTTTCATCATATAAAACTAAGTATTTTTGTTTTTCTTGGAGGTGGGTTCCATTCCACCGACATTTATATATTAATGGGACTCTCCTCAGCCATGCAATGCCACTTTGCATCAGGTACTAGTGTAACATTATTTTGTTTATTATCATGTTTTTTTATTATCATGTACTTTTTGTTATCATGTACTCCGTGTAACACGGCATTGGTAAAATAAATGACATTCACTCTCTAACGTACATCAGAGTCTAGCCGGCACAGCGTGAATGGGACAGCAGCGAATAGTAGGAAGTGGGTGGGGGAGGGGGGGGGGGGGGGGCGAGTCGGGCGGTGAGGGAGGGGGATTCGACGCGCTTCAAATGTTTTGTCTCAATACTGCGTCAATATTGTATCAACTAGCATCACTAGGCGAGATGGCCTGTGATCTTGACTTTAATTAGGGGATTCGAGGGGCGTGAAAACAGGTCAATGTTCCATGTTAGAGCTCATATATAGGGTATTTTGTGGTAAACTAGGGCACCCTGCAGCCACCCACTTTAAATTGGGGGTTGCGCAGTTGCCACTGCTGTCAATCCGGGGCATGAATATCCAGGCTCCAAGCAAACCTCTCGAGTGGAGGGTCAAAGTTTGAAGTCGACGAGTAATGAAATACATGCTTCAATCTGTAAATCAACAGTAAATCCGATAAACAAAGTACTTCACATCGACCTCCCCCCCCCCTCCCCCAGGTACCCTCCAAGCATGCACCCCCCCCCCTCCCTAGTTCAACAAATTACACGCTGCCCCCCAACTCTCTGGATCTGTGAGGCAACCATGTAAAATTAGACCGAGCGGGTGGTTCGTATTTTAGTGCGTGTCGCACTGGCGCGTGTTTCACCCATTTCCACACCGCAGTGGCATTATTCAACCCAATTAAACTTCTAGAACCCGGTGAAGTCAACGGGGGGTCGCACGAAAGCTGTTGCTAAAGGCGTAAATAGGGTCGGCAGCTAGACTCCGTGGCCCCACTCCAGTGTGGCTGGACTACCCCCCCCCCCCCCCACCCTCCTACTTCGCCCTGCCGGTGCCCTCCCCAGGTACCATGCCCCCCCCCCCACTCCCACCACACACGGCGTGCGGATGAATACAGCGCTCTGAGAGTTGTGAGTGTCGCTGGGATGGAGGCTGCTTGGTATAGTCCCGGCGTGTGACCCACTGCAGTTCTGCCAGACCGGACAGACCACCGTGATGGCGTCCCTCAGGCTCCTGGTTCGCTCGGCCCGACAGGTGGTCCAGGTGGTGTCCCGAGGGGAGGGGAAGCTCTCGGGGGGAGAGATGAAGGACATAGCTATACTGCAGCAGCGAGACGAGGATGGGTCCGAGGGCTACAGCGTCGCCATCGGAAGGTGCGTGTGTAGTATAGATCAGGGCAACATAATATCATATCTGGTAAACGTTATGTCTCAGTTGGCTCGCTAGATGGCGACACTGCAGGGCGCAGTCGAGCTATAATCCCGCCATAAAGATTTTGCCGCGTTGCTATCGGCTGATTGTTCGCTGAAGCCGGCCAATCACGGAGCAGGGGTTGAAGTGTGTGATTGGCTGATTCTTCCCAATCCTTCCACTTTAATCCGATTAAATTCAATGAAGCCGATAACGTTGGATTACGAATGACTGAGTGGGACGAGCGGGGGTGACGGGGCGTATAAGTGACCCCCCATGTATGGGTGTGGCGCTGGGGAGGTGGGGAGGTGGGGCTGACGGGGCGTATATGTGACCCCCCATGTATGGGTGTGGCGCTGGGGAGGTGGGGAGATGTGGCGGGCGGGGCGTATGTGTGACCCCCCATGTATGGGTGTGGCGCTGGGGAGGTGGGGAGGTGGGGCTGACGGGGCGTATGTGTGACCCCCCATGTATGGGTGTGGCGCTGGGGAATTGGGGAGGTGGGGCGGGCGGGGCGTATGTGTGACCTCCCATGTATGGGTGTGGCGCTGGGGAGGTGGGGAGGTGGGGCGGGCGGGGCGTATGTGTGAGCCCCCATGTATGGGTGTGGCGCTGGGGAGGTGGGGAGGTGGGGCGGGCGGGGCGTAGGTGTGACCCCCCATGTATGGGTGTGGCGTTGGAAAGGTGGGGAGGTGTGGCGGGCGGGGCGTATGTGTGAGCCCCCATGTATGGGTGTGGCACTAAGGGGGGTGGGGAGGTGGGGCGGGCGGGGCGTATGTGTGAGCCCCCATGTATGGTTGTGGCGCTGGGGAGGTGGGGAGGTGGGGCGGGCGGGGCGTATGTGTGACCCCCCATGTATGGGTGTGGCGCTGGGGAGGTGGGGAGGTGTGGCGGGCGGGGCGTATGTGTGACCCCCCATGTATGGGTGTGGCGCTGGGGAGGTGGGGAGGTGGGGCTGACGGGGCGTATGTGTGACCCCCCATGTATGGGTGTGGCGCTGGGGAGGTGGGGAGGTGGGGCGGGCGGGGCGTATGTGTGACCTCCCATGTATGGGTGTGGCGCTGGGGAGGTGGGGAGGTGGGGCGGGCGGGGCGTAGGTGTGACCCCCCGTGTATGGGTGTGGCACTAAGGGGGGTGGGGAGGTGGGGCGGGCGGGGCGTATGTGTGAGCCCCCATGTATGGGTGTGGCGCTGGGGAGGTGGGGAGGTGGGGCGGGCGGGGCGTATGTGTGACCCCCCATGTATGGGTGTGGCGCTGGGGAGGTGGGGAGGTGGGGCGGGCGGGGCGTAGGTGTGACCCCCCATGTATGGGTGTGGCGCTGGGGAGGTGGGGAGGTGTGGCGGGCGGGGCGTATGTGTGACCCCCCATGTATGGGTGTGGCACTAAGGGGGGTGGGGAGGTGTGGCGGGCGGGGCGTATGTGTGACCCCCCATGTATGGGTGTGGCACTAAGGGGGGTGGGGAGGTGGGGCGGGCGGGGCGTATGTGTGAGCCCCCATGTATCGGTGTGGCGCTGGGGAGGTGGGGAGGTGGGGCGGGCGGGGCGTATGTGTGACCCCCATGTATGGGTGTGGCGCTGGGTAGGTGGGGAGGTTGGGCGGGCGGGGCGTATTTGTGGGTGTGGGTGTGCGGGTGTGGGTGTGGGTGTGGGTGTGGGTGTGGCGGTTGGGAGGGTGTATGGGTTGGTGTGAGTGTGTCCGTGAGGCGGTGGGGCGGTGGGGTGGGCTGGGTGCATGTGGGCGAAGTGGAGTGTGTTGGCGTGTAGGTGTGTAGCATTCTCCGAACCCATGTGGAAAAAGGAAACGTATGTGGTTGTCAACTCTGACCTGCCTTGTCAATTCTGACTTGCCCCCGTATATACATAAGTCAATCAATAATCAATTATCCTTAAGTTCTAATCTAATGTAGATTATGAAATATATTAACGTAACAAGATGGGCGTACAGACAGGGTACAAAGCGTATGGGGAAGTGAACACTCCCCATCCACGCAGAAATGCGACTTTCAATTAAGTTCATTGTTCTATGTTGACATTGAACAGTTGGTGCCACGCTAAAACAAATTTAGCTTACATTATTCGTCTCTGTTTACTGTCTTACATACCCGAGTTATAACGCCCCAAATAGTAGCAGGTAATACTTATTCCAGTCAGTACACACTACACAAATCAAAGCTCACCGGCCAATCTGGTGACATCATTGGGGAATTTCAAAATAGAGCTCAGATGCAATACTCCTAGAAGTAAACCCGCCGGACCTCACTTTTGCTACTTTGACGAACGCGTCTATAGTGATTTCGTGGAATAAAAACTGTAAGCTCCGACTTAATCACATTCCTATTTTTTTATCTTCCATAAACAATTTTAACCTGGAGCTAAACAAAATTGTGGCACCAACGCTTTAACCAACAGTTTAACCAATTTAGCAAATTATTCATGTTACTATTGTTATGAGATCGTCGTATGTCTTTGACCCTGCAAACTCCACTACTGCCAATAGCAGTCCCGACAAAAGTGGGGAGCAGTTATTTTGTCTCTGCCTTTGGGTCAGAATGGACAAGGAAGTCAGAATCGACAACACACGTGGCGTCCTTGATCTGACCTGTTCCCATGTATGGCCTCTTGAAGAAGCTTCTTCTTTTGGGAAATCTTAGTCAAATGCGAAAGTCCAGCTCCAGGGCTCAAAAAGTACTTTCAAGACTTAAATCCCAAATATGTTGCAATCAAACATGGGACTCAAGACTTAGCCCACCATTAGCATTAGATTTCCCATACATCGATCATGAATTCGACCTTCAGCTTACCGTCCCACCGTGCTCCGCGATTATTGCTTGACGCTGTAAGCCCAGTCAGTGAGGGCTGAAGCTTTGCCAACATATTAGAGGCCACGTAGAAGTAAGAATAACCATGGATACCTTGTGTCTGTGTAACTTGTGGGTTTTTCCCGACAGGGACGGGACAATCCTTGCCATCGGACTTGACTCCGAGGTGGACGCCGCCTATCCGGACAGAGGCGACTGCACCGTCATCGACTCCTCCGGAAAGTGCATCATTCCCGGTCAGTGAATGGGATGGCCATATAGGCCCGACTATCATATTGATTATGAGTATCATTAATAACAGTGTTATTATTTCTGTGGTTTATTCCGTTAGTAGTATAAACATGAATACAGATATATGAAGTTAATTAGAACAATTTCTACTATAAATATATTGTTTGGCGAAAATATTTTTTTTTTTCGGTATATGTATGTTTGTTATGAATATGTATGTATTGGATAAATACCATTGTCGTCTTATACCCAATTAATTAGGGCGATAACTAATTCTGAGATCTGTATTTAATGGCACGTGCCTCGCAGGCTTGGTGGACGGCCACACTCACTCGGTCTGGGCCGGAGACCGGGTCCACGAATTCGCCATGAAGGTCAGGCCACTAACTGAATTAAGAAACTCAGACTCATATAAATTCGCTAGCTCACAGATAGTAGGAATAATTCGGAAATAATATTATTTATCAATGATATCTGCCTATATATGTGGGTTACATTAGGTGCACAGGAAGCCACAAATCTGCAGACTCTGAGACCAAGCAAATGGGAGATGTCTGCGGGTTGGGGGTGATGGGGGTAGGGTACCTTGAACAATGTGCCGTTTCAAACGGTTGGGACAGAACAGAAATCAGCTGGCCTGCCTTTATGTACGCACAACAACAACTCCTGGTTGAAATGGTATATAAAATGTTTCTCATGTCATGTTGTAACAATATTATTTTCCTGTAATTTGAACCTCACATGCGCAAAGCCGAGTTTGTATTTATAAAACGCCCCTTCCTGCCCCTCCCCACCCCGCCCCCCCCCCCCGCATTGCCAGTTGGCGGGCGCTACTTACATGGAGGTTCACGAGGCGGGCGGCGGCATCATGTTCACCGTCGACCACGTGCGTCGCGCCTCCGAGGACGACCTCTACGCGACCTTCAAGACCTATGCGGGCCGGATGCTGGCGGCGGGCACGACGCTTGCTGAGTGTAAGAGTGGCTACGGCCTGGACGCCGACACCGAAATGAAGATGTTGAGAGTTCTGGAGCGAGGCAGACGGGATCCCGAGGTGGCCGTGGACATTAGTAGCACCTACTGCGGGGCGCACGCCGTGCCCAGGTAACTATTGGAGGGAGATACCCCTAGGCGGGGGGGACTATTGCGGTGAGACACCCCTTGCTGGGGGACTATTGCGGTGAGACACCCCTTGCTGGGGGACTATTGCGGTGAAACACACCTTGCTGGGGGACTATTGTGGTGAAACGCTCATTTATGGCAAACTATTGCGGTGAAACACCCCTTGCCGGGGGACTGTTGCGGTGAAGCCCCTTGCTGAGGGACTACTGTGGTGAAAGACCCCTTGCTGGGAAACTACTGCGGTGAAACACCCTATGCCGGGGGACTATTGTGGTGAAACCCCCTGCTGAGGGACTATTGTGGTGAAACGTCCCTTGCCAGGGGACTATTGTGGTGAAACACCCTTTTCCAGGGGACTATTGTGGTGAGACACCCCTTGCTTGAAGACTATTGTGGTGAGACACCCCTTGCCGGGGGATTATTGTGGTAAAACACCCCTTGCTGGGAGACTATTGGTAACTATAGTCGTAATACACATCCTGGCCATTATTTCTTACAACCTTGACCTTTCAACCGCCCTTGACCCTGCCGTTCAGAGGAAGCACACCGGAAGAGGCGACGAGGGATGTGCTTGAGGTGCAGCTGCCACGCCTTCAGGATCTACGGGAGCGTGGGGAGCTGCACGTGGACAACGTGGATGTCTTCTGTGAGAAGGGCGTCTTCGACGTGGAGCAGTCAGCCAGGATCCTGAAGGCAGGCGTCCGGCAGGGACTGGCCATAAACTTCCACGGCGAGGAACTCAACAGGCTCAATTCCGCTGAGGTCGGTGTGCCGCGGGGGCTATTAATCGTAATGTATGCGATTTATGCGTAGTGAAATGAAAGAGGTTTATTCCATCTGTCGTTTCTGATCTAACTAGGCGTACATGTACAGAATACATAACAGTTAAATTAGATTTTCAAATAAGGATGTCTGTTCGATCGTTTTTGCGAGCCGACTTTCACAATTGGATCCAGATGGGAGCGTCACTAGGAGCGAGGGCCATCAGCCATCTGGAGTGTGTGTCTGAGGAGGGTATGGCGGCCATGGCCCGAGCGGGCACCCTGGCGGTCGTCCTGCCAACCACCGCCTACATCCTGCGCCTCGACTCTCCCCCCGTCCGCCGGATGATCGAGGCCGGCGTGGCAGTGGCCCTCGGCAGCGACTTCAACCCCAACGCCCACTGTATGGCAATGGTAAGCCCCGCCCCCTCTACACCGCCCACTGCATGGCAAATGGTAAGCCCCGCCCCCCTCTACACCGCCCACTGTACGACAATGGTAAGCCCCGCCCCCTCTACACCGCCCACTGCATGGCAAATGGTAAGCCCCGCCCCCTCTACACCGTCTACTGCATGGCAATGGAAAGCCCCGCCTCCCTCTACACCGCCCACTGCATGGCAATGGTAAGCCCCGCCCCCCTCTACACCGCCCACTGCATGGCAATGGTAAGCCCCGCCCCCCTCTACACCGCCCACTGTATGGCAATGGTAAGCCCCGCCCCCCTCTACACCGCCCACTGTATGGCAATGGTAAGCCCCGCCCCTCTCTACACCGCCCACCGCATGGCAATGGTAAGCCCCGCCCCCCTCTACACCGCCCACTGTATGGCAATGGTAAGCCCCGCCCCCCTCTACACCGCCCACTGTATGGCAATGGTAAGCCCCGCCCCCCTCTACACCGCCCACTGCATGGCAATGGTAAGCCCCACCCCCGTCTACACCGCCCACTGCATGGCAATGGTAAGCCCCGCCCCCTCTACACCGCCCACTGTATGGCAATGGTAAGCCCCGCCCCCCTCTACACCGCCCACTGTATGGCACTGGTAGACCCCGCCCCCCTCTACACCGCCCACTGCATGGCAATGGTAAGCTCCGCCCCCCTCTACACCGCCCACTGTATGGCAATGGTAAGCCCCGCCCCCCTCTACACCGCCCACTGCATGGCAATGGTAAGCCCCGCCCCCTCTACACCGCCCACTGCATGGCAATGGTAAGCCCCGCCCCCCTCTACACCGCCCACTGCATGGCAATGGTAAGCCCCGCCCCCTCTACACCGCCCACTGCATGGCAAATGGTAAGCCCCGCCCCCCTCTACACCGCCCACTGTACGACAATGGTAAGCCCCGCCCCCTCTACACCGCCCACTGCATGGCAAATGGTAAGCCCCGCCCCCTCTACACCGTCTACTGCATGGCAATGGAAAGCCCCGCGCCCCTCTACACCGCACACTGCATGGCAATGGTAAGCCCCGCCCCCCTCTACACCGCCCACTGCATGGGAATGGTAAGCCCCGCCCCCCGCTACACCGCCCACTGCATGGCAATGGTAAGCCCCGCCCTCTCTACACCGCCTACTGCATGGCAATGGAAAGCCCCGCGCCCCTCTACACCGCACACTGCATGGCAATGGTAAGCCCCGCCCCCCTCTACACCGCCCACTGCATGGGAATGGTAAGCCCCGCCCCCCGCTACACCGCCCACTGCATGGCAATGGTAAGCCCCGCCCTCTCTACACCGCCTACTGCATGGCAATGGAAAGCCCCGCGCCCCTCTACACCGCACACTGCATGGCACTGTTAAGCCCCGCCCCCCTCCGCAACGCCCACTGCATGGCAATGGTAAGCCCCGCCTCCCTCTCCAGTGCCCACATCATGGCAATAGTAAGCCCCGCCCCCCTGTCCAGTGCCCACTTCATGGCAATGGTAAGCCCCGCCCCCCTCTACAATCCCACTTCATGGCAATGGTAAGCCACGCCCCCCTGCCTAACGCCCACTCCATGGCAGTGGTAAGCCCCGCCCATAGTATAAAATACTAAGCGTTCTACGGTGTTACGCGATCTAAAACGGTTTTAACACATGCACAGTAATATCTCCTGCCTCGAATGCAAGCAGTTTTAGGATTAGGTCAAGCCGACAGGACTATCCAGATTCCCTCCCAGATGTTTAGTGCAGTTGGGTAAAACCGCGCAAGCTCCGTCAAAATCGATCACCTTCCTATATTGACCAAGTTGGTAACAGTCGCAGATCCACGAGGGTGGGGTGATAAGGGTGATCACTCCACTCACTCTTACTGGACTATATATTCCAGTTGATATCGAAAGTGTTCAAGGACGTAACCTCCATATACTTTGCCATGACTGTCAGTGTCTATTTAGGATGCATTTTTCGACCAAGCATTTCTCTCGCAATGACTACAAAATCGAGCACTTTTCTCTCGTTCTCCATATGGCTTCTATGGCTTGGGCGGCACACCCCCACCTCTGAGGTAATGCAGAGTTGCCATGTATTCTTAGCGTGTCTCCTGGTCTCTGGCAGCCCGTGGTACTGCACCTGGCGTGCGTCCTCTTCCACATGAGCATGCCCGAGGCCCTGGCGGCGGCCACCATCAACGGAGCCGCATCCCTGGGCAAATCTCAACGCCAGGGGTCGCTGGAGGTCGGCAAGCTCGGTGACCTTGTCATCCTGGACGCGCCAAGGTGAGTCGGCAGGCATCTCGTACAGCGGTGTACTTCTGCGCTTATCTGTATCTGTCACACTCGACCGAGCATTCTCCGACCTCTTCAGGTACAAGATGTTGGGGGTTCGTTTCACAAAGTAATCTCATTAAGACAATGGTAGATGGTTCTGCTGCCCGGTGAGCCAAACGTACATAAGTCACCAGTGAATACACATGATACAGAACATCGATTAAACCCCGTATGAGTCAGACCCTGGGCCGCAAAACTGAGCCCTGCCGTTCGGTTTACTGACATATAACACAATCATGCTCATTTAAGCAAGGGTATATGTCTTTTCACTAAACGTTTAATATGTTGATCCGATTGTTTTAAAATATATTGTGACCGCCACCCCCCCTCCCGTTTTGAGGAAGACCTTTATTTTTCTGTGCAACATTTAAGCCATATTAGACGTGGGCCCTTCCTCCGCCAAAAAAATGGTAGAACCCCCACCCCATTCGTCAATTTGGTGCCCCCCCCCCCCGTCCGAAATTTCCAGTGTCTAGTTGACACTAATTAATTGGTATCCATGTTTATTTACAGATGGGAACACATCATTTATCAACTAGGAAGTTATCACCATGTGATCAGTCACGTGATCAAAGAGGGTGTTGTTGTCCACTCCAGGGACGCCAAGACCTGAGTGCGGCATGTTAGCTGGTGTTAGCTGGTGTTAGCTGGTGTTAGGTGTATGGGCACACAGTTTGTACGCTGTCTCTGTAGTGACGGTGACAACAAATAAATTATGCAACTGAAATTTCATTTATGTTATTATTAAAGACTGTGTATGGCTCACTGCAGTTTACAGCCAGGAGCGAAAACGATTTCATTTAATGATGCGACCCCAGTGCACAGTCATCGCACACATAAGAAATTGTAAAATAAGTCAAGTAAATGCCGTTAACATATATAAAGGCCGTATTTAAGTACGTTAACATTGCGAACTTCATACATTTTCTGTGGAACAATTTTCGTTGATCGTTGATCAGCATGTACCACGAGAACGAAGATTTCACGGTAGAGGGCGTTCCGCTAACGATAGAGTGTTGCGAGGTAAGAGAACCCTCTGCTTGGAGAACGAATTCGTGTGGGTGTTCATTCGCTAGGAATTTTTTCAGTGACATCTGAGAAGCGAATTCTTTTCTTTGTTTATCATCTGCAGTTTCGAAACTAGGGACCCTGATACCGCGTGTATTAGGCATAGGAGAGCTCCCTAACGCGGATTTATGGAAATTCGCGAAACCATTGTCCTATGAATATTCAGAGCGTTGCCTGGCGAAAGAATATGCGAATGTATTTAGAAAGCAGCCGACAAGAGAGATATAACGAGCCCCTAGCGGAGAGATTTGAAGGCAGTGAATGTCCTGGTGCGAGAGAGCGAGAGAAGAGCCAACGTCAATATGTATACAATCGAAGGAGCCAGCAATAAAACGGTCAGTTGTATTGAGAATTTATTGTCGGTAGAATGGCGTGATTAATACTCTAAATGACAGAGTGCAAGATATATGTTACATTTGAAAGAGTGCAAGATATATGTTAAATTTAAAAGTAACACATTTGCATTGTAAGAATGAGCGGATATTCCGTCCGTCGCACCATTAGGATGCTATATGTACTGCTAAATATGACATAGTTTACAATACAGTTTATGTGTAATACCAATTATGGTCTAAAGCATATACTATTTCAACGCGTCCAATAACAGATGTGTTCAAAATATCTGTGTTTAATTGAAACCACAGTATCAACTCGATATAATGGCGGTCAGTTCGATTTCTTGCAGTCATTCCGACCAATGACGGCCATACCGACTACTGGCCGTCAGTCAGTGTACTGGTGGGCGGTCTGACTACTGGTGGGCGGTCCGACTACTGGCCGTCAGTCCGACTACTGGCCGTCAGTCCGACTACTATCCGGCAGTCCCACTACTATCCGTCAGTCCGACTACTGGCCGTCAGTCCGACTACTGGCCGTCAGTCCGACTATTGGCCGTCAGTCCGACTACTGGCCGTCAGTCCGACTACTGGTGGGCGGTCTGACTACTGGCCGTCAGTCCGACTACTGGCCGTCAGTCCGACTACTGGCCGTCATTCCGACTACTGGTGGGCGGTCTGACTACTGGCCGTCAGTCCGACTACTGGCCGTCAGTCCGACTACTGGTGGTCAGTCCGACTACTGGTGGTCAGTTCGACTACTAGCCGTCAGTCCGACTACTGGCCGTCAGTCCGACTACTGGCCGTCAGTCCGACTACTGGCCGTCAGTCCCACTACTATCCGTCAGTCCGACTACTGGCCGTCAGTCCGACTACTGCCCGTCAGTCCGACTACTGGTGGGCGGTCTGACTACTGGCCGTCAGTCCGACTACTGGCCGTCAGTCCGACTACTGGTGGTCAGTCCGACTACTGGCCGTCAGTCCGACTACTATCCGTCAGTCCGACTACTGGCCGTTAGTCCGACTACTGCTCGTCAGTCCGACTACTGGTGGGCGGTCTGACTACTGGCCGTCAGGCCGACTACTGCCCGTCAGTCCGACTACTGGTGGTCAGTCCGACTACTGGCCGTCAGTCCGACTACTGGTGGTCAGTCCGACTACTGGTGGTCAGTCCGACTACTGGCCGTCAGTCCGACTACTGGTGGTCAGTCCGACTACTGGCCGTCAGTTCGACTACTGGCAGTCAGTCCGACTACTGGCCGTCAGTCCGACTACTGGTGGTCAGTCCGACTACTGGCCGTCAGTCCGACTACTGGCCGTCAGTCCGACTACTGGTGGTCAGTCCGACTACTGGTGGTCAGTCCGACTACTGGCCGTCAGTCCGACTACTGGCCGTCAGTCCGACTACTGGTGGTCAGTCCGACTACTGGCCGTCAGTCCGACTACTGGCCGTCAGTCCGACTACTGGTGGTCAGTCCGACTACTGGCCGTCAGTCCGACTACTGGTGGTCAGTCCGACTACTGGCCGTCAGTCCGACTACTGGTGGTCAGTCCGACTACTGGCCGTCAGTCCGACTACTGGTGGTCAGTCCGACTACTGGCCGTCAGTCCGACTACTGGCCGTCAGTCCGACTACTGGCGGTCAGTCCGACTACTGGCCGTCAGTCCGACTACTGGTGGTCAGTCCGACTACTGGTGGTCAGTCCGACAACTGGCCGTCAGTCCGACTACTGGCCGTCAGTCCGACTACTGGTGGTCAGTCCGACTACTGGCCGTCAGTCCGACTACTGGTGGTCAGTCCGACTACTGGCCGTCAGTCCGACTACTGGCCGTCAGTCCGACTACTGGTGGTCAGTCCGACTACTGGCCGTCAGTCCGACTACTGGTGGTCAGTCCGACTACTGGCCGTCAGTCCGACTACTGGTGGTCAGTCCGACTACTGGCCGTCAGTCCGACTACTGGTGGTCAGTCCGACTACTGGCCGTCAGTCCGACTACTGGCCGTCAGTCCAACTACTGGCGGTCAGTCCGACTACTGGCCGTCAGTCCGACTACTGGTGGTCAGTCCGACTACTGGTGGTCAGTCCGACTACTGGCCGTCAGTCCGACTACTGGTGGTCAGTCCGACTACTGGTGGTCAGTCCGACTACTGGCCGTCAGTCCGACTACTGGTGGTCAGTCCGACTACTGGCCGTCAGTCCGACTACTGGTGGTCAGTCCGACTACTGGTGGTCAGTCCGACTACTGGTGGTCAGTCCGACTACTGGCCGTCAGTCCGACTACTGGTGGTCAGTCCGACTACTGGCCGTCAGTCCGACTACTGGTGGTCAGTCCGACTACTGGCCGTCAGTCCGACTACTGGCCGTCAGTCCGACTACTGGCCGTCAGTCCGACTACTGGCCGTCAGTCCGACTACTGGCCGTCAGTCCGACTACTGGCCGTCAGTCCGACTACTGGCCGTCAGTCCGACTACTGGTGGTCAGTCCGACTACTGGCCGTCAGTCCGACTACTGGCCGTCAGTCCGACTACTGGCCGTCAGTCCGACTACTGGCCGTCAGTCCGACTACTGGCCGTCAGTCCGACTACTGGTGGTCAGTCCGACTACTGGCCGTCAGTCCGACTACTGGGGGTCAGTCCGACTACTGGCAGTTTAATCCTGGTGTCCGCATACAGTTCGCCCGGCGAATCTGTCTCCAGAGCGGCCTTCCAGTGTCGCCCTCTAGTGGTCGTTGTGAGTGGCCAGTCGCTTCCGCTTGCGCTTTGCCAGGGGCGAGCTGCCGATGAAGCTGGCGGTGGGGGAGTTCACGGGAGTCTCCATTAACTGCTTGCTGTGGTAATCATCCATGTAGGGCTTAACCGCGCGCCAGATCTGAAACATCCATTCCGTCATTATTAACGTTGTTCTCAAGAACCAATGGGATAGAAGAACTAGACCTCGCTTAAAACTGCATGTGGAGTTGTTTCGCTGTTTTTGAATGCCAAATTTGCGTATAAGAACACAAACCTAAGGCCTTAAGGTTCATAACAGACCATAATCACCTACCATATCGCTCACCAATTATCTACCAATGAGCAAAACATTTCAAATTCACGAATTGTCCTCCACAAAAATAAAAACTTGTGCTGATTTGAAACGTCATAAACGTGTGTACACAAGTCGTTTACCTGTGCCACCGACAGGGGGCCCAAGCGCTAAATTATATGAGACAATAGAAGCATCCGGAGCGCCACTTTTTCTTTGGCGGTGGCCGTTGACACTGCTTGTGGTCAAAGGTAACATTTACTGTTTATGTTTATTTTGGTACAGCCGTTGCAACGGTCAGCTCCACATGTAGCTTTAAGCATTAACCCGAATATTTTGCTGCAATTGCACACCTCAACATACACATTAATTACTCATCGTCGTCATGAATGGCGATCACTATGCAAGAAGAAGCTAAAAGACTAAATAGCCCATATATGAACATATAACAGACCGAGACGTTTATTGGAAAAAAAGAACATGTAGCAACAAAGTTACATTTTATGACAGGCATAAATGAAGCAATGACTTGGTAGGGAGATTCCCATTAAGACCTGGGAGTCATCCTTGTGTCTGACTGACCTTCTCCTCTTTCAGGAGCTCGGTGACTCCGTCAATATCGGGGGACATCACTCTGTCTTTATCCCATGGCCTGGGGGAAAAACAAACACCAGACATTTTTATTCATGTTATTATTATTACGTAGATTACGAATCGGCAAGACAAAGAGTTCCAAATCATGAAGTCCTTTAACCTGCCTCGGTGGGATCATAATAGCTAAGTATCGGTAACGGCTAACAATGTAGTAGAGGATAACGGTCTATTGTAACTAGATTTAAATAGGTCAGTGTGAGTGATTTGTTTGTATCCTGTCCCAATTCTCACTCACTTGGCCACCTGGCGGACGAGCCTGTACACCTCCTCCAGAGGCGCGGTCGTCTTGAGCGGCCTGAGGAACTCGATGGCCTGGCAGGCAGCAAGCAGCTCAATGGCGATCACTGGAAACACGACAATTATCTTCAAGTGGCATATCGAGCTTACCGTTGCAACGGGTGCACCAAAGTGAAAAAAATTATACTTCAGTGGCTAAATGGGTGTCTGAGGCAAGCGAAATGTTGCTCGATGTGTTAAATGATCAAGAGATGCGGGGAAGTGGCCATTTAGACCTGATTCACCCCCCGCTTTTGAGCACCTGCTGACTTTGAGTTTCAAACATTCAACACACAGGGGAAGTGGCGCTCTAGACGCCTCTGTGGTCAGATATAGCTGGAGCTAGGGCGGTGGGACCGGTAAACAACATGCGTGCACACGTTTATGACGTTTCACAACAGGCACAAGTTTTCACTTTTGTGGATGGAAAATTGAAGAATTTGGATTGTTTTGGTCATTGGCAGATACTTGGTGCTGAATATGGTAGGTGTATGGTATATGGAACTTTAAGCTAGAACACCTTAACGTGTTGCCACAGAGCCAATCTCGTGTGGTCATACACAGTGCGACAACTGACGAACGTGTATGTTCTTGATGACTTGCTTGATGAATTCCAAATCATGAAGTTCTTTGTCACGCCTCGGCAGGATCCCAATAACTAAGTATCGGTAAGTAAGGTCCTGTGACCCCCCACCCCCCAAGGTCCTGTGACCCCCCACCCCCCTTGGTAGATTGTTCGGGGTAGCAGGTTCTTGCTGTTGCCTCCCGCCAAGGCAATATAAAGATATCTGAGCGGGGTTCTTGAGGGTGTTTGAGGGAGAATGTCCTTGGTCCATGCCAGTAAAGACGTAGACGCCACACCCGCATTATGGTACTGAACCCCCATATTATAATGTGGAGCCCCCATTTTCGCCATCCCCGCCGGTTGTAAGAATTTAGATCAAACCGAAGTGAATCCCCCTCTCAAATTCTCAAATGTTTGGATCCACATCAGCTTGTGATCCCCCCATGATTGTTGCTGGATCCACATCAGCTTGTGATCCCCCCATGATTGTTGCTGGATCCACATCAGCTTGTGATCCCCCCATGATTGTTGCTGGATCCACATCAGCTTGTGATCCCCCCATGATTGTTGCTGGATCCACATCAGCTTGTGATCCCCCCATGATTGTTGCTGGATCCACATCAGCTTGTGTTCCCCCCATGATTGTTCCTGGATCCACATCAGCTTGTGATCCCCCCATGATTGTTGCTGGATCCACATCAGCTTGTGATCCCCCCATGGTTGTTGCTGGATCCACATCAGCTTGTGATCCCCCCATGGTTGTTGCTGGATCCACATCAGCTTGTGATCCCCCCATGATTGTTGCTGGATCCACATCAGCTTGTGATCCCCCCATGATTGTTGCTGGATCCACATCAGCTTGTGTTCCCCCCATGATTGTTCCTGGATCCACATCAGCTTGTGATCCCCCCATGATTGTTGCTGGATCCACATCAGCTTGTGACCCCCCCATGATTGTTGCTGGATCCACATCAGCTTGTGTTCCCCCCATGGTTGTTGCTGGATCCACATCAGTTTGTGATCCCCCCATGGTTGTTGCTGGATCCACATCAGCTTGTGATCCCCCCATGATTGTTGCTGGATCCACATCAGCTTGTGATCCCCCCATGGTTGTTGCTGGATCCACATCAGCTTGTGTTCCCCCCATGGTTGTTGCTGGATCCACATCAGTTTGTGATCCCCCCATGGTTGTTGCTGGATCCACATCAGCTTGTGATCCCCCCATGGTTGTTGCTGGATCCACATCAGTTTGTGATCCCCCCATGGTTGTTGCTGGATCCACATCAGCTTGTGATCCCCCCATGGTTGTTGCTGGATCCACATCAGCTTGTGTTCCCCCCATGGTTGTTGCTGGATCCACATCAGCTTGTGATCCCCCCATGATTGTTGCTGGATCCACATCAGCTTGTGATCCCCCCATGATTGTTGCTGGATCCACATCAGCTTGTGTTCCCCCCATGGTTGTTGCTGGATCCACATCAGTTTGTGATCCCCCCATGGTTGTTGCTGGATCCACATCAGCTTGTGATCCCCCCATGGTTGTTGCTGGATCCACATCAGCTTGTGTTCCCCCCATGGTTGTTGCTGGATCCACATCAGCTTGTGATCCCCCCATGATTGTTGCTGGATCCACATCAGCTTGTGATCCCCCCATGATTGTTGCTGGATCCACATCAGCTTGTGTTCCCCCCATGGTTGTTGCTGGATCCACATCAGTTTGTGATCCCCCCATGGTTGTTGCTGGATCCACATCAGCTTGTGATCCCCCCATGGTTGTTGCTGGATCCACATCAGCTTGTGTTCCCCCCATGGTTGTTGCTGGATCCACATCAGCTTGTGATCCCCCCATGATTGTTGCTGGATCCACATCAGCTTGTGATCCCCCCATGATTGTTGCTGGATCCACATCAGCTTGTGATCCCCCCATGATTGTTGCTGGATCCACATCAGCTTGTGTTCCCCCCATGGTTGTTGCTGGATCCACATCAGCTTGTGTTCCCCCCATGGTTGTTGCTGGATCCACATCAGCTTGTGATCCCCCCATGATTGTTGCTGGATCCACATCAGCTTGTGATCCCCCCATGATTGTTGCTGGATCCACATCAGCTTGTGTTCCCCCCATGGTTGTTGCTGGATCCACATCAGTTTGTGATCCCCCCATGGTTGTTGCTGGATCCACATCAGCTTGTGATCCCCCCATGGTTGTTGCTGGATCCACATCAGCTTGTGTTCCCCCCATGGTTGTTGCTGGATCCACATCAGCTTGTGATCCCCCCATGATTGTTGCTGGATCCACATCAGCTTGTGATCCCCCCATGATTGTTGCTGGATCCACATCAGCTTGTGATCCCCCCATGGTTGTTGCTGGATCCGCCCTTGCCTTGCCCCACCACCTACTCACCGACCTGGCCCCAAGTGTCCTTGCTCCACCTGTTCACTGACCTTGTCCACCTGCTTACTGACCTTGTCCACCTGCTCACTGACCTTGTCCACCTGCTCACTGACCTTGTCCACCTGCTCACTTACCTTGCCCCACGTACTGACCCTGCCGCACATACTCATTGATCCTCTCCGAAGTACTCACTGACCTTGTCCCAAGTAGTCACTGACCTTGTCCCAAGTAGTCACTGACCTTGTCCCAAGTACTCACTGATATTGTCCCAAGTACTCAATGAGCTTGTCCCAAGTACTCACTGACTTTGTCCCAAGAACTCCCTGACCTTGCCCCACCTGCTCAATGACCTTGCCCCAGCTGCTCAATGACCTTGTTTCATGTGTTCAATGACCTTGCCCCACCAGCTCATTGACCTTGGTCCTTGTGCTCAATGACCTTGCACGACGTGCTCACTGACCTTGCTCCACGTGCTCCACGACCTGTACCGCCTTCCTGGCGGAGAAGCCTCCCATACTGACGTGGTCTTCGGTCCCGGCCGACGTCGACAGCGAGTCGACTGAACTCGGGTGGCACAACACCTTGTTCTCAGACACTAAAACAAAGCCGTGATGATGATGGAAAAGATATTGATACGTCAAAAAAAATTCAACCGTAAAGTAACAGTAAAGGCAATTCCACGTAAGAAACCGTTCATACCTTGCTTGAGGTATATGTCCCCAAACTACAAGGAAGTCTTTTTGCGTTTCATGAAGGCCCTCTCATGTAAATATATATTTCTGGGGGTGCAGATGGACAATCGTGTATTAAAGTCTCCACGGGACATGACTTACCCAGAGCGGCAGCCGTGCATTAAAGTCTCCACGGGACATGACTTATCCCGAGCGGCGGCCGTACATTAAAGTCTCCACGGGACATGACTTACCCAGAGCGGCGGCCGTGCATTAAAGTCTCCACGGGACATGACTTACCCAGAGCGGCGGCCGTGCATTAAAGTCTTCACGGGACATGACTCACCCAGAGCGGCAGCCGTGCATTAAAGTCTCCACGGGACATGACTCACCCAGAGCGGCGGCCGTGCATTAAAGTCTCCACGGAACATGACTCACCCAGAGCGGCGGCCGTGCATTAAAGTCTCCACGGGACATGACTTACCCAGAGCGGCGGCCGTGCCTTAAAGTCTACACGGGACATGACTTACCCAGAGCGGCGGCCGTGCATTAAAGTCTCCACGGGACATGACTCACCCAGAGCGGCGGCCGTGCATTGTGCTATCATGAAGCCGGAATTGAGACCGCCGTTGTTTGTGAGGAACGCTGGAAGTTCACTGTAGGCTGAGGAGGAAGTAAGCACACGCGTAACTATTCAATACTGTATTAAAGCAACCTACTTACAAGCACCATCTTAGATTTTTTACATTTTAGAATCAAGACTAAAAGTAAATCAAAATTATGAAGGATATGTTTTATATGTCTTTGAGTCTGTAAAAAAAACTATTTCAACATAAAACTGCGCGGATTGGTTATCGCGCGCAGACGTCCTAGCGAGCTGCTGTCGACATCAAACAGAATACCGAACAGCGAACAGGCGCGCAGGAATATAAATCCGTGTCATATTATTAATATAATTATTTGTACCGATATAAGCCAATATTTTATATTTACAATGTGACGTCAATGATAGCAGTCATAAGGCCCTTAAGTGGAGTCGCCTCTCTCAAAGAGGACAGATGTGCTACTGTATATGTCTTCGTATTTTACTGTCTATGTTCTGGTGCGACTTGTTACCGCCTTGACAAATAAATGATTTCAATTTTTTAAATATATGGATTCAGACTGAGATAATATAGCGTCCCATTGGAAGGCCGTGAGCATAGAGGTAATGGATGCAGTGGGGGGGGGGGGGGGGGTTGTACCTGGGTTGATGAGGCGTTCGATCCGCCTCTCGCTGATGTTGGCCAGCTCATGCACTCCGATAGCAAGGTAATCCAGGGCCTAGACAGTGATAGAAATATATAGAATCATTAGGAAGATGGTAAATATCGGACAAATTCCCAGCCTGCTCCCGTATCCAGGCTGTTTAATGCCCAGAGATACACAGAAAGAAGTAAAATGGCATTGCACGTTTATAACCGTGTGTTCATGAGATCATATTGGCACACAAATTAGAGGTAATTTGATTAAAAATTGAAAGTAGAAAATTGTAATGATGGCACCGCTTTCTCGTGGCAAAACTTAAGCTTTAAGTTTCGTTCATTACCTTTGCTGGGTATTCCCCATGAAAATTTCCGCATGAGATGATTTCTCCTTTATCTGCGAAGACAATCTGAACACAAGTGTTACGGAAAGCATATCTCGTGTCTACCACTGCCCATGGTAATTTTTTTTTAAACAAGCCGCCCAGCTCGCTCCGCTCCGCCACGGCCTATCCCAGACAGGGTGACCACGAGGGATAAGCGATAACCACGCAGCGACATTGCTAACGCATCCAAGGTGGCTGCTGGTGCGGGCAGCGGGTGCATGGGTGTGACAGAGAGGCATTGTATTATTGCAGATTAAACTGTTCATATCCATGCTACCATACACCAGGTTGCTAACCCATCTACTCGCGGGGCATGTGACTTTATAATGGCTGAATAACGCCACTATAATGCTGAAAATGTAGTGTATAAATGGATGGTTGGCAAGGATACGGGGTTGTCCTGGGCACTGTTCATCTCGACGCTGAGGACGTCACTGACGAAGGCGATGGTGTCGTTCACTATGCCGTGGACCTGTCCAGTGGCAAGAGAATTATGTAACTTATTCCTGACTAATCACGTATGAGTAATTACTCCTTAACCAAAGTAATATAGATTACTTAAAAAATCACATGCAAAGACAATTATTGGTTTCACTTTACGACGTTATCGGGTGAAATTAACCACACTCATTCATAAACAAAACAAGATAGTTGTAAAAACAAAAAAAGATCATTCGTAAATGACCAAAATGTCCCTTTCAGTGAGACAAATCCCGAAGTCGTGTTGACGTGTCGTGGTTTCTTAAGCGATCGCCAGGATCGCATAAACAGAAAACGTCTCCAAAACGCTAGGCAGAACACGACGGCAAGACAGACAGTTTTCTCATTTAGAGATATCTATTGTTTATAACGGAAACTTCGGGGGATGAAAAAGTTTATTCCGTGTCCTGTAACAGCATACAGCTTTGAACCTTTAGCTGACCCAAAGTTAGAGGCCAAGGAAAAGTCTGACAGAAGGTCAAGGGGTGGGGGGGGGGGGGGGGGGGGGCAAGCAGAATGGGCTTTTCATTCACAGTGAACTAGGAAGGGAATGAAGAAAATAATTTATCGTTAACTAAAATTGGAGCATTAAACGACTCTCCACATTAAGGATTTTGATTCTGGGAATTTTCATATAATAATTAGATCAGTCAGTCAGTCGGGAAATCCTCTATTTACCGACCTCCATGGTTTACTGTCACACCCGAACGATAAGTCAGGTGGCGGCCTAATTTTGCATCGTTTATCGCGCACGGCCTCACTTTCCACTAATTAAGAATAATCTTCGTGAACGGGGATTTATCTTTTAATTCTTCGTGAACGGGGATTTAACTTTTAATTCTTCGTGAACTGGGAGGACTAAAATGTATTCTTCAAAGTCTGGGATCCCCCCCCTCCCCCCCCCCCCCGCCCTTTTTTCAATGCAAAATTTAGGGCATCTGAGGCGTGGACCACTCCTCCCCCCCCCCTCCCCCCTAAGAACGCTATCTGAGGCGGCGGGGACCCCCCTTTCGTGGCAATTTTCAGTAGACCCCCCACGGGTGGATCCCATTTTTCAAATCCATGGAGCCGCCCCTGGATTGCACACTACTTAATATATAGTTGTAATCACTTTAAATTTCTTATATCAAGTAAGCGAATAGAAGTGACGGCTAGAAACTAGACTTAGCAGTAGAATCTAGCTTATCTTGACACCGAAGATAACAATATAACGGGATAAAGGAAAATACGTTCCCAATGCTCAAGAAGTTTATATGAATATGTCAATAACACATAGGTTACATGTATGGAAAATACAAAGATGGATATAACAATATATATTGGCTAACCTGTGGACAACAGCGGAGTGTGTATGCGTCCTGTACTCGATCACAGAAACGATGGCTTTCTGCAAGGCCAACAAGTGTCTTCGTCAAAATGAGAGGGATACATCATTATCAAAGAGAACAACGTGCAAGAATATATGTTGTTGTGGCATATAGTTATTCATTCCATTCATCAGTCAACGAGTTGAGGCTGCTAGGATCAGGCACGGTATAGGAGCAGAGGAACCAAGGCGGCCATGGGCCCACGTGTTACACGCTGAGTTACAAGTAGTGTTGTAATTACCAATTGGCCAACTCTCACATATGTTGTGATTTCTCTCGTCGCTTACCAGATATTTCCGAGGGATAAGTGTCTGAGGTGAGGATGGAGCGAAATCTTTTGGCAACCAGCTTCTGTCCCTTGTGGGGTCTCACCTTCTGGATATCTGTAGACAAAAGACAGTGAACACTACGCAGTGTACGACAGCCAAAGGGAGCAACGCCAGGCGCCCACTGAAAATATCAGCCATACTATGGGATAAACTATATCGCTTCGGGATAAAGAAACAATCAATGATGTTTAGGGTGTATGTCGGGCCTTTCTACCCCGGATCTATTCGGCACATTCAAATTATCATATGATCGAAGGTCACATTGTATCGTCAAATATCTCATACTCACCACTAGTGAACGCCATCGAAGTGCCCTTCAAAACCTCTAAGGTCAAGGCCGCCACAATGTCGGCTTGTCTTGCGATGGCATGGGCCCTCTCCACGGCTGAAACATACAACGGCGGAAAAGACAAATGATCCGTCTGATCCCCGGTATTGCGGTGGTAAACTGTGCATAGCCATAATGGACGCCGTGATCGGTTTTCAGTGAACATATAACAACGCCGACGAAAATGTATGACACTGTGGAATGGCTTGAATGGATTGGACATCGCCGACAACTTGTAGAACCTAGACAGTAATCTCCATTGTATTCCCACAGATGTGCCCCCGAGGTACTTCTCGTCACTCACTGTGCGATCTGCTCGAGATGTACGGTCGCCATTTGGCGGTTCCTACCTTCAATACCCAGGGACGTGATCAGCTGTGTGCCGTTAATCAATGCCAGACCCTGTCAGGAGCAGAGCAAAGAAGTATAATAAATACTTATTTATTAAAAGATACCATACGTACTATACTAGATGTTTAAATGTCCACGTGCGTTCATATTTCTGATAACGTCTCAGCATCTATAGGCATGTGGTTATAAATATTAAACTGAATTTAGTAACATAACTACTATAACTAGACTTAAATTAAAAAGCCATGCCCGGTATAATGCCTACAGTTCGGGTACATAGATTATTGAATATTCATCATAAATATCCTGTTTAAAGAGACATCAAATAATTATACATGTATGTTTGTGTATTAAGACCGCCATTATGGTTGTGCGCCCTCACCTCCTTGGCTCCCAGCTTGATAGGATGTAGTCCATGCGACTCCAGCACGTATCTGGCCTCCCCCCAGCCACTTTCAGGACTCCACAACTTGCCCTCGCCCATCATCCCCAGCGCCAGGTGGGCCAGGGGAGCCAGGTCGCCACTAGCCCCCACAGAGCCTTTCTCCGGCACCCAGGGCAGGCAGGAGGCTGCAGCGGGGTGTTACCATACATGTACGGTCTTATTACAGCTTCTGGGGCTTGCTGGCAAGTCCTCTTTTAGAGTTTAATTCTCACGTGATTATATATACTGCCGGTAACTACTAAGTCAGTGACAAGTACCAGGCTTTAACATTCACTGTTGTAAGCAAAAAGGGAAGTACATGGGATTGATAACGTAACAACCAAAACGTCTTCGGGGTGGGTGCGTCAAATTATCACATTTAAGAAAAATAATACGCACGGCAACTTCACTTACAGACAGGTTCCGCATACAAAATCGATATAATCGTTGTGTTAAAAAATATTTGACATGGATGTCAAGTTGCAGTCTGAGTTGTGTTGTGGTGGCAGCGTTCTGGGCGGGCCTACCATTGAATGCATCAATGTACTGCGTCAGCGTCTTCAGGGAAATGCCGCTGTGGCCTTTGGCAAGGACGTTGATTCTGAGGGCGAGCAGACGCCGAGTGCGCTCCGGAGTCAGCGGGTGACCCACACCTGTAGGACACGTGACCGGAAGTTAAAATAACAAAACGCCTGAGAGACATTGCGTAGTAGTTACAATGAGAAAATGCATGAACGACACGTGACCGGAAGCTACAATGGCCAAACGCCATAAAGACAAGTGACCGGAAGTTACAATGACGAAACGCCATACGTCAACTGGCAGGATGTTACAAACAAAACACTTAACAGTGACACCAAGACGATGACACTGTGACCCATCCTAGAGTAATAGATGGTCAAGTGAACCACATTTTAGGGAGTGCCCCTCATTTCCATTTTGTTCCGACGGAGGATTACGAAGAGACGTCCACCAGTAAAAATGTTCATCTCTCCGCCGAAACATCCATACCCAGATAACCCACAGCTATCTTGTAAGCATATGAATATGATTGACAACATACACATTAACGGGCCTTACCTGCACAATGAGATCGAATCAAGTTTTCCTGGAGCTCCCTGTAAAACATAAAATCACAGTATTAATAGTGAGAATATAAGTTAATGTCGTCTTGCTCTAGGAATGATCCTGTGAGATGGATTATGCTGTCCACTTCACATCACCTAAACCCTCCTATACTGTTTGTTCTCGACGTATATCTTATTCAGATAAGGGATTGATACTCAGTTATCGTAAACCGGCCGTCAAGTAGTCAAACACGAACAAATGACTCAAACACGTGTTACCAGCTGAACCGGTGAACTCACTCCAGTTGAGAATGATTGATGACGGTCCGGGCAAACTTTCCAAATCCAGTAGTGATTCCGTACACGACTGGAAGACGATGAAATAAACAGTAGTACAGTAAGTAATTATCGACGCCAGCTGTGCTCCACTCGGCTAATGCACGTGTTTATGTGTGTGGGGGTGGTGGGGGGGGGGGGGGAGGAGGGCAGGGGTATTTCCGTTCCTCGGGAATGGGCTTTTCATTTTAACGTGAACTGGGAATGAGGAAAATAATTCTTCTTCAACTGGGAATGGGGTATTAGTCGACCGTCGTGATCAAGGATTTTCATTAATCGTGAACTGGGAATTATAATGCTAAATACCGGTGAATCGGGAAATCGTAAATTTAGTATCATGTATCCGCCCCTTCCATAGTATACGGGGATTTTCCTTTTAATTCATCGTAATTCACCTGGGAATAAAGAAATTTATTCTTCGGATCTGATCTGGGAACACTGCCCCCCTTGCCCCCCCCCCCCCCCCCACGTATGATATACAACACTTTACAACTGTTTGACACATTTATGACACAGTGTATTTGGGGCTTCCTTCCCTGTGGTTATTAGTCGCACTAGGACTAGTAAGCCGCCATATAAATCGCACTTGGAGTTACAAATGCCTTTATTTAAAAATCGATACATCGATCAACACACACATGTGTGACCTTTATTGGTCTCTTACCATCCTTTTCTTGGAGGATGCGGTCAACCAGGTCACGTGCTTTGACCACTTTCTTCACAGATTCACTTGCCAGCTGCAAAAGATCAATGTTGGTGAAAGTATCTTTAGAAAAAAGTGATTCCATAACCAATAAAGAATTCATCATCTCGTATATTATTCTCAGCGCCCGTGAGGACCTGAAGTTACATTAGTAACTGAAATGATCTGACACGTAGCTTTCGGGTTTTCATATCACTGCTATGCGACAATTCAACGTCTGCATTCTCAAATTGTGAAGGTGTTCAATAAAAGACCCCAGTAATGGAACACCTTATGTTTGATTGACTTCTTCAATACTTTACATAGAAACGTGAAATCTCTGCGATTGTCAGTTTGACATGATGTCTTTAAGATCCGATAAGATAAAGTTTTATTTAACGTCGGTATGTAAAGGTCAACAATAAACATTGGCACAAGTGCTATTGACCGACAATGATAAAATGACATGAGCTAATGAGATATATGTACATATGACAATGAAAATACACAACCATGGCATCTCTTTAAACCTTATCTATTAGTTATGTTTCATAATGTGGACGCATTATATACAGTGACACAAGAATACATCCGAGGTCGACAGCGTTGTTTTAAATTTCTTGGCAGATTTGGCTAATTTTGTTTCCTTGTTGAGCATATTCCATAACTTGTTGCCTTGATACTTCATTGAATTGTGGCCATAAGGTGTTGTCTTAACGCGTGGCATACATATAGTTGGTCCATTTTTTAACACGTAATTGCTATCCTTTAAGATATGCATTCATGAATGTAACTGGGCCCAATTTTGTTGATAGTCTTGCAAACTTCTAATGCTATTGGCTTACCTTTACTTTCAGTTCACCTCTACCGAGTCTCATCAAGTCCTGAGCTGTTAAATTATCGCCATCCAATGAGATGAACTGAAACAAAATATTAAATTTAAAAGATAATGTATGTTAATAACTAATAAATTATGTTGTTCCCTTTCTTATTGTATGTCCCTTCATGACACCAAGTTAGAGTCTTTGGCCTCTTTTTGACGTTCACTTGTTTTGTTGTCTGTTTTGTCTCAAGGCATTTGTAACATTTACGGCGTCAGCAGTTCTAGAACTCGACATTAAAATCTCGTGTACTGGTATTAAACCAAGTCAAGTGGTATAGACTGTAATATGGACCAAACGCCGAAGGACCAAGCCCGATATATGGCGAGGTAAAAACACTACTTGCTTGCTTAGTGTAGCGTTGACAAGTCGCCTGACCCAGGAAAACAACCCACATCGCGGAGTACTTTGCTTTCAAGTCCATGTGTCGTGTAATTTATGACACTTGTGCGACCGACACGGTGCGAGTTAGAACTCAAGAGATGTTGCTGGTTGGGGGGTGGCGGGGAGGGGGGTGGACGCATATAGCTGCATGTATGGTTGTAAGTAGCTGGAGGTGTTACATGCTTGCATGCCCGGGGTTGCACGTCACTTTATATGTTTCGCATGTCGCTAAAGATGTGGTTGCAAGTCACAGAGGCATGGAAAAGGGGTTCCAGTGTCGATTTCTCAAAATCGTCCGTGTCGAATGTCGATTTTTGACAGCGTTCTGTGTCGTTTTTGGGGCAAGTTCAGTGTACTTTTTTTTCTAAAATCCCACTATCTGTGTCGATATCGCTTTTTCAGATCATCAGTGTCGGAATTTGAGGGTCACTGTCGAATGTCGATTTTTCAAATATACCTGTGTCGCGTGTCGCCATTTACCCCTTCCAGACCCCAGACTCCGACTCACTAAATATATGTTGTGCATGACGCAATTAAGACAGAGGTGTATTTGTTGGGAAATTACGCAGGGCATGATTTCTAATTTCAAAGATGTTTATTAGCGGCGCGAAATGGTCAGTGTGTTGATGCATGTTCCGTTTGGCTGTTTGCCTGTTCATTAGTGACCACGTGGTTCATGTCGTTAGACTAAACATTGGGTCGCCACTGGATGGAACCGGTGCACTGGATGGAACCGGTGCACTGGATGGAACTGGTGCACTGGATGGAACCGGTGCACTGGATGGAACTGGTGGACTGGATGGAACCGGTGCACTGGATGGAACCGGTGCACTGGATGGAGCTGGTGCACTGGATGGAACCGGTGCACTGCATGGAACCGGTGCACTAGATGGAACCGGTGCACTGAATGGAACCGGTGCACTAGATGGAACCGGTGCACTGGATGGAACCGGTGCACTGGATGGAACCGGTGCACTGGATGGAGCTGGTGCACTGGATGGAACCGGTGCACTAGATGGAACCGTTGCACTAGATGGAACCGGTGCACTGGATGGAACCGGTGCACTGGATGGAACCGGTGCACTGGATGGAACCGGTGCACTGGATGGAACCGGTGCACTAGATGGAACCGGTGCACTGGATGGAACCGGTGCACTGGATGGAACCGGTACACTGGATGGAGCTGGTGCACTGGATGGAACCGGTGCACTGGATGGAGCTGGTGCACTGGATGGAACCGGTGCACTAGATGGAACCGGTGCACTGGATGGAACCGGTGCACTGGATAGAACCGGTGCACTGGATAGAACCGGTGCACTGGATGGAACCGGTGCACTGAATGGAGCTGGTGCACTGGATGGAACCGGTGCACTGGATGGAACCGGTGCACTGGATGGAACCGGTGCACTGGATGGAACCGGTGCACTAGATGGAACCGGTGCACTAGATGGAACCGGTGCACTAGATGGAACCGGTGCACTGGATGGAACCGGTGCACTGGATGGAACCGGTGCACTGGATGAACCGGTGCACTGGATGAAACCGGTGCGGTTGAACGATTGATCTTTATCTTGGTTAACGTAGGGTTCTTATCCAGCAGCTTTTCCCCAGCCGGAACATTGCGACCACTGCCCTAGATCTATCGCCATTGTTTTGCTATTGGTACCGATCTTTGAGTTAAAATAAGAATACAGTTTTACAGTTTAGGGACTATCTGACATATGGTGTGGCCCACCGGACTTCGGCACGTCGCGCCGGACTACATAATGCTTTAGACTTAAGATCCAATCTCTGCCAATCAAGGGTTGAAAGGGGGTGGATGGTTGCGGGTAGTACGGGTGTAATAAGAAAGACGTACCCATGCCGTTATCAGCCGTCACGGTCGCCATGGTGATTTGTTTGACAGGGTGGCTAATTTACAGTGGACTGCGCAGAATAAGACATCGAAGGACCCCCCCCCCTGCCCAATGATACAATCAACACCCCCCTGCCCAATGATACAATCAACACTCCCTGCCCAAAGATACAATCAACACCCCCCTCCTGCCCAAAGATACAATCACCACCCCCCTCCTGCCCAAAGATACAATCAACACCCCCCCTGCACAAAGGTACAATCACCACCCCCCTCCTGCCCAAAGATACAATCAACCCCCCCCCCTGCCCAAAGATACAATCACCACCCCCCCTGACCAAAGATACAATCACTACCCCCCCCCTGCCCAAAGATACAATCAACACCCCCCTGCCCAAAGATACAATCACCACCCCCCCTGACCAAAGATACAATCACTACCCCCCCCCACTGCCCAAAGATACAATCAACACCCCCCCCCCTGCCCAAAGATACAATCAACACCCCCCTGCCCAAAGATACAATCAACACCCCCCTGCCCAAAGATACAATCACCACCCCCCCTGACCAAAGATACAATCACTACCCCCCCCCCCACTGCCCAAAGATACAATCAACACCCCCCCTGCCCAAAGATACAACAACACCCCCCGTGCCAAAAGATACAATCAACACCCCTCCCCACGTCCCCTCTGAACCTTCCTGATACCCTTTTGGACTCCTGTGAATGTAGGTTCATATTTTTGAGAGTTAAAATCTGTTGGTCAAGTTCTGCTACAAGTAAAGCACTAGGCTAACATTTGGTGTAAACAGTTGTAAACAGTCAAGGTCACCATGCCCCGGTGTAATCAGAGAGCTGAGAGGGGGGTGGGGGGCGGAATTCTCCAGTGCAGTCGACTAAAATAGTGTTGTGATTCAGGCCAAGTGCCGAGGTCTTGAACCCGAGTGTCAATGTAGTCGTCTAGTTACCGGGCTGTGGGTAATAATTCATCATGAATCTGGTTATTTTACAGCATCAGGTGATGACGCTCAATAAAAGTCAAAGACTCACCTCTTGTGCGGCCTTAAACTTTCCAGGTCTGATGGGAATTAAGGCAATGTTTGCAAACGCTCTTCAAATGCTCTCAAAAGTAGTATCAACTATACGAATGGGTCTAAATTATATATATAACAGGTTATGCGTGGTTGCTTACATGGCAAGGAAGTCGGGCTCCGTCAAACTAACGTATAGCCAAAGGTGGGATAAAATCATTGTCTTTAAAATATAAACCATATTCATTTTTGGGAAATAATAACAACGGTATAATACAACCGATAAAATATTTATATCAGTTAATAGTTTCAAAATTCAAAATCTTCTAAAAGTTCTGAACATAATAACACCAATATGTTCCCCTATTTATCAGTGAAAGGAAAATTAATATATTGATATTAATATATAAGTGATATATTATCAGATAAACAATAGTATTATGCATATCATACATATATTGGAGTAAAAGATACATTTGCTCAGGAACGTATGGTATTTCAGCGTCCTCCAGGACCGGATTTGACCGGTCACTCTCCAGAACTGTGAAGAACAATGGTTAATAGACATATGATCAAGAGGGGAATTTGAGGGTAGTATATATACATGCATTCCTACCCCCTCTCTCTTTAGTGAACTCATAATAAAGAAATAACGATGGTCCAGGCCCCCCTCCTTCCACAAGCCAGCACCTGTATTGAGAATATGATATTTTAAATAACGCCTTATGACAAAGAAGTGGCCCTCTCTTCCCATTCTATAGGTGGTTAGCATGTGCAAATGGCGCCTCTTTATTGGACAATTCTGCGTTCACTATATAAAGACTTCCCGGGAGCGAGGGGGGTGGGGGCATTCTCGTGAGGTATGCAGAACAACTCCCCACCCCCACCATGTAATTGCTTAGAATACATAATCGGATGAAACCCAAAAAGAGGGCGTGAGATAATAGTGAATTCTTGCACTTATCGGGCCATCAATCAGAAATAACAATATTAAATCCCGACATGAATTTGGTGGGAAACAATTGTTTAGCTGTGTATATTCTATAGCTGAATAGCTGTACAGACGGGCCAGGTCCTTTATCACTATCCAGCCTTACCGATGTACAGACGGGCCAGGTCCTTTATCACTATCCAGCCTTATCGATGCACAGACGGGCCAGGTCCTTTATCACTATCCAGCCTTATCGATGTACAGACGGGCCAGGTCCTTTATCACTATCCAGCCTTATCGCCCGTCTATCACTATCCAGCCTTACCGATGTACAGACGGGCCAGGTCCATTATCACTATCTAGCCTTACCGATGTACAGACGGGCCAGGTCCTTTATCACTATCCAGCCTTACCGATGTACAGACGGGCCAGGTCCTTTATCACTATCCAGCCTTATCGATGTACAGACGGGCCAGGTCCTTTATCACTATCCAGCCTTATCGATGTACAGACGGGCCAGGTCCTTTATCACTATCCAGCCTTATCGCCCGTCTATCACTATCCAGCCTTACCGATGTACAGACGGGCCAGGTCCATTATCACTATCTAGCCTTACCGATGTACAGACGGGCCAGGTCCTTTATCACTATCCAGCCTTACCGATGTACAGACGGGCCAGGTCCTTTATCACTATCTAGCCTTATCGATGTACAGACGGGCCAGCTAGGTCCATTATCACTATCCAGCCTTACCGATGTACAGACGGGCCAGGTCCTTTATCACTATCCAGCCTTATGGATGTACGGACGGGCCAGGTCCTTTATCACTATCCAGCCTTACCGATGTACAGACGGGCCAGGTCCATTATCACTATCTAGCCTTACCGATGTACAGACGGGCCAGCTAGGTCCTTTATCACTATCCAGCCTTACCGATGTACAGACGGGCCAGGTCCTTTATCACTATCCAGCCTTACCGATGTACAGACGGGCCAGGTCCTTTATCACTATCCAGCCTTACCGATGTACAGACGGGCCAAGTCCTTTATCACTATCCAGCCTTATCGATGTACAGACGGGCCAGGTCCTTCATCACTATCCAGCCTTACCGATGTACAGACGGGCCAGGTCCTTTATCACTATCTAGCCTTACCGATGTACAGACGGGCCAGGTCCTTTATCACTATCCAGCCTTACCGATGTACAGACGGGCCAGGTCCTTTATCACTATCTAGCCTTACCGATGGAGACGAAGTCATTGTCATCCAAGACGGTCTTGATGACGTCATCGGTGTCGAGAAGTGCTCCTCCGCGCGTCTTCCTAATCTCGTAGATCTTCTCTACCTTGTCAATGAATCCCGATGGTTGAATCTTCTTGTATCGCCGCAGCGCCTCTTCGCCGAGCCAGGTAATGCCCTCGGTACCCTTACAGGGTACGGCGAACCACTCCCCGCGAACTCGTACCGACAGTTTCATGGTGGTGTCTGTGGCGCGTCTTTGGCGTAGTCACGTGACCGCGGCTGTCGAATCTCGCGAAAAAAAGCGCCTTCCGACCCAGAGCGTACCGAACAATCCAACTTCCGACCCAGAGCGTACCGAACAATCCGCCTTCCGACCCAGAGCGTACCGAACAATCCGCCTTCCGACCCAGAGCGTACCGAACAATCCGCCTTCCGACCCAGAGCGTACCGAACAATCCGCCTTTCGACCCAGAGCGTACCGAACAATCCGCCTTCCGACCCAGAGCGCACCGAACAATCCGTCTTCCGACCCAGAGCGCACCGAACAATCCGTCTTCCGACCCAGAGCGTACCGAACAATCCGCCTCCAATTATTTAATGTATATTATCTACCGTGGGTATTACGGTATTACACAGTGACATGCACCGTCCGCGGCAGGATCTCCGGCTACCAGGTCCGTACGTGTGTGAGCCACAGTTTGAGACAAGCGCTTTCAAGGAAAACACCAGTTAACCGTTATATGGAAGAGAGCGATTTGAGATGGAGAAGTCAAGAACAGTTGATTTCATTGATGAAATTGGCCGACACGGAGAGGGGGGCTTGACCCCGTTATCGCAGCAACAGGAGATCGTTTGTCAGGCACACCGCGCGATCAACAACAAGTCGCCTTCAATTAAATGAACGTCGCAGTCAAGTTGATGGGTAAGTGCCAACGTACCAAGTGGGAAACGAGTCAGTAGGCGCTGAACTAGACATACTGGGTGTCGCTGTTTTATTGAGCTCGATTCGAATTATAACCCCTATCCCCGCAGCCCCCGCCCCCCCCCCCCCCCCCCGACGTCATCACTATACAGTCACACAAATGGAGCAACTCTTATCGCCGAAGTTCTATCTGGGGGTGCAGTATATAGGTTCGCACAATCATGCGATAGATGTAAATGCACGATTTGAATGGTTTGAAGAGTACGTACATATGGGCTTGGTGTGCATACGGGTTAACCTAGTTAGGGGCGCACCATTTCATATCAGGGGGGGGGGGGGCCTAGAAAATATTTGAAAAAAATAGTTTGTTGTGACTATTTGGGGGAAAAAAATTTTTGCTTTTCAGATGCTAGAAAAAAAATAACTTGTTTTCATAATTCCAAAAAAAATACCTTGTAAAATGTCCTTATTGGTGTCTAAAGAAATAAATAATTTGATGACAAAGATACAAAAAAATAAATAAAATGTCAATAAATTTGTGAAAAATAAAAAAATTGCATGGTAATTTATTTTCTAGCCCCCCCCCCCCCCCCCCAGATATGAAATGGTGCGCCCCTTATCCTCTGGGTGTAGGCCACACAGCTTAGTGAGTGCCACGACCAGGCCCCGGTCCCCACGACAAACAATGGGTAGAGCTCCGCCCATATAGCTTAGGGAGGGAGGGGGGTGGAGATTACTGGATTGCGGATAAAGTCAGCTTATTTGGACATCTGTATGAACAGCAAATATCGCGGATTCTCTGTTCCCTTGACAGAAAGGACACTTGGTTTATGTAGACACAGGCAACGGGACCCTTTTGAATAGAGCTGAACAATGCGATTTGTTGGATGAATAGGACGAAGTGGATGAAAGTTTCACAGATAAATAAGCCCGCTCGCCATCGCTGTGTAACAGCGCGATCAACCACCAACGACCAACGGTTGCGATAGGGGACGCCCCATGCTGGCCCATTGTTTAAGGCCACTAAAATAGGTAATGGGGAAAAACATTGGACACACGTACGTATAGCTGGCCGTGAGTCACATACTTGTGCTGAACACCCAAAAGGCCCGAGCAGACCAGCGTCATGTTACTTGTTATACCAGACGATACCATCACTGAGATAAAAGGCATGCGTTCACCACAGCCGCCCAAGTCGGCACATTGGCGGGACGCGCATCAGTGGCCGGGAACACTGAATGCACCGCCACTGTTCATTGGCGAACAGAATTACTTTTTGCCGAGACGAACGATGGTTTAGGCGAAGGGAATGAAAAATGTCATTTCTACCCGCATCCTCCTTTTTGAGGGAGGATGCTCTTGGTCAATGGTAACCGTATGCCATTTAAGATGTGGACGGCACACCCGCTTTTTTTGTACTGGAACCCGCCTATTGTGCAATATCCACCCCGCCCCACCCCGGAATTTCAAAACCCAAAGTGGATCCGCTCTCTCATATTCCTGGATCCACGCTTGTGACCTCACATGATGGTCTGCTGTATCCGCTCCTGAGAAGTACGAAGTACACTTGAACAGCTATCACTTGCAATGCACGTTAGACACATTAATAAATATCAGAAACAAATAATCTCACAACAATTGTATATGTAACTATGTAAGTTTCCTTCAAATAAAATAGCAGAGATACAGATTACGCAAGATTTCATTTAAAGTGATGTCCCGTTATTTTGCGGATGTCTTATAATTTTAAGCAGCTCTGGGACACTAGGACCTACCCTTATCTGCTAATACTTTGAACAACTTATTATAAGTTAATATTGTTTGGTCTTAAATAGTACATATCTTATGCTGGCAGCTCGTCATCTGATGTCAAACGCATGACAATTAACAATTAAAAATGCAAAATAACCAATCTTTATTAAAGCACTAAACTTCGCAGAAATGAATAATTGTGAACAAGACCTGAAAATCCACAAAGCAACTAATATATTTACGACAGTGTAGAAGTAACAGTATCTCCGCAGATTTATATAAATTTCAATATAAATTTTGCCGCGTGGACTAACCGGCTAGAGCAAAAGGGTTATTTACACGGAAGATCCATTGGCGAGAACACTGGATTAACTACACAAGCGAAATAAAGCGAATGCTCTACTGTTCCGGATTGACTCGAAAAAGTCTTAGATACTCAAGAGCTGGAATTATTCAAATCTAAAGAACATGGGGATTGGGTGAGGCTTTAAACGTTGGTACGACATTCTGTTGGGTCGCGGTGACACCGTCACCATAACTTGTCACACCATTTATTGCTTCTTTAGCCAATACAATTGTACAATTAAAGAGTTTATTACTGATATAGAAGAATGTAAAATATCACAAGATGACCCTTCTGTACTGTTAGATTGCAGAGATGTGTAAATGCGAAGCCCATTTACCCGTGAGTTTTGTTCGAGTCTCCCACAATTATACCGAGTCAACGAATTCCAATTAAAATATAAAGAGTGAACTGTAGTATCAATTTTCTAAACCTGCAAAGAGGGTTATTAACAAACTGATGCTTGTATAGCTATTTCAGACAAGTGTATGTTTGTTCACTGCCTCATAAGCCATAGAGCACCTCTCTACGGAGTGCCCGTATGTGAGGTCCATTGGGCATCAATTAGGCTCGAGTTGGCGGCAGCTCAGAAAAGGACACGTACATTCGACCATTTCTCTACACAAACACTAAGCGATAAAGGTCCGATTTGTTTCTTCGGCTTCTGCATTGCACGACATAAATATTGGCTTTATAGTGGAATAAAACGATAAAACGTTCAGTAATTTCATACGGAAAAAACGATCAACTATGCTGTTGCACAGCTCTCTGGGTGTAGTCACAAGCTATTTCGCGATTCTGCAAACTGCACTGGTTCCTGAAGAGTGCCAGCGGGGGAGTGTGATCTGTTTTTGCAGCGCACATGGTTGATTTGTGCGCGTTATGACTCCCTATATCCCTAACTACGTGTGAGATCATCCGCACTGAGATCACTCACCATGACACCTACATCCCTAACAGCCTTTCAGATGGACAATGATCCCTTGCTGCGGGCCTTCCCACGGCGACGAACTTTCCCAGGGAGGTGAATCTTCTCGTGCCTTTTCAGAGCGTCTTTCGTTTTAGACGCATGTCCGCACGTGGGGCAAAGAAACGACCTCCCTTTGGTATGCGCTCTTTCCACGTGAGCTTTCCGAAGAGAATTGGTTCGGAACGACCGGGAACAGACGTCACACGAGAAGGGCTTTTCGCCCGTGTGTATCCGCGAGTGGGATATAAAGCAAGCCTTGGTGGTGAAGGCAGCGGAACAGACTTCACACAGGAAAGGCCGGACGCCTGTGTGGCGCAACTTGTGGTACGCGAGGCCGCCACTAGTGAAGAAGCCCGAGGGACACAAGTCGCACTTATAGGGTTTGATTCCGGTGTGAGTGCGCTCGTGGTCCGCTTGACTTGCCTTACTGTAAAAGCGCTTGTCGCACAATGAACAACGATAACGCTTCTCCCCAGAGTGTATACCCTTGTGGTGCGACAGCTCGGTGCGGTCGCTGAAGGTCTTGAGGCAAAATTTACACTCGAATAGACCGTCAGCGTTCGGCATGACAAGACGGTTTTTTTTACTTCTAACGGGCTTACGACAGGTCGGCTTCTGATTCGCCGGGGTCAAACTTAAGTTCGGCTGGGACTGTTCCGTCGAGGTTAACTCCACGGGCGGCTGGGACACTTCTGCCGAGGTTAACTCCGCGAGCGGCGGTTCCACATCCATGGAATCTCCGCCCTGACTCTCTTGTTTCATCGAGAGCAAGTCGCCGCCTTGCAGATCCCCGCCGGCCGAGTGTGACTCGAGGTGCGTCAGATAGTACGGTTCGTAGAAGAATGTCTCCGAGCAGGTGGCGCACGAGAAGCGAGGTTTGGGCGCCTCCAGAATCTTGATCCGCGGTATGACGTCATCTTTAGGTAGCGTCCGGTCAGGTGGGAGTCCCCCGTTCGCCCGGAGCAGAGGGGCGCCCTTCCCTGGGTGAATGGCGCTCTCTGTGGTTCCACTGAATTAAAAATTGATACATATCAAACCGCTGCTCATACAGCAATCTTCTACCTATATCAGGACTTCAACAAGCCTTTTCATCATACATAACATATTTGCATAATAACGAGCTAAATATATTATTTCCATTTGAAAAATTGAAAATGTTTACTATATGAAAAATAGTTGTGTGAGTAACTTTAAGTAAAGCCGGAATTATTAAGTTGGTGGAGGTTTCCGTACAAAAGACTACATAGATTTATATACCATAAGTTAATAGGGGTCATGCAGCACCTTAAAATAGCTCACGTTGAATGCATTCTATTAACAGCTATCTGCTTCAGTCAGATAATAACAAAAATGTATATCCGTTCAAAATGGGTTAATGCATATTCGTAATACGATAATACAGGTTTAGACACTTGGAAACTACTCAGATCAGAGTAAACAAACATGCTTAATCCGTTAAAAGATTAACCACAGTTACCAAATCTCAGAGTTGTCTACTCGTCCCCCAGTGCCTTGCTTGCCTCTGCTGGCTTTCACTTTACGTTGGACACTGGATGCTCTTGAGTTTAAGGGCGCCTTTCCTCCTCTATTGCGCGGTGATGAACGAGTGGCCACTTTTGAACTTTCAGCCCGGGGCCGGTCTGTCTTAGGAGAGTCCACCTCAATATCGCACTGTGTGCCGACTTCTGTCGTCCTCCTATCAGCCGGGTCCTCTGTCTTCTCGGTGCTTGCCCTAAGGGCGAAGGCGTCACAGACCCTGATCAGGGTGTCCACCTGAAGCTCCAGGGCCAGACTCCTAACCTGGGCGACGCGAGCCTCGCTCAGATCAATCTGTCCCGTGTACAGGAAGTCGAGGAGCAGCGCCACGTCTTCCTGGCGGTGGCCGGCCAGGTGAAGTGACGTGGGTCCCTCACATTCTCCCAGCAATGTCTTCATCACCTCGCTGGTCGCTATCAGCAACAGCTTGTGAGCCGGCAAGGTGACGTCACCAACCAGCACCTCCAAGTCGCAGTAGTGGCGCCCCTGGCGGAGGGAGTTGAGCCGCTGTAGGATTTCCTGGCAGGAATGTTCTGGTTGCAGCCTGTTCTCTGCAAGGACTCCAGCCATCTTGATGAAACAGTTGACTAAAAACAACAAAAGATCTGAAAGTACACAGCATAGTAATAGTTATAAAGGAGCAAACTACATGGAAGGTGATGATAAAAATATTGGTATGTCACATGCACCAGCACTTTGAAATATATTGACAATCCCAAAATTAAACATATCTGCTTAATCCCCAGTCTTATTCATTTTCAGCTTGTTTACTTTTACAAGGGTCATACAGGTATCTGGTAGCTACGTGTCCTGCAGCATTTGTCGCATATAAATTTCAAATGACATTTTTTTAGCTGTGAAGGGACATGGTGACGCATTGAGCTGTGAGGGGACATGGTGACGCATTCAGCTGTGAAGGGACATGGTGACGCATTGAGCAGTGAGGGGACATGGTGAAGCATTGAGCTGTGAGGGGACATGGTGACGCATTGAGCTGTGAGGGGACATGGTGACGCATTGAGCTGTGAGGGGACATGGTGACGCACCATTCAGCTGTGAAGGGACATGGTGACGCATTGAGCTGTGAGGGGACATGGTGACGCATTGAGCTGTGAGGGGACATGGTGACGCATTGAGTTGTGAGGGGACATGGTGACGCATTGAGCTGTGAGGGGACATGGTGACGCATTTAGCTGTGAGGGGACATGGTGACGCACCATTCAGCTGTGAGGGGACATGGTGACGCATTGAGCTGTGAGGGGACATGGTGACGCATTGAGCTGTGAGGGGACATGGTGACGCATTGAGCTGTGAGGGGACATGGTGACGCATTGAGTTGTGAGGGGACATGGTGACGCATTGAGCTGTGAGGGGACATGGTGACGCATTTAGCTGTGAGGGGACATGGTGACGCACCATTCAGCTGTGAGAGGACATGGTGACGCATTGAGCTGTGAGGGGACATGGTGACGCATTGAGCTGTGAGGGGACATGGTGACGCATTGAGCTGTGAGGGGACATGGTGACGCACCATTCAGCTGTGAGGGGACATGGTGACGCATTTAGCTGTGAGGGGACATGGTGACGCACCATTCAGCTGTGAGGGGACATGATGACGCATTGAGCTGTGAGGGGACATGGTGACGCATTGAGCTGTGAGGGGACATGGTGACGCATTGAGCTGTGAGGGGACATGGTGACGCATTTAGCTGTGAGGGGACATGGTGACGCACCATTCAGCTGTGAGGGGACATGGTGACGCATTGAGCTGTGAGGGGACATGGTGACGCATTGAGCTGTGAGGGGACATGGTGACGCATTGAGCTGTGAGGGGACATGGTGACGCATTGAGCTGTGAGGGGACATGGTGACGCACCATTCAGCTGTGAGGGGACATGGTGACGCACTATTGAGCTGTGAGGGGACATGCTGACGCATTGAGCTATAAGGAGACATGGTGATGCATTGAGCAGTGAGGGGACATGGTGACACATTGAGCTGTGAGGGGACATGGTGACGCATTGAGCTGTGAGGGGACATGGTGACACATTGAGCTGTGAGGGGACATGGTGACGCATTGAGCTGTGAGGGCACATGGTGACGCACTATTGAGCTGTGAGGGGACATGGTGACGCATTGAGCTATGAGGGGACATGGTGACGCATTGAGCTGTGAATGGACATGGTGACGCATTGAGCTATAAAGGGACATGGTGACGCATTGAGCTGTGAGGGGACATGGTGACGCATTGTAAATATATAGTGGGTAGACTATGCAATATTTCATATTTACATTAATGTCACATTATTTTTTGGATGTCCCATAATTTTAAGGGGCTCTGGGACACTGGGACCCACCCACTGGCGTACCTGTCAGAAACACTGACCATTGTTGCAGGAGTCACAGTTTCATATCACTGGCATGCAGCTGTAATGCCAGGACCGCTGGATCACATTTGTCTCAATCTTTAAGTTATTGTCCAACATCACATGCTTCTAGAGATGTTTTCTAGATTTGTTCTACATTACTGTATAATTTAAAATGGTATAAAAAAACAACTGTGCGTAGACCCAACAATATATCTAGCAGTATGCTGTTATGTTACAAGTTATTGATATATAATGTTGAGTAACTTACAAATATTTATGTGTGAAAACATTATTGATAAATTTATACAGGTTAACTTAAATTTTTTAAGAGTAACTTTCATTTATTTCTCTTTATTACAAAAGCCTCTTCAATTCTCGTGGGCTATATATAATTCTTTGACATTGCAAAGCCTCTCGATATTGACATATGTGGTACCCATAGTTCAGTGAATAGTAGCAGCTCACTGAACAATTTCAGACAAAAAGTCTGAGCAGCTTAATTTTGTCGTTAAATGAATAACTATAAGAGTTGCTATATTTTTTATTTCTTGTGCTTTGTAATCTAGCATTACAATAAGTTTCAATGAGAAGAGTGCAAAATTAGCATCAAGTAAAAATAGTGCAGGATCACCCAGAGGTTTCACAAATATTTATCCTGTATTTTGGACATGAAGAGCCAGTCTAAAATCAGAATTATTATTTCCATCAGGTATATAAAAACACTGACACAGACAGAAACGGCATGCTAGAAGCATTGGGATATGTATTTAAATGTTTTAATGTATTACAGTGCACTTCGGTTAATTGCAACTTCCATGATCGTATAATGAAGCCATGTTCGGAAGGATCAGAAGTATATCAGGCATTTACCCTGGTCCTGCGGCTTGTGTTTATTGGTGCAGCCTATTAATCCGGTGATAACAACAAAGCTAGAAAGGTGTTAAGTGTCAGCTGATAGCGCAGTCTCAACATGCCTGCTAACAATACCTGGGTTTGACCTCAAATATTGCAATTATCCAAAACTCTCACCCATTTACGGGGAAAAGACTATGCTCCAACATTTCTTCGCGAAATATAACTGAAACAACCTAGTGTTGACATACTTTCTTGATGTCAGAAGATAGAACAAGGTATATCGAATATGTAAACACTATGATTGTACGTGCACACATTATGATAAAAGCTACAGTTGATTCCCGACTGGCGTCTAAAGAACTTTGCATGGATACCGTGTCCCTAGAAAGTAGGCTTGCCTGGGGGCACTTGCGCCAAGGCATACCCTAGTCCCATATGAGACAGTTGTTGCTACACACAACAGTCTCATGTCCGCATGTAGAAAATGAGGGTGTAAGATTTGTTTTTGTGGGCGACTAAGTGTTGTTAACCGCATGATCCATCAAACCCTTGTCATTTTGTACTCTGATACCTTAACTTTATATTTTCCACAAAACCCACATGCATATGAACTAACAAAGTATCGCATTACTATCAAGTCGGTTGAAATGAGACTTTTTTGTTGTTTACCGCGGCATTTCGTATTTCGTCATTTTTCGCCAGGTGGCGTTTCGCTTATTATACCATATTTTATTCGCCTTTTGTGCTGTTTCGGTTGTGGACTGATTTCCGGCTACCAAATGTGGGCGATAATAGGGAATCAAATTACTTTATTTACAGCAAAGCAGAGCGGCAGATTTCCATTTTTAATATACAACTAAGGGTAGATCCCAACCTTACAACAATCACCTTGACTGCTCCAACAACAGATCTCAATAGATGTTAGGTTTAACACACCCACAAAAACATCGACGTAGATCTACACCAACCCAAAGACGAACTGATGAACAAACCGGCCGTTTTGGTATGCCTAATGACCGAAAATAGACGAGCGATCAAGTCTATTAATCACAATCCGCCACGATATGTCATAAAGCAACCGTACATGTTACTCCCCTCTATTAGTATATAGAGGGGAGTAACATGTACGGTTGCTTTATGACATATCGTGGCGGATTGTGATTAATAGACTTGAGCGCTCGTGGTAAACTACCAGCAGAGGGAGCTCGTTACGGCTTTGGCGCAAGTGCCCCCAGGCAAACCCGTTTTCTGGGGGCGGAACGGTGTCCATGCAAAGTTCTTTAGACGCCAGTCGGGAATCGACTGTAGCTTTTATCATAATGTGTGCGCGTACAATCATAGTGTTTACGTATTCGATATACCTTGTTCTATCTTCTGACATCAAGAAAGTGTGCCAACACTAGGTTGTTTCGGTTATATTTTCGCGAAGAAATGTTGGGAGCATAGTCATATTTCAAAGCGCTTCAACTGAAACGCCTTTGACCTCGATCGAACTGAAACATAGTTCGAAAGTAACATATATACTAGTATGGCTTCTAGTGAATCTAAATCGAGTTCATCCGGTACCGTATTATTAGCACAATAAATGCTACATAGTGGTGTATTTTATGCCAAACTGCGAATATATCTTCGATTAGATTCATTTCAATTGCGCGTATGAAAGGATTCTGATGGTTAACTTTGACACGGGGCAGAGGGACTATATCTTAAAACAGGTGTCCAACCTAATCTAACCACTCTCTGCACCGAAAGTTTACATAGTTTACTTAAAATGAAGATTAAATTGGCGAGTGGTAACGCTTCATTTCGGCCAACTGGTAGGGAGAAAAAATTAAGGCAACTCGCCCCCATCAATATCGGGCTGGGCGCCATTTTGCCGGAGCAAGTGACGTATGTTGACAGACGTATATTATGACCCCTCATGTGGCGCCACTGTTATATCGCGGAGGGAACTCTTCGGTATGGAGGTAACCTTCGGGGGAAACGCTTGAGATGAGAAGCAGGGACGCAATTTGCGGATGAATTGAGGCAGTTCCAAGCTGAGCAGTAGACCGTGATCTTAGCGTTTTATGGAAAATAGCATCCTAACAAATCGATATACGTCTTGCGACGATTGGTTCCGTAAAAAAAGCCATGATTGGAGTTAGAACCGCAGCTATTTATATTAGCGATGATCACGCGCTCTTGTATTACTCACAGAGTAGGCGTCATTTCCGGTTTTAACATAATTCCAGTATCGCCTGCTGATTGGTCAATCGCGGACACACCTCCAAAAAGGGCTACCGCCTGGTTAAGCGGCAAAATCCTGGTTGGCGGTCACTTTTAAATTTTATTGTGAGCTACAGACAGAACGGAACATTCTGTAATTTGGAGGATAGAAACTTGGGTACTAAAATATATGAATCGGTAAAGCAGCGTTACAGGCCAAGCGGGCGGCTTCCTTTAAGCGGAACGCCCTCTGCCGGGAGATCGCGATAACTATTTTTCATATACATCTTCTTTTATAAGGGTTAGAATGGCTCTATGGAGAACAGTTTAACAGTCCTGTCTGAAGCGCATGCCTGGTTGCTACACAAGGCCCATGTCACGCCGTCATTGAAAAGACATTGCATATCGGAGGACATCTTCGCTTAATAACAAGTTATAGTGAAGATCGCATCAAAAGAAATCACAAAATATATATATATGGTAGAATTGGACTGAAATATCCCCAGACAAAATAAGCTCCAGAAAAGTCATTATTTGTGCACTGCAAAACAAACCGGGAATATGGGAATTTCCTGCTACGCACAGAGCAGTAAGCTTATATAGCTTATATGCCTCCATCTCATGCTGAAATTCTATTCTTTTGACAGTCAAGATATTTATCTGTACAAAGAATTCCCCATGGAACGGTCTATAGCAACGCTGTTTATGCCCAGTCAAATTTACATACGTGATCAACCCATGTTGCGAAAATCTATTACTGACACACGCCTGTAAATACATTATATTAAATACTTTAAATATCTCACAATTAAATGTGGCATACATATTTATTATATGAGCAAATCATTTCAAATGATTGTTCATTCCCTGTAGGACCATATAAGATATTTGAAGTGTGCTTCATCGTACTGGTTTGGGTGATGCTATTTCACAGTGCAATGAGCTGGCATGATTAGGAAACCTGTTACCTTAAGAGTTATATGTAAATTATTTCATCACTACATGACATCAAATTCCCTTGATCGTCTTGCGGTAAATGCAAAACTCCCTGAAGTTCGTCTTTCGTCCTCCATACAAGTACCAGTCCCACATCACCAACGTCCTTCTCCTATTAATGCAGGTAAAATATCCTTATATATTGGGAACTTGTAAAAGCAAACCAACAAGCAAACCTATGATACGACCTGAGTGAACGTCGGAAGAGAAAAGTCCAAATTCAACGATGAAAACGGCAACCAGGCAGCAAGAAATGAGAGTATCAACACAATCAACTGGTAATTTAGTAAGAATCCCGGGAACATCATTCCTATTAGTTCTAAAGTTCTACAGATATAATAAACGCCACAATATAAGTTAGTTCAGACCTGCATTTTATTTCGCCAAGATAGATCGATATAATATTCGTTTATCCTGGCGGGTGAGTTTCCAGTTCCAGGTAACCAACGCGGGCAAACACGTTCCACAAAGTATCATCAGACTTAATGGGATAGCGCATCGTGGCATTTTTGGGTTGCTACCCAAGTTATTACCACGTCATAGGAGTCTTGCTCTAAGATGGTATAATTTGACAAATCCGTTTCTATTAGATCTAATCTAACGGAGACGTATGAACACGGGGGGCGGGGGGGTGGGGGGCGGCACCACCTTGCTGCAGTGGTGAGGAGTCTATTTACCAGTGCAAGGCGTAGTCACAATACCATGGGCCACTGAGTCTTTCCCGACTACTGTTTCTTCCTGAGGATTAGTCTCCGCCCTCCTCGGGCGGTGAGTTTTTCGGTGTTTATTCAAACCATAACCATCGCAGAACGCCTTTTCGCAAAGGTCACACGGAAAAGGTTTCTCGCGCGTGTGCACGCGACGTACGTGCGCACGTAGGTTACTAAGGTAACCAAATGACGTCATACAAAAGGAACACGTGTGCGGCTTCTCTCCGGTGTGTCGTCGCGCGTGGTATTGAAGGCCGCTCTTAGAGGCGAAGGTCGAAGGACACAGGTGACATGAGAAGGGCCTCTCGCCCGTGTGAATCCGCTCGTGCGTTTTAAGCGCACTTGGTGAGTGAAAGCGCTTGCCGCACAGTGAACACTGATGGCGCAGTTCTCCCAAGTGGATAGCTGCGTGCTTCCGCCAGTTGGAGCGATCACTGAAGGTCTTTGGGCACAAGTCACACTTAAATGGCTTCTCAGCAGCGTGTGTCCTCATATGTCTCTTAATTCGAAACCCTATGGAGAAGGTGCGCTGGCAAATGTCACAGTGCGGTCGGAGGCTGTCTGTGGCGTGCAGCTTAACATGCGCTCGGTAGAAAGCCTCGCGCCGGAAGCTCTTGGAGCAGGTAGCGCACGTGAAGCGACCCCTGGTGGCTGCCACGCTCGCGTCACGGTGGATCTTCTGGTGCTTGGCCAGACACGAAGCGGACTGGAACATCTTGGAGCAAATGTCACACATAAAAGGTTTTTCCCCCGAGTGAATTTTCATGTGTCTGGCGATTTTGAATCCAGGCGGGAAAGTCCTCGAGCAGACGTGACAAGTCACTGGCCTACGGTTGAAGTGACATCGAATGTGGTTCTTGAGTTCACAAACGCGCCGGAAGGTTCGGGGGCAGTGGCTGCAGCACCGCAATTCTCTCTGCGGATTTCTCTCCCGGGCGTGAACCGCGGCGTGCCTGGCCAGGTGGCCGGCCCGCGGGAAGAGTCTGGAGCAGATCTGGCAGAGGAATCGTCCCCGACCCTCTGTCAGGTGCACAGCCATGTGGGCGTTGAGCGAGGCGCGATCCTCGTGGGGGGTCTGACAGAGATAGCAGCGATACGAGGCGCTGTCCTCCTCGTTACGCCTCGGGTACGTGCCACGGCCACTGCCACGGCCACTCCTGGTGGGGGGCGCCGACTCCCCCACCGCCAGCGTTGGGAGGGGAGATTCCGTGACGTCATTAGAAGATGTCGCACTCTCCGCCTTAATTTCGCAGTCATTCTTGGTTGGCGTCGTGACGAGCTCGCCGTGAGCGTGGCTGTCGCGGCGTCGCCGAGTCTGCCTGGTCCGCTTACGGGGAGAAACACCCACAGGCTCCCCACCGCTCTCTGCTGCTTCCAAAGCGGGACTGCAGAGGATATAAAACACATGTTAGCTTCATATCTGCATATAAAGGCCGTGCAATGAAATAAAATGTTAGGAAGATAGGGAGACTCCTACATAAACCCTGATCCCGGGTTGTGTAAATGGTGTTTTCGCATATAATAGGTGACGTCCGCCCAACAACCTAACCCAAAAGCCTATTTGAGCCCTTGATGATGTTAATATATTTATATGTCGATAGGTAATGGTCGATAGTGGCGGTCCCGGGGCACTCAGCCATAGAACGCTAATCCGGCACCTCCGAGATAAAGACTAATTGTTATTGTCCATTGGCAGACCCCGCCCCACCCACCCCTCTTACACTAATCCGGAAGCCAGACACCGCCGAGACAACGACCCCCCCCCACCACCCCTCACCCACCGTCTGTGGTCGGACGGAGGCCGGCTTCGTCTGCGGCCGGTTCGGATGTACACCCGTCCGCCGTATCATATAGTCGGATTAATCACACATGCGCATGTCTCAAAGCATATATGATGCATATAGATATTACCTGTGGTCACTGGTATCCTCCAGGTCGCTCGTTGAATGGTCGACATCCTCCAATCCATCTTGAATATCTGTTGGTTGGTCACTGCTAGGCTCTTCCTTGCACTGGAGCCCCACAAACTGGCCCTGACTGGTGTCAGCGTCACCACTGACCAGCTGACCACCGCTGAGGGCCTCAGTAGCCAGGGGCTTCACCAGTCCCTGGCAGCTCGCTAGCTGAAGCCCACTGGACACCGCCTCGCAGCCTTGGACTCCCTCTTTCCCCGACCCTTCTCCAGGGTCATCTGTCTTCTCGGCGCTTGTCCTAAGGGCGAAGGCGTCACAGACCCTGATCAGGGTGTCCACCTGAAGCTCCAGGGCCAGACTCCTAACCTGGGCGACGCGAGCCTCGTTCAGATCAATCTGTCCCGTGTACAGGAAGTCGAGGAGCAGCGCCACGTCTTCCTGGCGGTGGCCGGCCAGGTGAAGTGACGTGGGTCCCTCACATTCTCCCAGCAATGTCTTCATCACCTCGCTGGTCGCTATCAGCAACAGCTTGTGAGCCGACAAGGTGACGTCACCAACCAGCACCTCCAAGTCGCAGTAGTGGCGCCCCTGGCGGAGGGAATTGAGCCGCTGTAGGATTTCCTGACAGGAATGTTCTGGGCGGAAACAGGTCTGTTCAAGGTGTTCCGCCATAACTCTACAAAGTACACGATTTTAAGCCAATATCAACAGATGCTTGTTTTGTTGCAACCAGTAACCATGTAATATGCCGCCATATCATTGAATATAGATATGTTAACACATCTGAAACAGTTCTGACAAATCAAGCACAACCCATAAATCATATTATTTCTTCAGCTATTCATATTACCATCTCATATCGACCAGCACAAGCCCCCTGCTAGCCCTGAAGAACCAAGGCCTCGCCACCGCTCGGCCAGGCCTGGGTTCTTCAGGGCTAGCCCCCTGCCAGAGTATGAAAGACAGACCATCCATATTCAACCCCTGAAGATTTTTGGCCTGGTCTGGAACTTTCAGGACACCTTGGCAGGCAGCATGACACCATCTTAGGAATAAATCTCTCAGCAAAAACACTACAATGGCATTGCTAATAGAGAGAAGTAATGTGCATGTAGCCTTGAAAGTTACCCTTTACATACCACAGCTAGATAGTAATCCAAGGATATGTTCTAGTAACCAATAAAATATAAGTTTTATATACAACGTTGGCCCAGATATTGACAATTTCAACAATATTATTGGAAATAGGAATTCTATAGGAGGTCTGCTATATTTCTTATGTTACCATTACCTAACTATTTCCATTTATCAAAATATGGATAATGGATAAGTGGCTATATGATTTACACAGGGAAACTAACCTTTCTGTTTGCAATATCTCTTTTCTACTACAGCGGCAGGTGGTTATATTCATAACCTTCATCTCACTATAAAATTAGCACACTTTTATTAACAAAAGCAAGAGATGAACTTCATGCTTAACCAATGGTGATACCGGTATTTCTGAATAGTTGTGTTTTATAAGCTATTCAAATTGCCCTGATTCTATGATATAACATATCATTATTGGGTAGGAATGTGACCGCATGTAGCAGATATTTTATCTAATGATATGATATGATATATACAAATATTTTTGTAATATCGCTACATTTAATTTACTGCAAATAAAGTCAATTTTAATACTGAAATAAGGTGTGACATTAGGAGTTACTGACTCATAGAATGCATATACTAGTACATACATATTTTTTGTTGTTACCTAGCGCATGTGTCAGCATGGCTGGTAATCCTTATAACCTTAACCCCTCTCCCACCCTACCCAAACACCTTGCAGCAGACTAAGTTACATCCATGGAATTACTTGCACCCAGGCTGGCAGCCACAGCGCAAGATTTCAGGGTGCAAATAAGATTTATTCCATACAGCCAATGGTAGACCGTCAAGTGGATACTAAATATGTTGGCCTTTTATTTATAGTTAGAAATCAAGTAAGTCACTTAGATAATATTAACTACATGTGTATACATGATATCGTCTTCCTCTAATGTTAAGTTTTCCACCCAGTGTTCCCTGTTTTATTGATAGCCATAGCCTGGGATATATTCTCAATAAGCTTAGTCCCATGTTGCCATGAATCCTCAGGTTCTGAGCTAAGTCTCATATGACGTTTCCTAGAGAAAGCCTTGGGAGCTAGACTATACAATTTTTTTTATAGGAGCTATGTAGGTGTAAGGACAGTAAGGCCGTACTACCAGAATGGCTGTATGGGTTAGGGTGGGTGGGATGGCAGTCTATGGGGGTGGGGGGAGAGGTGGAGGGAGGAGGGGTGTGTGAAGCTAGCAGCCGGGTCAATGTGGTGGCCATATGCATACTGGGCAGTGGGTGGCTCACACTGGGTGCATTTCTTTGGTAGCTTGGTTATCTAAGTTGTAACCCACAGTGCTCCTATATGTACCAGATGTGGACGGTGTATGCATTTCATTGGAATAGGTATATCCTAGCCCTGGTACATGCCCCTCTAACCACGCCTGTAAACGTCACCCTTGCTCCGTTTATGGGCGTGGTCAGAGAGGCATGTACCAGGGCTAGGTATATCCCTATCGGTACACCTGAAAGTTCCCTGTCATGTGTTGCAGCCGGGTCCCAAGCAGCATACAGAACCATAGAAATGCACCCACTCAGGCCGGGTGCGAAAATGGATTAATTGGCATTCTTTGATAACAACTCAAACCGACAAACCCATACCAATGGGGACGTCGGGCCACTGGGAAACCATACGGCCGTCCTGTCTATAGACCGCTATGTATACACATGTGCATGATGTGACATGATTCACATTCACAACACGAAAAAATTACATGTAAAATCTCCAGCTATTCCACTGTTCCACAACTAAAGTCAAAGTCATAAATGCTGTAGCATGTCATTTCGGCCCATATTTTCCATGAATTTGTCACGATCGCTCTAAAAATCACTAATGTGAGAAAGCAACACTGTGCAATTTTAATGATGCCAAACTTATGTGTGTACTGCGATGTTATCCCTTTTTAAGACACAAACAATATTTCTCCATGCTGAAACTCCATTGGCAGCAAACGCAGTTCAGCAAATATTCTAAAGCATGCGTCCTAAGATGACGTAGTTGCCATGGCGCCGAACATGCTCTGAACAATAGATGCTCTATATTTGTACCAGCCCCGCGTGCCATGGCAACTAGAGCATTTCATTGCCTGTGATTTAGTTTATTTGCGACAAAGTGTCTGTTGGCAATGGAGTGTTAGCATGGCCATGGAGAAATATTATTTGTGTCTTAAAAAAAGGTAACTGCGCAGTATACTCGTAAGTTTGGTATCATTAAAATTGCACGGTGTTGCTTTCTCACGTCAGTCATTTTTAGAGCGATCGAGACAAATTAATGGAAAATATGGGCCGAAACGACATGCTACAGCATTTATAACTTTGACTTTATATTTGTACCAGCCACGCGTGTCATGGCAACTATAGCATTTCATTGTCTGTGATTTAGTCTATTTGCGACAAAGTCTCTGTTGGCAATGGAGTGTCAGCATGGAGAAATATTATTTGTGTCTTAAAAAAGGATAACCTCGCAGTACACACGTAAGTTTGGTATCATTAAAATGGCACGGCGTTGCTTTCTCACGTCAGTGATTTTTAATTTAGAGCGATCGCGACAAATTCGTGGAAAATGAAACGCTTAAGTCTTATTCCGCGTTATATTGATAAACGTACGTTAGAACTATAAAAACAAATCCACAAGCGATGCAGTGCAACATCAGAGTCGACGTTTGCCTATGTGGATCCGTTAGGCCTTACATAATAAAACTTACCTATTATACTTGCAGCAACACAATCTTTGAAGTTCTTGATGAAGATTTGAAACAATTTTAGACCTCTTTTCGGTAAATAGTAAGGAGGTCGCATACCCCCAATAACATACTGGTATGATTGATAATGTTAGCGCCAGAGGCACTGCAGCAGAGGCCCTGGCCCTGGGCATGCAGAGCGTTTCGCTTCCTTTGCCTCACGTCAAATTTAACGATCACAAATATCCTTCACACGCGATAATTAAAAACGAATCTAATCTGATATCTCAATCGCAGGTTGGCAGCTACTACGTGCGTACACGTGATAGTACGCCGTGCCCACACGTGATAGTACGCCGTGCCCACACGTGATAGTACGCCGTGCGCACGTGATAGTACGCCGTGCGCACACGTGATAGTACGCCGTGCCCACACGTGATAGTACGCCGTGCGCACACGTGATAGTACGCCGTGCCCACACGTGATAGTACGCCGTGCCGACACGTGATAGTACGCCGTGCCGACACGTGATAGTACGCCGTGCCGACACGTGATAGTACGCCGTGCCCACACGTGATAGTACGCCGTGCGCACACGTGATAGTGCGCCGTGCCCACACGTGATAGTACGCCGTGCCCACACGTGATAGTACGCCGGGCCCACACGTGATAGTACGCCGTGCCCACACGTGATAGTACGCCGTGCGCACACGTGATAGTACGCCGTGCCCACACGTGATAGTACGCCGTACCCACACGTTATAGTACGCCGTGCCCACACGTGATAGTTAGTATGCCGTGCCCACACGTGATATTACGCCGTGCGCACGTGATAGTACGTTGTGCCCACACGTGATAGTACGCAGTGCCGACACGTGATAGTACGCCGTGCCCACACGTGATAGTTAGTACGCCGTGCCCACACGTGATAGTACGCCGTGCCGACACGTGATAGTACGCCGTGCCGACACGTGATGGTACGCCGTGCCCACACGTGATAGTACGCCGTGCGCACGTGATAGTACGCCGTGCACTACACGTGATAGTACGCCGTGCCCTACACGTGATAGTACGCCGTGCCCACAGGTGATAGTACGCCGTGCCCACACGTGATAGTTAGTACGCCGTGCCCACATGTGATAGTTAGTACGCCGTGCCCACACGTGATAGTACGCCGTGCGCACGTGATAGAACGTTGTGCCCACACGTGATAGTACGCAGTGCCGACATGTGATAGTACGCCGTGCCCAAACGTGATAGCTAGTACGCCGTGCCGACACGTGATAGTACACCGTGCCCACACGTGATAGTACGCCGTGCCGACACGTGATAGTACGCCGTGCCGACACGTGATAGTACGCCGTGCGCACGTGATAGTACGCCGTGCACACGTGATAGTACGCCGTGTCCACACGTGATAGTTGGTACATCGTGCCGACACGTGATAGTACGCCGTGCGCACGTGATAGTTAGTACGCCGTGCCCACACGTGGTAGTTAGTACGCCGTGCCCACACGTGATAGTACGCCGTGCCCGCACGTGATAGTACGCCGTGTGCACGCGATAGTACGTTGTGCCCACATGTGATAGTACGCCGTGCGCACGCGATAGTACGTTGTGCCCACATGTGATAGTACGCCGTGCCCTACACGTGATAGTACGCCGTGCCCACACGTGATAGTACGCCGTGCCCACACGTGATGGTACGCCGTGCACACGTGATAGTACGCCGTGCCCACACGTGATAGTACGCCGTGCCCACATGTGATTGTACGCCGTGCCCACACGTCATTCGCTGGGCCCCTACTATGTATTAAAGATATTTAGGCTTTGTATATATATATATATATATATATATATATAGGCTACGTGCGCAGGTTTTACGAACACTACTTTTTTTCTGGCATGGATAGTAATAATAAGTAATAAAAAAGGGAAAAAAAAAGAAGTACAAATAATGTCTCAAATATTTCCTCACGATGGCTGATCATTACGCGCGAAAAGTTTAATCGAGAGTTCGGTCGATACAAACTGGCTTTACCTTGCCAAAAGGACACTTCTTGGCGTGAAGTTTTCGGACAGACGTTTCTATTTTTGTTGTCCAAAACAGTTCTACTGACCAGCCTGCTGAGTGCACATATAACCGACCCCGACTCCCTCCAGGTAATTTTGCGCAATTATATACATACGTGTGGCACCACCTCGACAATGTGTGCATGGTACCATCCTCTGGCTGCACGTGCCTTGGTGATGCAACAACATGCATGGGGCGAGAAAAGCCAACTGCAGTAACTATTACTATTACCGCCATCTCGCCAACCCCAATAAGGATTCCTTACGATATTTAAAAAAAATAAAATGCTTTATTCAGCGAATTAACGATTTACAATATAATGCATTTCATGAAATATCTTTTCGGAGTAATTGTGAAACATCAATTGAAGTTAAAAGAGAGATAATAAATTGTTAAAATTGTAACAGGATTTGTTTGATTACCTACAAATTAGAACACACTTCTGAATAATAAAAGTTGCGTTGCTTTACACATACATGTATATGCATACATATACCAGTCTCACAGGGAGCTAGGGATTGCGCGGCGAAATAAGTTAGTTCAGTGCGTCGACGCCGTAGCGCCCAAGTCGCTCGCCTCGTGAACCTGGCTTTGATTGCGTTTAAACATTTTCTTCATGGCGTTCTGGAATTGCTCGTACTTTGCGATGTAGATAAATGGGTTGATGCAGCAATTGCAGAAGACCATAACAACTGTGAAATGATAGAATGGGCTGGTGAAATCGATAAGAGGATACCCAAGGTTAAACATGAGAAAGTAAATCTGGTTCCACGTCCAGCAAACGATGAAGGAGCATGCCACCAGAGCGAGGGTCTTGATGATGTTTTTCCGGGCTCGCGCCATGCTGTCCACGTTTGGCTTCTTGACGACTGCGCCAGTCGTCTTCTCTGTGCCTCTGCCCTGGGGTTCCGGTGCCACGCGCCTGCGCAGTACGAGGGCCATACGGATGTAGAATACGGATAAGATCAAGAGAGGCAGCATGTACTGGATGATGATGGTCAGCACACCGACCGCTCTCTGCGTCATCCCATTGGGCCAGTAGCTGTAGAGGTTGCACCCGCCATCGGTCGTCAGTCCGGAAGTGGGCACCATGTAGGCCATGTTGTATCCGACGCCGAACAGCCACACGAAGGCAATGCTGACAGCCACGATGGTCCTGTTGAAGTTCATCTTGTGCCAAATGGGGTGGACCACAGCCAGGTATCTCTCGAAGGTCAAAGCGACCAGATTGTACGTTGAAGAGACGAGAAAGCCCCAGAGCCAGAGTTTGGTGAGCCATACGACACAGAAGGCCTTGTCGGCCGTGGAGACGAAGACCCGGCCATCGTCTTCTAGGAGAGTGGTGAGGACGAGGAAGAAGGCCACGGTGGCGTCCACCAGGCTCTGGTTGATGATGTACGTGTTCGTCATCTGCTTCCGCATTCCCGTGTAACTAAAGATAACTACCACCACGAACGTGTTGCCTAGCAACCCGAACGTGCCAATGACTACGTAGATGATCTTGAGATAATATTGAGTCATGATGAGCGTCCTTTGCTCTGATTCACCTTCCGTCACACTCGCCGCCGAGGTCGTCAGCATCTCAAGGCCGGCCATTGTACTCACGGATATGTATTACCTGTGGTCGCTTAATTGCTTCTCACTACTTAATGAAAAGGTTCATGTAGCCGAATCAAGGCCAGGCCCACATGCGGTCAGTTTGGGAAGCTGCATTTCTGCGCAATGTCAAAGTGTTTCATCCAATCGAGACGGCGTCCGAGGACCAAAATGACGTATGTCAGTCAAACGTCTGAAAAACAGGAAAGAGCATAACGAGTTAACATAACATAACATAAGATACTTCATCGATATTGCTCAGAAACCCAGTGGGCGTAGTCAAATTCTACAAGACCGTATAGATGTTTAAGTTTGAGCAGTAAAAGAGCGGTTGGAATTTGGCGAAGATGTGTTCTTGTGGACAGAATGCACGTCAAATATAAGGCCCATGACCGGATGACGGCGTGTTCCACAAATGGTTATAGATAAAACGGTATTATAACGAATTAAAATAATCGCGCCGATCGGACTTTAATTAATCAAATCTCTGATCGTCAGTTAATGAACCCACCCTGACGCTTTTCGTTCGGTTCCTTTAGTGAAGTTTGTAGAATGATAACTGCGTACATTAGACAGTTATAGCTTTTTCAAGGGGGGGGGGGGGAGGGGATCGAGGCAAGGGGGGTTTGTGTTCCCAAATCTCGAAGACTAAATTTCTTTATTGCCAGGTCACGACGAATTAATTGGAAAATTCCCCGCATACAATGAAAGGGACGGCTAGATGATATAAATTGGGGATTTGCCAATTCACTGTTATTTAGTATTAAACTATCAGATCACGAGTAAGTAAAATCATTGATCACGGCGGTCGGCTAATATCTCATTTCCAGTTCACGAATAATTATTTTCCTCTTTCCTAACTCACGGTAAAATGAAAAGTGCATTCCCGACGAACAGAAATACCCCTTGCCCCCGCCCCCCCCCCCCCCCCACTTTCAACAAACATACAGGCAGACGAATTTAACAGGCCGATACCGATATTTACCTTTGAATCCCGTCACATAATGATAGCCGTGAGTTGACTGACGTCAGTAATTTGGTCAGCTGCATTATTGAAGTCACAGTTATCAGGAACGAAGTAAGTGTTCCTCAGAATATAAGCGCAGCGCTCATCACTCAACACCCTGGTATGTATATGTTTATTCCTTTTTTTTTGAAAGACCCCAGCGATGCCTGTGAACTATAGTGTATTCTATATTGTATGAAAGTGTGCGTGTTGGCGTTTGCCTAATGGTACTCAAAACTGGGTAATGGTCTTACTCGCTATAACATAGTTTGCATCTTCCATTCAGAAAGTTTATTCACCAAGGATTGCGCATACCAAACAGAACATGTTAGAAACGACTAACCTATTTTTAACCACTGTCCCTCGACTAACGCTTGTATTTAAAACCTGCCGAGATAGAATGGCGGGTTGCGACGCGAGCAATTCAAACATAAAACTACTATATATTATGTCTCCCGGCTTGTTGCGACGATCCGTTGAATGTCTACTGAAATATGCAACGAACCAGAGACCTATTCGCATAGGATCGGTATTTGCGTGTTGGACCGTTAATTATTCGCCCTATCCACAGGCTACATGCTGTCTGCAAGGGAGAGCACTAGGTGGCAGCACTTCAATCATCGAGAACCCCTTCCCCCGCCCTCTTTCTAAGAATGAACAATGCCATTATAACGACGTCATAATCACCGGGTAAGATATATTTGCTGAGAGCAAATTGTTCTCACAAGCGGCACTAAATTATTCAAGAATACATTCGATAAAATGAAGATAGGATTGTAGTAATCAGACGTTTTTATTTCTGGTTTAGACAATCGGGTCTAATATAGCCGCGCGCTTGCTCGTGCATCGGTCTCTACAAGCCCCAATCCCAGAAAGCCTGTGGCCCCATCGTGTGAGCGACTTATGTTGCTGTCGAATCTGACCTCCGTGTCATTTCTGACCCGAAAGCATAGGAAAAGTAAATGCTCTCCATTTTCGTCGACACTGCTGTTTGGATCAGTGGAGTTTAGCAGGGTCAATGACAGACGGCGATCTCAAAACATTAGTAACATTAATAATTTGGTACATATTTACTGCTGCCAACATGAACGTCGCATTTTCTAATGATAATTTAAGATACATTAATACGCTATTAGAAATGTCAAAGAAGCCGACACTGCCGCTGCGTGACCGCAGTTTTTGTCTCTCTTATTTATATACGGGGTTGGGTTAGAATTGAGAAGGCACCTCAGAATTGACAACCAAAGACGTACGAAATTGGTCACGTGATTCTGCCGTAAGTCAATTACCGTACGTAACGACAGCCAATGTATCCTTTGAGCCCACATTCCTACACTGGAGGGTAATCAAGGGATCAGAGCCGGGCGTCAGCCTGGGGATTGTTTCACTTGTCGGCCATTGCCTCAGAGGGTTCCTTGGTCGAGCTTACGCCATGCGCACGAAGGTTCACCATTCACCGTTTAAACCATCAGCGGACCTCTTAATGGGAACTAGGCAGATATATGCATATATATACATAGCAAATAGCGGGCGGGGAAATGATCGTATTAAATATGGACTCGTCTTTAGGTCCCTGTTTAAGCCCTCGTCCAACACATAGCGTCCTGCGGTACGATGGCCCCATTATTTTCCTTCTCTAGGTCGTCACTTTCAGATTCTGTTTCGGAGGATATGGCGGGGGTCGAGAAATCAGCCTAATGCATGGCCACTCCATGAACCTGCCATTCAGGAAAACACAAAGTGGACAGTGTTCAAGATGACGATAAATGCATGATAAATGCACTTCAGGGACTTTCTTTCTTTCCAAATTACACATACTGTAATATTCGACTCTTCGATATTCTTGCCTGGCTTTGGCGCAATCCATTTCGACATTGTCGTTGTCTAAGTCCTGCTAAATTGATGCTTCTAAAAGACACAAATAAAGTTCCCATTGTAGTTCAAATATTGGCTTACCGCTAAGATTTCCCGATACATTGTATCCAGAACGGTCGATTTCTCGCAAGAATCCAAAGACAGTGCGTGAATACAAATATGTGCTGTAGTATTTGCCGGGAGCCATGTTGATACCTGGAGTACATGTCCACCGTCCCAACAGGCCCATCGATCACCGCCCCATGGCAGTCGGTGGTTGCCCTCTTTATAGATCGAGGCACACATTCGGCTTGTTTTCTTTCACATTTTCGTTGCACCAATGCTACTCGACAACACTTAAAGTGCAAGTTCGTTATAGCTTCTCAAGTCACAATGGTGGTGTGCACTACATTTACTGCTATTTTAACTGATGCTTAATTTTAAAAGATTTCTATTTGTAAATTCGAGTGGATTGTGTAACCAGATTCTAAGGCCGTGGTCATATACCACGCTGAGGCAACGCACATCTGCTTAGAGCTAAGTGGCACATTTGTCGAGCGATTACGGTTCAAAATTGAAAAGGGTTTCACCCAAGCGGTTGATTTCTTAATTAAGAATGTGCATAAATTATGTTGAATATGATTACTTCATGAAGAACACCACGGTGCCCCAACACCACGGTGCCCCAACACCACGGTGCCCCAACACCACGGTGCCCCAACTGATGAGGTGAAGACGAAAATGCACTGTTCGTACCTACGCTACGTGTGGTTCACGGCCCCTGGACCGTATTCATAATCCCCTCGTAAATTACGCACAAAAAGTGCATTTTCTTCTTAACCTCACCGGCTCTTTGTAGTGGTGCTCATGGTTACGAAATCATCTTCAATATAATTTAGCGTATAAATACGGCCCCTGGGGCCGTATTCATAATCGCCACTTAGGCTACGGCAATAGACTTAGAGCTAAGTGGAAGATTTGTCGAGCGATTATCGGGTTTAAAATGCATAAGTAGTTACCAAGAATTAGATTTTCTAAATTAGGAAAGTGCTAAAATTATAGTGAAAAAGATGTTTTAGTCATGAGCACCACCACAACGTGCTGGTGAGGCCAAGACGAAAAGGCACTTTTTGTGCGTAACTTACGAGGGGATTATGAATACGGCCCTGGAGTGGTATTTAGAATAATGGCGTTAGTTACGTACAGAAAGTGGTCGGATTCAGAATCACAGCGTGTTGTTGATACTTTCCTAATTCTAAACCGACATTTTCGGAGTGTATTAATTTGTTTTTCGGTAGATAAGTACATAAGTAAAATTACTATTTAATTAAAGTCATCACATCATGAAGCAGGTGGGAGCATGCATGAGAGGGGGCAAGACTCTCTAAGCAGAGGGCACTCTACACCACGAGGGTCAGGAGTCCAGGGGTGGATCCAGAATAATGAAACATTCTAATAATAATTATAATGAAAAATTCGAATAATAATAATAATGAAAAAGTCTAATATTAATTATAATGAAAAAAAAAAAATAATAATAATAATAATAATAATAATAATAATAATAATGAAAAGTTACGATGATAATTATAAGGACAAATTATCATGGTACTTATAATGACTCATTTTAATTAAAAATAACGTTTATGAAAAACCAAGCAATAACAACTGCCAAACACTATCACGGGCATGAAAAAACAAGAAATAACAACTGCCAAACCCTATCATGAGCATGAAAAACCAAGCAATAACAACTCCAGGGGGCGGGTGGGGCGCTTCTGCGGCTTGACCAGGGGGTGGTTGGGGAGTTTCTGCGGCTTGACTAGGGGTGGGGGGGGGGTCTGCGGCTTGACCAGGGAGTGGCGCAGGGGGCGTTAAGCTGCACTACCCGCCTCCCTCCCCGACTCTCCCCGCTGGATCCGCCACTAGAGAGGCCGTTCAGTTTGGACAGGATGAGCTTCCCATTCAGGTGAGCCACCAGAAATGCTAAGGGTCGGCATTCAGAACGACCATTTTCGTTCTTGGTGGCGAAAGCTGCTGGAGCGGTCGGCGCTCAGCATCATGTCTCTCACTGACCCCGAGCAGCGTACAGCCAAATGGCTGCTTATAAACGCCACCCCACTGTATCTTACCAACGATTATAAAGCGCGCTGTCTGTAACGTGCCTGCTCTCTTAACAACAACAAACAGTACGCAGCGTGCACCACGTCTCAGGCTTTTACACACACTTGTTCCTTCTTTTGGGAAACCATTTTGCGCCCTCCCCCCCACTCACCCCCTTTCAAGAATTCCTGCACACGGCCCGGTCAAGGGATATTACTACAGCACTAATCTACTCAAAGTGCTGAAAATTAGCTTCTGTGCATGGGACAATTCGGTAAATCAGTATAATTATATAAGTAATGATCGCAACCTTGACGCTCTCTATACAGTCTTTATAGCCTTTGAAGCCAGAGGTCATTGGGCGATAATTGGATACATATGTGACTCCTCGCGCGTAACATCACGCCCCCGTGCTCGCGACGCCCGGGTGTCGGGTGATCACGTGGGCGATTACGTCACTTTCTCCACGAACATTGGGCCATGCATTCAGGGTATTTGATTACTGCTTGCTGGCAGCAGGTCATCTTGTTTATGACCATTTCACAATGGTCTAACCTTGAAATTTGGATGTATAATAAATGATAATTACATAATTTGGCTGGCTCCACCCTTGGTGCAATATTAGTTGACGTCAGATGTATGGCATGACACAATGACCCAAATCACATCAAACATTCTCATTTTTGAATTAGCGACGAGAAATTTGCTTTATAAATATATATGTAATGTACATATCGCTACTCATCAGCTATCTAAAACGTCGTGTTAATGGAAACCTCATGGATAGTGCATGTTGTTAGCGTTGACATACGGCAGCGTGGGAAGAAGTGTGTGTTGGTGTTGGGAAGGGCGGCGGAGGGGGGTGGGGGGGGTGCACAATGGGGCGGACAGAGATTGATGACCATTGATGGCACCAAAACTGAGTACTGGCGGGAGGTAAAAATATACTCCTAGTTTCCCATGCCTATGTAATATACTGTTGCCGAGACCATTTCAGCGGCAAATGAAATTGGCTGTGTGTCAATTGTATTAGTAGATATCGTCGATTCGTTGTGGCGCGTTCGGTACCCACACCCCACCTCTCGTAATAGATATCTTGGGGATCGCTGGCCCTATCGGCCAATTCTGAACATGTCTCAAGAACGAATTCTTTAGCCGCTATCTGTAATTTCACGAAACCAGCATAGGATACAGGCAGCACAAAACGTTTAGCAGTTTGACGTTTAATTCTTTTTCAAACAACATAATCAGTCGGTAAGCGCATGACAGTTGCAAAGTAATCAATTAACTTTTAATTAACTTTAAAATTAGATTGTGGCTTTTAATCATTTGATAAAAGTTAGGAGGAGCCTGGGCAGCTTCCTTGTCAATCAACAGTTATGTGAGGCGGATTTTGACTTAGTTTAGCTTAGACAGCCTCTCACTGGAAGTTAGATTTGTTATTGATCGAAGTTGCCTCGAAACAGAAAACTTCAATAAATATTTGTTGCGAAACAACATTTTCAACTGGAACATATTACTGAAGCTTTTATGCATCATGATGTGCCTTTTCGTGTCCCAGTAATTATTAACCAAACGTGTCGCGTCAGTATTGATGTTCGGTACTTATACCTTATGCGGAAATTAGCCGCTTCGACATTGTCTTTTTCTTTTGTCTCTTGTTTTCTTGTGTGCTGGTGGAACCAGTTGGTAATTGCAGTGTGATTACGAGCAATTTTAAAGTTACATGAAGTAATTCTACACTCTTTACACTAATGCAAGCCCGAGACTAGCTCAAATTGAACGTGAAAGTACGGAGGTGTAAAGGCGCGAAGACTTACCTCTGACTTGCCAATCGCTATTGCAACTAAAACAGCACAGAAAGAGAGACGGACTTTCTAAGACAATGCGGTAAATTTCCCACTCACCAGATCCGGTAGGTGCCAAGCTGCCAAGCTGCCAAGCTGCTTGCGGGTTTTCGACACCTGTCTTGTCGTTTCAGAGGCATTCGTGTGTAATGTGTTGATGTCGCCCGGCGCGCCTCCTGTCAGTGCGCCAAGCTCATCAATATCAAAAACTACTCGGCTCCCATTGGCTGGGAGCAAAATCCAATCAACCAATAGGAGCCCGCCATTGTGTTCAAGCCTCTCTTGTTCCTCCGCCTTTTGCCTTATGGAGAACCGCGCATCCACTTGGAAGTCCCGGGAGGCATATGCCAGTGAAAAGAAGCTATCTCGTGTCATAATGAATGGGGTGAGGCAGAGGAAATGGTGCTGGAAAGGGCGGGGGGGGGGGGGGTCATTACTAAACCGCTATTGTCTTATGTATCAGGGGTTTTGTATATGACTTCGCTGGTTAGAGTTACCGGTTAATTATTACAGATCCTCTTTGATCAGCCCGAATCAACCGTCCTGTAAACTCCCTTTAACATTCAATTGCGGATCCAGGGCGGGCGGGGTTGGGGAGTGGGGGGGGGGGGGCACACAGTCTTCGAAGAGCTCATCATTGCCAACTTGGATCCCACACGCCACCTTCTTCTCATCATGGTAGCCAAATAAATTCAAACTATTGAAATAAAAAGTTTAAAAAGGGATGAAAACATACTGTGTTTCTGAGCGAAAACACACTTGCGCTGGCACCCGTTTTGTCCTCCCCCCACGTCCCCTCCTTATGTAAGGTAAAGTAAGGTAAGGTAAGGTAAGGTAAGGTAAGGTAAGGTAAGGTAAGGTAAGGTAAGGTAAGGTAAGGTAAGGTGAGGTAAGGTAAGGTAAGGTAAGGTAAGGTAAGGTAAGATTAGGTAAGGTAAGGTTAGGTAAGGTAAGGTAAGGTAAGGTAAGGTAAGGTAAGGTAAGGTAAGGTAAGGTAAGCATAATCACGCACACCTCGGGCGACACCCTCCCCATGGGAACCCCCCCCCCCCTCTACTGAGAGAACCCCCGCTCCTTCCTTCCCTTCTACTAGATTAGCTTTATAATATAAACTATCCTTTTTGCTTCTGCTCACAGTTACATGTCGAGTTGAATTGAGACAAAAAGACAGGACACACCTGCATGGGCCGTGTAAATGAGTTGTCTGAGAGCCTGGCTATGACGACCCCAGATCAATGACATGCTGCCTCCACCGGGGGGACTTTCCGGCGCGCCGCCTTGCGGCCGAGAGCGTCAACACGGCTAATGGGCGACGAAAGGCCGTCGCTGTGTTCTTAGCGTGTCCATGATTCCTTGATGGAATATAACTACAGTCTATGTCGAGTCTGCATTATCCCCAGACACGTGCAGTTGTAGACGCTGGTACGGCAGCCTTGGTAGAAGCGTCTCCCGACAACGTGACTCAGGGTTTTTTTTCAAGTCAAACTGATGTATTGACGCCACGCACCCAGCACGTCCCGTGACACCACTGGCGGTCGTTATGCCAACAGAACCACAAAGAGACCGGGTGATAGTGTAAGAAACGCAAACCCGTATCATTGTTGCCGCATCTTGAAAAGCTCATGTTTGAAAACGACGACTACATGTTTAGTAATAATTATAGGTCTATATAAATGATCTATTGACCGTGCCAATAACACTAATTGGACCCACTTGTGCAAATAGTAACCTTAGTTAATAGGAAGTGGCATGGAGATACCCCGCCATACTTATTTTTGAGTAATTGTTCGTTTTTATGTAAGTTAAAAAAAATCCGTTAAAAAGCGTGGGTCCTGTGCAAGCACATGGTATCCCTGGACACCTTTGGGAACAAATGTGTATGGATCCAAATTATTCCTAACTGAGAATACCTATAAAGTTACCAATTTTTGTTATAAAAAAAACTTGTGTAGCGTGGTTAATTAGTGCAACCGATGTAACTACATATGCTAGTATTTATTAACACATGGAGACCGAATAAATATTACAGTGTCATGTAACACGCGATTTGAAAGCCAAGGGGTTTGTGTGCTTTCTACCAATTCTTCGCACAAAACATCCACACTGTAATAACTCGGTCCCCACCTTGTCATAAGTGGCTTTGCAATCTACAACTCATAGACTACGATACCACATCGGCAAAGTGGCGCGATGACGAGAGTTATTTCAAACTTATTTCAAAGTTACTTATAATACAATTTGTTCTAAGTAAGGAATTTCCTAGAAATGATATGGACGCGTGGTTTAATGTTTCAGTGTTAACTTAACAGTGCCCAGAGTTAGATGGCGTAGTGCACGAGGACGTCACGTTTCTGCACATGTACCTGTATGAGAGGAAAAGTCCCTGTGCGCTGTAGTATTGTCTTTATGCATTAAGAACCTCAGTCATTACAATATTTCTCATGGGAAAAATTGCTATATAAGCAGCTTGATTACCGTATATATAAAGGTAATTGCCGTTAATTATGTATTCATTTGTTTGCCGGTCATACGGCTGGGATTTATAAAGTATACGTTTGCGATGGTGGATCCAGGAAGCGCCGTCTGCCTTATGGTGAGGGACAATGGGAGGTGGGGGGAGGGGGGCGTAACGTCCTCCTTAAACTGGCTCAGGCCACGCTTCCCCTTATTGGCCCCTTAATTAATTCGGTTACAACGTCAATCTCCTAAACTTACGCACCCCCCCCACCCCTTTTCATTGAAACGGTATGTATATCACTCGACAACATGTCAGACAATGAGCCCTGTTAGGTATTATAGTTGTACATAATGTACTATGAAATAATGGTACTTATAGCAGCATTCAAGATAAGATTTTATGGAAGACAAAACAAAACGCAAGGTTATGTAACATGTGTTGTCAACTCATATTAAGCCTAATAGATGTTTATTGTTTTATTTTTTTAGACCCTGAAATATAATGGGCACATATCATGCGAATGTTCGCGTTCTCTGCGTATAGATCATGAAGTATTTTCGATGGCTATAATATAGTTCGACCAACCCCATTTAGCTTTGTTGATCCGATATTATAAACCCTTCAAAAAAAATCCTGCGTAAAAAGTTTAGCCATATCTTATGCATTCATGGAAAGGTGTTTCCAATGCATGCAATGTACCAAATTGAAGATGCGTTATTCACATGAAAATGTACATTACTAAAAGGCGCATTCGTATGGAAGATGAAAGGTGTGTTATGCTTTAATTTGTCTGACAGATATACATCCGTGTATAGATGAATTTGAGTAGGATGAGGTAGACTTCGCGCTGCAGCAACAGAATTCAAGTTTGCTAGCCTTGTTGCGCAAAGACGCAGGGCATCGTATCGTTTCAAACACTGATGTGCAACTCGATGTTTGACAATAAGGCTTTTTAGGCATCGTGTCTGTTTACCCAGAGACATCACGCTTGGTATCCTACTTTTGAAATAAGGCATATTTTGTGGCATCGTAGCTGTTAAACAGGGATGTCACACTTGGTGTTTTACATTAAGACAGGTTTTGGGGCACCGTATTATACGACTCCCGGACTGGCAGAACAGAAGCCCTAAAACGCTGGGGCCACTGTATCTGCCTTGACTGGCAGAACAGAAGCCCTATAACGCAGGGGCCACTGTACCTGCCTTGACTGGCAGAACAGAAGCCCTATAACGCAGGGGCCACTGTACCTGCCTTGACTTGCAGAACAAAAGCCCTATAACGCAGGGATCACTGTACCTGCCTTGACTGGCAGAACAGAAACCCTATAACGCAGGGGCCACTGTACCTGCCTTGACTGACAGAACAGAAGCCCTATAACGCAGGGGTCACTGTACCTGCCTTGACTGGCAGAACAGAAGCCCTATAACGCAGGGGTCACTGTACCTGCCTTGACCGGCAGAACAGAAGCCCTATAACGCAGGGATCACTGTACCTGCCTTGACTGGCAGAACAGAAGCCCTATAACGCAGGGGCCACTGTACCTGCCTTGACTGGCAGAACAGAAGCCCTATAACGCAGGGGCCACTGTACCTGCCTTGACTGGCAGAACAGAAGCCCTATAACGCAGGGGACACTGTACCTGCCTTGACTGGCAGAACAGAAGCCCTATAACGCAGGGGTCACTGTACCTGCCTTGACTGGCAGAACAGAAGCCCTATAACGCAGGGGTCACTGTACCTGCCTTGACTGGCAGAACAGAAGCCCTATAACGCAGGGGCCACTATACCTGCCTTGACTGGCAGAACAGAAGCCCTATAACGCAGGGGCCACTGTACCTGCCTTGACTGGCAGAACAGAAGCCCTATAACGCAGGGGTCACTGTACCTGCTTTGACTGGCAGAACAGAAGCCCTATAACGCAGGGGCCACTGTACCTGCCTTGACTGGCAGAACAGAAGCCCTATAACGCAGGGGCCACTGTACCTGCCTTGACTGGCAGAACAGAAGCCCTATAACGCAGGGGCCACTGTACCTGCCTTGACTGGCAGAACAGAAGCCCTATAACGCAGGGGCCACTGTACCTGCCTTGACTGGCAGAACAGAAGCCCTATAACGCAGGGTCCACTGTACCTGCCTTGACTGGCAGAACAGAAGCCCTATAACGCAGGGGTCACTGTACCTGCCTTGACTGGCAGAACAGAAGCCCTATAACGCAGGGGTCACTGTACCTGCCTTGACTGGCAGAACAGAAGCCCTATAACGCAGGGGCCACTGTACCTGCCTTGACTGGCAGAACAGAAGCCCTATAACGCAGGGGCCACTGTACCTGCCTTGACTGGCAGAACAGAAGCCCTATAACGCAGGGGCCACTGTACCTGCCTTGACTGGCAGAACAGAAGCCCTATAACGCAGGGGTCACTGTACCTGCCTTGACTGGCAGAACAGAAGCCCTATAACGCAGGGGCCACTGTACCTGCCTTGACTGGCAGAACAGAAGCCCTATAACGCAGGGGCCACTGTACCTGCCTTGACTGGCAGAACAGAAGCCCTATAACGCAGGGGCCACTGTACCTGCCTTGACTGGCAGAACAGAAGCCCTATAACGCAGGGGCCACTGTACCTGCCTTGACTGGCAGAACAGAAGCCCTATAACGCAGGGTCCACTGTACCTGCCTTGACTGGCAGAACAGAAGCCCTATAACGCAGGGGTCACTGTACCTGCCTTGACTGGCAGAACAGAAGCCCTATAACGCAGGGGTCACTGTACCTGCCTTGACTGGCAGAACAGAAGCCCTATAACGCAGGGGCCACTGTACCTGCCTTGACTGGCAGAACAGAAGCCCTATAACGCAGGGGCCACTGTACCTGCCTTGACTGGCAGAACAGAAGCCCTATAACGCAGGGGCCACTGTACCTGCCTTGACTGGCAGAACAGACGCCCTATAACGCAGGGGTCACTGTACCTGCCTTGACTGGCAGAACAGAAGCCCTATAACGCAGGGGTCACGGTACCTGCCTTGACTGGCAGAACAGAAACCTTATAACGCAGGGGTCACTGTACCTGCCTTGACTGGCAGAACAGAAGCCCTATAACGCAGGGGCCACTGTACCTGCCTTGACTGGCAGAACAGAAGCCCTATAACGCAGGGGTCACTGTACCTGCCTTGACTGGCAGAACAGAAGCCCTATAACGCAGGGGCCACTGTACCTGCCTTGACTGGCAGAACAGAAGCCCTATAACGCAGGGGCCACTGTACCTGCCTTGACTGGCAGAACAGAAGCCCTATAACGCAGGGGTCATTGTACCTGCCTTGACTGGCAGAACAGAAGCCCTATAACGCAGGGGTCACGGTACCTGCCTTGACTGGCAGAACAGAAACCTTATAACGCAGGGGCCACTGTACCTGCCTTGACTGGCAGAACAGAAGCCCTATAACGCAGGGGCCACTGTACCTGCCTTGACTGGCAGAACAGAAGCCCTATAACGCAGGGGCCACTGTACCTGCCTTGACTGGCAGAACAGAAGCCCTATAACGCAGGGGTCACTGTACCTGCCTTGACTGGCAGAACAGAAGCCCTATAACGCAGGGGTCACGGTACCTGCCTTGACTGGCAGAACAGAAACCTTATAACGCAGGGGTCACTGTACCTGCCTTGACTGGCAGAACAAAAGCCCTATAACGCAGGGGCCACTGTACCTGCCTTGACTTGCAGAACAGAAACCTTATAACGCAGGGGCCACTGTACCTGCCTTGACTGGCAGAACAGAAGCCCTATAACGCAGGGGCCACTGTACCTGCCTTGACTGGCAGAACATGGCAGAACAGAAGCCCTATAACGCAGGGGCCACTGTACCTGCCTTGACTGGCAGAACAGAAGCCCTATAACGCAGGGGCCACTGTACCTGCCTTGACTGGCAGAACAGAAGCCCTATAACGCAGGGGCCACTGTGCCTGCCTTGACTGGCAGAACAGAAGCCCTATAACGCAGGGGCCACTGTACCTGCCTTGACTGACAGAACAGAAGCCCTATAACGCAGGGGCCACTGTACCTGCCTTGACTGGCAGAACAGAAGCCCTATAACGCAGGGGCCACTGTACCTGCCTTGACTGGCAGAACAGAAGCCCTATAACGCAGGGGCCACTGTACCTGCCTTGACTGGCAGAACAGAAGCCCTATAACGCAGGGTCCACTGTACCTGCCTTGACTGACAGAACAGAAGCCCTATAACGCAGGGGCCACTGTGCCTGCCTTGACTGGCAGAACAGAAGCCCTATAACGCAGGGGCCACTGTACCTGCCTTGACTGGCAGAACAGAAGCCCCATAACGCAGGGGCCACTGTACCTGCCTTGACTGGCAGAACAGAAGCCCTATAACGCAGGGGCCACTGTACCTGCCTTGACTGGCAGAACAGAAGTCCTATAACGCAGGGGCCACTGTACCTGCCTTGACTGGCAGAACAGAAGCCCTATAACGCAGGGGCCACTGTACCTACCTTGACTGGCAGAACAGAAGCCCTGTAACGCAGGGGCCACTGTACCTGCCTTGACTGGCAGAACAGAAGCCCTATAACGCAGGGGCCACTGTACCTGCCTTGACTGGCAGAACAGAAGCCCTATAACGCAGGGGTCACTGTACCTGCCTTGACTGGCAGAACAAAAGCCCTATAACGCAAGGGTCACTGTACCTGCCTTGACTGACAGAACAGAAGCCCTATAACGCAGGGGCCACTGTACCTGCCTTGACTGGCAGAACAGAAGTCCTATAACGCAGGGGCCACTGTACCTGCCTTGACTGGCAGAACAGAAGCCCTATAACGCAGGGGCCACTGTACCTGCCTTGACTGGCAGAACAGAAGCCCTATAACGCAGGGGCCACTGTACCTGCCTTGACTGGCAGAACAGAAGCCCTATAACGCAGGGGTCACTGTACCTGCCTTGACTGGCAGAACAGAAGCCCTATAACGCAGGGATCACTGTACCTGCCTTGACTGCCAGAACAGAAGCCCTATAACGCAGGGGCCACTGTACCTGCCTTGACTGGCAGAACATGGCAGAACAGAAGCCCTATAACGCAGGGGCCACTGTACCTGCCTTGACTGGCAGAACAGAAGCCCTATAACGCAGGGGCCACTGTACCTGCCTTGACTGGCAGAACAGAAGCCCTATAACGCAGGGGCCACTGTACCTGCCTTGACTGGCAGAACAGAAGCCCTATAACGCAGGGGTCACTGTACCTGCCTTGACTGGCAGAACAGAAGCCCTATAACGCAGGGGCCACTGTACCTGCCTTGACTGGCAGAACAGAAGCCCTATAACGCAGGGGCCACTGTACCTGCCTTGACTGGCAGAACAGAAACCCTATAACGCAGGGGTCACTGTACCTGCCTTGACTGGCAGAACAGAAACCCTATAACGCAGGGGCCACTGTACCTGCCTTGACTGGCAGAACAGAAACCCTATAACGCAGGGGCCACTGTACCTGCCTTGACTGGCAGAACAGAAGCCCTATAACGCAGGGGCCACTGTACCTGCCTTGACTGGCAGAACAGAAACCCTATAACGCAGGGGCCACTGTACCTGCCTTGACTGGCAGAACAGAAGCCCTATAACGCAGGGGTCACTGTACCTGCCTTGACTGGCAGAACAGAAGCCCTATAACGCAGGGGTCACTGTACCTGCCTTGACTGGCAGAACAGAAACCCTATAACGCAGGGGCCACTGTACCTGCCTTGACTGGCAGAACAGAAGTCCTATAACGCAGGGGCCACTGTACCTGCCTTGACTGGCAGAACAGAAGCCCTATAACGCAGGGGCCACTGTACCTGCCTTGACTGGCAGAACAGAAGCCCTGTAACGCAGGGGCCACTGTACCTGCCTTGACTGGCAGAACAGAAGCCCTATAACGCAGGGGCCACTGTACCTGCCTTGACTGACAGAACAGAAGCCCTGTAACGCAGGGGCCACTGTACCTGCCTTGACTGGCAGAACAGAAGCCCTATAACGCAGGGGTCACTGTACCTGCCTTGACTGGCAGAACAGAAGCCCTATAACGCAGGGGCCACTGTACCTGCCTTGACTGGCAGAACAGAAGCCCTATAACGCAGGGGCCACTGTACCTGCCTTGACTGGCAGAACAGAAGCCCTATAACGCACGAGTCACTGTACCTACCTTGACTGGCAGAACAGAAGCCCTGTAACGCAGGGGCCACTGTACCTGCCTTGACTGGCAGAACAGAAGCCCTATAACGCAGGGGCCACTGTGCCTGCCTTGACTGGCAGAACAGAAGCCCTATAACGCAGGGGCCACTGTACCTGCCTTGACTGGCAGAACAGAAGCCCTATAACGCAGGGGACACTGTACCTGCCTTGACTGGCAGAACAGAAGCCCTATAACGCAGGGGTCACTGTACCTGCCTTGACTGGCAGAACAGAAGCCCTATAACGCAGGGGACACTGTACCTGCCTTGACTGGCAGAACAGAAGCCCTATAACGCAGGGGCCACTGTACCTGCCTTGACTGGCAGAACAGAAGCCCTATAACGCAGGGGCCACTGTACCTGCCTTGACTGGCAGAACAGAAGCCCTAAAAACGCAGGGGTCACTGTACCTGCCTTGACTGGCAGAACAGAAGCCCTATAACGCAGGGGCCACTGTACCTGCCTTGACTGGCAGAACAGAAGCCCTAAAAACGCAGGGGTCACTGTACCTGCCTTGACTGGCAGAACAGAAGCCCTATAAGGCAGGGGCCACTGTACCTGCCTTAACTGGCAGAACAGAAGTCCTATAACGCAGGGGCCACTGTACCTGCCTTGACTGGCAGAACAGAAGCCCTATAACGCAGGGGTCACTGTACCTGCCTTGACTGGCAGAACAGAAGCCCTATAAGGCAGGGGCCACTGTACCTGCCTTGACTGGCAGAACAGAAGCCCTATAACGCAGGGGCCACTGTACCTGCCTTGACTGGCAGAACAGAAGCCCTATAACGCAGGGGTCACTGTACCTGCCTTGACTGGCAGAACAGAAGCCCTATAACGCAGGGGTCACTGTACCTGCCTTGACTGGCAGAACAGAAGCCCTATAACGCAGGGGCCACTGTACCTGCCTTGACTGGCAGAACAGAAGCCCTATAACGCAGGGGCCACTGTACCTGCCTTGACTGGCAGAACAGAAGCCCTATAACGCAGGGGCCACTGTACCTGCCTTGACTGGCAGAACAGAAGCCCTATAACGCAGGGGTCACTGTACCTGCCTTGACTGGCAGAACAGAAGCCCTATAACGCAGGGGCCACTGTACCTGCCTTGACTGGCAGAACAGAAGCCCTATAACGCAGGGGCCACTGTACCTGCCTTGACTGGCAGAACAGAAGCCCTATAACGCAGGGGTCACTGTACCTGCCTTGACTGGCAGAACAGAAGCCCTATAACGCAGGGGTCACTGTACCTGCCTTGACTGGCAGAACAGAAGCCCTATAACGCAGGGGCCACTGTACCTGCCTTGACTGGCAGAACAGAAGCCCTATAACGCAGGGGCCACTGTACCTGCCTTGACTGGCAGAACAGAAGCCCTATAACGCAGGGGCCACTGTACCTGCCTGGACTGGCAGAACAGAAGCCCTATAACGCAGGGGCCACTGTACCTGCCTTGACTGGCAGAACAGAAGCCATATAACGCAGGGGTCACTGTACCTGCCTTGACTGGCAGAACAGAAGCCATATAACGCAGGGGTCACTGTACCTGCCTTGACTGGCAGAACAGAAGCCCTATAACGCAGGGGCCCAATGGCCACTGTACCTGCCTTGACTGGCAGTGTGGTATTTTAGGTCGAATACTTTTGCGCCATACTGTAGTTTGCGCGCGTGGGTTACTATAGCAACCACAGCGGTGATGTCACCGCTTGGGTTGAGTTTTAAGTCAGTCAGCGGCGTTGCGGGAGGACGGGATTTAGATAGCTAGCTAGGAGGGGAGTAGGCCTTTTATTTAGTTCGGATTCACCGCCTCGCGGTGCAAGAGGCTGGTAGCCAGTTAACAAACTGCTGCCAGGTAAGTTACACACCGTTATCGGAGTTCGTGACTTGTGTCTTATTGAGTTTAAGGGTTTAATAAATCATCAAAACTAAATTTAGACCACTGCGTTTCGCTTCATTGGCTTCGCCACCACGTGTTGAGACCGATCTCGGAACGAACACCCAGTTAGGGTTGTCCGAAATTAAGTTTAGAAAGAAATTAGAATAACACAACGAGAAGTAAAATTAAAGTTAGAAAAGACATCATTTCGGGAAATATCACAGCAGAACAAAAGCCCTATAACGCAGGGGCCACTGTACCTGCCTTGCGATTAAGTATTATTAGTGGTCAATAAAAGAAAGGCAAACTGCTAAAGAAATATTAAAGTTTTGTAAGTAATCCTTTTAATATTTCTAAAAACATATCATTATAATTGCATTGCTTCCAAATAAATCAGCTATGTGTATTGCCATTGCATTATGGCGTGTCACCGTCATTTAAAATCCCTATTGTAGAGAGTGTGAAGCAATGAAGTGCGGATGTCTCACCCTATCTCCAGAACACTTGTGATAAAAGGCGAGATCATAACCAAGACCGTTAGCAGTGCTATGCAAACTCTCTCCATCTATCATACTATGTCCATACAATAAGCACGTGCTTGATTTGTTAACGTATGGGTAATTTTTAAATGGCCTGGGGCCAAATGGATCTCGTCTTCCATTTTGATTCACAGCGGCTGAAGAAGTCACGCTCATGGCACGACTGTCAGAGCTAATTACCTTGACTTGACTTTCGCGATTCCAGTGATCGATCCATTGATAGCAAAGTATTTATTAGTGACAAATAACTAATTATCATAATAATCACAATAATAACTATAATAACCATAACATGGCAGTATGTATTAGTCTTCTCTCTCTCACTTACAACCCTACTGCCAGTCTGTCCCACAGTGCACCCACCCCACACCAAACACCAACAAATTAACTTAATTAATTAATCCAAAATTCGTGCTGAAAATCTTCATCGCATAAGTCTCAAGTGTTCCAATTTAGCAGGTTTTTCAGCTTGTTTTTCAAAGATTGCAATCAAAAGCTGACCGCCTATCCCAGTAGGCCTACCTGACATTGACATTATTTATTTATATTCCCTATCAACACGTGGATCGTATCCATTTAAGGAGAGTTCAAAATATGTTTTTGCGTCTTGTTTGCTACACTCGATCCCATATCCAGGAAGACGTGATGTTGCTACATGGTGATCAAGGCTGTTTGTAAGTGGCGCAGCTCATGTACAAGTCGATAACTACATGGGGAGAGCATTGTGGCTTCCTTATTTACAGAAGACGTCAAACAGTCCTTCTCGAATTTCGCCATTTTTTTGTACGGTACGTAGCCGTGCCGTTACAAGTCAGCTATGGAATCATAAGGGTTATATATGCCACACGCCGGATGTCTGCCTGTGTGTCAATACCCGTGCGTGCCTGTTTGTGGTCCCCGTGGCACGAAGTGGGAGCCGCGAAAAAAACGGTCTCCATTAAAGGGAAAACAAACCCACCCCAGACGGATTGACATTCGATAGAATTTACGCACATCTCAGCCGATACACCTTATCTGAGACACTCAAAGCGAGTGTGTAAGCTTCTTAAGAAGGACTGCGCGACCGATATGAATGAATAGAGCGCTGGTTATTCATTTGTAAGTCCAAGAACTTGCGAATAGAACACACACGAATATTGGTATTATGAAACATGAAAAGATGCGTGCAGGGAAACCAGTGAGTTGATATGAACACGTGTGTGGTTGTCAATTAAACCAGTGAGTTGATATGAACACGTGTGCGGTTGTCAATTCTGACCTGCGTTCTCAATTCTGACTCGACCTCGTGTAAACATGAGGAAAACTCTTTCTCTGGTCACCCTGTGGCAAGTTCTTCTTCATTGACATTTCCACTGGCGTAGTAAACTATCATTAACACGTGCCAGTATGAAATTGCCAATCACCCCTAATTAAATACTTTGGTTATAAAGAGATTACGTTATTATAACTGTCGTGGGATTGCGTTTCGCAACAATGCATGAGCCAGCCTTCGAAGCTCGAAGTCAGGGCGCCGACGCAACAATCAGGGTTCAACAACATGCAGCGAAACAGACCCGTGTAATCCACTTCAATACAATGTCTTCTTCGGACAATTGGTCCACCACGCGTTGGCTTCATATTATTGACCTTATTATCTAATAAACGACGGGGCGTTGATTCGCTCAGAGTATATATGCACTGCTAAAATGGGAGGAATCGATGCGTTCGGCAATTGTTTATTCGCACGTGAGTGGAGAAGGCCGGTGGTGGTGGGGGGGGGGGGTGCTTGGCTTGTCCACACTGGTCTTAGCAACTTGAGTCGTCCTACGTACCCCCTCCCCCACCCCCTCCCCCCACTCCACCCGCACCCCACCCGCGAGGTGCACAACCTTGTAATTATCGACTACAAATGTGGAAAAGACAATGTTTTTCAGCGGAAGGTGCGACCGGCGCGCGGCCGTGTTTTGGCCTGTTTGGCTCGTGATAAGGTGATCACGGCTCTTGGTTCTGACCCCCATACCGGACACAGGCCTCCAGTCGGTACTCTTATCTTATCGTGTTTGTCTCGCCATTACCATTGATATGACGTTACCAAATCACCCAGCAGCTGAATCAATAGTTAGCAATTAACCACGAAATGGGCATCTAGGCCACTTGCCAGCACAGCCTCTGCCATCTAGTCTGAACAACCTGCTTCTATTTCCTGTTCATTTGCCATTACTGCCTAAACGCGGTCTTCTTCTATCATCGAAGCCACTTGCCATGACGGCTGTAAACATGCTGGCTCTAATTGGCCACTTCCCATGCCACCCTATCTCTTGCCTCTACCAGCTAGGCCACCCTATCTCTTGCCTCTACCATCTAGGCCACCCTATCTCTTGCCTCTACCATCTAGGCCACTCACTATGCCACCCTATCTCTTGCCTCTACCATCTAGGCCACTCACTATGCCACCCTATCTCTTGACTCTACCATCTAGGCCATGCACTCACTATGCCATCCTATTTCTTGCAATGCCTCTACCATCTAGGCCACTCACTATGCCACCCTATTTCTTGCCTCTACCATCTAGGCCACTCACTATGCCACCCTATCTCTTGCATCTACCGTCTAGGCCATGCACTCACTATGCCACCTTATCTCTTGACTCTACCATCTAGGCCATGCACTCACTATGCCATCCTATTTCTTGCAATGCCTCTACCATCTAGGCCACTCACTATGCCACCCTATCTCTTGCATCTACCGTCTAGGCCACTCACTATGCCACCCTATCTCTTGCCTCTACTATCTAAGCAATGCACTCACTATGCCACCCTATCTCTTGCCTCTACCATCTAGGCCACTCACTATGCAACCATATCTCTTGCCTCTCATCCCGCCTCCCGCCTCCCGCCTCCCGCCTCCCGCCTCCCGCATATCGGTTCCAACTTCCGACGTTTCGGCCGCATGTCATTGTTCGTTCTTCAGATGTTTTGCCTCATGGGTAAAACACATCTTCCGGCCCAGCCCCAGCGGCTTGGCTGGCCTTGCCGACGCCCTATAATGGGGATTGGGCAGCTGACCAAAAAGGTCAACCAGGTTTTTCCCCGCCGACGGCCAGGCGGCTCCCCCAAGCGGCAGCTGCTGGAGAGGGTTTTGCCTTTTACTGCCCTGTTTACTACCTACCACTGCAGCTGTAGATACAGCCCATTATGGCGTGTGTGAAGGGGAAGGGAGGGGGGGGGACCTTTTTTTTTTTTTTTTTGAGCAAGAATTGATATATAGATATATATATATACTAATAATGAAACATAAATAATAAATGAAACACAACAATAGCATGTATACAAAACCTTTATTTTAGTGAGGCTAGTGATAACTTACAACTTACATTCTTAAGGCCTTTTCCATCAAATCTTTTATTTTCGTCCACTTGTTATGCTATTTTGAGTTCCTGTCTCCTTAGCATGAATTGAAGTTTCTCATTTATGTATCACTTTTTGATTTGTCTAATCGCTGCTGGAAAACTAAACCTTTATCTTCACAACGTGTTGCAAAAATATACTCCTTAACAATGTGGTCTACCAGTAAACGTTCCTTTTCTGTTATGCCAAGAAGAACGTTTCACTTAATATGTATAGATATGCGGATACATGGTCAGAGAATAAATAATAAAGTAATAAATCTTGGCCCTCAAATTCTGTACACATGGACAATCCCAACATAAACGCTCTATCGTTTCTATTTCTACCTGACAAAACTTACAAACGCTTTCTTTGATGCCGCACATTTCAAGTACTTATTCGTTGCTCCGATATTATTAGTTAATATTCGTGGTTTATCTATGTTTTACTTGTGGCATATACGTATTTTATAAAACGTATGTTGTCCGTCTTGTATGTCTTTTGCCTTTCCATTTCACGACCCTTTATCTGTTACTTGGTTATGGATTTACTGTTTCGCTTTTCCAACAGAAATGTTTACTAGGCTTTTCGCCAGATTCATAAAAAAAATTCCTCTCTATCCTATCACTATCCCACCTTTATTCTGTCATTTTTTATGTGATAAAGGGGATTTTTTTTCATACAATCCACAGCGGATGTCATCGTCGAATGATCGCCGGTGTGAGCGGTGCCTCCCTCTGGCGAGCCCGTGGGTAGATGAGCGATGAAACGGTGTGGCGAGAAGATTCACGATGTGTACACAGGCCCCAAGCCGACATGTACAAGAGTGCAAGAAAGTAACGTACCCCGTCTTTCAGGAAATGAGGAAGTAAAATGATAGAGTGAAATCAGAGATTATGTAAGATACTATACTATCTCTGGTGAAATAAAAAGTACGATTATAGGTTGTATGACCTATCACAAATGGCATGCACGGCGGTCCAAAGGGGGTGAGGGTTAGGAGGGTGTTCACTTTATGCGAAGCGAGCGAACAATATTCAGAGAACGCTCCCTTTAATTAGTCCGGATGCATTTGCTTTTTTGTTTTTTTAATAAAATGCGCTTATTCTAATAGGGAAGCAATGTAGATACATACGATTGGTAAAATTTCAGGTTAAACCAGTCTTTAACAGTATTTATGACTAGTATACACATTGATTTGACAATTTAAATAATCCTCAATAATCCACAAAGACTGCACGCCTTACAATATTTTACATGTGTCATACAAATCAATATTAACATTTGGCAAGTTTGGTAACACTAATCAATACTTTCCTCAATATCGGTAAACAGTATGTCAATCGGGTACATTGTTCATATATAGCTGTAGTGCTGCATAGTTTGGATCTAATAAAGCTTGCAATAGCCCGAAAGTTACCATATTGTTATAATTTTTCGCGGTTGAGGAATAGCTGGTATATACAATAACTTATAACACTGATCATCATGGTTTCCTCCCGACTGTCACCATGAAGCAATACTTTTTCCATTGTAATCTTTGTTCCGATGGCACCTGTATGTCCGGATGTATAACGTTATTCCCATAATCGCCAGTGGCGGATCTTAATTTGGCCCCAAGCTACTCCGGCTTCGGACTTGTGGATTCGCCCATCAATCTCATCGCAACATCTAGACACATTTTATTTCGAATGTTATGTATGTAAGATCAAATGTGATCACACTTATCTAATCGTTAAAATAAAATTTGTTTGCCGGTGTGTTTAAAAATTAGCGGTAAGATGGATGGGCGAATCTACCCCCCCCCCCCCCCCCCTCAGGGGCCCTAAATATGGAGTCGAACCGGTGTAACCTAATAGCTTGTCCGGCCGCGATAACATGTCCGCGCACGTACGCTTCTTTCACGCCACTAACCCTAACCAGAACCCTAAACATAAACATCACCCTGGCCCTAACCTAAACCTAACATATATGCGGTACAACAAAGCAACCCATTCGCTGCGCATGCGCACACGCTAGGCAGATTGGTCGATTGGTCGATTGTGGCAACACTAAGGATCCGATAATTTGAAATACGTATACGTCAGTTGTTATCGTGTTGCTTGGCACGCGATCGTGTTAACGCGAATATGGATTCTGTTGCATGCTTTCTCTTCGCTTCACTTTTCCGCCATCTTGCTCTTGCATGCACCCAGGAAAGTGGGGAGTACGACACCAGTGTTGAATCGCCTCAATCGGATCACAACATGATCCCGCATGCCCCGAGTACTCCGATCAAATACGGCCTCCTTTATTACGCCGGACAAGTTATCATGCTGCACCGGTACACCTTCGACCTTGTGACATTAAGGTACTTTGCCAAGACGATCATTATGACATGAGTTAGATTTAAATAAACACTGATATAAATCCGTGATATTAGATATATTTAGGAATTATAGCCAAAAGGTTTAAAGCTGCTTGTCGAGCTTTTCCCGCCAAATCTGAGCCCCGGGCGACATACATATCACAATTTGCAGAGAACTCGATTGTTTCATTCTATAAATTCAGAAGTTAAACGTCGCCGTTTCGGCTGTGATATGGCGAACGTGTCTATCCCGCGACACTGCGGAACTGCCACTTATAACAAAGCACCGCGAAGCGCAAAAAGTGATGACGTTCACCACTAAGTTGAAAACATGTGGTTAATTGATATCACGGCAAGGCTAAGAGACTCCATTTGGCAGTCTGGCATACGTTGAATTTAGACAAAAGAAATGTTAGATGATTCAAGGACTTATTCTTATTTGTGTTTTGACCTCAGTAACAAAGTTAGTTTTGGCGGGAAAGAGCTCGATAAGTAGTTTAAGTAGAAATCTATTTGACTGCAATAAAAATTTGCATGAGTGATACCTTAAACTTACTCAATATTCTCGCAAGGTGGCGCCACTTGGACTCTTTGGCAGGCGGACAACGGAAGGTCAGGTAACTGTTAAATATGACAAATGAAGCTTGCATTGCTTATGCCAGCTATTCATCGACGGTCTTTAGACTTCTGGATGATTTCTTCAGAGCCCAACAGTCGGTTCTGCATATATGTTTGGGATATAAGTTAATCTATTTTGTGTGGGCGATAATTAGGTAAAACCTCGGTACACGGGCACTCTCACAGGCACAGTAAATCAGTGGAGCACACAAGGTGTCCAACTGCCGCTGGAACTGAGCTGCTGAGTGACAGGCACCCGCTTCAACCCCAAATATCAAACCTTTACCGCGCCCCACAAATGCCTAAGTCTGATTTCGGTTCATCATGTTCATGGGAAGTCCTACCGCCAGTGTATATGGCTAATATGCTATCAGACATGGGGTAATCATAAACAGTAATCGTAATCGATTGTAATCAATTACATTTTCCAAGTAGATCTAATCATAATAGATTATATTAGGTTTAAAAGCAATGAAATCGTAATCGTAATTGATTATAATGCTAATATAATAATAATCGATTACATTGCTAACTTAATGTAATCGTAGTGCCACTTGTACCTGTGGGTAGGTGGTAGCCTTGACACATGGCTCTCTTGACCTCGCACCTAAAGGAGACAAGAGAGAGCCATGAAGCCAGTTTTGGTTGTGAGCGTTGATTTAAAAATCAGCGCCCTTCGGCCGTCGATTGCAGAAAGTACAGAAATAAATGGTCCTTATCAATTTGTCAAGTTGTTCTTGTCACGCCGCCATGTCGCTGTTACGTCACAGTTCTCGTCGATCTCCCGGCAGAGGGCGTTACCCTTTCGCCATAGTCCTAGGAAAAATTGTGATGCGAGGAACGAGCTCCGTCTGCCGAGAGATCGACGAGAACTGTGACGTAACAGCGACATGGCGGCGGAGAGAGTTGTTGAAAATTGTTGTTGAAAACTTTCACCAGTACAAAAAGTGGTGGATTTTGTTTGTTTTCAATCTCATTGCCCTTGGAACTATAAAGGTATGAAGAACAACTTGACAAATTGATAAGGACCGTTTATTTCTGTACTTTCTGCGATCGACGGCCGAAGAGCGCTGATTTTTAAATCAACAATCGCAACCGACACTGCCTTCATGGCCCTCCGGCCCGCTCCCCAGAGCGGATAAGCCAGGGAGGGGCATGCAACAGGGCTAGGTAGGTGGGGGCTCTGATGGGATGGGGTTGGATGCTTGTGTTATGGTTCTCTTATTTATATTATTATAAAACGAACTCGACTGGGTTTAGTAGTGGGGTGCTGCAAGGTAAGGTACAGATATCCCTGCTAGTACTATACTATAGCATTGTAGCTTTCTTTTTTACCTGCCATTTAACATATAAGTTTCCCACCACACCTCCTTCTAAGGAACATAAGAACAATTGCAGTGGATTTGTATCCAAAACTATTATTGTGTTTTTTTATATTTAACTTATTATTTAATATATTTAAAATAATAACTTTTATACTAGTATATTGATTAGTCTTAGTAACTCATTACGATCGAGGATTATTCTTAGGAATGTGACTAACGTGGGCTGTAACCCTCAGCAAATGCTGTTAAAATTTTCCCGTCGCCAATTGAATGCAGCCTTATGATGAGAAATCTGCTGCTCTCCCAACCAAGCTGCCAAGTATTCATATTTGTGGCCCCGCTCATCTAATGTTTACTATTAGCTGAAATAGCCACTTAAAGGTCTAGGCCAGCGTTCATTTATTAAAAACATACAAAGTAATCATGATTGTAATCCATGATATCTGTCACATATTCATGTCCAGGATACATTTATAAATAGCTATGAACAAAGTAAGGCCCCAAACGCTACTCACGAATTCATCAATCCACAAGATATCCACTAAAACAAACCTTCTGCCATTTCCCAAAATATCACTCATTCTAGGGCTCCACAAAAATAATGTTGGTTCTACTCTCACAACAACAGGTACTTAGCTGCTTGTATAGCTATAGTGATGCATTCTGAGCACCCTCTGTCGTGAGCGTCACCCTTCAGTGGAACTAGCCTTTGAGGTCCTGGAAAATTGCTTGATTATCACAACAATAGGGCTGTGTCTCTGATATAACACATCTGTCTTTATATACATCAATGCCCACAATAATCCCAAGAGCAAGCGTATGAGCGCTGACTACATTACATCTATGGAACTATGTCCATGAGTCACATTAGCAGGGTTGAATTCCATTGAAATTGGTTGAGTCTGGTCTTGGTGTTCTTAATGCCGGATTAGTGAGATGGTCACATTAGCAGGGTTCAGGCCAATTTTAAACTATAGGTAAAAATTTGGGACAGGGAAAAAGTGGTCTTGATGGCGAAAATTGTCTTAATGGCAAAAGGCAGGCTGCGCTCTGAAAGACAGGCTGCAAGTATCAAAGACCAAATCATTCTATGCAATATGTCATCAGGGCTCGACATTAACGCTTGTCGGGGACAAGTGATTTACCTGTCGGACAAGTGAAAACTTCCCTGTACTTGTCTGACAGGATAAGTGCTTGCTGGACAAGTACAAAGTGTATGTTCCAAACTTTCGTAACCAGAGTTTTCTTTGTCGGCTTGAGCTGGTTCCTTATCAATTAATAGTCGGTCTCATTTGTTGATCTGTAAGTGTAATAATGTTAGTCGCAAACAAATTCTTATGACGCAACAATTGCGCATTATTGATTTCCGCGTAGACAGATGATAAAAACCAATGTATTACACCCATAGCATGGATCCACCTCCAGTCCCGCATCACATACACCCACGACAGATGGCCTCTCCCTCACTCACACTCACCCAGGAAAGGACCCCTTAGTCCCTCACCCAGCCCGAACTCCCCATCACAACACCTAGGAGGGACCCCACACCTCACCCACTCAGGATGGACGCTCCCGAATCGCCACTGCCTCCCCCCCTCCCACTCACACACAACCATTAAGACCTGTCTCTCCATTATCCGTATCAATTTGGGATCTTTTGAAAAACATGCCTGTGATTGACCCCTCACAAAAAAATCAGGATAAAATAGGGCGACTGGTGCCAGAAAAGTAAGAGAAAAAGTACGGGAAGGTAGGAACTCCAGGAACAAATGTAGGGAATTCAGATAAAAATAGCTATGCCTTTCTGACTATTTACTTACCAAGATTACTTTTACCCTTACTATATCGCTTATTACTTTGAGACCAGACCAGATAACGTATTATACAGCATAGTTCCCACTCTATAGTACCTACTCTGTGACAGTGCCCAGTATCATAGGTCATCGGGCACCAATCAAGCACTAGTGGCGTGATCCTGATGCACCCGAATTCCTTTAAACCATGGGTGGCTTTCATGTCATCTGGTCAAATCTTAGAAATTTCAAAACTAAGTAGGAACAAAATTAAAAAAGTATTGAGAAAAAGTAGGAATTAGGGAGAACCTATAATAAGTAGTGAAAAATTAGGAAAGTACGGATCAATCACAGGCCTGGAATGGATACTGATGCCAGTTGGGTCATCCAATTGGTTATAGCAACAACATTCCTGTGTAGTCAGAAATCTGTAGGTGGCGAGGGGTGGGGGACACTAATTGTTAACAATTGTTTCAAAATGGCAATGAGTACCGCAATCACTTGCACAATATTAGTTGAAATCGTGGCACTTAATATCACAATGTGTTTTTTTTTTGGGGGGAGGGGGACAAGTTGATATCAAGTGGGACAAGTCACTTGGCGTCGAGCCCTGGTCATTGGATCCGGGATGTGTATTTACAAAAAAAACTGAAATCAACCACTGACCCAAAAGAAAGTTGCAAAGATAGCTACACCCTACTGTAGTACAAGGATGATAATGTTTCTGTATACATTGATATTCTGTGTTCGTTTTTTGTCTGGTTTTGACCCTCTGATTTCATTTGACAATAAAAAAGACTGGACCCATATCAGAGCAGACTATGTTACTATTTTTTAGAGGACTCTGAAGAGGCCCGTTCATGAGAACGATTACCTGTATTACTTGAATAAGCTGGATGATGGAGCTACTGAAACGAATGTGGTGCATGCAATGCATGGCTGCAATCCTAGCATAGGATAGCATTACGTTCAATGCTAAAATATTGTTACTTATTGCTTATTACTGTTGTGATTCATTCGGCCATATTTATTTGTACAGCTTCCTCAATGGCATCTGCGGTGAGGTACAAGAAGTTCCTGCGTCTCTGTGAAGCCTGGCCACTGGACAAAAGTAAAGGTGGCCGTGACCTTGCAGTCTACATCCGGGACTTGGTTGCCAAGGGTTTCGATAGAGGCGAGGCGACAGTAGTTGAAGCGGCTAAATGTGACCGGATGTATGAGAGTCTTTCCCGGATCAACTCCAACCACTACAAGGGACTCTACCCCCGGGATCAAGAGAGCAACTGCAGTGGGCTGACGGCGGAGGAGTGCAATCATATGGTGTCCACCAACACCCTGCGCCACCTCAAGGAGGAGGACATGTCCATGTGGGAGCGATTCAAAATGGCGCGCCTCGAGAAGGACGACAAGTCGTAGCATCGTGCCTTGGTCAGACGTGTATTTAACAATGTGTGTAACTTATATTAAATGAAAAGGTTCTTTTGGTTGAAAAATCTGCAAGAAATGGATGGGGTCATTTATTAGAAGACATTAGAAGGGGACATCCGAGATGAAGACTGGGGATCGTATGTGATTGGCTTTCTTGGTTCTCTGCTACTGGACCAGTCGCGGATCCTACTGGATTAGCCGCTGATCCTACTGGGTTAATCGCTGATCCTACTGGGTTAACGGCTGATCCTACTGGACTCACCACTGATCCTACTGGATTAGTCGCTGATCCTACTGGATTACCCGCTGATCCTACTGGGTTAATCGCTGATCCTACTGGGTTAACGGCTGATCACACTGGACTCACCACTGATCCTACTGGATTAGCCGCTGATCCTACTCGATTAATCGCTGATCCTACTGGGTTAATCGCTGATCCTACTGGGTTAACGGCTGATCCTACTGGACTCACCACTGATCCTACTGGATTAGCCGCTGATCCTACTGGATTAACCACTGATCCTCCTGGTTTAATCACTAATCCCACTGGATTAACCACTGATCCTACTGGATTAACCGCTGAACCTCCTCCTGACGCCCCAGAATGAACGGTATTGTGTTGCCTGGGACGCCCATCGCGGTGGACTTCTGGAACATCCGCAAATGTCCCCACGTCCGGCTCTTTTTCCTTACCCATCTCCATGGCGACCACACCAGTGGATTGACGTCATCATGGTCGCGACCCATCTACTGTAGCCCCCTCACCAAGAAACTGCTCATCCTGCAACTAGAAGTAAGTACCTTCCTTTAAGAGAGGAAGCCATTCTAGTATTAGTAGTATGTTAGTATGCTGTTTGCCAAAGAGATTACTGAAAACTTACGTTTTCTGTTATTATCCAGGAATTGTAAACCATGTGTCTGACCAATTTGTAAAGAAACAAAAACTGAGTTTGTATTTTACATTCCTCCGCATGGGATTATTTCGCCCCCAGGTGGCGGCTGATCTGGTGCACGAGCTGGAGGTGAACGCCAGCCACATGGTGGCGCTGGGAGCGGAGGAGAGTGTAACGGTATCTGTGGTGGAGGCCAACCACTGTCCCGGGGCCGTCATGTTCCTCTTCCAGGGCTACTTCGGCACCGTCCTCTGCACGGGGGACTTCCGGTGAGTCAGCAAGTGTAGTATGGTAGCAAAACGGCGAGTACACGTAAGAAAACAGCTACACCGTGTCAACAGTTGTGTGTAGAAAACTGGACTGACGATTGTAGATTAAACAGCATCAGTACATGTAATCTACGCTAACATGATCGGCCGCCAGAGACCATTATTATTGGCCCGGGAAACATTTATAGTGCATTATATTGGGCACAAAGCTTGTAATAGACCGAACTGACTTTATTTTTATTTTTGGGATTTTATTATCCCAAGTACTTGCTGTGATTGTTCTCTGCCTTTGCGCATTGAAAGGCTGCGTGCCTCGGTGACGTAGCTCTGATATGTCCTTATCTCCCCTACCAGTGCAGTAACCTGTATTTACTGTTTACTTCAGGTACACCCCTGAGATGTTTGTGGACACCCCGCTGTCGCTGGCGGGGGTGATCGACACGGTGTACCTGGACAACACCTACTGCCAGCCCGGCTGCCACTTCCCCAGCCGCCAGGAGGCCACATCTCACATCGAGGCGCTCATCGCCAGCCGACCCGGATATGACGTCTACATCGGCGTGCGCAACCTCGGTAAGGAGGAGCTCCTGGTCGATCTGGCGCGCCGCTTCGACACGTGGATCGTCGTCAGCCCGCGCCACTGGAAGATGCTGCAGGCCCTGGATCTGCCGGATGTCTTCTCCACGGATCCGGATGCCGGGTTTATCCGGGCGGTGCCGCTGATGCAGATTAATGGGAGGTCTATGGAGCGTTGGAGCCGTCGGGAGCGGCCGCTGCTGGCCGTACTGCCCACGGCGCTCTACACCGCCATCGGGGGTCAGCCGTTCATCAACCGGAAGGACATCCACGTGGTCCCGTACTCGGATCACAGCTCGTACGCCGAACTCCACTGCTTCGTGTCCCGGCTCCAGGCGCGCCGCGTCCTGCCCATCGTCGGCGCCAAGGCCCGCGGGGTCTTCGGGATCTCGCTGGCGGTGCGCGCCGACATGACCTGCTTCCAACCCTACCTCTACCTACCCGACGGTGGTGAGGGGGGTGGGTGTGAGGCCCAAGACAGGGCCGGGGTCGGGGTCAGGGCCCGGGGGTGGCTGGCGGCGATCCCGGCCTCCGTCAAGATCCTGATGACTGAGGCGGTGGAGCAGGCCTCGCGGGGGATTTCTGACGGGGGTGCGAGGGCCAACAGCGGAGGCCGGTGCGGCGAGGCGACCGGGGGCCACACGGGGAGGAAGCCTCTGTTCCACCCCAGGCGCCTTCCTCCGGGTAGAGGAGTTGTGTTCACATCCCAGGATAGCCCCCCGAGGACTCCAGACGCCCCTCTAGTCCCTGAGAATGTTGGTGGCGGCATCGACCGGAAGGAATCCAGCAACGACCAAGATGACCTCGACCTTGGTGACGTTAAGGAGCTCCATCAGCTCGAGCCGCGCACATCAAGCTCTGGCAAGCTATGTGGTGGCCGTGGGCTCGACCAGGGTGGTGGGGATCCTGGTCTAACCGACACACAGGGACAGCACCTGGCCCTGGTCACGGACCTGGAGACGGGTGTCAGGGGTGATGTGGACACGGCGGGTGAAGACGCGCAGCCTCGCGATGGAGTCTCACAGGACGGGCGGCCACGTGGTCCGGGCTCCAGCAGAGACACGGGGACCACAAATCCAGAGCGGCCGCGTGGTCCGGGCTCCAGCAGGGACACGGGGATCACAAGTCCAGAGCGGCCGCCTGGTCCGGGCTCCAGCAGGGACACAGGGACCACAAGTCTAGAGCGGCCGCGTGGTCCGGGCTCCAGCAGGGACACGGGGACCACAAGTTCAGAGCGGCCACGTGGTCCGGGCTCCAGCAGGGACACGGGGACCACAAGTCCAGAGCGGCCGCGTGGTCCGGGCTCAAGCAGTGACGCAATGACCACTGAGAACGAGGATGTGCCTCCCCCCGCCACGCGCTGGGACAGCGTCCCCGACCCATTTGATAGTCAGGCTCCCAACCAGGCAGCGGGGAGCAGTCAGGGAACCAGGCGCCGGAGACGAAGAAAAGTCCACAGTGACGTCGAAGTTGTTTATGTATTGGATACCGAAGACAGTCCTGCGGTAGAGTTACGCGAGGAGGATGGCGATAACCGCGAACCTACCTCGGACGCTCTCTCATGTCAGGACCACGCACAACATCCGGGTGTGCGTCTTCAACTAGATGACGTCACTTCCGGTTTTTTGCGCCTTCGCCCGACACCGGATCAGACGGTGCTGAGAGAGATGCAGCGACGTCGCCGAGGAAAGCGTCCTGTGACGTCATCATCAGATGAGGCAAGCGATAAGTCACAATCTACGCTATTCAACTGCTGGAAATCATTGCGAAGGACGGTCGCAGGAGATCCGCCGTACGACAAATGTGAAACTCGAGCTAAGCATCACAGCCCCAAGGGTCCTTCGTTTAAGTCACTGCCGTCCGCGCCAGAGGGCACTAGCGGACGGGCGCTTTATGGAGGAAGGTCTCCATCACCACCGCCGGCATCCAGGATCTCCAGTGACCCTGGTACGTCTGCATCACCTCTCCCGGGACATGACCGGGCGCGTTATGCCGTACGCCAGTCTCCCTCACCGTCACCCCTATCAGGGGTCTCCAGTCGCCCTCTTACGCATCCACCACCCCTCCCGGGGCATGACCGGGCGCGTTATGCTGCTAGCCAGTCTCCCTCACCGTCACCCCTATCAGGGGTCTCCAGTCGCCCTCTTACGCATCCACCACCCCTCCCGGGGCATGACCGGGCGCGTTATGCTGCTAGCCAGTCTCCCTCACCGTCACCCCTATCAGGGGTCTCCAGTCGCCCTCTTACGCATCCACCACCCCTCCCGGGACATGACCGGGCCCGTTATGGCGGACACCTTTGCCTGAAGCGGCGGAGGTTGGCGGTGGCGGTGGTACCAATTAACACGGCCTCTAGAGCCTCATCGTCAGGATCTCTATGTATCAAACCAATCAAGAGACGACAGGACAAGGCGACGGCTCGGAGGTCAAGAATTCATGTCGTGTAAAGGCATTACTCGCATTAGGCAGCACGCATTCAGGACGGAATTGCCTCCTTTTAATTGAGAGGCGATGGCCGCATTTCCTCCAACTAGGAACAGTAAATGATTACATTAATAATGAACGATCAACGTGGCTGACAGCGAATAAAATATTCTACCATGGGATCGACGGTTCGACTTATTGTGCCTTTAACCCTTTTGTGGTTTGAGCCGCAATAATGTGTACAGAGGAGTGATATACACTTCTTCCAAAGATAGTATTTTGTTTCGTTTCTTTGTGTTGTAGTTTGTTTGCATCCGGGTCTCTATGCACCACGTGTTGTAGAAGTGCAGTGGAATCCCGCTTTAAGACCACCCCGGTAATGTGACAGCCTATACTTGAACATTGGCCTGTACCCCGATAATGCGACCACCCCGCTAATCCAGCAATAAGACCTCCAAGGCCAGACCCGACCAATCACAACCCCGCTAATGCGAACACCGAAGTCTCAGCGAAACAAAGAGTGCTTTCTTGTGACAGGAGAGAACGCAATCTTGGGCATTGATGCGTGCAAAGACAGTAAAACATAATCAGAGACACGGGCGCTGGCTCCGTCTTTTTTGTTAGTGACCTGTTTACTTTACAAATTAAAGGATGTGGACTAACCTCTTGTCGACTGATGTACGGTATTGATTGCGCTGTATGTGTGAACATTTATGCGCACAAAGACTAACACACATCATTATTGATCTGTTATATCCGGGATAGGGCCGCGGGCTCTGTTAGTGACCTGCTTATTTTACAGATTAACCACCTGATAGTAGCGACCATCTGTCTATAGTGACCACCTGGTACTAGTGACCATCTGTCTATAGTAACCACCTGGTAGTAGCGACCATCTGTCTATAGTGACCACCTGGCAGTAGCGACCATCTGTCTATAGCGACCACCTGGTACTAGTGACCATCTGTCTATAGTAACCACCTGGTAGTAGCGACCATCTGTCTATAGCGACCACCTAGTACTAGTGACCATCTGTCTATAGTGACCACCTGGTAGTAGCGGCCATCTGTCTATAGTGAGCACCTGATAGTAGCGACCATCTGTCTATAGCGACCACCTAGTACTAGTGACCACCTGGTAGTAGCGACCATCTGTCTATAGTGACTATCTGGTTGTAGCGACCATCTGTCTATTGTGACCACCAGGTAGTAGCGACCATCTGTCTATAGTGACCACCTGGTAGTAGCGACCATCTGTCTATAGTGACCACCTGGTAGTAGCGACCATCTGTCTATAGTGACCACCAGGTAGTAGCGACCATCTGTCCATAGTGACCACCTGGTACTAGCGACCATCTGTCTATAGTGACCATCTGGTAGTAGCGACCATCTGTCTATAGCGACCACCTGATAGTAGCGACCACCTGATAGTAGCGACCATCTGGTAGTAGCGACGATCTGTCTATAGTCTGGTACTAGCGACCATCTGCCTATAGCGACCACCTGGTAGTAGCGACCATCTGTCTAGTGACCATCTGGTATATAGCACGTGTCCAGCCACAACACCGTTGATTACTCGGTGTGACCCGAGCGGTCGAGTGTTCTGTACAGACGTGAACTACAATGGGACCACGTGGCAGCCTCACCAAGGACACTGGCGTGGATCGACAGCTACAATCGCCGTACGCCTCCCATGACCACAGACCGCCCCACGGGGTCAGGGAGAACTTGAGCGGCGGCCGTTCCTGTACCCTCCATCAGCGGCACGCCGTTCGTTACCGTTGGTTACTGTTTCAACCCTTTCAACTATCCGGGAAGTATGTCTGGCAACAAACATCAGAAAGTGCCCTGAAGTAAGACGTTGGATCCGGAACGGGATTGAGGCATACCACCAGGGCAGCCGGCAACCGGACGTGATCCGGACAGACCTTTACATGAGGTCTCTGGATCAGTGCTGCCACCGCCCAGCTGACGTGGACGGTGAGAAAGCTCACCTGGATTGGATATATACGGGATTTACTCGGGACAGGGAGATGGGGGGGGGGGGGGGGAGCGATGGGCGTGGGGTGGACGGTATCACAGGTATATCACGGTGGATTAGAAGGGAAAATATCGCACTGACGCTGGAGGGTGGATGAGTAGGTGATTGTGTGGTGGTGGGGTGGGGGGGGGTGCTGAGGGTAGCGATAGGGATAGTACGGTGGGTGTGGGGTGCTGAGGGTAGCGATAGTGATCGTGGGGTGGTGGGGGTGCGGAGGGTAGCGATAGGGATATTGGGGTGGTGGGGAGGGGTGCTGAGGGTAGTGATAGTGATCGTGGGGTGAGGGTTGCGGGGAGGCTGTTGGCTGAGTGTTAATCCTGCGATAATGTAGTGAGTCCCGAAGGATCAACGACACTCCACCCCCGGATGGGGGTAAAGAAAACAATTTACTCCGCCGTGTTGTGTCTGCCCTGGCCGTGGCTCCAGAATCCCGAATGCGAGGGAAGGAGAGAGCCCAGAGAGAGAGAGGGAGGGAGGGAGCTTGGGGAGGGAGGGAGGAAGCCTGGGGAGGAAGGGAGGGAGGGAGGGAGGAAGCCTAGGGAGGGAGGGAGGGAGGGAGGAAGCCTAGGAAGGGAGGGAGGGAGGAAGGAAGCCTGGGGAGAGAGGGAGGGAGGGAGACTAGGGAGGGAGGGAGGAAGCCTGGGGAGGGAGGGAGAGAGGGAGAGAGGGAGGGAGGGAGGGAGGGAGAGCGGGGGGGAGGGAAGCACCCCATGGAAAGAGGAAGCCCACACTTGATTCGGGGTTGCTCTGGCCTCTCTGGTTGGTGGGCCTGTGACTTCTTTTAAAAATTACACTGTTCTCGTTCTCTGGTCACCGTAAAACTGTTTTTTTTTAATCTTAAACAGGTTATGTATTGGACGTGTTCCCGAAGTTTTTGAATATTTCTCGTACTTGAAGATTTTCATTTATGCGAATGGCCGAGTCACCTGTGTGTGTGCTTCAAACCACCAGTTAAAAGCTATGCAGCTCGCATGACTCACATCCATCGGCTGTTCTGTCTCTTCGTCTCTCTCTCTCTTTCTCTACCTCACTTATATCTGTTTGGCCAACTGGTTCCCCTCTAATTTACTGCGACAGCGAGTGTCTTTCGTCTTACAACGAGAGGGCGGGAACCAGTCAATGTGTCCCGTCTTACAGCAGCAGAAGCGTGGAGCCAGCCTTATTACATCTGACAAAAGAGGGCGGGCACCAGGCAAGCACTGAACGTGACGCCTGGTTGTTCTTATGTATGGGGTCGTTTTGTTTGTTGCTTAGAACTAACAACGGTCGGTGTTTGTAAACCGAAATGCTTGCTTGCAATTAAGAAGACATAAAACCGCGTTGCCAATCGCCTGTTCGGTGCGTATCGTGTTCGCAGCCTGCAAGTGGTAGGCAGCGCCCCCTGGGTTGGTGGAGATTCGTCACGTGATGCCAGATTCCGGTTCCGTAACACTCCTGAAGCATTTCCTCCATGCGTGAACGTTGGCCTAAAAAGGTGGGCCATCAAGTGGAATGAGCGCTCGTGTAAATCAGGTTCCAGCTTCCGCGGCTCGGCGGATATGTTAAGATTATTGTTTCGAAAAAAGAAATTAGTAAATTTTGCATTGGGCCTACAGTTTATCGGACTAGTTGGCTTTCTATTGCAGCGCAACTACTGTACACAGTTTTATTCTAATCCATGGAAAACGCCAGGAATTCTCTCCCAGAAAACATGTAACATTCATAAAGAGCTAGGATTGCCAATGAACGCCGCAACCTTTCAGTAATGACCCAGTAATGTTTCACCATTGCTTTGGCAGGTGTTTGCGCCCATTGTGATCGTTTTTCACGCATGGTAACAGCGGCTTTTACGGACCAACAGGAATCTCCTTCGCCTGATGGCAGATCACGGAGACCACTACATGAATCAACTACATTGGTTCACAAGCAAGAAAACCCCAGCTCATTAAGGAACGACATCTGTTCAGCAAAGGTTGATTATCTTCGAAAGGCAAATGCCAGAAACGATACTTTTTGTAAGGAAATTAAAGGTCCAATTACAGCTAATTGTTCGGGTCCTGGCACAGCACGCAGACCAGGGTGGCTACAGCGTACAGGGCGCCCTCTACCGAGAGATTGGGTCATGCGGGTAGGCTGATCCCTGGCACAGCACGCAGACCAGGGGTGGTTACAGCGTACAGGGCGCCCTCTACCGAGAGATTGGGTCATGCGGGTAGGCTGATCCCTGGCACAGCACGCAGACCAGGGTGGTTACAGCGTACAGGGCGCCCTCTACCGAGAGATTGGGTCATGCGGGTAGGCTGATCCCTGGCACAGCACGCAGACCAGGGTGGTTACAGCGTACAGGGCGCCCTCTACCGAGAGATTGGGTCATGCGGGTAGGCTGATCCCTGGCACAGCACGCAGACCAGGGTGGTTACAGCGTACAGGGCGCCCTCAACCGAGAGATTGGGTCATGCGGGTAGGCTGATCCCTGGCACAGCAGGTAGACCAGGGTGGTTACAGCGTACAGGGCGCCCTCTACCGAGAGATTGGGTCATGCGGGTAGGCTGATCCCTGGCACAGCAGGTAGACCAGGGTGGTTACAGCGTACAGGGCGCCTTCTACCGAGAGATTGGGTCATGCGGGTAGGCTGATCCCTGGCACAAGCTACCTCACAATTTTTTTTTGTGAGCATTCATTCGTATATATATTGATAAATAATAGTTGCTTTAATGATCCGACAGTGTCTATAACCTAGACTGCTAAGCAAAGACTGGACAATGGTCAATGTGCCATATTATTTAGACATTTAGACAATATGGGGTGGCCCAGGTGGAAAAAAACACGGCACGTTTACTGTTCTGCAGCACATGACGGAACACAGGGCTGGCCATGTACTTCCTTTCCTTAAATACTGGGACGGAAAAAGGATTTGATTGGGGCTTAACGACACTTGACGGAAAAGGGAAAAGCGGTTGTTGATTTCTTTTCGTTTTCCTTGTGATCGATTTACACATCAAAAACAAATGATTGTTGATTTGTTTTCGGTATGATCAATTTACAAAGACGAAAAAAGGTTGTTAATTTTTTTTTTTCGTTTACCTCATGATCCGCTTAGAAAACGAATGCATGGCCGGCAACACGTGACAGCCCCGGGTGTGAGTCAGGGTCAGCGTTCGGCCGCGGCCACCTGTAGCATTAACACGGCTCGCCTCCCCTCCAACTCCCCCCCAGAATGCATAATTAAACAGTTCCGGGAATGGAATGGCCGACTGATCACAAACCGAGGGTCCGTGGATAAACATCTGTTGGTTTAACGACGTGGAGACTGATATATTCCTGGCCCGAGGCGTGCTTAGTTCAGGCCCAGCGCTCCTAGGCGTCCCTGGCGACCTGGGCGATAATCAACCAGTCAGGGGGTATGACCCGCTCTGCCATGAATCATGACACACCCCCTACCCCATCTGTTGCCACAGCACCCCCCCCCCCCCCCCCCCACTCCCACCCTTCCCTCCCTGTCTTGGTCTCTCGGGGCATCTCATTTAGGGGGTCCGGCCGGTTAATGGTTTTCTGCTTGAGTGAAGCTAGCGGGACTAGTTGTGTGGGAGGTTCCGGATACAGATGTGCTCATGTGTGGCCCATCCACCCCTACACCCCCCCCCCCTACCTCCCTGTTCTCTCTTACCCCAGGCCCGCGCCACGGTACGGGGGACCAGCACACCCACCCCGGCCATCCCCCGCCCCGCTCTTGTGTTTCTGGTCCGGGTTACCCCGCGAAGTCGCCAGCCACCACGTGTGCCAATCTCCGCTACGAGCACGGCGCCACTCACCTCATCACCTGTAGACATACACCACCAGCCACAATACATAGCACATACAGTAAAAACAGGCGCTGGAAAAAGGGTTCCGAATACCCCCTCTCCCCTCCCTCCCCCCTCCCCACCACCCATCTCTTTCTCTCTTCACTGCCCCCCTCCCACACCACTTGACACATCTCAAGATGGTCTAAGTCCCATCCCTCTCGATAACGTTTAATCATTACTTGATCAGTGCCGCCCCCTGTGGGTACGCGGCGACTATTGTGACATCGATCTCATCCAACCGATGCCACCCCCATCCCCTCCCCACCCCCCCTTCAACCCACCCGCTCTAACCTACCCTCCCCCATCACACAAACCCCTTCAGCCCAGGGCTTACTGCACTTCTCCCTACAGACTGGTTGACTCAATCTGTCCGTGTCCCTCGGCTGTGTCTGGTCCGGCTGCCCCCCCCCTCCCCCGTAGCTGCCCGGCCACCAGTCCCCTGTGGGAGGCGGGACATCAAGAGAATCAAGCCACAAGCCGATGGTGAATCCATTTCTCTTGCCAACCATTCGCCATGTCATGCTAGCGTCAGTGGAAACCCCTTTCCCACGTACCCTACCCTACCCGGCAATCCACCCGCCACCCTCACCCACCCACCGCCTCATCATCGTATCTGGCCGCTAAAGCATCGCTCTACCCCCCCCCCCCACCCCCCACCAAGCCCGAACCACGCTGCCCGCCCCCTCTCCTATCCCCTCCTCACTCCACCCCCACCCCCCTCCCGTGACGGCCCCCCGCTGCGGACCCCGCTCCCCTATCCCCGCGCCGTCATAACCGCTCAGTCCAGCATATCTGGATCCGCAGTCGACGGGGATAAAACTCCCGAAGGACAGTGAATCGCGAGCTCGCCGCCAGCCCAGCGGCCCCGGGACTGATGTGGACGCCACGGTACGCCTGATGACAGCCCAGCGGCCCAGGGACTGATGTGGACGCCACGGTACGCCTGATGACAGCCCAGCGGCCCAGGGACTGATGTGGACGCCACGGTACGCCTGATGACAGCCCAGCGGCCCAGGGACTGATGTGGACGCCACGGTGCGCCTGATGACAGCCCAGCGGCCCAGGGACTGATGTGGACGCCACGGTGCGCCTGATGACAGCCCAGCGGCCCAGGGACTGATGTGGACGCCACGGTGCGCCTGATGACAGCCCTGCTCCCCCCCTGCATGGCACACACACAAAAACACCGGTTTGTAAATAGACGGATCGCGCCTCCCTCTGTATGCATCCCCCATTGGCCATGTGTTCTTCTCTGTCCTCCCTCTGCCGGCTCTAGCTCCACAGCGCTGTGATGAAAACACTTTGCATCGGGATCATTATTTCAGCTTCCGCGTTTGATCTGGATCGTGCTTAGTCGTGAAATACAAGAATATCTCTCTTGATCCAGATAGCCTTGAAGTCCTGTTGTCTGATGGTGGCGGGAGCCTCACGGGATTTGTTGTCGGGTTAGTCTTATCCCGGGATCTCGCCTGGATGGACGGAAGCCGAAGGGGACTGGCAGGAAGCTGGCCTTCCTCTTGCACAACGCGCACCGCACACAGGTAAACAGGATTAAGGGGCGCAGCACGAACCAGCGTACCTTTAAGTATCCAGGGACGGGATTCAAGTGGCTACCACCTTAAGCCGTCTATCCCCCCCCCCCATCCCCCACCGCCTCCGTCTCTCCTCCCCCCCCCCTCCCCCCACTACCGTCTCCCTTGTCAAACTTGTGGTAACGGTCGTTTTTTTTCCCTCCGGCCTCAAAACCGCAGCGCTTAAGTTTGGTAATGGCTAATGGCGAACGCTGGGAGGTAGGGTGGGGGGGGGGGTAGTGTGTGGCATGGAAGGAGGTTCTGCGATTTAATATTGATAAGTAAACAGTAAAGTGGGTAGCGGCATGGGCGCCTGGACCCCTTGGACATCTGAGGGCGTGGGTACCATGTGGGGCTCCCCACCCCCTACCTACACCTCTGAGGGCGTGGGTACCTTGTGCACCGTGGTGCTCCCCGCCCCCTACCTACACCTCTCTCCTGGCGCCCCTCAAGGTATTCTTTCTCGTCCTACCCCTTCCCTGCCCCCCATCCTCGTGTCCCCTGGCTGCCACCCCCCCCCCCCCGCCTACCCACGGTCATCCTGATTTAGTCACCCAAGCCTGTCCCACCAACCCTACCCAGTGCCCCGCTCCCTCCCCCACCCCTCACCATGCCCCTGCGCATCACCGTCCCCCAGCCACCCTCTCCTACCCAACAGGCAGCCACCTCGACCCCCCCCCCTCTCCGCCGCCCCACCCCCACACACTCACTCACCATGCCTCCACCCGTCATCCACCCGCTCCCTTCTCTCTCCCCAGACCCCACCCCTGCCCCCAGGCAGTCACCCTCCCCCTTCCTCTCCCAAGACCCCACCCCTGCCCCCAGGCAGTCATCCTCCCCCTTCCTCTCCCCAGACCCCACCCCTGCCCCCAGGCAGTCACCCTCCCCCTTCCTCTCCCCAGACCCCACCCCTGCCCCCAGGCAGTCACCCTCCCCCTTCCTCTCCCCAGACCCCACCCCTGCCCCCAGGCAGTCACCCTCCCCCTTCCTCTCCCCAGACCCCACCCCTGCCCCCAGGCAGTCACCCTCCCCCTTCCTCTCCCCAGACCCCACCCCTGCCCCCAGGCAGTCACCCTCCCCCTTCCTCTCCCCAGACCCCACCCCTGCCCCCAGGCAGTCACCCTCCCCCTTCCTCTCCCCAGACCCCACCCCTGCCCCCAGGCAGTCACCCGCCCCCTTCCTCTCCCCAGACCCCACCCCTGCCCCCAGGCAGTCACCCGCCCCCTTCACTTTCTTCCCCCGCGGAGGTCCGAGCCTCGCCGCTGACGCCGGTATGCGGACGCCTGATCCCAGGAGATCTGGATTTGTTTCCGCAGTCCCCGTCTGGATCGGCTGTTAGAAGGACACGTCTGGCGTCCGTCGCTGCTGGTCGCGATCCGGATTCCGCCCGCAGCCGGGATCGAGAAAAACAAACATCCGGACGCCCGGGAACATGTAGCGGGGAGTGTGTGAGTGAGCTGACTGACCCCTTCCCATCGCGGTCCGACACTCCGGAAGACCACTACAATAGATCCGGAAACGCACGCGCAATCCGATCCGGATGAGTGACCATTTCGTTGACGTCAGCGGATGTTCACCTGGCCACAACAATAGACAGAAACGACCTTCCAGGGCACACTAGTTTGGACACCTAATCCGGGCGGATTTAGGCGAGGATAAAACTTACCGGCGCTGGCGTCCCTCCAATAGGATGATCAAATGGGGATCAAGGAGGAAACCAACTGATTTATTACATGCCGTCAAAAGTTGATCTGTAGCTGATGCACATGCAATCATTGCGTTTTCCGCCCCCGCTCGCTCTCCGGCCCATGGCGGTCATATTGCAACGTCATTAATTCCGCGAAGCGTCTCGACGAGCATTCGGGATATCAGTCATAAACACCGGCGGGGAGTCTGGATCAGGTTGTATCTTGATCCAGGTGGGCGGAATCCAGGTGTGTCTGTCCTGGAACACTCATTATGTAGCCAATCTTTACCAGAGTCCTTACCGCATGGTGAAAGGATACCGTTTTTTTGTGCTAATCAGAAACACCGAAATTAGACAAAGCAACCGAAAAACAAAGTGATTTTTGTCGGTGTGTGTGAACTCCCGGTTACGTATGTATATTAAGCACAGAAAGTGTTGCGCTCATTCACGATCACGTGTTGCATCCCAGAAAAATCTTGTCTTGTTCGGTGTGTATTTCGGTGGATGTGGATAATCTTCAGCCGGGCTAGATTGCTACAGACAAGAGCTGTCAGGAGCCCATTGGGATTATGGCCTGGACAACAGTGAGAGTGCTGGAATACGTGGCTCAACCCAACCCCTCTGTCTGAACGTAAGTGAGGACAGGGGCCTGCTACAGTCGTGATAAAACACCTTTTTTGTAGTCTGGGATTTCACGGTAAGTTAGTGATGCCCAGTTTTATGTTAAGACATGAATAACATGTTTTGTCACTGGAAAAACACCCCCAAGTGCAAGCAACCATGTTTATGTTTTCATGGTAGGAAATATAATACCCATTAAGTTATCATATCGGGCAGCACTCACTGCCGGAGTAGCGGGCTCGGAGCATCCGGGCACTGTATGTTCCATCCGTGCGAGGGACAAGGCTGTAACACTGCCCCGTCTGCTGGGGTTTTGCCCATGTTATCCATAGTACAACCTGTAAGTTTTAATCCGCGCGCTGCTCGCGGGCCGATCTTGTCTACGTGAGGAATGTGGTTGATTGGTTTCCCCTGTCATCTAGAATTGCCTCGTTCGCTTACCTTTCTCACTTTTACGATATCTCCTCCTATCGGAAGAGGGAGAAAGAAAATTGTGCGGGGCTGACGGGACAAAAACCCCCGTAAGCAGTAGAGGCGGTGTACTGTGGGTAAAGTGGGTTGCTTTACTAGGCCTACCATGTAGGTAAAAAGAGGTAAAATCAATCAGTTCTCGGTGAACTGTATATATGTCCATATTTCTCCTGGAGGAATGTAGCGCTACCCAACTACCGCTTGGCGATAAGATACCAGGGGCCGGCACTATGTGTGGCCGCCCAGGGGAGGGGGGGCGGGGAGACACGAAGAGACGGAAGAAGAAAGGAGATAAGGGGCTGGGCGGGGAGGCTGGCAAGACGGAAACCTGGGTTGCGAGGAACCATCGGTGTAGGAGATAGATGGGGAACCGAGAGAGACAAGCAGGGGAATGGGGAAGTGGCTGAAGGAAGTGACAGGGAGGTGTTTGGGAAGATGGATGGATTGATGTTTTGAGCCACTTTTATGCACGCATGGGCTAAAACGAAGTGAGGAATGTCCACGGACAAGGGTATGAGTGATATATGGATCAGGGATACGGTAGAGAGTGAGCGTGACTGATACACACAGGACAAGGGTATGAGTGATATATGGATCAGGGATACAGCAGAAAGTGAGCGTGACTGATACACACAGGACAAGGGTATGAGTGATATATGGATCAGGGATACGGCAGAGAGTGAGCGTGACTGATACACACAGGACAAGGGTATGAGTGATATATGGATCAGGGATACGGCAGAAAGTGAGCGTGACTGATACACACAGGACAAGGGTATGAGTGATATATGGATCAGGGATACGGCAGAGAGTGAGCGTGACTGATACACACGGGACAAGGGTATGAGTGATATATGGATCAGGGATACGGTAGAGAGTGAGCGTGACTGATACACACAGGACAAGGGTATGAGTGATATATGGATCAGGGATACGGTAGAGAGTGAGCGTGACTGATACACACGGGACAAGGGTATGAGTGATATATGGATCAGGGATACGGTAGAGTGAGCGCGACTGATACACACAGGACAAGGGTATGAGTGATATATGGATCAGGGATACGGTAGAGAGTGAGCGTGACTGATACACACGGGACAAGGGTATGAGTGATATATGGATCAGGGATACGGTAGAGTGAGCGTGACTGATACACACAGGACAAGGGTATGAGTGATATATGGATCAGGGATACGGCAGAGAGTGAGCGTGACTGATACACACAGGACAAGGGTATGAGTGATATATGGATCAGGGATACGGCAGAGAGTGAGCGTGACTGATACACACAGGACAAGGGTATGAGTGATATATGGATCAGGGATACGGTAGAGAGTGAGCGTGACTGATACACACAGGACAAGGGTATGAGTGATATATGGATCAGGGATACGGTAGAGAGTGAGCGTGACTGATACACACAGGACAAGGGTATGAGTGATATATGGATCAGGGATACGGTAGAGAGTGAGCGTGACTGATACACACAGGACAAGGGTATGAGTGATATATGGATCAGGGATACGGTAGAGAGTGAGCGTGACTGATACACACAGGACAAGGGTATGAGTGATATATGGATCAGGGATACGGTAGAGAGTGAGCGTGACTGATACACACAGGACAAGGGTATGAGTGATATATGGATCAGGGATACGGCAGAGAGTGAGCGTGACTGATACACACAGGACAAGGGTATGAGTGATATATGGATCAGGGATACGGCAGAGAGTGAGCGTGACTGATACACACAGGACAAGGGTATGAGTGATATATGGATCAGGGATACGGCAGAGAGTGAGCGTGACTGATACACACAGGACAAGGGTATGAGTGATATATGGATCAGGGATACGGTAGAGAGTGAGCGTGACTGATACACACAGGACAAGGGTATGAGTGATATATGGATCAGGGATACGGTAGAGAGTGAGCGTGACTGATACACACAGGACAAGGGTATGAGTGATATATGGATCAGGGATACGGTAGAGAGTGAGCGTGACTGATACACACAGGACAAGGGTATGAGTGATATATGGATCAGGGATACGGTAGAGAGTGAGCGTGACTGATACACACAGGACAAGGGTATGAGTGATATATGGATCAGGGATACGGTAGAGAGTGAGCGTGACTGATACACACAGGACAAGGGTATGAGTGATATATGGATCAGGGATACGGTAGAGTGAGCGCGACTGATACACACAGGACAAGGGTATGAGTGATATATGGATCAGGGATACGGTAGAGAGTGAGCGTGACTGATACACACGGGACAAGGGTATGAGTGATATATGGATCAGGGATACGGTAGAGTGAGCGCGACTGATACACACAGGACAAGGGTATGAGTGATATATGGATCAGGGATACGGTAGAGAGTGAGCGTGACTGATACACACGGGACAAGGGTATGAGTGATATATGGATCAGGGATACGGTAGAGTGAGCGTGACTGATACACACAGGACAAGGGTATGAGTGATATATGGATCAGGGATACGGCAGAGAGTGAGCGTGACTGATACACACAGGACAAGGGTATGAGTGATATATGGATCAGGGATACGGCAGAGAGTGAGCGTGACTGATACACACAGGACAAGGGTATGAGTGATATATGGATCAGGGATACGGCAGAAAGTGAGCGTGACTGATACACACAGGACAAGGGTATGAGTGATTTATGGATCACGGATACGGTAGAGAGTGAGCGTGACTGATACACACAGGACAAGGGTATGAGTGATATATGGATCAGGGATACGGTAGAGAGTGAGCGTGACTGATACACACAGGACAAGGGTATGAGTGATATATGGATCAGGGATACGGCAGAGAGTGAGCGTGACTGATACACACAGGACAAGGGTATGAGTGATATATGGATCAGGGATACGGTAGAGAGTGAGCGTGACTGATACACACAGGACAAGGGTATGAGTGATATATGGATCAGGGATACGGTAGAGAGTGAGCGTGACTGATACACACAGGACAAGGGTATGAGTGATATATGGATCAGGGATACGGTAGAGAGTGAGCGTGACTGATACACACAGGACAAGGGTATGAGTGATATATGGATCAGGGATACGGCAGAGAGTGAGCGTGACTGATACACACAGGACAAGGGTATGAGTGATATATGGATCAGGGATACGGCAGAGAGTGAGCGTGACTGATACACACAGGACAAGGGTATGAGTGATATATGGATCAGGGATACGGTAGAGAGTGAGCGTGACTGATACACACAGGACAAGGGTATGAGTGATATATGGATCAGGGATACGGTAGAGAGTGAGCGTGACTGATACACACAGGACAAGGGTATGAGTGATATATGGATCAGGGATACGGCAGTGACTGAGCGTGACTGATACACACAGGACAAGGGTATGAGTGATTTATGGATCAGGGATACGGCAGTGACTGAGCGTGACTGATACACACAGGACAAGGGTATGAGTGATATATGGATCAGGGATACGGCAGAGAGTGAGCGTGACTGATACACACAGGACAAGGGTATGAGTGATATATGGATCAGGGATACGGTAGAGAGTGAGCGTGACTGATACACACAGGACAAGGGTATGAGTGATATATGGATCAGGGATACGGCAGAGAGTGAGCGCGACTGATACACACAGGACAAGGGTATGAGTGATATATGGATCAGGGATACGGTAGAGAGTGAGCGTGACTGATACACACAGGACAAGGGTATGAGTGATATATGGATCAGGGATACGGCAGAGAGTGAGCGTGACTGATACACACAGGACAAGGGTATGAGTGATATATGGATCAGGGATACGGTAGAGAGTGAGCGTGACTGATACACACGGGATACAGGAGACTAGGCCTCTGAGAATAGACACAAGAACATTCGCCAATGTTGGCGAGAACATAGCTCACGTATTTCTCACGCCGCGTATTTAGGACTATAATCGATAATCAGTTGTCGTATTGAGAATCCAGAGGGAAGAGGAGTGACTGATGATTGAGAACAGAGAGGAATCAAATAAAACCTTAGAAGAAACAAAGAAGGCAGGAGAGGCGGGAGCAGAATGTACGAATGAAACTGATGACTGAATTAGGTTATAGCACTTGAAAGAAGAGTGCAAGGGAACGAGAAACGAAAAGACTGCGACAGGAGAAGTCGGGAAGAGAAGTGCCGGATAGAGGTGCGGACACAGAATTAGTGAAAAATAGTACAGAAAGGAAAACTGAGATAAGCATCCTGACACAACAGAGAGAAAACATTGCTGATTGTGGAGCCAAGGGAGTAAATTGGGAGCCAGTAATCGGTCTTTCTTATAAAGCTATCGAGGTGGGGGGGGGTGGACATTACAGGTAATGGAAACGCATTGCTCGGAGTTTTTTTTCAATGTTTCCCTTTCTGCCGTCAAACAGAGACTTTCCTGTCGGCTGGCGGGCTGGCAAACCCGACTGGCGGTGGCTACTGTAACCATTCAATGAACACCCTCCAATCACTGACCCGGCAACAAACGCCGAGGTGGAAGCAATACAGTTGTTTGTTTCATGGTCAGGGTCGTCATGCCGAGTTGATTAAAGCCGCACCCTGACCCAGCCTCGGACCTGTTCGCTCACGTGACCCAGCCTCGGGCCTGTCCGTTCACGTGACTCACTGAGCCGTATTGACGGTGGGAGATGGGTTGCCCGCGGGGACATGACGTGTCAATGCTTTCAGGAGAAGTCTGCCATCGGGGAGCATGGGTGGGCGGGGGGGTGGGGGGGGGGCGATATGCGGCGGGGAGGGGGAGGCCGGGGGGTGGGGCTACCAGACGTGGACAACCAACCCTGGACAACCCACCGTGGACAGCCCAGGGTGGCAGCGGGCTAGCCCTGGCCCCCTCGGCCCACCGTGGACACCGACAAACAACAGGCGTGACTCAGCCGTACTCCATTATATCAAAGCCTTCTCGATCTCCAACTAATTGGCCGATAAAGGCTACGATGACGTCACTAGCTGTCGGGATGGCTGAGTGCGAGATGACCACAGCGGAGGTGGGGGTCATAGCGAGGGGGGTGGGGGGTAGTAAGGCGGCCAAGGGCGTCAATCACTCTACTATGACCTGATCTAATTTAATAACACAAAATTGCATTAAGTTTTCTATCAATGTATGCTACACGCAAATTTCAGGCCTATAAATATGACAAAGCCATACACCTAAATAAACATTACCAATTAGATGTTTTTCATGCGTCTGTTTATCTAATTTTGCCTTGTGACTAAGCTATAAGCGCAAATTGGTATTTGTCCGTTTATTGTGTGTGTGTGGGGGGGGGGGGTGGGGTTGGGGGTGGCAGCTGGCTGGTCGATAGTAGGCCTAAGGCTCCATAGTCTGGTACTAACATGGAGCTTCTTGGTTCGTTTTAGCCGAAGTGTGCAAAAAATATTGTCATAAAGACAGACACATGAATGCGTGTCTCGTCTGCATTTCTCACCACTACTCCTGTTCCTGCCCTGGGAACGGGTTCAACGTTATCGGACGTCGAGTGTGCGACTGGTCAAGGGCTACGGGGCTGCAGGTTGTAATCATGTGCTGTTGGTGGTGGACAGTTGTCCGGCGGTGAAATATACGGGTATACGGTTGGGCTGCTTCATGCCCTGTTCTTGTCACAAAACCATTTACCTGATGTATCCGCAGCCCAGTATGTAGTGTGTGTGATGGCTTAAGTTAACCCTTTCCCTGATTCTCGGACACCGGGAAGACTGAACCCCATCGAAATGCGTGTATCATGTATCTCGAGAAAGATCCCTGCCCCCCCCCCATCCCCTCTACCCCACCCCCCACCCTCTCCCCGTCCCGCCGCCTCAGGGTGTCATCCTGTGTGTTAACATGCAACTTGTCTTCTGTTACAGGGAAGAGGAATAGGAGGAGCAGGACGAGAAGGAGGAGGAGAACCGGACCCCGGGGACACTCGGGAGCCATACATCAGCCTCGTTTTGAACATGACGCCGGGCGTTGGCTGTTGCGCATTCATGAAATGAATAAAGGGCTTCCCTTCATTCCCGCGGGGACCGGGCAGGAATTTATTAGAAAACCCATAAATCAGGCGGCAGGAACTGTCAGTGCTGAGTGCGCGTAATCTGCCCTGTCAGGATACGACTAAGTCGGACCCCGGCGGTCTCAACCAACAGCCCCCGCGGCGGAAGCCTCCGCCAACCCAGCCTGGATTGGCGGCCTGTCTCAACCAATTACATGTCGCATTCACCGGTTGCCATGCCGCTGGACGGGCGCACGCGCGGCGGGTCTCGCGGGGGACGCCGGAAGACAGGTCAGTGCTGCTGTAGACGTGTTAATTTCAGCTCGTCTCCTCTCTGGTGGTCGGGTCGTTTTACTGCTCATCTGCTGTCCATGCGTATCCGGTTTCTGTTGCTGATCATTTCGCTTGTTAATTAATTGCTGTTGTTGTGACTACATCACTTTTTGTCCTGTTCGTTGCATATTTTACAGCGGTGGGAAGGGATTAGGTGAGGGTAGCCTACATTGGTCTGTATTGATGTCTGGTCTAACTCATCCACCGCCAATCATTCAGACGAATACAATGTTGGCAACAGATTAGCAGACTGTAAGTATCAAGGCGTATTTGGGGTGAAGTCTCGCCCCCCCCCCTCCCCCTCTAGTTTCATCTTGTATCGAAACGCACCTCCCTGGATCAGCCTCCGCCTCCGCCTCCGCCACCACAAACTCTAACCGATCCCTCATGGCACACCTGTTTGTAGGTGTGATCATTTCTCTTTTGGGCTGGACGATACGAGCTTCCTTTCGCGCTTTTTTTCCTTGACAAACACGTGAAGTAAAAGATATCGTGAATCTCGTTATTCAAGGTCAAGGTTACGACCTCACGGGTAACCAGGTAACCCGCCAGCTGACTGTCTCTTCTCGTATGGCGACCCGGCCTCCTTTGATGTTACGGCAACCTGCCAGGTTATAATGGCAAGCATGTTGCACCACGACAGCAACTCATTTCGGGGGTAGAAGGCATCCCCGTAAACATGTCCTGACTGGATGGGTGAGGCGGGAGGGGGCCTGGGGGAGGGGGAGGGGTGATATGATGCGGAGAGCGATCAGTGTACCGGACTCTAGGGCCCCTTATAACACAGGTGGTCAGACCAAAATCCAGGATGGATCTTTTCACCCATGGACAACACCAGCGGCTCACAGGGGCCGCCGGGTACACACCGCTCAATATACAGCCCAGATAGATCGAAACGCCCACTACAAGATGGGTTCCATTATAATATGCTCTAACATGAACCCTAAACTCTTATCGCTTACGACATGTTACTCCCAGTCGCCATGTTTTGACGTTCACGGGTGAATAATGATCACTAGTATTACACACACGCGCCAAGTTCCGCTTTTATCTGGCATGTGGTTTCACCTTTATACGACGTAATATTTTCTTCTCTCCTGCCACAAATACCGTAATCAGTTATCAACCTACAACATCACAGGACTTTTCCAACGAAAATTTGATAGCAATAATAATTCTACAGAAGAATATGAAATGTAATCTAACCAATTGCTTCAACTGACGGAAAATGGTTTCCGAGAGAAAAAGAATAAATTGCAAAACTGACAAATCTGAAATCCTTGAAAACCCGACGCAGGTTGTTTGACGCTTTCACCTCGTGTAATGTAATCCAGATTTGGCACAACTCTGTAACATCCGAATTGAGATCCGGAAGCTGGCAGGCAACACGGCCTTCTGGATACCGTCAAGATCCCGCCAGACTCACGGAACTCGGGAGGCGCGATGGTGTAAAACGTGTCTGCGATTATTCAAGGTCAAGTGAGGTCATCTTAGCGGGGCAATTATATCTGAAGCAACCCACGTGATATTCTCAAGCAATGGCTCAGCTCGATAAATATTGTCGTTCGAACTGCTGACAAGGTGCCAGCTGAGATAGGATTGGGTGGAGTGAGGAGAGGGGGCGGGGGGGGGGCGTCTATGTGGAAGCCGGAAAGAATAGAAACTCAATTCGCACGAAAATACTGTACTTAACGCATCATACAAAAGAAAGGCACTTGGAGAGAAGGGTCGGTTCCAACTTTTTCACTTTAACCACATGTATATAGCTCTCGAGGCCGCCCGACTTCATTCACTTTACCGTCTAGATACCATTTGGTGCCTCGCTTTTGTAGTAAGGAGCGCATACCGCAGTCAGCGTTGTAACTTTTAACAGTCCCTTCACGTTGGGCAATTATTCCGGCTCGCTCCTGTTGCCGCCCAAGTTATTGCTTCGTGCGTACTTCGTGCTTCGTGTTACTGCTTCGTGCTTCGTGTTACTGCTTCGTGCCGTAAACACGTCGGCATTAATCCTCACGACATTGACAACACGGCGCCGTAATTCAGGAGGTTAATCAGTTACGATTCCGTAATATGCAGCAGTTTAATCGACGGCCATGATAGAATTTTTGCAATTGTTTAGTGCTTCATGTGATGTGATTCACGCTAATTAAGCAACAATCAATTCTTACTTATGATTTGCTCGCGGCTGTGGCCGATACTTTGGGCGGTATCACGACCCAGGCAGCCACACGAACGCGACCTGTATGTAGAGGGGGGCAATTACAATATCGGCAAAACAAGCAGTTGTTAAAAACCATAAAAATAACAATAATGTTGAGCACCAAAGAAAATTTCACGGTGTAATGTGTTTCAAACAATGTCAGGCTCAGGAATTGATAGTGTCGGGCAATGGGGTATCGGGCAATGAAATCTCGGGCAATGAGGTATCTGGCAATGCGGTCTCGGGCAATGAAGTCTCTGGCAATGAGGTATCTGGCAATGCGGTCTCGGGCAATGAAGTTTCTGGCAATGAGGTATCTGGCAATGCGGTCTCGGGCAACGAAGTCTCGGACAATGAAGTCTCTGGCAATGAGATCTCGGGCAATGGTGGTCTAGGGCAATGAGGTCTCGGGCAATGAGGTCTCGGGCAATGAATTCTCGGGCAATGAAGTATCGGGCAATGAGGTCTCGGGCAACGAAGTCTCGGACAATGAAGTCTCTGGCAATGAGATCTCGGGCAATGATGGTCTAGGGCAATGAGGTCTCGGGCAATGAGGTCTCGGGCAATGAAGTCTCGGGCAATGAAGTATCGGGCAATAAGGTCTCGGGCAATGAAGTATCGGGCAATGAAGTTTCGGGCAATGAAGTTTCGGGCAATGAGGTATCGGGCAATGAGGTCTCGGGCAATGAGGTCTCGGCGGTGAGGTCTCGGGCAAAGAGGTCTCGGGCAATGGGGTCTCGGGCAATGGGGTCTCGGGGCATGACGTCTCGGACGGAGCTGCAAACCAACAGATCATGGATTCAAACCCTGGCGCCTGCATCTAGGATATGTTTAATAAAACCTCATTACATTGTCCCTGCATGTTCCTCCGCCAATCTAGCCCGCATGAGCAAGCAAAAGTGACAGAGAACAAACAATTTTTTTTCATTCCATTCCGGGCTATCATTTTCTTGCACAGCCCCAATCAAAGATAGTAGTACACCAGTGTACTAATATCTTTGCCCCAACCATCTCGAGCAATAACGGTTTCGTACCCCCCGCCCGTCTCGTGTAATGGGCAATTGGTACCCCCCCCCCCCTTCATGCCCCCCCCCGCCCCCACCCTCCCGGGCGATGTCGGGTCTATTCGGGTGTCCCCGACGTGGTGAATAAGGCGGTGTTATGTTTGACAAGCTCAGCTGTGGCGTGAGTCAGTGGCTGGAGTGATGTGCAGCAGAGGTTGGGTGTAAAGGGACACTGTTGTCCTCGTGACAAACACTTGGCGTGTTTAAGAGACTCTCATGCCAAGTCCCATGCATCATCGTGCGCGTCCCCTAAGTCAAGTGCTCTTCTTTTGGGAGGGGAAATTCTAGTCTAATTTTTCATCGGAACGACACCGGTCTGTGGGTTTTTTTGTTTCAATGAAAAAGAGTGATTTGAGTCTGAAAGCAGCAGAGCTGGCTTTGCATGTGTCTTAAATTGTGTACTTTAGCATTTAATGGGAAGCGTATGATGGGTTCTCCCTTCTGTGACAAACTTCCTTTGACAAAACAGTTATAATGTGAAGATGAGTTATCCGTGCAACAATCTTGAATTCTAAGCACCAAACTATTTAGGATATGTGGCTTCGATGCGACATATAGCACATGTCTTACTGATCATAAAACAGGTAAATGGTTAAAGCAGCGGATATAAATCTGGATGTCAGCAACAGTGGAGAGTGCAAGTAACTTCAAAGACAATTGATATGCCGGTATCTTCACTTAAATGCAGATCCAGGACAAACTAGACTCGCTGGGTAATCTTTTTTCGGAAAGACTATAGGATTATTGCCGGAGACATCTGTGTCGTCTGTACCGTGACCCTATCCATTTTAACGATATGACCGAATGGTTAAAGAGTTAAAGTGGCCTACCTGTTGGCTGACATAGGATGTATGTCATATCGTGACAATAGGATAGGTCGCGGTAGAGAGGAGCAATATCTTCGGCAGTAAAATACTTTTTCCGAAGGAGGAATTGGGACCTGTATGCTGTACAAGCATCGACATTTGCACAAATGGGGCTCGAACCACCCACCAGTCGCTTGGGTTGATCCGGCAGAGCCCAATGGACAACAGCACGCTACACACTAGGTTACGAGGGGACTCGTTGGTGGCCAGTCTCAGTGGATTAATGACACGTTTTATGACGTGGTCCACTTCTACAGATTGGGACAACCGCACAGATTGGGACAACCGCACAGATTGGGACAGCCGCACAAGGCAAATAACTTGCAGACAATGAAAACATATACATGTATCTGCCTTTAGGTCATTTTTTAATATGGGTTTTCTTTATGGATACTCGGTTTATATTGATATAATCACAGTATTGATCGGTTTGCGAGGCCCAAGCAGGCTGTGGTAGAGCCGGGGGGGACCCCCGCGGTGGCCGAGTTAATATCATGTCTGACTTGGCTGGACGCTCGTCTGGCCAGGCTCAGGCGGCCAGAATAGAGGGCTCACCTCACCCCCCAGCCCTCCGCCCGCCCTGTCTCTCAGCCCTGTCTCCCAGCCCTTCGTCCACCCTATCCCGAACCCTCCCCCCACCCCCTCTCCGGAGCGTAATTGCCATTGTATCCTGTGCCTTGCCGACAAAGCAGACGACAGATCCCGCGGACGCCACGCCAGTCACGTGATCAGATCCCGCGGACGCCACGCCAGTCACGTGATCTTTGCACCAGTCCCGGTCGTTAAATATGTTTAATGACGTCATTTGGGAGCAGTCTGGCTAGATTTCAAGATGGCCCCGTCATGGGTTTGGAGTGAGTTATCTATTCTCTTCCACTATAATACCGTCTTTAAAAATAGACAAAAGGGTAGACATAATGAAAAATACACAAAGTTCATTTACTCAAAATGTGCAAATGTGCAGCTAGTCAAATGCCGTCAATGACTTACAGGTTTTCCTGGTTGCCAGGAAGTGGTTGTTTTTGTTTAGTTGAAAAACACCCAAAGGAAGCTTGTTACTCCCCCAGGAAACCTTAACTACCGACTCTTCTCCCTTCCGCCTCACCCCCCCCCCTCAGCCCCGTCTCCACCCCGCGTCCCCTCCCTCCGCCCCGCCCTACCCCGTCATCTCATCCATACACACTGCATTTAACAGTGTTGCTCCGCCTCCCCTTCCCTTTCCCCACATTCCTATCCCCCAACCCCCCAGGCTTGGACACACTCCCTGCCTGCCCCCTGCCTGTCCTGCACAGGGAAACACATTGCCGACCAAGGAAAGATAATAAATGGCAAAACTGCATCGCTGGTTATCGATTTAGACAATATCTCATAGTCTGAGGCAATCCGCTCGTCTTGTCTTCAGCGCTGGTTACAGGGCGCGCAGAACGGGAGTGAACGGCGTTCACGTCACTACAAATAACATAACGTGTTCACATCACTAGAAACAACATAGTGTGTTCACATCACTAGAAACAACATAACGTGTTCACATCACTAGAAACAACATAGTGTGTTCACATCACTAGAAACAACATAACGTGTTCACATCACTAGAAACAACATAGTGTGTTCACATCACTAGAAACAACATAGTGTGTTCACATCACTAGAAACAACATAGTGTGTTCACATCACTAGAATTAACATTGTGTTCACGTCAATAGAATTAACATTGTGTTCACGTCAATAGAAACAACATGGCTTGCTCACTTCACTAGACGTAACATGGCTTGTTCACTTCACTAGACGTAACATGGCTTGTTCACTTCACTAGAAGTAACATGGCTTGTTCACTTCACTAGACGTAACAGCGTGTTCACGTCAACATAACGTGTTCGCGCCACCAGAAACAACATGGCGAGTTCACGTCATTTGAAATAACAACGCGTGTTTGAATCATCATAAACTACAAAGCGTGACGGACGGTGGAGGCGTTACTTGAACATAAACACCCCGGGGGACCCGGCGTACCACATGAGAAGCTCCGGAAAGGGGAGAGAGGAGGGGGGGGGGGGGGGTAGCTAGGGGGCTGTGGAGATGGGGAGGGAGCCGGGGAGGGAGGTCGTAACGGGGGGTCGTAGATTCATCTCGTGCGTCGGCGCCTTTTTAAGCCGCAACAATTGAGACGCCCCCCACTTGTCGTGAAGGTCAAGCCAAGGTGGCGGCGTGTAGCCTGCAGTAGCTGTGGCAGACGGCCAGCGGGCAGATGGACGCCGACCTTGGTAATGGCTATCTGTCCATGCGAGCGATTAGTGCCACGGGAAGACGCTTTTTGTCAGCCCATGCATCCACACAAATCCTTCACACAGGAATTTTGTAACGAAAGCCAACCGAAGTTTTATATATTTTGGCTTTTTTCTTACTGGAACTACCTTCGGTACGACGAAGCCTACGTACCAACGGCGCGGCGGGCTAGGCGGCCATAGTTGCTGGTGTGATACCCGCGAGTCAGTTCGTGTTGGAAAAAAAAATTCCGTCTTAATTGCTGAAGGGTTTGTTTTACACGTTTGCCCCAGGACATAATGACGTCATTCATCAGAAGGCGATGTGATATTCTTTCTCGGCAAAAGGGAGTCAGTCGAATGTAAACGTATTGGCTTGACAAAACCTTAAGGCTGCGGACCCATAATGTAAATAGAAAAATCACCGCGGTACCCTAAATATTATTTTGGCCACCGCTGCCTACGCCTGTGTTTTCCCTCACACCCTATGCTGGTCGACTCCGTTGTAAAGGCTTTAAACAGTGTTCAGAACAAGTGACAACAAAGCAGGGCAAAGGAAACAGGTTTGTGGTCGTTCTCTCCCGCCAGGCGGCGCCACCGCGTAACGTAAATGCCCAGCCGGAAACCCCCCAAAAGGGGAACAGAGGTGGCTGTCTGGGTGGCGTGGATCACGTGTTTCCACGCAAGTCACAGAATATAAGTGGCGAGCCCTGTGTTGACAGATCAGAAGGTGCCTCGTAGGGGCATCTGGCGTGCAGATGCATGTTGGGCGAGATATATAGACGGAGGAATTCCATAAGGGATGTGGGGGTGGGGGGGGGGCGCGGGGGGGGGGCGCTCGGGGTAGATTAGCTCAGTGCTACTGCATGTACCGGCTCCCCGCTCCCTCACCACCTTCACCCCCTCCCCCCCCACGCCCCCACTCTCCGGTGTGTACCTACCTCTCCCAGCCTTCCTTGCGGATTTGTAAAAACAAATTCTGTCACCGACCTGATTGTTGACGCAGTGAAGCCTCAAGGTCCGGGATGGCCCCCGTTACAGATAGAGACTGACCGACCGGAGTTAGAGGGGCAGAGCAGACTACAGAGTGAGGCGGAAGAGGAAGGTGCACCATACCTACTGAGGAAAGGATGAGATTGCCAGACAAGTGTGAGATTACCTGAGGTGAGACTCTCAGACAAAGAGGGCATCCACCACCAGAGAGTGAAAGACGAGAGAATGCGAATACGAGAAGATTGTGAGTTAGCACAGAGAGTGAGGATGCCAGAAGATAGTCAGAGTGAGCATGCCAGAAGCTAGTCAGAGTGAGAATGCCAGAAGCGAGTCAGAGTGAGTATGCCAGAAGCTAGTCAGAGTGAGAATGCCAGAAGCTAGTCAGAGTGAGAATGCCAGTAGATACCGAAAGGGAGAGAGACAACATTGGAGTGACAATGCCTTAAAATAGTGTTGGAGTGAGAAAACCAGAAGAGACAAAAGAGTCGGAGTGAACATCAAGAGTACGTAACGACGGAGAGCGTTGCCTCGTGGTCATCATGGTGTGTTGGGAGGGGGTGGGGGGGGAGGGGGGAGAGCGTTGCCTCGTGGTCATCATGGTGTGTTTGGAGGGGGGTGGGGGGGTAGGGGGGAGAGCGTTGCCTCGTGGTCATCATGGTGTGTTGGGAGGTGGGTGGGGGGGGGAGGGGGGAGAGCGTTGCCTCGTGGTCATCATGGTGTGTTGGGAGGTGGGTGGGGGGGAGGGGGGAGAGCGTTGCCTCGTGGTCATCATGGTGTGTTGGGAGGGGGGGTGGGGGGGGGAGGGGGGAGAGCGTTGCCTCGTGGTCATCATGGTGTGTTGGGAGGGGGGTGGGGGGGCTGATACAATACCTCTGACATGGCATCCTTCATTCCCAGCACACCAGAAAACTGACCCATAT